>OX276377.1:28626174-29251174 GCA_946251855.1 Alsophila aescularia
TATATTTTTGACATTCAATTATTTGTTTTATATTCATCATCTTCATCATCATTTCAGCCTTTAGCAGTCCACTGTTGAACATAGGCCTCCCCCAATGAGCGCCACGACGAACGGTCTTGTGCCGCCTCCATCCACCGACTCCCTGCTATGGCCACAAAGACGTCCGTGCATCGTGTGGGACCCCCCACACGATGCACGGACGTCTTTTTTTTTCTCCCTACACTTCGCTTGCTTGTTCGTGGTCGCCATTCGAGAACGTTTATTCCCCAGCGGTTGTCGGCTCTGCGAACTATATATATATATATATGGCCTGTCGATTCAACTTCAACTTGCAAATTCTGAGAGCTATGTCGACAAACTTGGTTCTCCACGGATTTCCTCGTTACGGATCTTATCACGTAGTTAAACTCCGAGCATAGCTCTCTCCATTACACGCTGCGCAACTCTGGGCTTGTATATGAGACCAAAAGTTAGCGACCACGTCTCAGTGCCGTATGTCATCACTGGCAACATGCACTGATTATAAACTTTTGTCTTGAGGCTCTGCGGTATCTCCGACGAGAAGATATGGCGTAATTTCCCGAACGCTGCCCATCTAAGTTGGATTCATCAGTTGACCTCTTTGTCGAAGTTGGATCTACCCAGTTGGATTGTCTGACAAACTCAGCTCTTCTTCGTCGTCAGAAGCTTGAATATATATTCCAGTGCAGAGGTGAACAGTTTCGGAGAAATAACGTCTCCCTGTCTCACCCCGTTTTGTAACTGGATAGAATTCGTGCTCTGATCCTGAAGACGTACTGTCATGGTGGCCTTGCTGTACAAACACTTCAACACTTCAATGTACCGATAGTTAATATGGCACCGCTGTAATGACTGTAGCACTGCCCAGGTCTCGATTGAATCAAAGGTTTTCTCGTAATCCACAAACGCTAGACATAGTGGCCGATTATACTCTTCGGTCTTCTGTACAATCTGCCGGAGCGTATGTATGTATTTCCGGAATCCAGCTTGTTCGGGAGGCTGAAAGTCTACAAGCCAGAAGGTTTGTAACTTCTCTCGAAAACAGCTTATAGACGTGGTTCAGCAGCGAAATGGGGCTATAATTCTTCAAGAGGGTTTTATCACCTTTCTAAAAGAACAAAACCACTACTCTCCTGTGCCACGCCTCTGGCGTAGTACCCTTGAGGATGACGGAGTTAAACAGCTTCTGCAGGACTTTAAGTACCGGTGTTCCATCCGCTTTCAGTACCTCTGTCGTTATTCCGTCTTCCCCTGGTGCCTTGTTGCTCTTAAGCTATTTGAGAGCCATTCTGATCTCGTATAGGCTGACGTCCGTGATATCTTCGGTTAAATGTCGGGCCAAACGGGCTCTTACATCGCTAGTCGTGTAGTGTAGTCGCCGCTAGATGGACTTCGCGATGAGGTGTATAATTCTCCATAGAACTTTTCGAACTCACTCAAAATCTCTGGCTTCGACGAAACGATGCTGCCACTGTCGGCTTTCAGCTTTGTCAACAGGCTTTACCCAATAGACAGATCTCTTGCGAACTGTTTGGAGCTCTTGTTCCGCTCTATTGCTTTATTAAAGTATTTATGTAATAGAATGTTATTTTAATGCACCGCCGTCTACTCCTTGTTCTTCCATTGCTGTCCATCCAAAGGTTGTCTGGAAGAGATCGCTCTTAGCGATAAGACCGCCCATTGTACTTATTTTAAAGAAATATTTTATGTGTAATAATATCTTTTTAGGTGCAATAAAGTATTATCTATCTATCTATCTATCTATCTATCTATCTAATACAAACAGTATTATAGGAACGCAAATCGTGTCACAACGACTTGGAGATCTGTTTATTAAGCAAGCTGTAACTCGACATATCCACTGAAGACTGCAGCCTCATCTCGCCTCGTTCTGCCATAAGTTTGAATGTATGCTCAGAGAGTATCTGTGTTCTATTTTTGCAGTGGGTCTTGTAGAACTCCGACCCGACTGCGTGAATAATTTCCACCAGCCCGTTGTTTAGTTAGTCCACTGTATCGCATTTGGTAAGGATTTGGAAGCGATTTTGGAGCTCCAACTGAAAGCTCTCGGGGTTTTGGATTTGGTCAGGATTTGGGCGTTATTTTATATCATAAATGAGTATTTTTTTGACATATTCCTTTTAGTATTAAATTTATGTTGTTGCTTAAACTGTTTTATTTTATTAATTTAATTTTAAAGTTAATTTTGATTCTCATGTAAAAACCACTTCATAATTTTGTATAATTTATAGAAAGAAATTACCTACCTAAATGGCCTGCATGCATAATACTTTGTACACCGGAAACGGTAGAATATTGCACTTTACTAACCATTAACATCTTATTAACACAATATTCTTACAAATAAATATAATTTGAATTTGAAGAACATACAAATCGGCTGTTCTCAAGTAACGTTACATAAATTCGGCAATTGATTATCTTCTATCTAAGGCCAGTCATTGGGGGAAAAATGAAGCTCTGCCCTTTGGTGTAGAAGATGTTTTGATTTGTATTGCTTAGCTATGAGGTCTTTACGAAAAAAACAAATTTTCGATCTCGAGGGGTGGGAGGGCCTTTAGCCGCCATCTTGAATTAAAGGGGCCAAAATTAGTTATTTTCTAAATAGTTATTTAACAGTTAGCTTTATGGCAATAATGTCAATGTAAAGTATAAAGAAGACAATAATTGCAACATTTTTTGCATTCACAATTATTCTGTAAGTCTCTTAAATAAAAAGTTACCAGAAGCGAAAAAACATCTTTACTAAAAATGGTCCAATGCCAGTTCAACATATCGACGGTTAAAAGGTAATAGGGCATAAGCGACATTTTAGTCGAAAATGAAGAATGAGTCACGAAAGCCATTTTACTTAAAATTCCCCGCTTTTTCGAATGCTCTTACTCCCATGGCCCTACGATGACTTTTTGTCACTTATGCCCAAGCAAAATTTGCGTTTTTGAAGCGTCATTTTGGTGTAACCGACCGAGTTTTAGGTATTTATTTCCCTAAATGCACTTGTACCCCTATACAAATGGCATCACTTTTGGTTTATAGTCGGTAATGTATTTTTACTTCTTACTGGCTTAGAGATTCCGGGCGCTTACGGCTCTTTTTTTATTTTTGTTGTCAAAAATATTAAGTGTCGGTAATACGTTACTACCATTTATAAGTTTACAATACAATTGTTGTTTATACGTAATTACTAAAATTTAATTCGATATTGAACTGTCGGTTATACCTTACTACCATTTACAGGTTTACAATACAGTTGTCGCTTATACCCAATTACTTAAATCAAATTTGATATAGAAATGTCGGTTACATCCTACTACCATTTACTATTTTAATACAACTATGTCTCTTACTTTATTAATTGGTCCTAACGACAATTTCGTGTACTCAAGTAGCTGTTTAGCGAGTCGCTTATTCCAAAATCAGTCAGCCGTGTGCAGTGACGACGGGAGCATGTGCGCAAATTTTTTGCGAAGTTTTTGTCAATGGTAAGTTATTTATTTCTCTAACCTTTTTGGTCGAAAAAGGGATATTTTGGAAATGGCTTTAAAAACATCGGACATACGAATTCAGAGAAAAATGTTGCAGAAGCCTTCTTTCTGAATTTGTTATGTAATAAATAAATAATTTATTGTTTTGTATATGTGTTGTTGAACCTCAAGTATAATTACTATACTTTAGGCTCAACAATACCCAATACCTTAATTAGTTTAAGTGGGTATTGTTAGGAATATAAGGGACACTCTCTTGATAAAAGGCGAGTCTACTTCGTAAAATTATAAGTATTACAATTTGTACAAGTTTAATATGAGGCGGTTTGAATGAGTGCTTCGAGCCGACTAGCGGCGGTGGCGGGCGAATTTTAAGAGATGAAACCTACTTGCATACAAGTATTTTGTGGGAAATCTTGTGGGTAAAATAAGTAAAATACGAGTCGCCACTTTCAAAAAGAACCGTAAATCAGCAACGGTTAAGTTATCTATGGATCCGCAGACACTTGTGTCCCGTATTGAAGTTTTTGACTTACCGGACTGCTATCCTACACCCCTGCTAATTACTGAGAATAAACAAGGACAACACAAGGATTTATTGAAACTTTGCTCAGACCAAGTTATACAACAACAGTTTCAGGCAGAGTACTTAGCTTTTACGTTCAACAAAAATGTGAAAGATACTTTGCCCGATACTGATAATGTTGACTAATCTATAATAATATTTTGTGATGATTGTGCTCTTTTTTTCTTCAGGTTTTTACATCCTAGAGACCTACTTAAATTAATCTTCAGGAGATACCTAATTAAGACTGATTAGGTAATTAATTGATTTTAATTTTGATCTCGATTAGCTAGATATTGTAAACAATTCCATGTTGTTATGCAGTCGATGTGCTTTTACGATAAGAGTAACCGTCTAAAAGACAATTAAGTAATAATAGTTTAACTAAACTTGGAGTAAACTTTGGAGTAATAATAGTTCCTACCCTTAATTTTGATGAGATAAACTTTGTGACTGAATATTGTTTTTTTTTTAAAGGCATTTTATTATTGTTAACAAATAAACTTTCGTCATAGTGGCTAAATGATTACATGGTGATTAAAAAAAACCCGTGTGTCGTTACAAAACCAAATGCGGGTAGTTGGAGACAAAGCTCGCCCTTCTTGACGCTGACACACGCTATTTCAGTCTTCTCGTGACCACGATCAATGCAACTTGATTGAAACGTCGAGGTAAATAAATATTAAGTATCCAGCGCGATTAAGTCCCGTTTAAATATTTAACTATGTGTTCGAATCGCGAAAGTTTAAAAGTTACATGGTGATTGATTTGTAATTTTGATTGTTATATCTTTAAGTCAATATTTTATTTTTGTTACTATGTAGATACTATAAATAGGTACTACATTGTGAAAACTACTTTGCCTTTAAGTGTTTTTTCTTAATAAATAGTGAAAAAAAATAATTTGTGTTTTCATTTAATCATATCAATAATTTAACGATGATGGGTAACACCCTTTACTTGAATGTATGCAGTTACTTAAGTCACAGTATTACAACATTTCCCTACAGTAGCGCAACGCCCATGATGTGAGACGATGCCGCCATCTGTGTAGGTACGTACTAATGCTATCATACGCAGACATGCAAGGGTTATCACAAAATTGGAAATAAATTAATTGTGATTATTATTATAGCGTAATCATATATCAATAAGAATCACTTTTTCTATTGTATACATAAGTGTTGCACTGCCGGATACCTGAATGACGCTTTACTTGTAGTCGATTTTATTTTTCTATCATTAAATTTAACTATATAATCAATTCGCATTTGAATAAACAATTTAATAAAAAAAACGGGCAAACATGAGCATAGACAAGAAATAAGTTCTATTTTACTTAGTAAAACAAATAATTTATCTAAAATATTGTTTCCAACAAACGAAAGGACTTTTTGTCTAAAATGGGCTTCTAGCGCGTTACAATATCCAACGAAATCAGCTGGAGGTACCTGTAGTCCACCAAAAAAATCACGCGAGATACTCTATACACGTTTGCGTAAGTAAAAATTACTTGCTGTTGGTTCGTCAGCATAACTTGATGCGTACTTAATTATCAATAAAAAAATGTGTTTAGCTAAGAAATTTTAAATCATTGTTGTATTTCAATATCAAATTACATCCGTATACAGAACAGCTTATCAGCACCATTTTATTTAGTGATTTTTACAAGACTTCACTAAACGAAATAAAAAAAACATTGTAAATCACACACACGTCAGCCTTTCATGGTCGATACCACAAACTGTGCGAGTTCGTGGTATGCGGCCCGCGACATCCGCTTCTCCACGAGTTTCCCTCCGTTGCTCTGCGCAAGTACTTTCGTTGCGTAACTTTATGTTTTTAAAACTGTGCTTGAGTCTTATTTAAAAGGAGAATCATGTTGGTTGTGATTCTATTATTTTTAAGACGTGACGTTTAATCCACGTTACCATTTGCACAGATAATGCCGTATGTTGGATGTTTTCGTTTTCTTCTTGGTACAGAAAACTTGATGTGTGGAAGTACCACGTTACTTTTTTTCCAACCCACTTACAGTTTCGCTAATGTCTAACATCCTCACGATGTTTTTGCTAAGCACTGTTTCTTATGCTCTAAAGAAACAGTGCTCTATGTTTCTTATTACCTTTCTGAATAATGATGTGAATTGCCACTTATCCTTCTTTACTCATTTAAGTTATTCTACAGTCATGTGACTTATGCCCTATAACCTCTTGATATGAGGATATCAAATTTAGCTAAATCTTCTATACTCTTCGTTTTTATCTGTGTTGATATATCTTAAGCCGAATTAACTCATATGGAAAATTAGATCAATTGATCTAAGCGGCATAAAACCATATAAAACAACACCAAATCAAATAAATAAAACTGCCAATTAATGCTATTATTTTTTGTGATTTTGGAGCTGTTTCCATTTTCACCATATGATAATAAATAAAAAAGTTATGTCCATTTTTTTACAATTTCAAACTTGAAACAGCTCTCCTGAATAATTTGGTTTTTGTTGCATAAACCCTATTATCTTTTAACCGTCGATATATTCTTAACCGCTGTTACACACGAAAGTTACACGTGATTCAGTAATTTAAAAAAAAAACGAAAGTAAAATGTCTGGCTCAGTTTTTCATCAAATATCTCAATTTTCCTAACTTTTTATGAAAAGCTGAGCCTGACCTTTCTTTTTGTTTTTTTTTTTAAAATTCCTAAATCACTTGTAAGTTTATTTTATTACGGGAGCTCACACTCAAAAGTTCAACTGTCTAATGTCAACAGTGTCTTCAAAATAGAGGTTTTTTTGTTAAAATTTTGTCGGTTAAATTAAATCGGGTTAGTTAAGGTTTTTAAGTTTTATCATCATCAATATTTTTTTGCAAATTCAGTTAGTGACAGGTGTCAAAGTGACAGGTGTGAAAGCGACATCTATTTACAAAAAAATGAAGCGGAGTTTGCGGGGGGGAGGGTCGTGGACTGTTAGTAGTAGTTTTAGAGAGGAGGGTCCAGGGGGAGGAGGATGGGAGCAAAATTTGTACGCAAACAAAAGCACGGGGCGCAGCTAGTTATTAATATAATTGTAACGACACTGAAATATTTGTGACTGAAGAAACTCTAACAAATAAAAATAAAATCATCCAAATCAGTTTAGAAATGGAGATATGAGTGAACGTGAAAAAAGGACGAGGTTTTTAATTTGACGCTCTTATATCTTTTTGGTATTAAAACCACCGGTTTTCGATATATTGTTATTTTTTAACGAAAGGACACCTCAGTAAAATCTGATGCGTAAGGTATTCACGCAGAAGAAGAAGCTAACAAGACCATGTAAATTACAATTACTTTATATTTAACAATAGAATTAATTAAAAGTGCAGTATTATTTTAAAAGAAAAATGAAGCTCTTTCGACCACCATGCGAGAAAGACACAGGAGGGTTGCTTTTATTTAACTAATAGTAATAAATCCATGATAAGTAGAAAAAGCCAAATAGTATTAAATTCATTTGAAACCGGATCATAAGTTTAATAAGTAAAAAAAATATTATAAACTAGCTGTCCAGCCCGCGACTTCGTCCGCGCGGACTACTATGTATCGCGAAAAAAGCATCCTATGTTCTTCTAGGATTGATGCAAAAAAAAAGAAGGAAATAATGAATTAACGATGTTATGAAAATAAACTTACTTTAGGAAACCAGCAGCAAGAAATAGTTTCCGTTCCTTTGTTAGGAGGATTAGAGCAAGAACCTCTGAACTAACATTTGACATCCGAGTTAACTACGCTTATAACAGTATTGGATCCTAATTCAACAAATAATAGACACGATAATATTATAACTCCTATTAATGCACACATTAACATAGTGGAGCATAACAAAACGAAACTTGAATTTTCGTCCGACGATTTAGTCGCTGATCCTTCTTTTGTCGCCCTCTCAGAGCCATTATCATCAGAAAATACGGAGTGGTTTCCCGAGAGGGAAATAGAAGAGACGGTGAATAAAAATGAAAGAAAGCGCAAAGGGGATCCTAATAACTGGAAAATAATAATAAATAAGCGACAAAGGATGATGGGCGAGGAATACATTGGATTTAAAAAAGATGGCACTAAATTTGTTCAAAATTATCCTAAGCCTGCCAGAATAATGGGTCCAATATGCATGTCGAAGAGATGTTTCAGTAAATAAGATCACTCATAAAGATCACCTCGTTTATGTCAATAAAACCTGGACGTGGGGCGGGTGATCGTGTTGTCGTGGACATAAGGGCCCTGAGGCCCTGAGGTGCAATCCAAGAGGGACAATCGAATTTAATCTCCACTTTGCAGTTCATTTGTTCCTTTACCTAGGAGACCAAAAAAGATATCATTTGACTCTTTGATTGGCAGCGTGGGTTCATTGTATGAATCCAGACAACCAATATCCAAAACAAAGTATGATTGATCACCTACAGGAGCTGAAGAGTGTCATACCCAAAGACTGTCATAGTTTTTATGATAATTTACCTTTTAAATAATGTTCCTAATAACCCAGATCTTAAATGCTGGTAATGATTGCCATATTTATGTGTTCAAGCTTTTAATTATATTTATATTTGTCCAAGAAAAAAATTAGGAAAAAACTGAGATTTTAGAAGATCGAGAAGACTGTTTAGTTTATTATTCTTAAGTAAAAATCTTTCAAAATATACGAATAATAAATAAAATTTTAATTTTCTTCATAAAATACTTAACACTATTCAGTAGGAGTTGCTGATTCCACTTTCTTATCATGCTTTTATGTAAAAATAATTCAAGTTGATTAAAAAAAATTTACTTGAAATTTTGAGTAAGAGTTTTTATGTTTTTTAAGAAGATGTTTCATTTTGTATGTTAATTTAATTTGATATCTGGAGTAAAAGTTTTTGTTTTAAAAAATGTTTAATTTTGTAGTTGATTTAAGTTGATATCTGGTGCAAGAGATTTTATTTTTTTGTTGTTGTTTTTTCTACAATAATTTATCATAATAAATTGAAATTAATAATTATAATACGTACTTATTTCACTTCAAGCCCGCATAATCTGCTAAAATTTTAGTATTTTTAATGTCATTTGTTAATACAAAACCGCGTAAGTGACTTGACACGAAATCTAAACAAGTTCTTAGAAGTTTTTCGTTATATTTCCATAAAATAAGTAGGAAAGAAGCTGCTACAAGGTTCAGTCGGTAATATAGTTATAAATTACCAAGTTATTAAGTTTTTTCTTCTTCCTGTAAAATTCTAAAAATGTAGATACGCGGTATTTACAAACTGCTCTTCCGCAGTATTGCACGCGCAACGACGAATTGCTATACTGCAGTGCGATTATGGTTAAAGAATTATATATTTTTGTAATGGTTTTTTAAAGCTCATTTTGATACCTCACTCGAAAGGATTTAGTAATTTTTGTTCCGTCGTAAATCAATATGGCAGCTGTAAGCCGCCATATTAGTTTTCTTGACACTTCATATCATATGTCACTCTCGTGATTAAGAGGAATCAAATGATACCTCATTTATCAAAATCCATAAGCCCGTTTAGGCTGTAAGACGCGCCTAATAAACGTACAAACAAACAAAAATACATACAACCCAAACACATAACCCTCCTCAGTTGGGTAAAAATGTTTAATTAAAAGAGCTCATATTTTTTGTATAATATTGAGACATTATTTAAAACTTCAAAATATTTTAATGGACATAAAACCTCGTGTTTGCTTCAAAACTATTAAATTCCTTTCTATTTATTCAAAAAACTGTGCAGTAGAACTTCATTGTTCTTTGAAAACTCTGCACAGAGAAAATAATACATGTAAATGTAGTTTTCGTTCGTGGCGTGTTGATTTAAAGTCAGTTTTTATGAGTATAGCTGCTGCATTATTTTCCGCCGGAATGGACTAATTAGATTCCCGGCGGCGATAATAATTTGTTTTTGTGTAGAAAAGGGATAAAGTTTGAGTTTATGCTAATGATTTGCATTTAGAAATAAGTAAAATGATTATAAAAATACAAAAAATCTAACTGCGAACAAAATTATTGAATACGAGCTGATTGCCCGCAAAAATAATCACACTATTATTATAAAGACCAAAGTGTGTATGTTTGTTACTTCTTCACGGTTAAACGGCTGAACAGATTTGGATGAAATTTGGTATGGAGGTAGCTTATACCCTGGATTAAAGCCGAATTGACATTACGAAATTAGTGGCATGCACGATAAAGTTAATTTCTTGAAACTAGTTGTAGAACTTGTGAAACCTGTTTCGTAAAATAAATGTGTCGTGTCGTGTTATATCATAGTAACCATGGCACCATCGGCATTGAAGTTTGTTTCTGCAATGCAAAATGTTGTTAAACACATAATATACAAAATAAAGAATTTCATTGTTATAAGTAATACGAAGTGTTCGTATTTTGCCGCCTATGTCTTTGACAGTTTCTATCTGCATAGCTTCCATGATTACTTTGTCAAAATCCATCAAGCCGTTTAGGCTGTACGACGCGTCTAAGAAACGGTCAAACAAACGAACAAACATACAACCCATACACATAACCCTCCATGAAGTCGGGTAAAAACTATGTCCATGAGACGGATGACGACAATTTAACCGGATTGTCGGTCTGATACAGTGGCCTTATACCTTAAATTATAAAATATTGCTATCATCACTAATAATAATAATAATAATAATAAAAGTTTGTTGAAGGATTCAGGGTTAGGCTATCGGCTACGGAGAGAGGGCGAGATCATTTCTCATCTGCTGTACATGGATGACCTCAAGTTGTTTGCACTGAAACAACCAGACTTGATGGAGTTTTATTTAAAGAAATATTGTAAAAAAAAAAAATTTAAGATATAAAGATAAATAAAGTGAATAATAATTATAATAATAATAATTTATTGACATAAATATGTGACACAGAATAAAAATTGAATCCATATCCATTATTATTATCACTGTTTTTTCCTATTTTCTACGTTGCGTAGACAGACTTCCATTTTAATAACTAGTTCTAATCGGAGTTTAATCGGAGTACGCTAAATTTTAATTCAATATCTAAGCTACCACTGAAAATAGCATTTCAATATGCTCGTAAGTGGTTTTACTTGATGAGTGAAAAACCACACAGAAAGACACCAGTTTTTAAAATGTTATATTCTTGTTCAGTAGGACCTTATTTTAAGTCCCCTAGACTATTATTTTTCAATTATTTCCGAATATAGTCCAAAAGTTGTAATAATTACTGCTCTTTATTTTGATTGCGACAGTCTTCAAACCAGACGCATTATTCGTCCTTAATAAAAGCGTAAAGATGCATCACAGACACCCTCAGCAATCTCAGGATGTACCTACTAGCTAGTATTCTACGGCTCAGCTCCCAAGCGCTGGCAAGCGATTCCCGTCACAGTTCGCTGACGCTCCACAAACAAGTCTGATGGAAATTTTAATTCCATTCCAAGATAGGTACCAGTGTTTGTTTTCAGAGTAGACTGAATATTGCAGTTTCATAGGATTTTGTTCGCGCATAAAGCTTTTTTTACGATTTTGCTGAGATATTGTGTGTTTCTGCGGAGGTTTCCATTTGAGTTTAATATTGGATTTCATTTCTTTAGATAAAATGGCTGTGACATACAGACTAACGGACTGACGCACAGATTGACGGAGAGATGGACATGATGAAACTATAAGAGTTTCTTGTTTGACTACAGAACCCTAAAAAAAGGATGTAGTAGATTCAATACCTGTATGGAGGTATTGTTCAATAGCTATGTTTTATTATATTGAAACTACTACTTCAATTGCAATATAAAACTTTAAATTCCCGTATATAACATTTGGCATGTATTTTATGTGTTTTACCCGACTACACGGAAGGTTATGTGTTTAGGTTGTATGTATTTTTGATTTTTGTTTGTTTGTACATTTATTATTATTTATTTATTTATACCTTATAGCACCATTAAATAGAGTACACATGATGGACTTAATACCAAAAACATTGTCTACCAGTCAACCAAACAAAGCGTGAAAGAGAGAGGTTGAATAATAAATATAAATATAATTAATATAATTTATATTTATGTAATTAAATATAATAAAGGTGACATTATAAAAGTAGTGATAATGATAAACAGCTAAGTAGTATGAGGCTTTAAAATAATGATCTCTGACCAATTTCTTGAAAACAACTTAGGAAGGTGCTTTTCTTGTTTTTACAGGTAGCATATTCCACAGAAGAACTGCGGTGACTCCGAAAGAGTTATATTTGAAAGAGGTTCTATGCTTAGGAATACAAAGGGTTAGGGCACCGGTGTATCTAAGGTGGCGATCGTGAGAATCGTATAGGAAGCTAAAGGAGTCATTTAAATAGGAGGGTGCTTTGGGATAATTTAAAAGCATCCTACAGCCTAAACGGCTCGATGGATTTGATAGTAAGGTATTATTGAAAATTAATTTATCTTGATCACTAGAGTGCTTTATATGAAGTGTAAATAATATGGTGGCTTACAACTGCCATATTGTATTGTTCCTGAGCGCCACCGCTCGGCCAGCCACCAGTCGATTAGTGGACTGTATAGCTGAGGCGGAAGTCGGAAAGTGACCGACCGTGGTCGATGGCGCTCGTTTGGTCGATGGAACGGGCACTGGGTTGATGAAGAAAAGTCGCCTTGGTTCAGGTTTCCGACCCTGGGTTGTTCTTGACTGGAGAGGTCTTGAGAGCGAGTTCTAGTAGAGATGTTTACTCGACGGCTGCTGGCGATGGAATGAATTTCGGGCAATTTTTTTTTTTTTTTTTTTTAGAAAGGATATGTGCTGTTGGTCTATAACTGACCTCTACAGCGTCACCGGTGGGGCGGGCGCAAAAGCGCTCCGCCGCAATGCGTGACGCAGAAGGCGCACGCCAAAGTTAAGTTTTTGGCCACTTGCTCAAGGGCACCCAGGGGGTACGAACCTCGGCTTGGACAGTTGCCATTGATTACTTGGGGAGTATCGAACTAAACACCCCTCGATCTCTACCGTTAGGTAGTGATTGAGGGAGCCCTGATGAAATGGCTGGAGCCCTTTAAATGAATTGCATAACTGACCACCGATTCGGAATACACCTTCGAGAAGAATCGGCAAGAAACTCGAAGGCGAATAAAGTCGAAATTAATTACGGGACCTTCGACCTCGCATCCGGCGAGGTCGGTGTCTGTGTCTAATTGTGTTGAAAGATGGTGAAGATGACGGAGTGGGCGAATCAATCGCTGCCTGCACTGCGGCAGCGATTTCATCGTCCGGATCGCTCAAGATGTCTCTAGGGCGTCTACGAAGGGGCCGTGCGTCTGTTGTCGCGTCTGTCGTGTAGTCAGAGGCCTGAACTACTAGAGGGTTGGGGTGATGAAGTGCCGCGTCAAAGTAGCGGCGAGAGGCATTTTTCATATATTGAACTATCGAGGGAAGCTCGAGATCACTGTGCAGGTCGATGTTCCTCTGATACCAGGGGGCATCTAATGCACCGCGAACGAATTTATTTTGTAAAATCTGAAGTTTCTCTAGGGAGATGCGGGAGGCGTGAGCAAATGCTACGGACGAGTATGTCATTGTCGGTCGGACGCAGGTTTTGTAGAGTGTCAACTTATTTCTAAGAGACATTTTACTGCGCCTGCCTAGGAGTAACGCGAGGCGGTATAGGTAGAATGCCGCCCTTTTGTGGACGGCGTGGATGTGATCATTGAAGTTGAGTGGATAGTCAAGGGTGACTCCTAAGTATTTAACTGACTTTTCCCACGGTATGGGTCGGTCATTGATCCTGACTTGTTTAATTAGGAAATAGCGTTTAACCCCGTGAGTGAAACGCATCGCTACGCTCTTCTCGGGATTAATCGTTATTCGCCACTTACGAAACCATCCATCGAGCGCTCGGAGCGTTCGTTGGATGGCTCTTTGTAGAATAGCTGGGTTCCATCCGGTGGTATAAATCGCGGTGTCGTCCGCAAAGAGAGCGATCTCTACTTTGGGGATGCGGGGGAAATCGCTTGTGTAAAGCGTGAACAAAAGTGGAGACAGCACGGAGCCCTGAGGGACTCCGGCTCTGATGGGGTGGGGGGATGATCGGTTGCCCTCCACACGATAGCGGAAGCTCCGGCTGGTGAGGTAGTCTTGAACTATGAGCACAAGACGATCTGGCAACCCAAGCTGATACAGCTTGTATATCAGCCCGGCGTGCCAGACCTTGTCAAAAGCCTTCGCCACGTCTAGGAAGACGGCCATCGTGGTTTGGGGTTTTGGTTTCCTATTGAAACCCTTTAGGATGTGTTCCGTGATGCGGTGCACTTGCGGAGGGCAAGAGTGTCTCGCTCTAAAGCCGAACTGCTCATCCGGTATGAGCTTTTTGATTTTCACGATGGATCGGAGTCGATTCAGAAGGATTCGCTCGTAGATCTTCCCAGAGAGCTGAGGAGACTGATAGGACGGTAGCTGGAAGGCTCGGATGCCTTTTTGCCTGGTTTGTGAATGCCGATGACGTCGGCACTCTTCCAAGCGTCGGGGAAGGAACAATTGCTCAAGGCTGCATTGAAGATGCTGACTAAGAGATAAACTAACGGGACAGAAAAGTGCTTGAGGACCCTGTTACTGACGCCGTCAGCACCGGGGGCCTTTCGCACTTTGAGGCCCTTGATGATCGACTCAACCTCTGCGGCTTTAACGGGCTCGAGGGGGGGGGGGTCGGTCGGAGGTAGAGAATTCCTACGTTCTATTTCGCGGTCCACCGCGGCGATGTGGACGGGATCAACGTGATCGTTAGCGGGGGTGCACTGGGCTGCGAGGCTCTCCGCCAAGCATTCGGCCTTCTCCTCGTCTTCGAATGCTGGCGGGAGATCGATTCTATTGAGAGGGGGCATTACGGTGATGGTGTCGAATTTAAGCTTTCGCGCCAACCCCCAGTAGGCCTGGTGGGTCGGTGTGATTTCGGATAATAGGTCTTCTCAACGCTGTGCGCGCAGCTCGCTAATGCGCGTCCTGACCAAACGGTGGTAGTAGCTCAAGGTGGCTTTGCGTTCAGCGTTGGGGAATGCATCATGGGCTCTAATGGCTGCGTTTCGTGTCGTCATCAGCCTCTTCACGTCCTCAGGTAGGACACAGTGACGGATATCCTCCGCTGGGACCTCCCTGGAGCACTCACCGATAACGGTGTTGAGGTGGCTGGTGAGGGCATCGATCGAGCAAGCAACGTCATCGGGGGTGATTATGTCGTCGGGGATACGGTCGAGGTCGGGTGAACTGATAGCTTTTAGGGCTTCCCCCAAACGCTTCCAGTCCACTATCGTCTTTGTCGGTGGATGGGAGGATGGGTCTGTCGGGTCGGGGCCTACGCGCATAACGACGGGACGGTGGTCGGATTCTAGTTCTTGGAAAACTTCGATTGAGCGGAAACTAAGATTTATATTCTTTAGGAGAGGTATGTCCAGTATGTCGGGTAAATGGTCGGGATTTTTGGGGTAATGTGTCCACTCCGAGGGTGGGATTATATCAAAGACGAGAGATTCGCTAAAGTCGAATAGTCTAGTGCCGTTTGTGTTGAGTCTTCGGCACCCCCAGATAGGGTTTTTGCTATTGAAGTCGCCAGCCAGAATGACTGCGCTTCCCATGGAGAGGAGTGCCTCTAGATCACTCTTTAGTAAGCTTTTACTGGGGGAGAGGTAGCAGGAGGCTATAACGATTGATTGATGACCGGTCATCGCAAGTTGGCAGCAGGAGGCTTCTAAGTTGGTCAGAGTAGGGGTGTCAATCGGCATACAGTGGAGTGAGTTTTTGTAATAAATTAGAGTACCGCCAAATTTGGTGACTCTATCGTTTCGATGGACGCGGTAATTGGCAATCCCGGGATCGCTGTTACAGGGTTTGAGAAAGGTCTCTTGTATTAACATGATGTCGACCTGATGGGTCTTACAGAACTTGTGCACTGGGGCACGCTGTTCTCTTAGGTCGTCAGCGTTAAAGAACGCTAACACTACGGAGCGGGGTTTAAAACGTTTTGGTGTATTATTCATTTTGGTTCGTTAATTGAGGTTACGGAGGGCAGTAAGGAGCGTACGGTGCTCATATAAAAAGTGAACTTTTTCCAAATCGGATTTACACGAACGAAGTTTGGCAGCGAGTACGTCCACTTCGTTCAAGTCGACCGCATTTACGTAGCCGAGTACATAAGACAGGTTGTCTTGACCTGCCTTAGGAGGGGGAGGAGTGGGCAAGGGCCCGAGGGGGGTTGGGACTTTCGCGCGGGCTTGAGGAGGCCGGTACGGACCGGCGGGCGCGGGTTGCGGTTTTGGGGTGGGCTTGGTCATGGCCGGAGCCCAGGCGTTGACCTGCGGCTGAGGTGCCGGCATAAAGAGCGGGGCCTGCATGAGAGACATGGGGGGGGCTAAGGACACCTTAGGGGTGTACCTCTGCAGACGTGCTGAGATTGGAGGCTGACTGAAGGTCGCTCGCCGTCCGGGCCCTTTAACGCTCCTTGGAGCCCTTGGACAGCCGCGATAGTTCGCGGTGTGTCCTTCGGACTTGCAAAGAACGCAACTGGGTGGGTCGGGAGTATCGCGGGGGCGGGTACAATCGGAAATGCCGTGGTCGCCCAGGCACTTTACGCACCTGGCATGGCCAAAGCAAAAACGCGCGACGTGGCCATAGAGTTGGCATTTATGGCACTGACTGGGTGCTCCGTTACAGTTTGGGGGCTCTACGTAAATCCCGGATAGGTGGCAGACCGTCTTTATGTTAAAGATGGCCTTCCCCTCCGGGGTACGTTCAAGAACGACAAGGACAAGAGGGAGGGGTGTTTTAGGGTTTCCCCTGTATAATCGATGAATTTCGGGCTAAAATGTTCCTGTATTTATGTGGTTGATTCGCACTGTTGTCTCGCGGCGGTCAGCCGCAGCGCGGGCGGTGGGAGTGGCGAGCAGGGTCTCTCGCTCGCACGTCGCTCCCTCTCTGTCTTTGTAATCCCATTTTAGCCTTCAATTCTTTTTTGTCGTCTATATTACCTATTTATTTTTGCTCTCATAGACCCCTACCAATCAAACAAACCCAAAATCAGTATTTATTATTGTGTAAAACGTATGTACAACTATAGCTTAATCTATTCACTTATATTCTAAGTCTTTATTTTAGTGTCGTCGCGAACATTCTCCCGCCGTGCAGTGGCGTCCAGGGCACTGCAACCCTCTGGGTGAGCGTCGCTCGTCGTGGGCAGGATGATGATCTTCTTCACCGGTCGCCTCAGGATGCCTGCAGTGGTGCGTACGTCGACTACCCGGGTGACGTCGTCTGCGCCCGGGTAGATGTTTTCCACTATCCCTCTTGGCCATGTGTTGCGAGGGAGAGTGCCGTCTGCGATGACGACAACGTCGCCGACTTTCACCGCGGGCCCGCGGCTGTGGGGCTCCCGCCGGTGTTGCAAGTCGGGCAGGTACTCCCGGAGCCAGCGACTCCAGAAGATGTCGGCGAGGTGCTGAGCGGCGCGCCAGTGTGCGCGTCCGATGAGGTCAGCCTCGCTGAAGGTGCCGGGCGTCGGAACTCGTGCCGGGCCGCCCAAGATGAAGTGATTCGGGGTCAGCGGGGCGGGGTCATCGGCACTCACCGAGACGTGAGTGAGCGGGCGACTGTTGACCGTGAACTCGGCCTCAGCCAGGAGCGTGTGGAGTACTTCCGCGGTCGGGTGTCTGGGCTGCTGTGTGGCGGCTAGCGCTGCCTTTACCGCGCGTACCATGCGCTCCCAGGCCCCGCCCATGAAGGGGGCTCCGGGAGGGATGAAGCGCCAGCTGATCGTCCTCTTCAATGCTTCCTCTTCTGTCGCCCTGTCCAGTGCCCGTCGCAGTTCCTTATCGGCTGACCGCAGGTTCGAGCCATTGTCGGACCAGATTTCAGTTGGCGTACCATGGCGAGCGATCATGCGTCGGAGGGCCATGATCGCGGAGTCGGTGCTGAGGGACGCTGCTGGTTCCAGGTGCACTCCGCGCGTCGTGAGGCACGTGAAGATGGCGACATAGTACTTCTGCGTGCTTCTGCCGGTAGAGACGAGGTAGGGCCCGAAATAGTCCAGTCCCACGAAGGTGAATGGGCGCTGATGGTGCGCCAGTCGGCACGCCGGGTGATCACCCGTGGATGGTCGCGGAGGGACGTCTTTTCGGATGCGACATGGCAGGCAGCGGTGGAGGACCATTTTGGTCACAGGTCGCAGACGAAGTATCCAGTATGACTGTCGGCACTCGCTGATGGTGGCTTCGGCTCCGGCGTGATGCATACGGCGGTGTACGTAGTCAATCAGCAGTCGAACTTCGTGTCGATTCCAATCTAGTACGGGCGGTGACGTCACTATGTTGTCGGCTCCCCTTATGTTTTCGATACGACTGTTTAGCCGCAGTATTCCATCTCTATAAGTCACGGATAGCTTGTGAAGTCGGCTGGTGTGTGCTATCTCTTTTCCGCATCCTACTGTTTCTACGTCGTCTTTGAAGGCTTCTTCTTGATTTAAACGCCAGATAAGTGTTTCAGCGCGGCGCTGTGTTTCGGCATCTATCTCGATGTGGCGCGGCGTTAGTGTCGCTTCCTGTGTCGTACCCGGCGATGTCTTCGCTGTCGTTTTGTTATTATTCCTTTCCCACGTTGGATCGGATAGCGGGTTTTTCTTCGTTCGTTTGTAGTGGGTGCGCTGGCGGGTTCGTCGGCATAGGTCAATGAACTGGAGTACCCGCGATGTGGCGCGTAGGTATCGCTCCCATTTTGAGAAGCGTTCCGGCTTCGGTATAGCTTTGCCGAGCGTGTTCGTCGTCTCGGCGAGGGCGGCGCATTTTTCTTCTTTGGTGTCTTCTACGAGGGGCGGTGTCCGCGCGACGGGCCATAGACTCTCAGGTTGACACAGAAAGTCTGGGCCGGTAAACCACCTATGTCGCTGGTTGAAATTGGGCGGTACGTCTCTGGTCGCGTCGTCAGCGACGTTGAGCTTGGTAGGTACCCAAGTCTTACCCTCGGTGCTGGTGGGAGGTGCTATCTCGGCGTACCCTTTTGTCACCAGTGCTGTCATCTGCTGCTGATATTGCTGCTTCTCTTGAGGGTTTTTGGATAGCTTCCGTTCGACCGATGTGAGGCGGGTTAAAGCTGCGTCGTAGTTGTTTGGCATTTTTCTATCTTCATCGCGCCACAATAGCGCGGTCTCGTAACGCCCATCGGGAAGTTGATGCGTTTTCTCTTCGAGTATCTTCAAAGCGCGTTGTTCAGGGTCACTTGTCGGTGACTTGGCGGCGACTGTGAGTCCCTCAATGGCGAAGTAGTGGCGGAGGGACTCGTCCATGTTGTCTTCGATCGTCGCGTGCGCTATGAAGTGCACCTGTCTTCTTCTCGTGTCGTGATGTGCACCGTGAATCACCCAGCCGAGTGGCGTCAGGGATGCGGCCGGTTGGTCGCGTCGTCCCACTCGCATCTCCTTAGTGACGAGGAGGTGCCAGTTGTCTTGTCCTATGAGGACCTTCGGCGTCGCGTAGCTCGTCTTGAAGTGGGGTTGGAGGTCGCGGAGATGTGTACATGTCTTCAGATCTTCCCCGCACAGCTTCTGTGGCGTCAGTCGTAGTTGATTAATAGTGCGGAGCTTCAGTGGGTGTGGCTTGCCCTTGTGTCCGCATAGAGTTAGCGAGACTTGACGTGAGCGTGTCGCTTCAATCTTCTTATTCCCGATGGCAGTGATGAAGAGGGGGTCTATGGGCCCCTTGGCGCCGATTTGTTCGGCGAGTCCCTCGTCGATGAGTGAGACTGTTGAGCCGTCGTCAAGTAGGGCCCAAGTCTCAGCCTCTCCCGCCGGTCCGGTCACCGTGACCGGTGCTATTTTCAGGTACGCCGTCGAAGTCGTCTTCCCCCATGTCGAGCCGACCGACTCTTCAGTTTTGACTTCTCGCTGCAGTGTTCCGTGGTGATGTAGGAGCTCATGGTGGGTGTATGTGCACCCGTCGATGCCACATATATTTGTCTTGCAGCGATGTTCCTTATTTCGGAAGCGTAGGCAGCGGAAGCACAGTTTGGAGCGCTTCGCCATGTCCCAGCGGTCGTTGACGGTCGCCTTTTTGAAGTCTGCGCAATCGGGCGGGTTGTGGCCCGGATTGCGACATGTTGCGCAGTTCTTCTCGGTTTTGGACTGCGTCACGTACGTCCTCTGGTTTTGTGTTTGTCAGCGCCGGCTGTTGAACTCCTCTCTTCCCTCGGGCTCGGGTTGTGCATAGGGGCTGCACAGGTCTGCTTCGCGTTGGAGGAAGCGAGCCATCTTGAGTAGGTCAGGTTCACCCGCCGGTTGAGAGGCGGAAAAGTCGAACCATCGGTGGCGTAAAGTCGGGGGCAGCTTCTCAGATGTCGCTGCCGTTATGTCGGGGTTGTACAGGTAGTACAGTCGGTCGAGGGCCTTCAGTGCTGCGACGATGTTAGACACTTTGTTGGCGAATATGCAAATGTCTCTCGGTGTGTCGGCTAGTCTGGGCAGGGCACGTAGCTTTTCAAATTCCGTTGCTGCGATGGCTTCTGGTCTTCCGAAGCGTGCTTCTAGTGTGCGCATTATCTCCGTCGGCTCGGTGTAATGTAGTAGGAGGTTCTCTACTGCTTCTCGCGCTCTTCCTTTGAGGTTGCGACGGAGCCTGGCGGTGTTCTCCGTGGCGCTGAAGCTGTCTGCCGATTCGTTGAAGGCGGCTTTGAAAGATAGCCATTCCTGATGTGACCCGTTGTAGATGGGTAGCTCTCCATAGTAACGGTGTGGTGGAACGGGCTTCGCTTGTCGGGTGGCTATTGTGATGGCGGCGGCCAGTTCCGCGATGTCGCTTCTTGTAGCGGCAGGCGCGGCAGAGCCCCCAGTGACCGGTGCTTCAGTAGGGGCGGGCAGTTGCAGCTGTTCGATTGGGGCTGTAATCTCCTTCAGAGGTGGCGGTACCAGCGGCGGGGCTGTGAGCTCGCGTCGGTCGTTTAGCGAGATCATGTGATGATCGCTGACCCACGTGCCCACGCGCTGGGACTGTTCCGCTTCGTCTTCTGAGAGTGTCGTTCGTGCGTCTTCTTTGTCTTTGACTTGAGCTTCCGCTTCCAAAGTCGTGATGCGGGCAGCGGAAAGTTCAACTTGTAGTCGGGCTTGTTCTTCTTTAGCGCGTATGTGCTCTTCCTTGGCACGCGCCAGTCGTAGCATTCGTTCTGAATGTCGGCTGTTTCGTCCCGATTGCGTCCTCGCTCGGGGTATAGTCTGCTCCGCATGGTGTGTCATGCTGGAGTGAGCCGCGAGCATCCGCGGCAGTTGCAGGTGGCTCGCGGGTGCGGCGCTATCAGTGGCCGCGTCCATCGTCGTTGTCGGCGTTGAAACAGCGGGGAGTCGGGCTGTCAGGTGCCGGACTCCGCTGTTGGGTCCCGTCGGTGACGCCGGTGAATACTGGGCGTCGAAATGCGTCGTCCGGAAGGAGGGCCCCGTGAGGGGGGGGCCCTGCGGCGCTCCCGGTGTCTGAGGGAGGGGGAGTATAAATGCACCCGTGTCTCGCTCGATTCCCTCGGCGGCTGGGCGGGAGGAGGACGCGGCTGTCAGTGGCGCGCCCTGCGTCACTCCCGCTGGTTGCAGCGTCGTTGTCTCAAATTCGGGTGACAGCCCGCTGGCGCCGGGATTGGCTTCCCGACGTGACGCTCTCGCAGTGTCTGAGCGTGTCAGCACCATGGCGTCACTTGTCTTCAATAAATCCGGATCTGTAGGACCAATGTTCCTGAGCGCCACCGCTCGGCCAGCCACCAGTCGATTAGTGGACTGTATAGCTGAGGCGGAAGTCGGAAAGTGACCGACCGTGGTCGATGGCGCTCGTTTGGTCGATGGAACGGGCACTGGGTTGATGAAGAAAAGTCGCCTTGGTTCAGGGTTCCGACCCTGGGTTGTTCTTGACTGGAGAGGTCTTGAGAGCGAGTTCTAGTAGAGATGTTTACTCGACGGCTGCTGGCGATGGAATGAATTTCGGGCTTTTTTTTTTTTTTTAGAAACGATATGTGCTGTTGGTCTATAACTGACCTCTACAGCGTCACCGGACGGTGGGGCGGGCGCAAAAGCGCTCCGCCGCAATGCGTGACGCAGAAGGCGCACGCCAAAGTTAAGTTTTTGGCCACTTGCTCAAGGGCACCCAGGGGGTACGAACCTCGGCTTGGACAGTTGCCATTGATTACTTGGGGAGTATCGAACTAAAATTTCGGGCTAAAATGTTCCTGTATTTATGCGGTTGATTCGCACTGTTGTCTCACGGCGGTCGGCCGCAGCGCGGGCGGTGGGAGTGGCGAGCAGTGTCTCTCGCTCGCACGTCGCTCCCTCTCTGTCTTTGTAATCCCATTTTAGCCTTAAATCCTTTTTTGTCGTCTATATTACCTATTTATTTTTGCTCTCATAGACCCCTACCAATCAAACAAACCCAAAATCAGTATTTATTATTGTGTAAAACGTATGTACAACTATAGCTTAATCTATTCACTTATATTCTAAGTCTTTATTTTAGTGTCGTCGCGAACATGTATTTCCAACGGAACAAAAAATGACCAAAACCTATCGAATGAGGTATCATAATGACGGTCTTAAAATACCATTTCCAAAATATATAATTCTTATTTGCTACAAATTCCCTTTCAGTTTGGGCAAAAATGCTTTCGTATGTTCGGCAGTCCGCTGTCTCGTTCTCTGTTCTCCTCTACAGGCCGGATTTTTCAATCGATCTAGACGAAACTTGGCATGCAGGTTAAATGAATTTTAAGAATATTTTCTTCGTCAGAGATTTTTGATTGGGACCCCCCAAAAAAGCAAAAAGGGCTAGAGAATATAAAAAAAAAACGATTTCGATTGTACGGCCAATTTCGAGGCCAAGAACGCATGGTTGTTAGCCTGCCCAATCTATGAGTTCCCCAAAATCCTCTCATCGCAGAAGCTATCCACTTGAGCATAAAAAGGGGTATTAACTGGTATTCCAGTAGTAGCTACGTTGCTTTGGCGTTGTGTTATGCTCAGGTGGCTATGGGACGGGCCGCACTGCGAGCTAGTACGGAAACATCTAATTAATACGTACATAAGCTCCGCAGATCGAGCCCGTCTCCTTGCCGAGGAGAGCGGGAATCGGGTTTGTGGCTGCAGGCTCTCCCATCACAAAACACTGGAACTTTGATAGATTCGTTAGCTTTTTGCATTGCAACGTCACTCCACTTGGGAGCATCGTGACTGCCACCACTGCCAGTGTGGCTCTGCTGTTGACACCACGGCTTATCCTTTTGCAGAAGCGCAGGAAGAATTCCTTGCCACTTAATGATATCATCCGTCGGGCTTTTACCACCGCCAACTGTGGTGCTATTTTAGAAGCTAATGGCCCCATACGCGACGATGGTAAAAGACCTGACGGAATGACTCTTATTCCATGGAAGATGGGACGGCCTTTGGTGTGGGCCGCTACTTGTGTAGACACCCTTGCGCTGTCTCATCTTCAAGGAAGGAGCGGCGGCTGAATCAGCTAAGAGCTTCAAAAGGCGCAAATATAGTACCCTCAACAATGGATATATATTTGAGCCTTTTGGGGTAGAGACACTAGGGCCGTGGGGACCAAGAGCTCAACAGATATACAAAGATCTATTGGGGCGTCTGGTCGAAGCAACACGTGACCAAAATGCTGGCCTTTACTTTGCCCAAAGACTAAGCATTGCCAAACAGCGTGGCAATGCTGCCAGCATTTTAGGAACGTTGCCCACTGGTAGCGGATTGTTAGACTAGTTTTAGTATTACTTTGTTTTAGGTTAGCAATAGCATAGTAATTGTTTTTTTTAAGTCCTTTTGTTTTTTTGAATTAAGTTTTTATAAACAACTCACATTTCGGTTTTTTTTTTTTATTTGAAAGGTAGTAACTTTAAATTTAAATTTGTTGAAAATTTGCTCAGGATCTTCGGCGTGATGAGCAGAATGGCTCCTCAATATACAGTAAATTTCTTACTTTTAGGTTTCTACTATCGGAATCAGCCCTTTACCCACTAGGCTAGGAATTGATGGAGCACCTTGGTTATTAATGTTAGTTTTACAATAAGGTAACTATATAGCGCTACTGCGCACCACAAAATTGTTTGAAAAAAAGTTTATACGCGCGAGGTCTACAGCTCACAGAGCCACTAGTTTTATAATATTCAAGTTAATGTAAAAACAATAGTCTAATGTTGCAATTGAAAGTATTAAGAAAAGTAAAATATGTTAATAAATAGAAAATATTAATTTTATATAAATACTAGTTACGCCCCGCGCAACCCACGTCCATCAGGAACCGGGCATTTTTTCGGGATAAAAAGTAGCATATGTATTAATCCAGAGTATAAGCTACCTCCATAACAAAGTTCATCCAAATCCGTTCTTCTGTTTAAGCGTGTTGAAGTAACACCTTGTACTATTATTTATTCTGTGGTAACACACACCCTTACATACATAAAACTTTCGACATTATAATATTAGTGTGATTATTTTTGTGGGCGGTCAGCTCGTATTCTATAATTTCGTTAGCAGTTGGGTTTTTTGTATATTTATAATAATTTTAACTTGTTATATTTTGAGCTCTCGATATTTCGGCTCATTTACAGTCGAGGTATAACGTAAAGCAAACTGACGTACTTGCAGAAGTATCGATAAATTGATATCTTGTTTATTTTTCGGGAACTCAATATTAATTTATTACACGGTGAATATACCGTATCTAATTTTACGTTGCTTATCTTTTCACACTGCTGAGGCTTAGGCCATTTTTACACGATTGCAAAAAAGGAGTGTTATGTTTTTAGCATTTATTTCATGTATGTTTGTATGTATGTGAGTTTCTTTATTCCACCATAACTTTTAAATGCCTGAACAGATATAGACGTATGGGATATGGTTAGAATCGTTACATCCCCCCAAATAACATAGGTTTAATTTTTTGAAAACATCCAATATGGCTGCTGTATGGCACCATTTTCAAACGAGAAAATAATAAAAATACTTTGAAATTTACAATATAGGTATTAAATTGAAGATAAGCCCATTCCAACATTATATAATTTATTGGCAAAAGATATTTTTTGGCATGGTAGGCGTGTTTTTTTAGCTTTTAAGCTAGTTAATGAACTGAGTGCAATGCATTTAGATCAACTTATATAAAGTACCGTTTGGCAACCGCCACATGCATTAAAATGTTACAGCTTTATTCGCGTTTAACAAGTAAGCAATTTAACCTCGCCATGTTTGAGTTAAAATTCCCACTCAAATTCCAGAAATTATTTTAGTAAGCTTAGGTGGAAAAAGCTAACCATTGATAAACTAGAGTAGAGAAGAAATTGGTGAAAAAAGTAGAGTAGAGAAGAAATTTCTGAAAATTACATGAATACATATTTTTTAAATTATTTGAGTCGTTTGATCTGTCATGATCAGTTGGTGAAACTAAACAATTTCCATGCATTACAAATTTTTAAAATAAATAAATATACAAAAAAAAACCGTTGACTTTGACATTTGGTTTCCTTTCAAATATAAATATATATGGGACAATTAACACCAATGTGCTAGCACCAAACATGGATACCATGTAATATGGGTACTAGACAACGGATAAACATACATAGATACGAATATTACATCCATGAATCAGAAACAAACATATCTGCTCATGATTGCACCTAGCGGGATTCAAACCCGCGATCGTTGGTTGGCTATTCAGGGCCACTAACCATTCAGCCAACCGGTATTCAAATCGATACAAAAAAAGAGACATGAGTGAATGTACCTACATAAAGTCAAATTAAGAACCTCTTTTTAGAATTAAAAATTGAGTTTGATTCAAATTACAGTCATCTTTTTCAATTTTGTAGACACGTTTTACCACTAAACTTTTACGACACCTGGTGGCAAGAGTACCATAAAATAGGTAATAATACTAAGGGCCTCTTTCACGACCTACAAGTAATGTTTCAAGTAGGCTAATCACCAGTTAAAACCACAGAACCTGTATGAATTTCACCACGTGTATGAGTAATATCATATGAGTAATACTAACCAAGAATCAAACTTGGCTGTAAATTACTTGTTACCTCATCTGCCGGTTAACATATTTAATTGATGAGTAGAGCTGTTCTGTAAAAGGTTGAACACTTTGTTTATGAAAAATTGTGGCGAATTCATACAGTTTTTTTTAAATGAATTTGTGTGTTTCCTTGGTTACTTAAATAGATGAATTCGAATATGTTTATGCCGCTATGAATATGTATAGTTTTTTTGCCAGATTACGCTACTCTAAAAAAAATATTGTAAAATTGTGCACAATCTGAGCATTCATAATAAAATAAAATTATTCAATATTTAAATATCTTCAATAATTTGATGGTTTTGCATCTCCAATGTAAAAGTATTCCATTATTGCAAAGTAAATACATTTAGCACTTCGTCCGTTTTAGTAGTTATCCATAAGAAACACGATTAGTATTTAGTTCATAATCATTACAATTTATCACGTGCAAATTAACAAAAAACATTGATAAATATTGACAGTAAAATTAGTAGAAGTGAAGTCTGACAATTGACATTTGACTTTAATCGCGGCGACTAATGAACGAACATATTGAACGATTTCCTGTAATCATTCCTTTAAGCATCGAGTTATTAATCTGAATTTTGTTTTAGTTGTAAAACTGGTAAAAGATACTCGTTACTTTTACTTGCCAAGGAACGATAATTTGGAAATAAGTAATCAACGCATTACTTTTAGTTCGTGAATGAGGCCCTAACTGTCTCGAAGGCTTCCTGGAAGCTTTTTATGTACCTGAATGGTCGGAGTGGAATAGGTATTAACCTTAGTGATATTTCACTGATGTGTCAATAGAATAAGGCAGTGTTATAGCAGTAACAGTGTCCTCGGCGGACTTTAAACGCACGACTCTGCGAATAATAACATTACTTTTGTTTTCCTAACGCAAGCAAAGTTTGCATAGATTTGTTTGTACAACCCGACGGATCGCGTTCCGGATTCAAACTGTTATTAAAATTTTCGTAGCCCATCCTTTTTTGGCTTTAATGGAATTAGTATTCTTAGGTTGCCATGAGAAGCATTTTAATTTCGTATAAGTATAGATGTGACTATGGTTCAGTCTAGGCCTAGAATGACTATATTATACTCCTATAAGGTATTGAACTTAACCGGTACTTCGTTTTTTTAAGTTATTACTTGAATTTTTTGTTGCAAACCTTGTTTCAAGCTTCATGAGTGATCTCATAACCCCGTGTTTACTCCATCGTTATAATAGCGAGTATTATACTAGTTCATTATTCTCCGTACCTCTCATAAATATTTTTTAATAATGACTTCTCTATTTTATCACTTCCTGTAACACAAAATTACACCACAACTGGTAAAACATATCTACCGTTTTTCGCTTTTTTTGTTTGGGCCTGGCGGCTTTGCCCGCTTGGATAAATTTACCTACCAAGTAAATATATACCAAGTCACATCAAAATTCGTTCGCGCCGTTACGGAGTTGTGTTTTACCTAAGCGCGGAAAGTAAAATATCATTAATAAAATCTGTATACCTAGAACAAAACTTAAATGGCAAAGAAAAATGGTTTAGTGAAATTTACCTAACGCAAGAATGTTTAAAAACAGACAGATTCGACACCGCCAAACAAACGGGTGAAGCATAGCAAATGGCCGCTGCGTATGGGCGCGAAAGTGAATAAATCGTTTTTTTTTGTGGTTGATACACAATTTCATCACAAAAGAGTGCATTGCTTTAGTTTTTCCTTAGAACTTGATTATCAGGACTAACAAGGACGAGATCTTGCGATTTGGCGGCTGATCGGCATGACATGGAGTAAATGCGAGCGTGAGGCATGTGCGTACGAGCGGATCGACATATCATGGGGCTTCGCGTTCTATTTCACCTTCTTTTTTTATTTCACTCGATGGGGTTTGTCTGAAAATCAACGTCCAGTGGCCATTTTTGCTGAGCGCAGGCGCCCCTTAGGTCCATGCTATAAATTCATTCATGTACTTAATATTATTTTTAGTAGGTACTCAGTTTTATATTTTATTTTTATTATTATTGTTTTTATAGTGTCTTGTGCTAATAAACGTTTTTATTCTTACTATTCTTATTCTATTCTTATTCATTTGTCGGTGTGGAATCCGTATTTTGTAAACATTCTTATATAAGCCAATATATTCATTTTCACAGTTCCGCTCTCGGCGAGTTTCAAATAAGCCTCAGCACTGATTATGCCGCAGTAACCACACCTTGGCAAGGATTTTTCGCAGTTTTGGCAAACGTTCAAATCTACTTACCTTTAGTAGCTAAAGCAATTTAAGTTAGTCCAGATAATTAAGCGTTTAGGGATCATTAACTTTTATGGTGATAGGTTCGTGGTCCTTTTTGTTTGTTTTGACACTTAAAACTCTATAGTTACCTTCGTTCGTGATACTCCTGACACTGACCATTACTGACGTTACGAGATGGGTACAAAAATAAGTTAAGAATTCCTACAAACTTTTAAGTAAACCGGTTTTATTTTACACCAGCTGTTCCTGGCACTGCCCGCGTGGTCATTTTTCTGGGTTAAAATACTCTATCTGTTATTCCAGGACCTAATGTACCAAGATCTTCTATCTATACTTTTGCTAATAAATTATACACTGTTGGAATGTGCTTAACTTGATACCAATACTGTTTTTTTTTTTTTCGAATTTTCTAATTGTGCCTTACTGCCGCAATACTGAATGTTTTCAAAAAAATAAATGTAGCGTATATTACTCCCCCGAGTTTATCCCCCGGGTGTAAGGATTCTAACGATACCCCATACGTCTAAATATATTTAGGCATATAAAAGTTATGGTGGAATAAAAAAACTCACATAAGTAAGGTTTGCAATTATTAGAGTCAATTTTTTACTACCTACTTGTAGAACATAATAATAATAAACACTATATTACACCAGAATTATGGAACAAATAAGCAAGAATTTATTTTAAAAATAGGCACATAGGGTAGTCTTATCGCTGAAAGCGATCTCTTCCAGACAACTTATGGATGGACAGAAATTACGAGTTAAAAAAGGACGGTGATGCAAAATAATACAATGAATCTTACAAAATAAAAATCACTAAAAAAATAAATTCTTATTCTTAGTATTTAATAAACTACATAAACCATACTTACTTACATGTCACATGCAAATAATGTAATGATTGAAAAAATATGGAGTAAGTACATACACATAATGGAATGATAAAAAAAAATTATACCTACATATGGCTATGTTTCTAGTAGCTAAATTAGTGTCGACACTTAACGCTTTAACCTATTCATTATTTTTTAACCAATTATGCAATTATGTTAAAATACGTCAACACAATAATATTAATATCGGAATATATGCTGATATTGTGTTGGTGGTTTGTATTGGTTGGTAACAAACAACTTTAAAATAACTAACTACACTGTACTTGAACAGAATCGCACGCATGTGTGCAGCGTACGAATGTAGCGTGCACACAAGCACAACCGCGGCGGGCGCGCGCAGGGTACGGCGGGCTAGCGGGAGGGTGTGCTCCGGCCTCTCACCTCTCCAAAGCCCGCTTTCACCTAAAATTAGCTATTGCGCAGCACCTTGCGCCTAACTTCACAGCTGCCATAAAGATTGGTTCCTACTCTACTTAGTTTTGGTTACCGGGGCATCCAGGTGCAGTTAGCCTCTAACGGTCTGAACGATATTCAACCGTATGACATTTAATGATTGATTTTAGCATTAACGCCTGCTCACCGAGAACATATCTAATAATGTTCTAAACCAAAAATTTTAATCACGGACGGGATTTGAACCCGCATCATTTCGTGCGTCTGCGCGGCACTTGCCTTTACCAAGTTCAGCTACCATGACGGGTAGCACATGCTTCAAATGTTTCGCTTATTTTGTAGACCCGTCTTACGGGGACGATAACGCCATCTATTGGCAGTATTCTGAACTGACCAACCGAATACGGCTAATATTGCAATTTACTACGTGTCGTAAAGATAACGCCTCCCAAATCATTTTTTTTTATATGATATTAGCATTACCGCATTTTTTGCATTTTAAAATTATTAGATATCTAATGAACTGGCTGATTGCCTAGGTCATTCACACAATAGGATGTGATAAATAAAGACGCAATCAATAGTATCAAACATACTAGTTTGCAAACAGACAAATGTTTATAAACAGTTTTCATGATCAACCTAACCAATCCAATCTACCTACTTTTTTAAGCGCAATTAAAAAAGTCAAAGCTAAATTTCCAATATTTTTATCACAACACTCTTCCATTGTACTATTATTTTGCGTAAACGCTATAAAATTGTGAGAAACACTAACAATATTGTTGCTTGCCGACGCCATATTGACCACACACTAGGTAGCGATACTACGTATATTGACAGTGGATGGCTTCAGCGCCAGGTAGCAGAAAGTGGAAGTAAATTTAAATGAATAGCCTAGGCAAGTAGGTAAACGTGATAGATCCAAATTATTTGCTAGCTGTTTGAATAAATGGCTGAATATCATTCAGGCCATTCAATCAAAAGGCTAGGCAGTTAATTAAAGGGAGGATTAAGCTATCTGCCAGCATAGATATAAGAATATATTAGATAATAAAAATACTAAAAGCTATATCAGCTGATTCTGAAGTTTCACATAGCTGAGGTTTAGGTAAGCAGTACCCCTGCGGTCTTCCTCAAGACTGAGAAGTTTGATCCGGGAGTTAATGTCAATGGATAAAAAAAACTTGCCTAGTGTAACATTCCCCATTATAACGGCAATAAAATATTACTTATATTCTATTGGTAGGTCTTGGAAGAACTCGGGCGTTTTGTGTACAGTGATCCCATATTTCTGATATTTCTTTTATTGAAATAAATGAGAGAGAGCAAAGAAAAATAGACACAGAGAAAAGGAACCGACTAAAAGCGTGTCAGACGGATAATGGATAATGAATAAAGGAATCAGCAGATTTCGGTTCATAAAATCTAGAAGTAATTACGCCGTTAAAGTAGGACGGACAGACTAGACAGACAGACTAGGATAAGGATTCCTTGTTACACTACGGAATCCAAAACAGATTTAATTATATTATTTATATCCTAACATAACCCTGCATGTGGCAAATATTATACTTACTCAGTTATTTACCAACTGCGGTAATTAATACCGCAGTTAGTAAATAATTACCTATTACATATTTTGGTAATCAAATAACTGAGCAAGTAGTTGCCAAACGAAACAGAATTTGGTCCAAGTCTCTGCACCACTGTCTTTTCTAAGTAATGTGTAGTTATTCATCGGTCCGTGAAAAAATAAAAATAAAGAAACTCGTTAAATTCGGCCAAGCCGTAATTGCGTGAAATCTCCCCAAACAAATAAACCAACAGACAAACCTACAACGTTTCCCTTCTTTATATTAGTGGGGGTGGAACATTATATTCATAAAATTCAATGGAATTTCAATTAGACGTTACTTTGTAGAAATTTAAGTTAGAAACTCTTTTTATCAACCCTCATTTTTGCGTAGCTAAAAACATGGATATGATAGCACTAAATAGCATTCATGACCTTGGCAAACCCGAAAAAGCTCTGTAATCGCACCACATAAAATAATTTTAGTTTTTTTATCTTTTTGCTAAAATATGCACGAGAAAGTTAAATACTTTTTTAGGAAATGTGTTTTTGGTCCACATTTTGTTTTTTGTTATATATTTTTTACGTGATTTCACTGCATAAACATTTTTTTTTCTAAATGAAGTCGCACCGACTTTCCCATTGGCGTCTGGCGGGAGGATCGAACAATTTCACTCATTTAAGTGGATGTATGTACGAAACACCTACTATTATAGTCATCTTGTTGTACTCATAAAATCTCTGAGTTATATTTTTGTTGTATTATTGTCTATGCGATAACAACAATTTAAACTTGTTTAATCCAATGAGTGACAACTGCGAAAACCTAAGGTATGAAGTACATGTATATTAAAGGCGCGTTCCACTTGCAGCTAGCAATGTTTTCAGCCCCAATGTCGTTCCACAAGCCCTCCGATGCTAGCACAAATAACAAACGTCAAACGTTCCACAATGAAAAATGTTAACATTTCTAGCTTCGGAAACTAGCATCGTCAGACCCATGTTGTTTTGTTTGTTCGAAAGCTACTTTTTGACAAGTGTCAAAGAACAAGGGTAAAATTTTGTGCGAGAAATATTGCAGCGTCTTGAAATATTATTTCTACAGAACTTAAGTAATTATTTTTCTACTATTTTTCAACATAGCATGTAAGCTATTAAAATCCAGGTTAACAAGTCAATTAAAAGAAACATTAAATTGAAACTTCATTTCCTTCCTACAATGTTTTATCCATAGATTCTAGAATTTAGGCAGCATTGGTTTTACCGTAGACAGAGAAACCAATAGACACTTGGTTGTTGTGCCACTTGTGAGATAGAACGATAAGTGGGTGTGCTGCCATTTCAAAACTTTTACCCTGACTTTAAGCAATTCCAGATTCAAGATTAAGTATATTATAGACTATTGATGGTTTATAGAGACATTACAGATTTACGAAATATGTACGGTCAGAAAGAAAAATTGAGATTTTGAATAATTCTAGGTGTTGTACGATCTCGGTACATAAAAATATCGTATCTTTATGGGACTAATGTGGATAAGGGTAATAGAAACTTCAGAAAGCTTTTTTACAATTTCTACAAATATTTTGTCTTGAACATGCTTACAGTATAATAATATATATATATAGTAGTATATTTGACGGCTGGTTGGTCTAGTGGCTAGTAACCCTAGGAACGAAATCAAACGGTCGCGGGTTCGAATCCTGCAAGGGGCAATCATTTGTATGATGAGCAGAAATGTTTGTTTCCGAGTCATAGATGTTGAATATTCATATTTTAAATACGAATATCGTATTTATATATGTTTATCCGTTATCTAGTGCCCATATTACAGGGTATCCTAGTTTGGAGCTAGGTAATTGGTGTGGAATTGTCCGGAATATATTTATTTATATTTATATACCTTTGTCATCCATGGTGGGCAATCCTCAGCGTAAAATAAATATATTAAATATGGTATATCACGCATGAAAAGCGATGCATACATACTGGTGACATGCACCATTATATGTATACCATGGTCATCCATGATGGACCATGATGTTTCATGACTTCCTGACCTGTTATGGTGACCATGGTCTAAAATAGTGCGTTTCAACATAAAACGCGGTGTCGCGGCGGACACATTGCAAAAATACACCTGTAATGAAAATCATTATTTCCCGACCGACCAGCTCTCTTCTTGTCTAACTGCAGTAATTTAGTCAGGAAGTTAGCTGGTCGGTCTCCTTGAGAGTGATCAGTTTTTCTTTTTACTATCTTTATTTGTCACACTTTGAATTTCTGCAATCATTTTCCCTCAGCCTCAAATGGTTAACCATTCAATATTATTGAACTTTTTTAGACTCTAACCTATATTAATCTCATAATTTAGACTTTTGTTCCACAAAAGGAAAAGGAATGCTCATTTTTTGTTAAAATTATAATTTTTCTTGCAGACTGTACATTTTTTTCCAAAATCTTTAAATTCTAATCATACTGTCTTCAAAATCCACGGCAGGTCTTCTCACATAGTTTATTTGTTTGTTTGTCGTATGAGGTAATGCTGAGCCTCTGGTGTTAAAGTTTGTCAGGCTGCCTGAGGACCTCTGACATGGCTTACACAGTTTTGATGTATTTAGCTCTAATGGTTAGGGCATTTAAGTAGTTGTATGTAGGTGCCATTGCTCTCTTGAATAAACTTTCTATTATGTATACATATTAACAACATCGTACGATATTGCATTAAATTGAATTTAATATTGATAAAAATGAGAACCAACGCAATTAAATTATTTTAATAATAAAAAATGTGTAGTTTGGGCACAGAATACTAAAAGGGTCTAGAGAAATTTCATTTCGAATGCAAGCAACACACCAAGCAGAATTATTTTTCTCACAATCCATACAACACTATGGCGAACTGTCAATTTTTTTAGCACCTGACCTTTAAAAAACCGGCACGCGACCTGCAACAAAAGATCATATCGTTCTGTCTCATTTCTTCACAAGACCTATGCATATGTTGTTGTCTTTCTCGTATCACTGCAATGGAAGCTATCTAGTTGTCTATTGGTTTCTCTGTCTACAGGTTTTATCGGCTTTGTTGCCTGCGGAATGGGTGAAAAAAAAGATATTATAATGACGTTTCCGGTTCGGACGTCAAAATCATCAAAATAGTATACTTCCCACCCAGTTTTTTAAACCAAAGGAGGTTGAATTACGCTTACTTTCCACCTGGTTTATTAAGGCAAAGGAAGTTGAATTACACTTACCTTTTATCAGAAAGCGTTATTCAGCCTCCTTGCGTTAAACAGAATAATACTCTAAACAAAATGATACATCAATATAAAACGTATAAAACCTATAAACAAAACATTTTAGCAAAGATAATACTATGCAGTATAGTTTATAGAGGAAGTAAGGAATTGCTGATAGGTTATGGTGTTACTTAGGATTTGTTGCGAAATATTTGTGCTAATATTAGACGACTGTCTCCCTGCACAGTGAAACAACAGCAACATATCTAAACATACTGTTTTGTGATCTTGCTAGGCAGTAACAGCTTCATAATAATTATTATTCAAAAGGCTAGTCTGTTAAACTACAATATCTTTAAATATTATATTTATCACGCATAGGTAAGTACTTAATAGCCTACCTAGTTATCCAGATAAAATTATTAAAATCTCTAAGGCTTATTTCAAAAGTAGTTAACAGTAACATTACCTACAAAACTTTGAAGCCTAATAACAATTATACCTGGCCTCCCCAATAAAAAAAACTTAGACTAACAATCTCAGGAAATGATGCTGAATTACTAGCGATATTTTTGGCCTAAAGACGCCGTGAATTTTACTGACATAAAACTAAGTATGGGAGTTCGCCATTGTTCTTTTAGCGGCAGAGCATGTAATTTTGTACAAATAAAACATTATTTTGCTTGGTTTTGCGGTATAAGTGTAAGTTTTTCGATAATTCTTTTCATTTCCCAGTTTTAAATTACTTGGGATGAGGGACTACTTGGGATGGTGGGAAATGAAATTTATTTTAGCAGCAACACGTTTCACTTGTAGATGACAACCATGCTAACATTGCTGGTTTTTCGTAAGAAACGCTCATTGAGCGCTAGTCATTCATGGTAACACAAATGGTACAGCATTTATAGGTGGAACGCGGCATAAAGGGAGTCACAGACGGTTAAGATACTATAATATTTGATGTTACGATATCTGCACATAAAATATTATAGCATCTTAGGGTATCACAGACGGCTAAGATACGATAATATATTGAAATTATTCATTCGCTTGCAGGCCATCCTAGGTGCCACACGTATTTCTTCACCGCTTTCTATATACAGAATGATAAAATATGAGTAGTACGGTTTCACTATTAGATTTATTAGATATCTCATCAGAAGACAATTCTAATTTTGAATTTGATATGCAAATTGCATTAGCGCACTGTAAAAGGTGATCAATTTGGATAGAAAATCATATTAAATTTAGTAAAAGCCGCGTTGAATTTAATCTTTACGCAGGTGTTTTTACAAAAATAAAAAAAAACTTATTTTAATAAGTCGAAGGAAACTTTTCTCGAAATTCATAATTTGACGAAGGAAGATTTAGTGAAACAAAACACGAACATGCGCGAAATCATTAGTACAGAACAACGACTGCAAGTTAAGAACAATCTCGTTTACCTCAGCTTTCAAACATAAAAAACCGCAGCTAAATCGGTCTATTCGTTCGAAAGTTACGATTCGCACTACTCCCCCCCTCCCCCTCTCTTCCATCCTCAAATTATAGCTATGAATCAGCTTGTATACCCCAGCTTTCAAACATAAAAAAACCACAGCTAAATAGGTCCATTTGTTTAGAAGCTACGATTTTCACCCCCTTTTCTTTCTCACCTCCCCCCTCCCTCTCTCCATATATCTAAGAACCATCTCGATCATATCAGCTTTCGAACAGAAAAAACCGCATCAAAATCGGTCCATTGGTTTGGGAGCTACGATGCCACACACACACACACACACACAAACACACACACACCCACACACACGCACACGCACACGCACACACACGCACACACACACACCAACACACACACATACATACACTGATACACACCCTAAACTTATTGTTATAAGTTTTTTTTTAACCCCATCTGCAACCTGTAGAGCATATTACGATATATTTTGTATCTTAAGATCACATCTTTTAATGAATTCCATATCGCTCGATATCTTAAGATACTGTAAGATGCAAATATATATTATCTTCGCCGTTTGTGATGGTTCATATAAATTGTATAGCGAGCGATATTTTATCTTAAGATAAAATATTATCGTATCTTAGTCGTCTGTGACGCGCTTCAGTATTATTGAAGTAGTAAGTAATGCTGGTATAGATAGATAAATATTATTTTTTTAAATTAATTAAAAATACAGTTTAACAATGGCAATTTAATGGGCGGTCTTATCGCTCAGAGCGATCTCTTCCAGGCAACCGAAACTAGTAACTTGTAACTAGTAACCAGTTACAAGTGTTGATTTTTGTCTAATTTCAGGTTTGAATCAGTAAATAGAGCTGTTTTCGATTAAATTATCTACACTAATATTATGAAAAGAAAAGATTTGTTTTTTTTAATGTTTTCATGTTTGTTTATAATTAAAAAACAAAAAAATAAAAAAAAACATTCCTAGAAAGCTACATTGTCAGCGAGTATCACAGGTAGTATTTTATTTTTCGAAAAAAAAACGATGTCCCTACGAAAATTGCAATAATGTAACCCAAGGTACCAAAATCTTGTCATTATTTGGCGTGCGCTGCGAAAACTATTGATGATACATAACATAATGTACGACATGTTTTTTTTACTCATAAAAAAGACACAAGTTTGTATGTCTAACTATTATAGTTAAGTCACAATAACCGTTGGAAATATGATGACATTCGTATCATGATATTAGTTGTTATTTTATACAACTAAATAGATTCATTATCAAGATTGATTATGAACATGTAAATTTTTTAATTATTAATTTAACATTTTTTAATTATTCGTATATATTCATTTATTAAAAATGCTAAAAGTAAGAAAAATGCTGCGGTGTGAGCGCTACCCGTGCGAAGCTGGGGCGAGTAGCTAGTAATCAATATATATCTTCAATGCTGTATGAAGTTAGCTGTCGCTAACTGGCCGCCTTCCTAAAATTGAAAATCCCACTAAGATCTACTTAGACATTGGGAGATTATGAAGGGCCGATTATAAGTCTATTATTTCTATAATAGATTCATATTCTATTCTATTTCTATATATGCTACAAGCTCAAAAGTTAAGTTGAGAATAGACTTTTGAGCTGTAGCATATATAGAAATAGAATAGAATAAGCTATTCTATTTCTATATAAGAAGCTTGTAGCATAAACTGTAGATTATACTCCAAGTTATAATTTTGAAGCATAAAGTCTTATTCGAGGACCAATCGTTTCATCACTAGTTAAAATAACTAATAAGTCAAGTGCACACATTGACTAATTGGCTTATTTATATGTCATAGTAATAACTATATAGGGGCCAGTAGGTGTAGTGGGAACGTGGTTTATGAGAGTATTGGCTGAATAAATCAGGTCTGAATCACATGAATGTGGAATCTTGATCTGAGTACCCATTTATAATTATGCCCTCGACGCTGAACAGTATAGTGATTATGTAATATCTTGCCCCATACTAAAATCTATATGACAAAAAACTGATGGTATAACAAAGAAGAAAAAGATTGTAGAACTAATACCCTTATGCACGTGTTTCTACTCGCACTTGTCCAGTTTTTTTTTCTGAATAGATATTTATCTTCATTTTGTGAATTCTCTAAACTTCTGCAACTTGGCCCCTCAAAATACGATTAAAAAGCCCTATCTATAATTTCTGGTTACCAATTTTCGCTCCAAATTCTTGAATTAACCAAATTTCGCTCCAACATCGCTGTATTTTTATATAATGAACATTCGCATCATATTTTTGAGCGAGAATAATAAACATCTCAGCTCGTTAGTGATCCGCTTCCATTAAATATATAAACGACAAGAGCGAGTAAATTCCGCGCATTGAGGTTTCTGTACATACTTACCAACCATAATTTTCTTCTTTTTTTTTCTTATTAATAATAAGATATTATAATTTCGACTGATGATATTATTTTTAGTTTATAATCCCTAATCAGTGCTTATCATGAACTAATAAATGTAATGTAATTAAATGGATACATAGTTTTTGTATAAAATTTCAACATTATTTTCATTACTCAAAAACAATTGTTTTAAGGAATATATACATAGTTTTTGAGAAGTAAAATGTCCCAAAATTCATAAAGTAAAAACAAAATAATTTAATAAAAATATCTCGCCATTATCAAGATAAATAAATAAATAACGTTTACACACTCATAGTGCGGGGGTGCGTACTATGATTCTCTGTGTCGTCCGTCGCGGCATAGACAGTGGACACACATCAACATACCACAAAGTATCCAATACACGAGAACAAATATTTCAGCTCATCACACAAAATATGTTTGCCCCAGCTAGGAATCGAACCTGTGATAATAAGCTCGGCAGGCAGGGGCACTACATCTACACCACAGTATCTTTATCATTATCATGTAGAACAGTTTTGAATAATCCACAAAAGACTGCTTGGAGACTAAAATTTTAGCATTTTGTAGTTTTGTTCACAAATGCAGCTTACGAATTAAGCTCTCATTTCCGTTTTATCTTTCAAAATACAGAACCCCACTATAATCACAAATCTACCCGTTCTGCCCAATAAAACAGCTCGGGGATTATTCTGTAAGCCACTCGTTATTCGCAAAAACTTGTTGGGGATCGCTCGACTTTATTTGCAATGCACTCAGTGAACGATTTCAGTCTTCGATGAATTTTGTACAATATTTTTCTTTTTGCAGTGAACACCTGTGATGCAGTTTTTGCGCTTTCTATCGAATTCTGACTGTTCCTCGCGTGTTTTGTTTCTCAGTCTTTATTTATTGTCACGGCTAACATTTGTGTTAGCCGTAAACAGTAAACATATAGTGTAGGACGCCTTGTGGCCAGGTGGAGTTACGACCTGCGAAGAGCGGCTGGAAGAAAATGGATGAGGAGTGCTGAATACCGAGCTCAGTGGCGTGCATTAGAGAGAGGTCTACATCCAACAGTGGACAAACATAGGCTGATGATGATGATGATGATGATGATGATGTGTCACTTCAAATCGACTTAATTGACTGTTCGTTTGTTTGTTTTTTTGGGGAGCTTTCAAGGCAAAAGTGCGATACCTTTTTTTATTGTTTTTATTATGGACACCTTATTTTTTATCCTATCCCGAGTTTAAATAGTCGTGTGAATTAGATTACATAATACCGTGCACCATTAGAATAACAACTCTGCTTTTCCACACAAATTTCTACTTTTATGTGAGGATAAAAGCAAAATTTGGACTGCCTCCAAATTAGCTCTTAAGCTCGGAACCGCAATTATATGCATCAAAACTATTATCCCTCGCTGTGGAAGATAAGACTCGAGATTATTTAGCTTTACTACAGTTTAATTAAATTAATTCTGATTTTCTTTAAAAAACATACATAGTAGAATATTTAATTGTCTATTTCTGTGTTATAAAATTAGTGAAAAACATTTTACACTGGTTTTCAAAACGTACAGAAAACAGATTTCTTCAGTGAAAGTCATGAGAAAAGCGTACAGAACTCGTCTTATCTTGAGGGACATATTCACTCGCGTGCAGCTAAATCGACTCAAGACCTCATGCGCGAAAACGGGGTTTCCTAATTCTAAAAATACGAAACAAACAATAAATCTATATACCCTGAAATAACAAGGGCGAAATATTATGTGATAAATCTTGCAGCGTCTTGAAATATTATTTCTACAGAACAGTAATTATTTCATGTAATGATTCTAAGTAATAATTTTTCGACGTTTTTTAAGCTAGAAAAAGCCTGGTTAACAAATCAATTTAAAAATCATGAAATTGAAACTTCATTTTCTTCCTACAATGTTTTACCGGCCTTGTTGTATGCTCAAACGGTGAAAAAAATATATTATCCATACCAATATATAAAATGAAACGTTGTCTGTTTCTTTGTTTGGGGAGCTTTCACGCGATAACGGCTGAATGGATTTTAATAAAATTTGGAATGGAAAATTGTAAGTTTCTACGGAAAAGGTGGAAAAATGTTGATTTCGCGCTGTAAGAAACATCCCGGGAAATTGAACGTTTCCGCGGGAAAACTGGAAAATATTGATTACTCACTGTAAGGAACTGTTGCCATCACAGAATGATCTGTGCTTGCCATGGAAACGAAATAACAAGTGCGTCAAAAAACATCAAGAGCATTGGTGATAAACCTACTTTTGCATTGGTTTTTAATATCCCAGAAGAAAATAGTATACTTTTTTCGTGATAAACAGTAGTCTGCGCGTACGAAGTCGCAGGCTGGAAAACTAGTTCTCAATAGTCAGCGCCACCCTGACACAATTTTAACGACACTTTAATTCTTCTTTTTTTGTTTTTTTTTATCAGTTACTTGACACCAACCAGAGATATAACATTATTTATTTACTTTGTTGTTATATCATAAACATACTTTATTATTTATTTATTTATCTATGTAGATTTTAATTATTTATATGTTTGTATAAATATATTATTTATATGTAAATTATTTATATATAATATTTAAAAAAATATATAAATAATATATTTGTTTAAATGATATATATATATATATATATATATATATATATATATATATATAAATTATTTATATATATATCTATACATACATAGATATATATATATATATATAGATATATATATATATGTATGTATAGATATATATATATAAATTATTTATTTATTTAATATATTTTTATATTATAACATAGGAGAATTATTCATAAAACCCGGTATATTTAATTTTTCAATCGTTTTTATCATATTGCCCTTTCATAGTGGGCATTACTAGTATATATATTATTATTATTATAGGTTCTTATCATAAAGCGGCATGTAATAAAAAGGCTGTGCAAAGACGATGATTTAAAAAATGCTCTTGATTTGTCACGAGGCGATCCTTGGGTTTGGGTTTGTTTCACTAGCCCAGGAACCAAACTTCAGTAGACAACATAAAAATACAGGAAAAGTTAGGCACTTGGAGATGTTGATAAACAGAGATCTTGCACTCGACTATTCTATTCAGTCTGCTCTCAATTTAAAATATTTGGTAAGAGTGTATCCTTGGGGCTCTAGTATTGTTATTTTCACAGACTTGTCGTACTTCAACGATAAGGATGAAAACAATCACGAACAAAAGTACTATCATTTAATGGACTCCAGATGTAATAAACTTATTTAGGTATTTTATAACATATTATTTCGTAAAATTGCAGTTTTGCTAATCCAAAGACAATATGGGAATGAAAGGTTATTAGAATTTAGAATTAATAATGACAAACTATTAAATGGAATTAAATGGATTATGAAAGAATTAAGAATTATGAAAGAGGTTTACAATTCCCCTTCTCCCCGGAGTTTTTTTTTAATTATTTAATACAAAAAATATATTTTTAAATTGGTATGTTTTTTTTTTATGTTAATGGTATCCCAAAACATTAGGTTTATACTACCTACTTACACAATATGGCTGGAATATCCTCCTCGGCCAGATACTGTTTGTGAGGATTCAAAAGCCACGTTGACTCGCCTCTGTACTGATGAGCTACCAGACGTCAGCTTGGAAGAGATGGAGATGGCCCTGTGATAATAAAATAGAAAAGCTTCTGGTATAGATGAAGTTACATCGGAGCTATTAAAGGTAAACCTATTCTCAAGGAGTTTCAGATCTTTTTTAACTCCGTTGTCAACTATGCAGAACACTCAAGGTATGGCACAGGAGTATAAAGTGGTACCATTTTTCAAAAATGGTGATAAGACTTTGCTTAAAAGGTCTTTAAAGACCCTTTGCTTAAAAGGTCTTTAAGGTACCTAGGTGTTTTATTATCAAGCAGGTTAGATACCTACGTAGATTAAAGTCCCTGGATTAGGTTGGTACCTAGGAGTTTTATTTAATTGTACATTATGAAGTCTGATTCTATTCAGTGTGTGCCTATAGGTCGGTCTGAATAGATACCTAAGCAGGTACCTAATGCTGACGTCAAACCTGAATTTCTATTTAAATAAGTACTACTTAAGTAGTGTGGTTCAAAAATGATCTGTTTACTCACGTTCACGAAGTCTCTTCATTGGTTTACTTATTTCACCTTTAAAAGTGCCCGTGGTCCACCCAGGTGAACTGAGCAGGTGGACCACGACCAATGCCCGACGCCTAGCAATTCCGCCGAGTAATGGCAGCGATGCGCTTATGACCTCTTCCGCCGACTTCCCGCACAGAGATTTGCGTGGAACGTAGTCGCTGAGGCGACAGTGGCCGTTTTAAACGGAAAAATTCGGTTGCACTGGCGTAAGTGGCGGTATTCGTCGGAGAATATTGTTACGTGGCTGTTTGCGTAAAACAAATATATTTTTTTAAAAATCAAAATAAGGTTAATTATTTTCTTGCCAATGTAAATAGATGCATTTATTGCATTTTTGGGACCCCCAAAAATGCAATAAATGCATCCCTTTATATTTATATTATCCCAAAAATGCAATAATATAAATATAAAGGGGTTGCCATAGTCACCACGCTTGACAGGCGGATTGGTGACCGCAGTGTAGCAAATATGTGCTCGGAGGACGCTACTCCCCATCTTCCGGTGTGTAATCCCTTAGTCGCTTCTTACGACATCCACGGGAGGATTGGGTGGGTTCTTATTCTAAACCGAGACCGTCACGTTAAAGCAAATAAATTAAAACTAAATAAAACGGTCCATTTTCTTTATATCATTAGCTGTAGTTTATGATATATAACATCAAGAAGGCAGAAAATACTACTTATCATTACTTTATGAATATAATACAAAACTGACGGACAACTTCCCATAAACAAGGGAACGCAGAATGTCATACCACACTACTGTTACCAAAACTGTCACCAACACCACTTGGAAACAGAACACTTGGAAAACCACTCATATAAAACCTATATACAAAACATTATAGCAAACAGAATACAATGCATTATAGTTCATGCAGGAAATGTAAGGAATAAGCAGTTTTACATTAGGCATTGTCAGTTTAGTTCTTTCATCGTCAAGAGATGGCGCTCGCGTAACATTTGGTATTTAATCAACTGAACGTAGTAATCAAAAGCAGATACTTTTAATTCAAAGCATTCAATTTGTAGGTCTAAATTGATTATCTAAACACAATCATGATCTTAACCACAATGATGATTTGATCCCTACTAATGAAACAATATTCGGAGTACATTGCTCGCATTGTTGGCTGACCTGCCCATAAATCAATCAAACAAGCAATGTAGATGTAGCGGCCTGATTTAAGTTATGAGATAAAAGCTGTTCGTCCACGAAGACCATAACATATTTGATCCAGCAGCTGAACTTAAATTTTGGCTGTCGCTGATCATTTGGCCAAACAATCAATTTGTGCAGCCTGCTTGTCTTGTTCGTTATCGTCAAGGACATCTTAATGGACAAACAGCCTAAAGCTATACTTTTTTTTCAACCCTTTCACAATTTCTTTACATATTCATTTTTAATCTCAGGTATGTAAATGCTTTGGATGCAAATAAGGTTTAATTTCGTTAATAACATCTCACAACTTGTACCACATGACATCGTCACACGTCCAGTAATCCGCGCATGACGTGACAATCATTGACAGGATTCTATCCTGCTTTAGGCGACGCAAGACAGAATAATCTTCTAATTACTAGATAATATCGCAGACTAATTACCAATAGGCCTTTAATTTCAGCTGTAGAACTAAATTGCTTGTTGATTAGGACAATTTGTTGTAGCACTCCTTAGACCAAACTTATATATTAGCTAAAGAGCTCAGAGCGTCGTTGTTTGTTCCTTTTTTGGTGTAAAGACACCAAAAGAATTTCATCGAGCAAGAATGACAACAACCAAAAGTGGAATTCTTGCACATGCTCAATAGCATGTGCAAGAATTTCAATTTATTTAAGTGTTCTTGTTATTGTTAACGCAGAAATTTGTTTATAAAACATGTTTTATGTTGACAAAACAAATAATATGGGAGTATTCTTAGAAAAAAAACTTTATTTCTGATTCTAAAGCGATAAGTTATATATTTTTTTTGAATAATTGTATTGTTCTATCAATAAGCATTCCAAAAAAAAGGAAAACAATATCTTTTTATTAAAAAAAAACGTGAAAAGAAACGGTGCTCGGGTTAGTTTTCACTTGGTATTAAAACATGATTTATAAAATAAATAGAAGTAAAAACTATGTCATGTTTTTTTTAATCATTAATCATAAAATTTCATTAATATTACAACAACAAAACAATAACTTACCATCTCCAATATTTACTGATAACATACCAAGAAAGACGGGCGCGCGGTGGGTGCCGAGCATGTACTTTCCGGTCTGAATGCTAAACAAATATTTATTTCCTAATACGAGACATATATTTCGAAAGAAGTTGATTTAACGAATATTTTAAAGTTACCACATAGTACATTGAGTATGTACTAAACTAAACGTGAATTCCGTCAAACGTGAATGTTCAAAAAGAAAGGCACAAAAAAAACGGCAAAAAGTGGGACTCAAAACTATTGATCAACATATAATATTTATATCTTTAAATCTATTATTATGGCTATTAAAAAACTTTCAGTGGGTCGCCAGGCTATCCTTTTTTAAATATAATACAACAAAGAGGCTAGATTATATATTTAATATTAAATACGCGTAAAACACGTGAAATTACATTCGCAAATTTTTCAATTACTAAAAAAAATAAAGAAAACAAAAAAAAGAATAGAAGGAAAATACGTTTAATAGAAAGACTGGACAATGTGGGTGATGTGGTGGACATGCAACACATTAACAGTAATTGAAATTAAATAATCAACAAGATTTGGGTTCGAACTTCGCTAGAGCGCTTTGAAAAGACTGCTCCGAGGAGCGAGCACGTCCGAACACGAAAGAACGCTCTAAGCAATTGTTCGTTCATGCGCCGTTTACAATAAGCAAAGCGAGCATCCTTAGAGCATTCTTAGAACATTCCATAGAATCTCTACAAATAAGATAGAATACAACGAATTAATGCACTGTCTCTGTTTACACCCAAATAATATGATAGAATGTGGATAGAATGAGCGTTTTTTTTCTTTTTGTTTAAACCCACCTTAATGTGACTGTGTTAGAATTATTCTTATTCGAGCTAACACCATAGTGTGAAAACAAAATTTAACGCTTTCTACAATTATTTACATTTAAAAATACATTGACAGCTGAATTTGTTCTTTTAGGTGTTCTGTTATGTATGCCTATGTGTAAAATGTAAATACGCGCCCTTGCCTAAACAAATAAACCAGTACGCATTTAGCAGCCTTCTTTACTGGTCGCGTCCCCGCTTCCTTATTTCTTCGAGACTCAACACTGGCGACGAGCGTACTCACGCTGCAATGGCGTCGGTTTCCTTCGGAGTATTATCCAGTTTTGACCACCTATCGCAAGATTGGCACAAGTACAAAAACAGAATACTGCAGTTCTTCATCGCAAATGATTTCGATGACGCCAGCGACGACGCGGGCGTGAAAAGGAAGGCCATCTTGCTAACAGCACTCACCGAGACTTCGTACAAGCTAGCTAGTGATTTAGCCTTACCAAAGGTTCTGGCAGAGATAAAATCGCGGCGCGCATCAGAGGTCTTGCTGCTCATTGCGGATTCAAGAACCTCGAAGAGGCCTTGCCCATGATGAAATGGTCTACCGTTTCATCATGGGCATCGTAGCAGGACATGAACGCGGCAAACTGTTCTCACAGGACCTGCGGGAACTCACTCTCAGTAAAGCTATGGAGTTGGCTGAGAGCGTGAGATGCGCTCGCGAAGCCGTGGCGGCAGCGCCCAGGGGTAGACGATTGATACAACATTTTTAGGCGTGACCGTGCATCAACTAGTAGCATTAAATCTGATGGAGGTGGCGTGCTTATTGCTATTCTGAAGAAATTCGAATCAATGCGCAAATTACAATGGGAGACAGACGGTGAAGATCTTTGGGTAGTTCTTAAGGTTAAAAAAGGTGCCTCTTTATTGGTCCTTTGTATTTGCACTATTTATACTCCTCCACCAGTCAATTATGATTATACGGAACGTTTTTTGACAAACACTACTCAAATAATTCAACACAAGTCTGCAAAGTAATCTATATTTTTTGTGGCTGGAGATTTCAATTTATCTAATCTACAATGGGAGTATGATTTGGATACGTGTACTTTGACTCCAATTTGCACGACATCTCTTTTGGATAACCTTTTGGTAGACGTGGTCGCTTTTAACAATCTTTGCCAATTAAACAATATCACTAACATACAAAACCGAACGCTAGATTTAATTTTTACTAACCGTAATAATCTATTTTCTGTGTCTGAAAGTAATGATCCCCTTATTGCTATAGATAACTACCATCCAGCTCTGAACATAATTAAATACATTTCCCTTAAACCTCCTAAAATATACAGAATACCCACATTGAACTTCACGAAAGCTGACTACGATACAATTTTGGATGAATTGGCAGAAATTGATTGGTGTGGACAACTAAATAATTCTAATAATGTTGACAAAATGGTTCAAGTATTTTACGACATTATTATGCCCATTATTAACAAAAATACCTCTCTTAAGAAAACTAGAAACTCAAAATATCCGTTCTGGTACAGTTCTTCCTTGATTAAAGCGCTTAAAGAAAAAGCCAAATATCACAGTAACTTTACAAAGTATCAGAATCCCAGAGATAAAATAACATATAATATGCTTAGAAACCGGTGCGATAAAATGATTTTACAGTGTTATTCTAAATTTAAAGCTGATGCTAAGGAACACATTAAATAAAACCCTAAATATTTTTGGAAATTCGTAATATCTGCTAAGTCAAATAGTCACGACATTCCTGACGAGATGTTTCTTCAAGATAGAAATGCGCACGGCGGAAAATAAATTAGTGAACTTTTTTCCCATTATTTTCATTCAATCTTTAATAAAGACAATCCTAACAGTAGTCCCGATACTAATTACAATACCATCCAATCTCACACATTCATCAATTCTTGCACGCTTACTGAAAGTGACATACTGAGATCACTCCAGTTGCTAAACGCAGACAAGGGGCCCGGACCAGACTTGATACCTCCAGTATTTCTTAAAAGTTGTGCGTTGCAGCTCGTTACCTTTGCATATTATTTATAATCAATCCCTAGATCGAGGTACTTTCCCAACTAAATGGAAAATAGCACACGTGACTCCCATATTGAAGAAAGGAGATCAATGTAACGTAGCAAATTACAGACTAATATCAATTTTATCAGCTTTTGGAAAACTTTTTGAGTCGTTGGTGCAAAAAAGATTGCTTCTGTATCTAAAACCGCAAATCAGTCCCAATCAGCATGGATTCCTGCCAAGATGATCAACTACATCGAACCTTACTGACTATGTTTGCTACATATCTGAAGCACTGGAAGATAAATTAGAGGTTCATTCAATCTATACAGATTTTACAAAAGCATTTGATATGGTTGATCACTGCCTATTAGTCCAGAAACTTGGTCATGCCAATATACCCATAGCTCAGGTGGTGCGAGTCTTATTTGCAGAATCGGTCACAAATTGTAAAAATCCGCGGTTTTATTTCTGAGCCAAGCGGAGTGCCTTCCGGCGTACCGCAGGGCTCTCACATTGGTCCCCTCTTTTTTGCACTTTTTGTAAATGACCTATATAGCGCTTTTGAATCAGAGGTTCTGTTATTTGCCGATGACCTGAAACTTTATAGGGTTATAAGGTCGTCTATTGATACACAGATTTTACAAAACGACATTGATAAGATTGATTACTGGTGTCAACGGAATAGAATGTTATTAAATTCCACAAAGTGCTATCAAATTAGATTTTCGAGAAAAAGAAAACCTACGCCTGCTTCATATTTTATTAATGACACTGCCCTTGGCGAAGTTACATGTATTCGAGACTTGGGGGTGATATTAGACAAGAAGCTTGATTTTCGTGAACATGTAGATCATATTGTTAAAAAGGGAGCCCAGGCCTCGGGTTTCGTAATTCGCCAAACTAAGCTTTTCAAAGACCCTGAAGTCTCAAAAGTGCTCTTTAATTGTTATGTTCGTAGCCTACTTGAGTATTGCAGTACAGTTTGGAATCCTTCATACAAAGTTCATATTGGTAGGTTGGAGAGATTACAGAAACGTTTCCTCTACCATCTCTGTTTTATTGATAACCGATGCCACGAACTCACGTCCTACGATGCAAGGGCCAGTCACTATAAAGTAATTTCTTTGGTAAAGCGACGTGCTGTCGCAGATCTCGTTTTCCTGTACAAAATTGTCAATGGTGAAATCGATTGTGCAGATTTATTAAAAAGATTACCTTTCTCAGTACCTCGAAAAAGCAGTCGTCTTCATAACAGAACAACTTTTTTGTTGCCCTTATGTCGTTCTAATCTTGGACATCATTCGCCGATTTATCGCATGTGCTCCACTTATAATAGTATAGACAAGAAAATCGACATTTTCAATGCATCTATCAGTGTTTTCAAGAAGTCTTGTCTTCAACAAGACCTAAATTTTTAATAATAGTATGTTATTCATTTTTTTTTTGTAAAAATATCTTAAAGTTGAGTGTTTTTATTCTGTGCATGTTGTGTTCACTTCCAGTAGGTTATGCACTTACAAGTTGCGAGTTTGACGTACAAGTTGCGAGTTATGCCGAAATAAAGATTACAAAAACATTAATTGTACTGATTTTAAGCACCCACGGCTTTGCCCGCGTTGTTATTTCTCTGGGTTAAAAGTTACCTATGTGTTATTTCAGGACCAAAAGTACCAAATTTCACTCAGCCCTCAAATAGTTTTTTATCGATTGCTCGGCTGCTATTCAATGGATTGAGATACCGGTTTTTGAGTTTTTACGTGATACGCAAACAGACAGACATGATTTAAAAAACTGCACCTAAATCAGTACGCTAGCTATCAGTAGCTTATATACTCAGTTCGATTATGTGATATAAAATGTTTGTCCCCTATAGATAACCCTATCTAAATCGCGGGTTAAACTGAATTATAGATCACAAAAACCTCCATTTTACTGATTTTGCTCTGTGCGTTCTGCTCCCTTCCCTTCTGTCTTTTGACAAAATGTAATATTACATCATTGAATTGACTATATAAACTCAAAAATTACATCTAAATTAGATCTCTGGAGCTTATAGTTACAGAAATATAAAAGCGAGACCATATACTCCTTTTCGTTACAGTCGCTCATTTAGTCATGGTACCCCGTATAGTATCGGTGGAGTGATTTTTAAAGATCTATCACGTCAAAATATCAAATCAAATCAAATCATATTAAGTTTATTCACCAAAACATTACATTAATTTTCACAATGCATGTACTAATTATAAGGTAAATGCTTAACACAAGTAGGAACCTATAAATATAATTTCACTTAAATATATGCACACAAAATACCGAGCTTAATTAAAGTACACACATTTGTGAATTGGTACATATAAACTCTGTATCCCACACTAGAATAAATCTTGTGTTGTGGGATAAACAGTCTCCTTCGCACCACAATTTGTTTAGGTAGGTACAATTTAATTTTTATAGCAAGAAATGTTTTTTTTTTTACCGGAACGGTAAAGATAGGTATATAAGTTATACAAATTGCATTATTTTTAAACAGTAGGTAAGTTATTTGTAACTGAACATTTTTGATTACTATTAAACATCATACAAGAAGAAAAATATTTGTTTGTAAAAGTAGTAAAAGTCCTGAAAAAGTAGGTAGATGCAAAAAACATGTATTATTAAACTAAGTAGGTACTTAACAACTGTGATACTCGTAGCTACATAAGGTATGCGTGGCGAAAGTGAGTTTAAAACTACATATATTTGATAACTATTAAACATACAAAACAAATCGAAAAACATTAGTTGGTAAGAATCTTGAAAGTGTAGGTAGATGGAAGAAACACATATTATTAACTAAGTAGGTACTAACTACTGTGATATTGACAGACAGGCGGTGTGCGTGGCGTGAACTTATATCTACATATTTTTTTAATCATCAAACAAAACAATAGGTATATTTTACGTTAAAAATCTTAGAAATGCATTAATACCTAATTAAGAAGGTACTAGATACTGCGATAATAACAACAAAAGGTATGCTGCGCGGGGTGGGTAACTGATGACTCTGTGATTTGTTTGTGATGTATATATTTAGTAAATGTTTAGAGATGGAGATAACATGTTAGTAGACTACGGTGCTTTGTTTTTACACGACTGCAGAAGGTTAGGTATTTGGGTTGTATGTATGTATGCATGTATGTTTTTTTTTTTAAATAAGTTTGCTAAAAGACCATTCCAATAACCTTCAAAAAAAATATACTAGATATACTAAAAATACAATTAGGTAAGTAGAGCAATTTTGTTATCATCATATATATTTGCTACTAGCTTTCGCCCGCGACTTTGTCCGTGCGGGCGAAGTACAGTTTATCGCGATAAAAAGCATCCTATGTTCTTATAGGATATTAAAAACCAATGCTAAAGTATATCACCAACGCTATTGATGGTTTTTGACAGACTCGTTATTATTTCCATGGCAACCGTTCCTTATGAGGGGATTTGGGGTCCGGGTGCTTGTGAAACAAACTCCAGGTTGTGTTGGTCTTTTATTGCTTCTCACAGTAAACGGACATTATAAATATCCCCCTTAATATACAATACTTTATTAGATACTTAATTTCGACGTATGAAAATATAATGAATTGCAAAGGGTGCGTGCCGGCGACGCCAAGGCCAAAGAGTAGAGAGTGCTTTCTTTTACAGACCACAGGTTATAAATATATATTAAGATAGTGGTGTGTACACACGCCACAATACCCCCCCTACGGAGAAAAATACAGTGTAAACAGGTTATTATAAATCTAAAATATCTCTAAACTTTACACAACGACCAGCTCGTGTAATAGTGGGAGCAGTAGGGGAGAAAGGACTGGATGATGATGTTGATGGTGGACCAAGATCACCAGTTTCAGGCGATGCAGAGCAGCTGGTTGGTGTCCGCTCTCAACCTCCAGGTGCGCAGGTTTCACGCGGTCAATGCTCACCTCGTGTTTTTTTGCTCCAACATCTAAGGTGATTGTTTTGGAGCTCCTGGCCAAAATTTTGTATGGCCCTGTGTATGGTGGCTGGAGTGGTCGCCTCACTGTATCGTCCCTCAGGAATACATGGGTGGCAGTCGGCAGGTCTTTGAAAATGAATGTTGATTGCTGTCCGTGCCGTGATGCTGGGATGGCACGGAGACTTGCCATCTTAGTTCGTAGCTGGACCACAAAGTCCTGTTGGCTAGTGCTGTAGTCCTGTGTTGCCGGTACGACAAGTTCTCCAGGAAGTCGCAGGGGTTCGCCGTACAGGAGTTCAGCGGAGGAGCATTGCTGGTCCTTCTTCAGTGCTGTGCGGATGCCGAGCAAAACAAATGGTAAGGCTTTGCTCCATGTGTCTGTGTGGCACATTAGGGCAGCCTTAAGTTGTCGATGGAAACGTTCCACCATACCGTTTGCTTGTGGGTGGTAGCTGGTCGTCCGGATTCGCTTGGTGGCGCAAATCTGCAACAGACGATTGAACAAGGTCGACTGAAACTGTCGTCCTTGATCGGTCGATACGATGAGAGGGACCCCAAAACGTGAGATCCAGCCGTTTACGAAGGTGTCAGCTACCTCTTCTGCTGTTATGCTCGACATTGGCCACACTTCTGGCCATCTAGAGAATCTGTCAACTGCAGTCAGACAGTAGGAATAGTCGGTGGAGGATGGAAGCGGACCAATAATATCCAGGTGCACGTGCTGGAAACGCTTTGATGGACTGGAGAAGTTGCCTAATGGCGAAGAAATATGGCGAGATACTTTACTGCGTTGGCACTCGACGCAAGAGCACGCCCAAGAGCCGCAGTCCTTTTGTAGAAAAGGCCAGACGTAGCGATGAGCTACCAGGCGTACACATGCGCGCGCGCTGGGGTGGCTGAGGTTGTGTAGCCTCTGGAATGCAGGTCGACGGAAAGACGCAGGTAGGTACGGTCTCGGCTTGCCTGTGGATGTGTCGCACGTAACAGAGATGTCCATTCCTGGAATGTGAATTGATTCCAATGTGAGTGAGGAATCAGTGCGCAGTTTCTCAAGCTCGGCATCCACGGCTTGGGCTGCAGCTAGAGCAACGTAATCGTCTGTAAGAGATATTGCCTCTATACGACTCATGGCATCCGTTACTATGTTGTCTGGGCCACAGACGTGAACTATATCAGTGCTGAATTGGCTGATGAAGCTAAGCTGGTTCAGTTGGGCTGGAGGAAGCTTTTCTCGTCGTTGTTGGAAAGCATATATGAGAGGCTTATGATCGGTATAGATAGTCACGTGTTGTACTTCTAAGATATGTCTGAAATGCTGTACGCTCTCATAAACGGCGAGGAGTTCCCGGTAATAAGTTGGCCACTCTGTCTGTGTTACTGTCAGCTTCCTGCTGAAATAAGCCAGAGGTCGCCAACCCTCATTGTCATCATGGCGTTGCTGAAGACAAGAACCAATGTGTGTACCTGAGGCATCAGTGAAGAGGCCTAGCTTGGCTGTGCCGCCTGGGTGAGACAACATAGTAGTGGATGACAGGCTCTCCTTGCAGGCATCAAAGTGTTCTTCTAGCTCTGGCGTCCACGGGAAAGGCTTTGCACCTTTGTTCTGCGTGGCAGCTACAGCGTGAATTAGTGGCGCCTGGAACTTGGCAGCGTCTGGTAGGTATCTGCGGTAGAAATTTATCATTCCTAAAAACCTGCGCATTCCTTGTATTGTTTTAGGTGGAGGAAAATCGCGAAGCACTTGTATGCGGTCTTCGGGTGGTTTTGTGCCTTCTGCGCTTATCCTGTTTCCCAGGAAGGAAACCTCGGCTACGCCAAAGACACATTTTGCTGGATTGACGATAACACCATATTGGTGCAGTCTTTCAAAGCGTATTCTAAGATGTTTGGCATGGGATATGCTATTGGGCGAATAAACGAGGACATCGTCGACATACGCATAACAAAAATCGAGGCCCCGCACCACTTCATCTATGAACCTTTGAAAAGTTTGGCCTGCGTTTCGAAGTCCAAACGTCATATAAGGGAAATCGAACAAACCAAACGGTGTGATGATGGCTGTTTTGCAGATGTCACTGCTGTTGACAGGGATCTGCTGGTATGCCTTCACCAGGTCTATGGTACTATATACAGCAGATCCAGCCAAGTTGTGCGAGAAGTCCCCTATATGACGTACCGGATATCTGTCCGGGATGGTGCGGGCATTGAGGGCCCTGTAGTCGCCACAAGGTCGCCATGTCGCGTCCTTTTTAGGCGCGAGGTGTAGGGGCGACGACCACGAGCTGCTGGACGGCCTTGCAGTACCGGAGTGTACCATCGCATCAAACTCTTTCTGTGCGATGCGCAGTTTATCAGGAGCGAGGCGGCGTGGTCTACAGGTCACTGGAGGACCGTCAGTAGTGTTAATATGGTGTGTTGTCGAGTGTTTGATAACTCTGTTTATACCAGGAGGGCGCGTAATGTCTGGAAACTCAGCGAGCAGTTGTGCAAGAGGTGAGTCACCGCAGGTAACGGCCTTGATGCAGTCCTGTGCGGTGCGAGCTGCAGATGCTGGTATCCAGAGTTTAGTAGTGCCATCGATAACCCGTTCGTGTCTGCAATCGGTTAAAAGATTATAGTAGCTGAGAAAATCAGAGCCAATTATTGGGGTACTGACATCTGCTATAATAAAGTTCCATTCAAAATCACGGCGTAGCCCTAAATTCAAATGGAGGGTCAAACTGCCATAAGTCTTGATGGATGTACCATTTGCTTCACTAAGTTCATACCCACTGCTAGCAAAACGGCCTTTGGTTGGTGTACCGGTCCACTATAAAAAGGCGGCGACTAGAAGTATGGCGGTCGGTATTCGTCATTACCGACCGCTGGTCGCGTTTCCCGAATTGCTGGGGTTCGACCAGGTACATGGCTGTTCACTTTTCCTGGCCTCATCACCTCGAACGCACGGAGAATGATTGTTTTGGTAAAATCGGTAAAATACACGAAAATAGTGCTAATTAATATTCATATTTTATTACATTTTAGTAATATTATTACTAGATACCTAATTGCCCGATACATTTCGGAAACGAACAGACGTATCTAAGCTTATTATTGGCCGGTTCCTATATCTTAAAACGAACCGTTTTCGCGAACTGTCCATCAGCTTTTGACATAAACGCCATACAAAATACGTCAAAAAGAAACGAGACGTTAGAAAAACGACTCGTTTAATTTTTATAGGAATGGGGGGTAAAGCTGTATGTCTTACGTAGTATTTATATACTCTTTGGCTGTAGGTACCTACCACGCGAGGGCAATTACATGAGCCAATGCGATTTGTTGCAATCAGATTTTCAAATCAATATCAACTCTGACGCGCCGCATTATGTGCTGGTACCATGTGAAATCAAATTTAAAAAAAAAACGGGCGTAGACAACTTTTCTTGTGGCATACAGAATTCTGTTTTCGATTCCACGCTAGGGCGCGTTTAGAAAATGCGTTTGTGTTTAAAGGATGTTATGACGTCACGCGTTTTCTGCGTGGAATTTTGTGTGGCAATAGAGAATAATGGCCCTGAAGGTGGATCTCGTTACTAATGTTATTAAAAAAGTTGCCAAAGCTCACGAACGAAGGTTTCATCATCATGTGGACGTCGAGGCTATCCAGCTCCTCGACAACACGGGCATCGTGATGTAAGGTTCTAGTCGCATAGCCTAAGTAAAAATGCTATTAGGTAATTCCTATTTTACTACGGAAGTAAAGTTCCGTGAAACGCTGCTATTAAAATTGCTGATTTAGAGAATAGATGTAAAGATTTTATATGATTGTCTAGATTACTCGTAAAATTAAAGTTTATTGAAATGTTATAATCATAATTGCTTATAGAAGTTTAATATTTAAATGGCTTATGTGATCGTCTAAGTTAAATGAACAGTTTGCTGAAAATTAACGTATTTGGTAAAAGGTAGTTCTGTTACATTTTTAATTGAGCTGTTTTAAAGGAGAAAACATGTAAAATAAACATTTAGGAAAATATAGAAATTGTGTAAGAAAATGTGAAAAGCGACTAACTTGGATGTTGTCTTCAACGATGTTTGCTACGCGTTGTAACTCTCTCTTTCTCTTATATACTTAATAGCGATTGAAGTTTAAAATATGGTACAATGTCCAGATCCATCAACAGTAAGATTTATACTCTTAGTTAAATTAGTTCAGTTGATAAGCAATGTTATGGCTTATATACTTAATAGCGATTGAAGTTTAAAATATGGTACAATGTCCAGATCCATCAACAGTTAAATTAGTTCAGTTGAAAATTGTATATGCTGAGTATAAAACAGTCATCGTTTATAGTCTACTTAATTACTACATTCTTGTGAATAAATAATTCTGATTCTGATTATGATTAGTTATTATTGAATTTTAATTAGCGATTCATTTAAAATCATCGTACACAAAGTAACATAGCCTTTAGCTTAGATACTTAGGTTAAATCAGTTAAGTTTTGAACTGAATATGAAAAGGTCATCGACTCAGTTGTTATTTATAATTTAAACAAGGTAAACTGTTTAGGTATCGCAACACTGAATCTTTCTTCTAGTTCTAATTATATGTTGAATTTAAAGGGTAAATAATCTAAAATCTTTGCACTAAGTAAATAAGTATCAGCTTAATACTTAGTTATTGTAATTTAAAACATGAGATTTTTATTCAGAATCACGACAGCACAAGTATATACTTAGTTATGTGTTCTAGAATATAAGAGTTTATCCAGAAAATCGATCAACATCAAGTTTTCTACTTAGCTTGTAATTTCTGCATGTAGGCATAGGCACGGCTTCACCCACTTTCTCACTTAACACCGCATCTAAATTCGCTTTACATATTGGACACGTATGTTGAAAAAACTATACTTTAACACTTTATTTTATTAGTAAATAAACGCGAATTATTAATTATTTAAATCACTCGTATTTGTCTCTTTTTAATATGGAGACCGCGCCGCGTTCTAATCTACTATGGGCCCTGTCATCCAGGTTTGCCCTTTTATATTGACTTGTGTTGGGCATACAGGGTCGCATTAAGTCATCATTTTTAATGAATAATAGAGATATTTTAAATAGAGTTTACTATATCATGTATTGTTATTTTAATTTGGTTTTATAAGTATTTTGGTATTTAGTTTGATAGTTTATTATAATACTATACAAAAGATAATTAGTCTATTATCTTCTTGACTCTAAGGTTTTCTGGTAGTAATTCTATCGTTGGCGATAAGTCCGATGATGGTACTTTTGATTATATTATTTTAGAAAGTACATAATACATATATAAGTTAATATTCTGAACAATATAATCATTCATTTAAAAGTAACTATTATGGATTATTTTATAATCAATAATTATTAATTATGTTTTAAAATATCTAATGTATTATTGGTTTTATGTTTTTTTTTTTACAAATAACATAACATTTATTCTCTATTTACTTTGTTCTCCTTAATGCGTTCCTGTCTTAAATCTGTTGTGCCTTTCCCACGGCTTTGAAAGATACGCAAAAATTTACTTAACTTATCGAATGGTTTCAATTGTTTTTAAACTATACTAAATCAGATATCATTTAAGTTTTGCCATTAAATTATTTATTTATTATCGTTTGAGTGTTTGTGTTTCTTTGTCCTGTTTGATATTATTTTAAATTATGGTCTACGTTACATGTTCCTTTGACAGGTAATCAATTTGAATATTTATAGGTTCCCATTAGTTTGTGACATTTTAAACCTCTATTTTGCGTTTGTGTAAATATTTTAGCAAGTCACATTATTTTCGTATTTATCGTTTTTAAGATTAGATTGCAATGTTTTGTTCAACAAAAAAAAATTGCTTTCGTTTCCTAGGGGCTCGTATTAGAGCCCTTAGATCGAGAAGACTCAAACGGACAAAACCATTTGAGTTAGTTTAGTGATATGATATTGACAATGTAGTATCAATTAGTGCAAATCAAATAAACACAAGAACAAAGTGACTTCCCCTTAGATAGTGACATTAAGAAAAGTGTTATTGGACACATTCTTAGTTTATACTCTACTTAGCAGCTTAGGTTAAAGTAAAATTACTTATTAGTCTTAAGGCTAGATTGTTATTTTAATGAGGCACAACAATCCCGTGGTAAATCATTACATTAAAAAAAAAAAAAAAAAAAAAAAAATGACAACATAGATCCATCACAGGAACCCAGATCGACGCGCAATAGAACTATAGTTAATTATAAGTAATTTTTCTAACTATATTTACCTCCAATTAAAAGGGGGAATATTGTTATGTATGCCTATGTGTAAGATGTACATACGCGCGGCTGCGCCCGCGCCCTTGCCCCCTTGCCTAAACAAATAAACCAGTACGCATTTAGCAGCCTTCTTTACTAGTCGCGTCCCCGATTCCTTATTGCTTCGAGACTCAACAGGTTCGTAGGTAATATATAACATCAGTCTGTATGTTCTTTAGTACGAACTACCACTACGGTAATGAGACTATCACAGCGGGCTCCTGCCTCAGCAGGCAGGAGTTTGAAATTATAATAATACACATATAAATGACAAATATCCACACCGATATATAAAAGTGAAACGTTGTCTTTTTGTTTGGGGAGCTTTCACGCGATATGCGGATTTTGATGAAATTTGGAATGGAGATTGCTTATACCCTGGAATAAAACAAGGAATACTTTTAAACTGGAAAATTGTAAGTTTCCACGGGAAAAATAGAAAATGTTGATTACTCGCTGTATGGCACGGTTGCCATGGAAACGAAATAATAACGAGTCTGTCAAAAAACATCAAGAGCGTTGGTGCTCTACTTTTGCATTGGTATCTAATATACTAAAAGAACATAGGATGTTTTTTTCGAGATAAACTGTAGTCCACGTGGACAAAAGCTAGTAAAAGATAAAAACTAGGAACAAATGACTACTAAAGCCATGCTGGGCCCACAAACAGCAAACGTTCACGAGAATGAATTGTGTACCAGCCATCGACCCCCTCAACTATTTTAGAGGGAAGGGAGTCACCTGGTATACAGAGCCACCGCAAGTATATTTGTGAGCATGACCATTAAATCTAATACTTTCTTTCTAAGTGTTTATAAAAAGTAAGAGAAAGTGATGTCATGGTGTGATAACGACCCCCAGAATTGAGGAATCAACATAAGAAGGATTGCTAGTAACACAAACTTTAGCACAAATTAAACTGGGTCTCCTGCTTCTGAATTTGAACCCTAACAGAGCCTAATGAATAAGAATTTGAAGTTTCACGCCGTTAATTACAATCGAAATCATCTCAGCAGATACGTTCGTAGCAAGTGTTACGAGCTTTTAGTGCTACGAGGTTTTATATTCCGTAGCATTTCGTAGTCTTAGCTACGATTCGTACAGTAAGCTAGCTGTAGTGCAATACCTACCTTAATTACTATACCAATGTAATGAACATTATTTATGAGAACTTGTAATAAAACTGTCATCTTCATACAAAACTCAACGTTTTATTACTAAAATATACGTTTAACTTTCCACTAAACTTCAAAGCTCAATAACTATAAGCTAAAGCACCAAAATGCAATTCCGAAGTTGTAATCCCCTTCGCCAATTTCGTGAAATCTCAAGAAACGAACGTATGATATTCCCACAATATTTCTGAGCGGAAAATCTCCTCGACTCTTACAAATCCCGTCTGTCCAGACCAGTATTGGATTATAAGGAAGTCGGATTGAATGCCCGTGGGACAAAGACGCAGCTATCGCCCGAAAAAGGACAGAACACATGTCAGCCATTAAGCCCTATAACGTAAAATTCCATGACATCGTAAACAAGTTTTTAAAACAAGCAAGAATGTAGTTGGATTTTCTTTTATCTTTCGATTTTGATACTTATTCCCACAATAGCAGAGGGGTTTTTTGTTTGCCCTGTGGTAAAGAAAAGGCTTAATTTTGAAGGCGTGCCTAGTTGGCCGTCGCAGGGATTTTCACGTTAGTCGTTGATTTTTTATGGCTGTAGCAAAATTATCGCCTTAAGGCTCTTGTAGACAAATAGTTTTTTTACCGCTTCCAGAGAAGCTTGTGGAAAGCTTTTGGGACCGAGGAATAGTGTTATTTTAAGGAGAGTAACTAAACCCCACTTAAATAAGGTTTTCGCAGACTCCGTCACGATATCGGTTAGGTTCATCTGTACTGTACCCATTATAAAGACCTGTATCCACTAGGCAAAAATAGACAAGCACTCACCTCAACATGTTACGTTACAACGCGTAATGATGCCAGATGACGCGTATTTTGACACACATCTCATTGTTTGTCCCCTTCAACTTGTACAATAATTGGAGTGCAAACAAACAAACCGCTTTATTTCTTTGGTTGAATGACGAAATAAAAACACCACTAGCTGTCTCTTCAGTACACATCTTTTTAATGACACGAGGCCAACTTGCAAAATCGTCGACGATTTTCATAGCACTCGTAGATCGTCGAAGTCGTAGCGTAGCGCATTTCTGCGCACGCTACTCTACGAATTTGATACCTCCTGATTAATATGCACAGTATTGAACAAACATCACGCTCAACAAAATATTGACCAACATGTTCCGCAACATGACACGCAATTTATGTTGCCTGGTGGATACGCGATTTAAAGGAATTTCTGTACTTCAAGGACGTTCGTTTCTTATCGGCTCATTCCCAAGGTCAGCTGAAATCTTCTCTTTGCTTTTCCATTCCTACTACATTTTAAAGGTTTAAAACCTTTAAAATATAGTAGGATAAATAAAGCTCGTATGTATAGATGGACCATTAATTTCTCAACCCGACTAGTACCATCATCATCACTATCATCACCATAATTATTGGCCCTACAGTTAATCTAGTTACAAGATAAGCAATATACTAATCCATAATCGCTAGTCCTCGCATATGACATTTTCAATATTAGAGATACGTTTAGGATACGTTATACTCTTACTAAATGGACTTATAAAATTCGAGTTATTAAATAAATATTTTCAGAACAATTCACACCAACTACCTAGCCTCAAACTAAGAAACCTAAGGCACTAGATAACGATTAAATCTACTTGAATACGTACGAGTATTATATCCGTGACTCGGAAACAAACATTTCTGATTAGCACACAAATGATTGCATCTTGCGGGATTCGAACCTGAGACCATTTGATCTAGTAGTTAGGGTCACTAGATGTTGAAGCCGCGTTATAACGTTATTTTGCATTATTTGTTGGTAATATTACGCTGAAATCGAAAATATAACTTATTGACAGTTTCTGCTCGTTGGTTCGCTCCCTAGTTCTCAACCTACGTCGACCTGTGAAGCACGCAAAGGGTCTCAGGATCCTCGCATCCACCTGATCTCGAAGATCACAGCTACTTCAGTATTAGGGCTTCATCGGTAGTTCTCTGCTACATCTAGAAAAATTGAATTTGGACAACAGTTTTGTTGGGACGTTCAAATTGTGATTTGGACATACAAGATGGACGGCATCGTCTACGCGAGAACCTAAGCTGGAAATCTGTGAGTGAGCTTGCAACTGTATTACTTTCTCACAGAGCTATCGAATCTAATTTATTTGTTGGTACATCGCATTGGGCAAATTCCAAAAACATACATGCTCCTTAGAGCGATAGATAGGAGGATAACTGGTCCAACTGGTCGTCAAAATGTTATTATAGGTATAAGTAGTTGCTCAAGAATAAATTACTGCACAATTTGCTATGTTCTGAGATACACTGCATTTGTTATGAGCAGGCGTGTGGCTTGCCATCTAGCAAATGGTCGGCTGGTCCCAAAAGTCGTCATACAGTTCTATAAAAAAAATATTTAAGGTAAAGACATACAAAATTTGTTACGTTTAAAGTCCGACGGGCTAGACGTCACAGGCTACTATGATAGCCACTAAAACAATGTTTTTGTTGCCATTTTAGAGCACGGGCACCGGGGTATTGTATTGTATTCCACACGAATACACGGTAAGGTAAAGTTTCCGCATGAGCAACACAGTCGGGATCTTCCTCCCCATCACAAGTCCTACCGGGCGTATCGCTACTACCTTGTATTTGTTTTGGGAATTGCATAGAATAAGCTGGCTCATCCCTATCGCCTATATCAATATGCGCAGCTACATTACGCGACAAGTTTGGGTTATGCAAAAGCTTGTGGTGCTTGTAATTACAATTTTCGTTATTACATATCTCTTTCGTGTTCGACCTACAAGTTCTGTACCTATGCGAACTTTTTCTTAGACATCTATGGCAAACTTTTTTTTCTTTTACAAAACGCCATCCGTAATCAATTGACAACGCCAAAAATTTGTCACATTTAGAAAGGTCATGTGATGGCAGATGACAATATATGCAAATATTGGGTTTTGGTAATTGGTCGGAATTTTTCGAACCAAAATTTTCCCTACATTTTTCTGCAGCATTATCTTCGCCCACAGCATTAACCTTTTCCTTTCCCCGTTGTGGAAAGATCATAGCGGCTGGCGAAGAACTTTCCCATACCACGCCAAATCTACATTGCAGATCCACCTCGCGTATCAGGAAATCGGCTAGCATTTCTAGTTTGGAGGAGGAGGTGCCCTCAGATATTCTAAGTGCAGCATAATCGAGCCACCGGGAACGTAACTGTATAGGCAGCTTACACAAAAGAGAATTTAAAAGTTCTGGCGATCTTGAATAGTCATTTTGTTCCAGTAAATTAAAGATACCTATACGCCTATATGGGTTCACGCGCCGACACTATCAACACGCCAACAGCGTCGCGAACCATACCGCGCAGTGCCTGACTCAGCCGTGCTAGGTTTTCACCAGCTGAGAACGCAGCTTGAGTATCCTCAAAGTTGCGCTTAAAAGCTGGCCATTCGGCAAGGGATCAAAAAGGGTAAATTTATTACGGGGACGAATATTCAGATTATTGCCAAATACTTCTACAGCTTGTGCCAGTTGTAGAGTAGCAAAATCAGCTGCCGTAGTATTAGGACAAACCAGCTGCAAAAGTACCAGAGCTACACGAGATCTCTTTGGGGGCCGGCTTTGCAGCTGTAACATTATGTTTTCAGTATAAGGTTCAACAATCATCTTTTTATTCGGCGACGCCGCGGTTTCGCGGGCGCGTCTTGTTTAATTGAAGGCAGCTGAGCCTCCGCGGGGCTCTGGACACCATGCTGGAATCTTGTCACTACCATTTTTACGAGTACTTACAAACTTTTTTAGGTTCCTTTACGTCACACGATCGAAGGACAATTATGGCGACTGATTCGCAAGGACTGTATGGATATTATACTCGTATAGGTGCTTATCAAAATCACCCAAAATCAGTTTTAGTGGCTTTTTACTTTCTTATTTTTACATCTTGACACACATTTAAAATTAGAATACTAAACAAAAGAACTACGTTTAAAAACATATGTCTAAAAAAAGGTTGGATTACCAACATCTGTAAAACACCATCTAGTAGAATCATCATCTCATCGGAGCGGTTATTAGCGTTGGTACTATAATTTTGCATTGGTTTTTAATAACCTAGATACAATGCTTTTTTCACGATAAACTGTAGTCCGCGCGGACGAAGTCGCGGGCGTAAGCTAGTTTTATATAATATGTCATTGGTGCTCGCTGGCCCATTGCTAGTTGATAAATGTTGAGGACCTCGAAGTTGTTATTCTTGGCCATGGCTGCTTTCTCACGATGTCTTCCAGTCCACAACCTACCGAAATAAACCCATTAAAATTAATTAAATTTCATTGATACAAAATAATTACTTGGCGCTGAAATATTCAAAATTTTCATTTGTAAAGGTTTTGAATAAATCATATTTATATTCAATGCAAAGTTTCAACGGAAGGAAAAGTTTTGTTTGTAACAGAGAGAATTTGTTGCTGACATAATTGAAACAACAGCTTCGTGTTGGGTGAAAATTGAAACATTTTCGATTATATTGATACACTAGCTGATGCCCGTGGCTTCAAAAACGTGGTCATTTTAATATATAGCCTATGAAACTCACAAATAACGTGGCTTCCTATTAGTAAAATAATTTTCAAAATCGGTTCAGTAGATCCAGAGATTACCCCCTATAACCTCACAAACTCTCAAAGTTTACCTCATTATAATTTTAGTATAGAAATACCAAGGAAGTTGTATACTTCCTTGAGAAATACTAGTTTGCAATTGCGCTTACCATCATGCAAACGACCTGCTAATACAAAAAAAAAGTACCTACATGGATGGTGTAAGTAAAACATAGTAATAAGTATACAGATAATATGTGTAGGATTTTAATTCTACTTTAAAACGGGGAAATATCTCAGTATTTAAGAATTATTTAGTTGTATTTTTACCTCTTGTGATTAACTTTTTTTAGTGTATTCACTAGAAGAATCGTTTTTGATGTGTATCATTTAACCACGCCATTTATTTAAGCTTTTCTATTAATTTGTATGTATTACTTATCACCCACGTCGCCAGCATGGTAATTGTGTACGTTGACAGTATTCAAATATGATACCCAAAAATCCCCTTGAACATAAAAAAACCTCAAAACCCGACATCGTCCATCACGTCTGCATGAAAATGTCTTCTTTTCATGAAAACTGAGTGTAATACGTTTTTCAATAGAGGTCCCTTGTCACTCGCGACGTGGCTGTAGGGGGAGGGGGGATTCGATCCCCGAGCGGTTATTAGCACCAATTCGGAGGGGTGAATAAATGTGAGCTTAATTTGCTTATATATTGGAGATATGTGGAATTTTATATGCGATCGAGATCACATCGGTTGTACACTTTTCGGGATTAAAAATTCATGATCATTGTTACCAGTATTAACAGTTTGACTATACTGTCATTATCGTCATCATCAGCCTATATTCGAAGCTGAAGATGATGCAGGACGTAGACATTTCCTATTTATCGCCACTGACTGAACTACTTTTGTCTGAACGCGATCTCTAATAGAACTCGGTTATCCCAACGGTGTTTGGTTCTTCAAAAGATTATGACCATCGCATTGCCACTTCAGGCTTTCTAATTCATTCAACCATTTCGGATTCTGTCCCTCAGAGACTCCGAACAAAGCTCTTTCCATAGCTCTGCTCTCTCTATCTCTCTCGTTATAGACTTCACCGTGGTTGTAGTCTAGTGGAAAGTAAGAAGCGAGTAAGAATCCATCGATAGGTACCGGGTTCATTCCTCGACTTCGCACTAATGATTAGTCTGATTGATGTGCTGTTCTTTATTGCTCCTTACTTCGAAGAGCTCGTTTAGTTATTTTTATTTACTAAAAGTTATCGGTAAGCCATGTCAGAGGCCTTTGGGTGGCCTGACAAACTCTGACACTAGATGACAGTACCTCACACGACAAGGAAGTAAACGTGGTGGTAATATTCTAGATAACTGCTTCAAATGAAACTTTCTAAACTTACACACAGTCTATGTAATGCCGGACTTCAAATATTTTTAAACTGTGTTACAATATACTAGATGATCTTTTGAAAGTGTATGTTCAAGAAGTCGTATTTGTACAATTGGGATAAAAATCTGTACAAATAACATAAAAAAGATCTGCTGTGTCACCTACAGCTAAAAACTTTTTGCTTCCGCTTTGGTTCGCCTAGTACATTGTTGTCTATTTTCAGTTCTAAAATAGTTTTAATCATCGTTCGAGACTTATAATGCATCATATCCCCATAATTACCTGACTGCACAGCACAACGCAAAGGCCGGGTAATGTGTTTATCAGCCTATATGTATGTATATGTATATCTGTTACTTTGTGGCACAGAATCAGTTTAAGCGTTTAGTCTATGTAGACCAAACGCGTAAACTGATTTTGATGATTCTTACGTCAATCAATTTGTCATAATATTGTGAGTGCTACTAAAGACATGACATTATTAATTTTTTGAGAGAGGGGTGTTTCCCTCTCTTAATTAATAATTTGTCAAAAACTAACACGTTACAGAAAACAAGAATGCAACAACTCATCCGACTTCGATCATTTGGGTGAGCACATATCGTTTTGGCAACCTTTATTGGCAGCAGAGCGCGTCGTGTTGGCATTTACGCAGCCAGAGGCGATTTGGCAGTCTTGGACAGCGGCTATTAGTGCTGATGCTAATACGCTCTGTGAAAATGGTAAAGCCTTTAAAATGGCTTACGTTTCTGTTATTCTGTACTATGAAAATTGTATCAGTAACGGACCAGTACGTTTCGTGTGAATAATAAAGATAAACTCGTTATTGAACTCAAAAATAAAACTAAATTTGCAAAGAAACATTTTACAAATAACAAAACGGGAAATTAATTTTATCCCTTTATTTTAACCCTTAAACAGGTGGCTAGGGTTTTATAGAATAAAGTTTATGAAATTCAGGATATAGTTTATATACAATAAAGAGACAATGATAGCGACTCGGACATCCCCTGAACTAAACTAAGTTTATTCAAATGTATTTTAAACCTTGTTGGCTTCGTTACAAGATATTTATTCCCCTGGCATCTAAGCCTCACTCACTAAACTATTACGAAAGCCTCTCAGCGTAAAATCTACTTTTTTCCACGCGGCGACACCGATTTGTCCAAACGCTGTCTCTGAACGTGTCCGAATTTATCCAAACTCTGTTAGACAGCATGTTAAAAACCTGTTTTAGTTACGTTATTTTAAGCGGTGCAGCTTAAATTGACGTAAGTTTAGAATAGGTGCCAGGGGCAAAAACACCTTGTTAAAAAGTCGACAAGGTTTCAATTACTTTTGAAGAAATTTAGTCTAGTTTAGTTTAAAGAGTAAAATTACCAAATTGTTGCCAAGAACTACATACTCATATCTTTTTATTTATTTTATTTTAATTAAAAAAAGGCTGGTCAAAAAATGTGGTCTCTCTAAGTACCTTGAAAAATATGGTCTCTCTAAGTACCTTGCCATGAACTTACAATTGTTACTGATGATGACGATCATACAATAATTTTTCTAAAAAAATAATAATGATTGGTTGTTCTGTATGGTACATTGGTCCATATGGTCCATCGCTCTGTGCTTCGGAGAGCACTTTAAGGTGTCGGTCCCGGCTGTTATTGATTAATATCGAGGCCCTCGGGTGGCCTGTCAAACTCTGACACCAGAAACCAGCACTACCTAATACGGCAAACAAACAAACAAACCCTTTCTTATAAATAATATTCAAATTGGTTAAGAAATCCCTTAGATCAAAGTGAACAAATAAATAATAAGAAAAATTTACAAAATTAAATAAAAAAAAAAAAGCTTTTACGGTTTTTTTTTAATGAATGTCACTTATTGATTCTTTAACTTTTTTTTAACTTTTTTTTTATTGTCTTTTTCCCCTTTTAACTTTAAACGTTCAATAAGTTATTTTTTTATCTTTCTTTTTATTATTTCTTTGTCGATGGTTTGTGAGCTACCCTTAAAGTTTCAGCCGGATAGCTAATCGGGAAGTGCTTGAAATTTAAATTGCAAGATTCCAGGACATATATCCATACAAGTAATCAAACGGTTGCGGGTTCGAATCCTGCAAGGTGCAATCATTTGTGTGATGAGCAGAAATGTTTGTTTCCGAGTAATGGATGTTATAATATTCGTATCTATGTATGTTTATCCGTTATCTAGTACCCATAGTACAGGGTATCCTAGTTTGGGGCTAGGTAATTGGTGTGGAATTGTCCCCAATATATTTATTAAAAAAAAAAAAAAAGTGAAGTTATATAAAAGCTTTTAAAATAAAAACTTAGTCGAATTGAGTGCCTATTGAAATTTTCTGTTTAAAACGCGGCACACCTCGTCCCTCTTCATTCCCTACTTCTGACGTTCACTCTATAGCATAAACAGCCGCTTAAATTAATTCCTTCTCTTAAGTTTTCGCTAACCCCTTTCTGGACCCCTAAGCCCCTTGTTGTACTGGTCTCAACTGTAAAGATGATGTGTATGAACAGATAAGGGCATAATTGAGGGTTTTATCTGCATTATACATTATACACCATAATAGTTATGGTTTCGTGACAGAATACTAATATCTTGAGCTCGGAATGGCTTGGGTCATGTTTGTTTACAATGCATTTGTACATGTCGTTTTGTTAATGATGTGGTATTCAAATAAATATTGTTTGTACTAATCCAGTACAAATCATGGTCGTAGCCACGGCGACCGCGAGTGCGGCCAAAGAATAAATAAATAGGTTCGTCAACGATCCGACAACGCAAGCAAGACAAGACAAGTTTAACAACTTTTCAAATTTCTAACTTTTTTTTTTATTGTCCTTTAAATTTATCTTACAGAACCCTTACGAATAAAACAAAGCCTACAACATACCTTTAGAAAAATGTAGTATTAAAAAAACTGGGTGGGGCTGTGTTGGAGTGCACGGCCGTTTGTTTATCGTGAAACCTCTACGCCACGTACAAATAGCGTGTTATAACGAATCGCCCCACCTATCCTTACACATTCCCACAAATCCCAACTATCCTTTTTTTTTCTTTTTTTTTGAGGGGGGAAATGCCTGCGCACTTCCCTTCCACCACGGGGGTGATGGAAGGGGTATGTGTGGCTCGCACCCACTAAAACCTCCCCGTGAGCAGTTCTCCACCTAGGTGGGGCAAGATAGGGTAGCGGTAGCATTCTACCAACTTGCCCCAGTGGCAGATCCTTATCGGGTCTCTCCGCCTTTGGAGGGGCAACCTTGCTCACAAAGGTTACCCCTCAGACATGTGGGGCCGTGCAAGCCGGTGAAGAGTCCCCCGACTCTCCACCAGTGACCCCACTACGGAGGAGGGAGGAGGTGGGCAAAACGCCTCCTCCTCCCTCCTGGTCTCCTGCGCCGGAGCGCGTCCGCCCGGGCGTCCGTCTCCCTGGCCCGCTCCGCGGTCTCCTTCTGCACCATAACGGCTTCGTAGGAGACCATTGCCTGCCACGATCTCTCGCTGCCAAGCATAGCGTTTACTACGCTTGGCAGAGAGAGATCCCGTCCTATCATCATTGAAAGCGGGTGCCGCTGCGGGCCCCATGCGGCACACGCCTCCAACGTGTGGAGCACCGTGTCTTCCGGTGCCCCACACCCGTGTCTTCCAGTGCCCCAAACTCGTGACACACCGGAGTCACCTCCCGTCTTGCGATTTGGTACAGGTACTTCCCGAAACATCCGTGTCCAGAAAGCACCTGCACCAATCGGTAGGTCAGCGGCCCATGCTGCCGCCTAACCCACCTCCGAAGGACTGAGCGGATAGCCTCCACCGTCCACTGCCCAGGGACCGGTGGAGCCAGGTCATCCATTCACCACCGCAACATGGCAGCCCTCGCCTGCTGTCGCATGCGCGTGACCTCCTCCCACGCTTGGGGGGTCTCCTCGCGATCTCATCCCCGCCACGAAGTGGTATACTTCGGTGATAATCTCCGCTTGGAGCTCCCAGGGGCATCACCGGCCAACACGCACCCTGCCGTCACCTGTCTGACACCGGTGACTGTCTGTCCGGTATCCGCGTATCGCCCTCGCGCAATCACCCGCTGTAGACGTCGCAGCAGTTTTTGTCCTGCGGTTGAGAGCCAACCCGAACAACCAAACCAACCTCTGGCCACCCAAACCGGTGCCCCATACAGGACCATACTCCGGACCACTCCGGAGTATAATCGACGGTAGTTGGCGCTCGGGCCACCCACGTTGGGCAGCAGCCTTCCCAGGGCGGCTGCCGCTCCAACCACTCTTGGGGCCATCTGGGCAAAGTGGGCCTCAAATGCCCACCTCCCGTCCAGGATGAGACCCAAATATTTCATCTGGGTCCCAATCCGGACCATCACCCCATCCAGAACCACCCGCGTTCCTGGAGGGGGTCCTCCCCGAGGCCCATGGAACAATAGGGCCTCGGTCTTGGAGAGGGCGACCTCCAGTTTCAGGGCGCGTATGCGGTCGACCACGAGGGTTGTGCCCACCGTGGCCAACCGCAGCGTCTCCCTGAGGTCTCTCCCCTTGACTACGACTAGTGTATCGTCCGCGTAGCACGCGACCTGCATACTTGCAGGAAGCGTGCCGCGGAGCACCACCACCACCATAGCCTATGTTCCACAGGAGCGGTCCCAGTACCGACCCCTGTGGAACCCCGCAGGAGACACGACGGTGCCTCAAACCGTCACGTCCCTCCACAAGGACCTCGCGGTCCTGGAGGTAGTCGGCTAACAGCCTCCGCAGATAAAGAGGCACTCCATGAAATCGGAGCGCCTCCTGTATTGTTCCGTGCGGGAGGCTGTTGAAGGCGTTGGCAATGTCGAGGGAGACAGCCAACTCCTTTTGACCCTCGCCGACCGCATCCTTCGTCCACCGCTTGAGCCAGAGCAGGGCATCTATTGTAGACCGCCCTGCTCTGAACCAGTACTGGGCCTCTGACAGACCAGACCCAGTCCCCTCCAGGTGCCGGATGACACGGGTGGCGACAACTCTCTCCAAGAGCTTACCCGTATCATCCAGTACGGTACACACTATTGGCCTGTATCCGGAAGGCGAGTCGGCGGCTCGACTCTACTTCCGAAGCAAGCATAACCGGCCGTCTTTCCACAGCTTCGGGAACCGCCCTGACATGAGGCACGTGTCGAACAGTTCCCGAAGCCGGTCGCTCATCTCCCTAAAGGCAATCCGAAGAAAAAAAAACCGAAAAGGACCGCACCGGGTCCAGACGAGGTCCCCCCCGTCTGGACCCGGTGCGGTCCTTTTGCCTCGGAGGCGGACGACTGCCACCTCCATCTCCACCTTGGACACAGGCGGAATGGAGGCTGGATCCCCAACTATCCTTACCCATCCCAACCCATATCGACGGATTTGGTCCCTGGACCCTGAAAGTTTCAGCCGTAATAGCAGTTTCTTAACAGAATTGATAGATCATACAGATATCTTATTTTTTGATTACAGCTATCAAAATTAAAAGGGCTATTACACTGAAATTATTGATCCTAGACTAGTAGTTTCTTTACAGAAAAGATAGATCTCATTGAAATCTTCATTTCATATGACAGCTATCAAATTGGCAGGTGACAGCAGTCAAACCTCAAAACATCCAGTATTGTCAGCAGATGTCAAAAATGACAGGCAATGAGAACCAAGGTGACTGACACAGCGCAAAGGATTAGCAAGCTGAAGAGGCAGTGGGCTGGTCACATTTCCCGACGAGCCGATAACCGTTGGGGTAGACTAGTTCTCGAGTGGATACCACGTTTAGGAAAACCTAAAATGTAGGGTGGGTAGTTATTGTAGATATCAAACAAGGGGCCCGTTCACTTATACGTTCGAAGACGCACGGATCACCCGCGCGTACACTCGAAATCGTTCACGGCGTCATCGGGCGTTCGCCTGGGTCATCCGAAAAATAGTAGGGGAGGGGAGGAATAGTATGAAACTGACACTTGACAGTTGTCAGTTCTATGTGGACGTCCAAAGTCGTTCACTAACTCTGGATGTTCGAGCGATAATCGCACGGATGATTCGAGCGTGTAAGTGAACACAGCCCTGATTTTAGTTTTATTTTTTATATACTCAACGAGTAATCAATCAAAATGTTTCTTCTTATTGACTGAGCGAGCGCGAAGCACGAGCGAAGCGTCTCCGTTTCAGCTTGGGCAAAAATGCTTTCGTAAAGTTTCGTATGTCCGGCGGATGTCCGGCTGTTCTCCTCTACAGTGGCCCTATTACAGAACTTGGTTTCAAACAGATTGTCACTTTAACATGGCAATTTAGACTCTATCGCAACGCATTATTGATAGTGATATTGAAAATCGGATTGAAACCAAGATAGATACATACAGCACTACAGGTCGCATTTCTCAACCGATTCTCATGTTTTGTGAGCAGGTTCGATGGAATTGAATTCGAACGTTTTTTTGTCGATTCAGTTCATCGAACTTTTCAAAATGGCTGAGCTATGGGGCCCATTTTAACAAATATGTCTCTCAGCTTTTTTTTTTTAGTGTAGGACGCCCTGTGGCCAGGTGGAGTGACGAAATGAATGAGGAGAGCTGAAGACCGAGCTCAGTGGCGTGCATTAGGAGGGGTTTACGTCCAGCAGTGGACAGATATACGCTGATAATGATGATCTAAAACAAAGATATCGATGAGATCTATCACTTCTGTACAGAAACTACTAGTCTAGGCTCAATAGTTTTAGGGTTATAGGCCTTTTAAATTTAACAGCTGTCATCCAAAATGAAGATATCAATGATCTAGCACTTCTGTAAAGAAACTACTAGTCAACGTTGAATAGTTTCTGAGTAATAGGTATTTTAAATTTGACAACTGTCATCCAAAACAAAGATGTAGATGAGATCTATCAATTCTGTAAAAAATTTTATTCTAGAATTAATAGTTTTAGAGTTATAGCCCTTTTGAGTAAGACAGCTGTCATTCAATACAAAGATATCGATGAGATTTATCACTTCTAAAAATAAACTACTAGTCTAGGATCAATATTCTCCGAGTTATAATCCTTTTAAGTTTTACAGCTGTCATCCAAAATGAAAAGATCGATGAGATCTATCACTTCTTTAATGAAACTACTAGTCAATAATCAATAGTTTTCGAGTAATAGCTGTTTTAAGTTTGACAACTGTCATCCAAAACGAAGATATCGATGAGATCTATCATTTCTGTAAGGAAACTACTAGACAACAATCAATAGTTTCAGAGTTATAGCGCTTTTAAGTTTGGCAGCTGTCATCTAAAATGAAGATATCGATGAGATCTATCACTTCTGTAAATAAGCTTCTAGTCAACAATCAATAGTTTCATAGTAATAGCTGTTTTAAGTTTGTTTTACTATCATCCAAAACGAAGATATCGATGAGAAGATATAACACTTTTAAGTTTGACAGCTGTCACCCAAAACGAAGATATCGATGTGATCTATCACATCTGTAAAGAAACTACTAGACTTCCCTACACTTTTCCCCAACTCCCCCCCCCCCCCCTTACCCCACCTTCCCCCACCCATCTCCACTCATTACCACCTTTCCTCACCCTTCCCCCACTTCTCCCACTTTCCCCCCGCTCTTTCCCCACCCTTTCCCCTTGTACTATTATTTATTCTCTGATGTCACTTTAAGATCTATCACTTCTCCTGAAACTCAATGGTTTATCTCATATTCATTTGTTTTCTTTCATTCACTTGTTTTACTATTGACATATTTGTTTTTCTATGCAAATGTGAACTTTTGCTTGGAAACTATCAATATTCTATTTATTTTTTGCTCGGCGTCCATCATTTTTTTACGAGATTCTGGATGAGCCAACATATATGGTTCCAGCAACACCTCACTGAGATTAATACTTTTTGAGATCCGTTCTAGTACTTCCAATAAGTATTCCACATCCAGGTATGTGACTCTACTTTTTCTTATTCTCCATCTCATACCTATTTAAAACCATAATATTCAAATTCCTATCATAAGTACTTTTGCCAATCTGAACTTTTGTTCGGCAGACATCTTTAAATCATTTTCAATTATTGAATTCTATGTATTATGAATAAAATAGTACATCATATATATCCGTTCCAACCGGTACGTCATTTCCATCTCATGTCCTCTTTTAGTCATAGTATCATCTATGTACGAAACTTAAGGCTGTATCACGTCAAAAATTGAATCTATTTAGTCATATATTAGTTGCACAAACGATCAGCGGCCGGACCACGTAAGTCCTGATGCTGTGTGTTGCAATGAGATTTTCATTATATGTTTTCATAATCGGTAACTGACTACTTTAAATTGTTAACTATCTTATTTTTTTGTCCTATGAGGTAGTGCTGGCCTCTTGTTTCAGAGTTTGTGAAGACGTCCGAGGGCCTCTGTAATAGCTTAACGACTGCTATTAATTAATAACAGCCGGCACCGACATCTTAACGAAGCCCGTAGTGATGGAAAACCGAACAATAGTCATAGGTGCGGAGCCTAGGAACGTACCCGGTATCGCTGGATTCTAAGTTACACTATTGAACCGTTAAGCTACCATCGCTACTATCGATTGAAAAGGTATGAAAGTGGGGCAAGACAAGTTGCGTTATCCTGTAGCTATTTCAAACCAACAAGCGTGCATGCTAAATTGCCTTAGATGGCGCGTATTAGAGTTGATATTGCTTTGTCTATAATTTTGTTATTTGGCGCAAAGTAATATAATCTCTAATGCGCAGCATCTAAGTGCAATTTAGCATGCACGCTTGTTGGTTTCAAATAGCTGCTGTTGAGAGTCGTGGGAAGCCGCCTGCACCCAATCAGACAGTAAATGCTCTTTGTGGTATGCTGTAGAAGAGGCAGTGTTCACCAATGGTCATTTTTCCAGCCGATAAAACCTTGAAATTCTCGACAAAAGTAGTAAAAACAACCTGTGTCGTAACGGGGTTTTATGTTACTCACCTGAAACATTATTTTTATTCCAAAACATCAAAATACATCAGAACTGGATCCCCGCCATACATTTAACAGATTACCCCACGTACGCTCGTGACCTCGCCGATAATATTGGTTTACGATTCCGATACGGGATATAGCGAAAAATTCGCTACATTTTTCTGAGGGGAAAAGCAGTAAAACACTCTTAGGAAAGAGGTAAATGATTATGAGGAATGAATTATGATTTTGGTCTATAGGATATTCGAATGAACATTTTTTTACACTATTTCCGATGGTTATTTTTTTACCCGCGATCGCGACATGATATAAATTTAGGTCTTGTGGCTGTGTGTCTGTGGCATGGTAGCATCCAAACGAATGGTCCGATTTTGATGCGGTTTTTTTCTGTTTGAAGCTGAAGTGATCGAGATGGTTCTTAGCTATAATAAAGTGGGTCGGGGTAATGTATTTTTTTTATTTGTTCGTGTTGTAAAGGTATTTTTTTATAAAGATAGACCAATAGATAATTATTTATTACCTACCTCTATCGTTAAGTTTTGTTACCTTTTATATTGAACAATGGATGGTCTTATAGCTAGGCATCAATTTTTTCATTGCTACCAAGTTATTAGACCATCCATTGTTTTTTATTCAAATTATTTGTCAAGTCACAAGACAAGGAATTCCTGATTGTAATGAAACCCTATTTCCTTGGATACTTCCATTGTAACTCAACATCGTTTGGAGGATTAGGACGGATAGCTATTCATTACGTCGGCATTCTCTAACAAAACGTCGCAGGGCACAGATTAAAAACAAGTTATTACATCACGGGGGCCTTGTTCGGGTCCGTGTCATGTAACCCTCACAGTAACATGACGGATTACGTATTTTACGTATACAAAGTGACGTGGATGCTATGGGAATGAGTAATATGTAGGCCATGTTGCGTTCTCTAGCTATCCGCCGCGTTCTGACCAAGTGTGAGTCACGTATTCAGGGTTGCGTACTTCAAAGGCCTCATTTCAATAGATATTACGCTCTTTCATAAACTGCAAAATTAAGATGATTGATTAGTTTAAGAGAAAATTTTAAGTCTATATTTTTAATATTAATAATGCTATGCTTTGCAGCATTGGAATTTATATCTTACATGATAGAATGCTACGATAAGATCGCGGAACAACACCCGTACTCCATACGTTCTGACGAGGTCAAAACCTCTTTCATACTATTACTCTTTTGATCTCTTAATTCTTTCATAATCTATTTCTTTTCATTTTGATAGTTGGCCATTATTCATTCTAAATACAAATATCATGTCATTTTTTTACATTGATTTTTGGAGCAAAAGGGAAATATGATATAAAATACATAAATAAGTTTATAACCAGTTGAATACCACTTGTAAATATATAAACGATAATACCTACCTACATAAGAGGTTATTTTAATCCGAATCGTGTTAGTACAAAAGTCTGATCATCTCCTCCTGTTCGTGCTTCCAATAGTTCCTGTAATTCTGTGTCACTGAGGTTTGGGTCCTGGGCTAGTGGGAGCAACCCAAATCCTGGGACCGCCTCGTGACAACGTGTTGTTAGTTATATTGCTTCTATTGTTTTGAATTGCTTGCTATAAAACTGTTTTATTTAGCTTGACCTGTTTGAAGTCTTTGTTTGGGTCAAATCTAGTAATTGAAATTTTACCCCCTTCCTGTTGACCGATTAATCTGAAAATTGTTGCAAGCCTTTAGTTCTGATGACAATACAATTAAATATATTCAGTATACAAGATGTAAAAAAGATTATGTGTGTGGTGTAAATACAAGATGGCTGCCACCACAAAATGGCGGATAAATATATTTTTTTCGTCCCCATCGATATGGGTATCAAATGAAAGGGCTTAACTAGAGGAAAACAGTACACCATGAAAATTCAAAATCCATGATGGCCGCCACCACAAAATGGCGGATTACTTTCATATTTTTTTTATTTCCCTATAAATAGGTATCAAATGTAAGAGCTTAACTAGTAGAATAGAGTACACCATGAAAATTCTAAATCCATGATGGCCGCCACCACAAATAAGGTGGGTTACTTTTTTCAGTCGCCTCTATATGGGTATCAAATGAAAGGGTTTGACAAGTAGAAGACAGTTACTTTAGAACTTTACCTACTTATTACACTTTAGAAATAGAAGTCAATAAAATCTTTTTATTTTTGATTTTATACGTTTTAATTCTTCCATACCGATATATAAAAGTGAAAGGTTGTCTGTTTGTTTATTTGTTTGTTTGTTAAATTTGTCTCTCAGAAATATTTACATACCTACAAGTTTGTATGGAACCCAAAGTGCGCGAGTCAAACTCGCACTTGGCTATCTTGTTATCATGTACGATATTTAACAACAAGGTCTAACGTACCTACTCCGTTGGCTTGCGAATCATATGGCTACCCAATCTCAATTGACTTTTTTGTAGCTTGGCCATACAACACGTACTCAGAAGCTGCCACGTAGGTGTTACGACACATCATCTTCATTTCCGACACGTGAAGCTCTCAAATAATGTCGTTGAAGTATTTGCCATGAATCGCCATCACAGAGAAGTAACAGGAGAATAATACTCTTACAGACGAAAACCTTTAAGCTTTAGAGGGGATGGAAAAAATAAGTAAAATCCATACCAATATACAAAAGTGAAATAGTGTCTGTCTGTTTGCATTGGTTTTGAATATACTAGAAGTACATAGGATGCTTTTTTAACAGTAAACGATAACCAGTAACGATAACGATAGTCAGTTCGCGATAAACAGTAGTCCGCGCGGACGCAGTCGCGGGCGGGAAAGGTAGTAAAGCCAAAAAATATAATAAAATCGTGAGGCGTGGCGTAACGCGAGTAAAATAAATTCGACTCGCCACATGATTATTTTATTTTTTTGCTTTTATTACATATGCCTAAAACCATATAACTTGATTTTTTTACATATTTAATTTTTAGTTATTTGGCTTAAAAAAGTACTACTAACCCGTCGAGTGTCGTGCTTATGCAAATATTGTCTTTTAATTGGCGATGCGCGGGTAAATTTGCCTATTTATAATGAAATACTTTGACTCAAGTCCAGCCACCAGTAAATTTTCAGTGTTGAATTTCGGATTGGTAATATCGGATCATAGACATTTCATAGGCCTAAGCTTATTACTTATTCGTAGGGCCTAAGAAAGAAAAAGATCAAGAGAGAGATCACTGCCTCTAGTATGCTACGCTGATGCTCCATTTATTTTAAAGATTTTGTTATGTAACCTCGCCATATGGACTAAAAATTTACACACCCTCATTTTTCTATCAGGGCTCACCCAAGTTTCACCCCTGTGTAAAACACGATATTTTTTCCAATCTGCGCTCCAAACGATCGCCTTGACGACGTTTGCGCCATCTTTCGTCAGTTCATTAAGTTTTTTGTATGAGCCTTTATGTCAGGTAACATGGCATGAAAAATGAGCGAACATGTACACGAAAAAATGTTATTATGAGCTTCCACGAGAGTACAGAAGCAAATATATAAAGGAAATCGATACTTGTGTCCATTACACTTATAATCTCACAAGCTGTGCCCGCAGCTTTGCCCGCGTGGTTATTTCTCCGGGTTAAGATTACCCTATATATATATGCTATTCCAGGACCTAATACCAATACTTAAAATTCCTTCAGCCGACAAATAGATTTTTATAGATTGCTCGGCTTCTACTGGTCTACAAGTACACCAGTTTTTAAGTATGAACCTAAGCTATCCAACAGTGAAAACCTCGTCACAATCGGTTTAGTGGTTTTTACGTGATGTGGAAAAGACAAACAGACAGACCAACAGACATGACTTTTAAAATGGTCATATTCTTATTCAGTGGCTTATTTTAGGTACAACAAGGCCTTTCTTTTAAATTATTTTCCTTTTACACAATTTTTTTTTACTTTCTCTTTATTGTAAGTTCGAGTTTTGATAGATTTCTATAAGTATTCTTTTCACTGTGCTACAATTTGTTAAGAACATCTTGGTACCGATACTCCTCGAAACTTAGGGTACGGGCCCAGGGGAGAGACTATAAGAACGACAATTCAGTGAAGCGGCCGTGGTGGCCAAGCGGTAATATGTGTTCATTGTAATCCATCGACAGCGAGTTCGTTCCTCGACCGCACCAACAATGTAATTTATGTGCGGATTAGCCATCGCCTTGTGCTTCGGAGGGCACGACATGGCGTTGCGTTACCGGGTACTTACAAATGATATCAGTCGATAAGCCATGCACGTCACAGGCCTTGGCGAAAAAAACTGTCACCAGAAGTCAGAATTTTACTTTCCCTTTCATACATACATAGATAATTGAGATGTGTGAAAATTACCTATGAGTAACTCTATAACTAATAACATGTTATCCAACCGATTGCCGTTCAACTATCACCAATTGCTAACTGACTTTAAACGCTCGACAGCCCTAACTTGCCCCTTTACATCAAAGTCAGTAAAAAAACTCAGCAATAAATCTTTATTGCCGCGTTGTTTGTGCCACATTATTTGTGTCGTTGAGCAATTTTCGTTTTCTTTGGCACAATGTACAATTGAGTCAGTACTATAGCTATGAAATTGGAAGCTACATATTGGTTATTCTACAAAGTTCTCTCCATTTGTTTACGGCAGTATTACACGGTGTCCTACGTAAGCAAACTCAACGCGAACGCGGCGCCCGCGCCTAAGGGCTTATTAAGACGTACCACAACCACACCACATCGCAGTGAAAAATCGTGGTGAAGAGGTGGTAACGAGTGAATAGCGTCGATGCGGCTTTTTGTAGTTGCGTTGTAGTAACTACAAAATGTGAAAATGGTTGCGTTCTCGATAGCATTTGCGATGTGGTTCCGTTGTGGAAAGTTGGTTTCGCGATGTGGTTTCGTTGTGGAAAGTTGGTTTTGCAATGTGGGTCCGTTGTGGAAAGTTGGTTTTGCGATGTGGCCGGCCGCTAGTGCATGTGGACGCTAGTGGTTGCGTTGTGGTAGTAATGTGGTTTGAATTGCCCAAACGGTTGAATAACGGCTAAATGTGGTCCGTGTGCATTAAACTATTAATTTTCATACAAATTAGCACCCTCTCACGTGTTATCGTTGCGGTGTGGTCGTGGTGTGGTTGTGTTGTGGTTGTGGTACATGTGAGACAAGCCTGAGAGTCAAACAGTCACAACCTCTTTAAATGGTTTATTCCATTCTGTCCTACTAGTAGTTCAATGATCTGTTTGGACAAAAATAATCCAATTTGTTATACTGGTCAGTCGAACATTTTGGACACGCAAATATTGTTCCAGATAGTGGCCTTTGTGAGCAAAATCACGCGAACATGGCGCAGAGCGGCATGGGGCGAAAAAAAAATGAGTTGGACAGACGTCGTGTTACTACCGCTATTTTTTCGTGAATTCGAAGATTTTCACAGAGATTTAATAGGGTATCTTTGGATGGCGTGCGCCGCTCAGTATCTTCGCCACAGTACATATAAAGGACTATATAATGTACTGTGTCTTCGCTAACCTGATTCGACCTGGTGTCATTCTTCTAAGCTATTGTCTTTCTAAACGATAAATACGTTGTTTTTCCGCTTTTAAAGTGTTTTTGGTCGATCGTAAACTGGACTAATCCTTTTTTTTTTACTATCTTTTTTTTATACAGATTACACTTTAGTCTGTCAAATACAGTTATTTCATTAAAATCCAACAAATCGTTTTGATGCTATCGCGAGTACACGAATAAATCAATGAAGTTCTCGTAACGCGACGCGTAACGTGTCTGCATGGTCATAGCGAATAAGCGCCGTGTACAGGTAATCTGTTCAAGTAAACCTGATAGGTATACCATTGTGTGTGTGGCCACCAGTATAGTACTATATCGCACATCGCGCAATTCTATCTTTAACGGTGGAGTGATGTCGGAGAATCAATCAAACTTGTGTCAGCAAAAAACAAATACTGTGTAATCTTAATTCGATGTTTCGACTATTGTAAGATTATTATTAGACTTCTGGTACTTAACGTATTTTGAGTTTTACTTCTTCTGAAATTTTTATTTTCGATTCCTTATTATTGGTCCGGTTTTCTTTTCGATTTCTAGAGCTTATTAAGATCTGAATTAAGAAGAAACTAGCGAAAGCAGAGAAATTACATTTAGTACTGGGCCTTGATATAAAAAAAAACCGCCACATCACTCTTATACTTATGATTCTAAGTGCCACTTGTTTTAACTGCAGCTCAAAATGAATACACGCAAATAACACTGGAAACGGATTGTAAACAAAAAACTAAAAATCGGGAAGGTTACTCAATAATTGAAAGCTAATGACTGACGGAGTTAGATTTTATTCTGCTAGCTGCTAGAGATTAGTCACTGTATTACATATCACTGACGACTTCATTTTCTGTCGTTATGAGTAATTGCTCGTATGTGACTGTTTGAACATAAAAATGTTATACTTTACTTTTTTGGACAAAAGTGGAAAAATTGCTTTATGTACTTTATTGGAAATAGGTGGGTACTCAAAAAGTTTCATTATATTTAGTACTAGCTGTACCCGCGTCTTTGCCCATGTGGTCATTTCTCTGGGATAAAAGTATACTATAATGTTATTCCAGGACCAAAAGTAAGGTTCAAAATAGAAATTTTCGCTTGTTCGCGTTAGTACGGATTCGTTTTACGACAGATTCTGGTTAAGACAGATTCTATTTACGACATATTTTTGCTAGGGCAGAAATTGTACAATCACTTAGTGATGTGTTTTCTAACTATTGTGCTAGTGCAAGCTTAGTAGCTTAGAGCATTAAACAAATTGCACAAACGGCCAATATTCAGGAAATCATTAGGAAATCGTTTTAACAGTATTCTAACAAGTGCAAAATCGAATGAAATCACAGTCTGGGAATTCCTAAACTATTTAGCGGCTTTGAATTAACTGGAGTATACCGAAGCAATAATTCTGTACGGTTATTTATTCATGGTGCCCTTGATAATGAGAACTTTTAATCTACTGCTTTTGGAAATTCACCAAAATAACTTTTCCATACCTTGCACGTACGTAATATATAAATATTATGTGAATGCTAAGCTGAGCGTATTTTAGTTCTAAACTACGAATTGTTTGCCGAGGTATTTATTACACTAATTTTCTTTTCACTAAACATGTCTTGAGCTTTGAGTTTGTGATTTATCTTTTTCAGTGTACTTCTTTCTGCCTTAACACGAATCTGTCGTAAAAAGAATCTGTCATAATCATAATCTGTCCTAACGCGAACAAGCGAAAATTTCGGTTAACCATTAAAGAGTTTTTTTATTGATTGCTCTTCGTCTTCTTATTGGAATGATATACCAAGTACACTAGTTTAAAGTTAAAGCCTAGGCTGTCCAACACTGAAAACCTAATTGCAACCGGTCCATTAGTTTATACGCGATGCGCAGACAAACAGACAGAGAGCTAGGACAGAAATTGTTATATTCTTGTTCAGTAACTTATTTTAAGAACCCCTAGACCATTTTTAGGGTTCCTTGCCTCAAAAGAAAAAGGAACCCACAATACAAGGATCACATCGTTGTCCGTCTGTCTGTCTGTCTGTCTGTCTGTCTATCAAGACCCTTTAACTCAGGAACGCGTGGAGGTGTCAAGTAGAAATTAATACCTAATACTCAAGTCTGCTATTCCTTGGAGCTGTAAAAACAAAAAAGTTCTAAGTTAACGCAATCTAAAGATACGACTGTTGATGATGTATATTTGACACTCGCAAAGGAATCAAGCCTTATAGGGTTTCTCGCTGACCTAGGATCACTTAATTCGCCAAGAAACAATGTCAAGACAATTATAGAAATAAAGTAAAACCGTATACTTGCCGCTAGATAGTTTACCAAAAATTTTTTTTGGTAAACTATCTAGCGGTGCACAGTAGCGACATCTAGTTACCTTATTTTACAACTAACATAAATAACTAAGATGCTCCATCAATCCCTACCTAGTGAGTAAAGGGATGATTCCACTGGTAGAAACCTAAAAGTGAGAAATTTACTGCATTTTGAAGAGTTATCCTGCTCATCTCGCCGAAGATCATCATCAGATCACCAATTTTTTATGAGACTAATTTAAAGTTACTACCTTTTAAATGAAAAAAGAACCACCAATATCGGATATAATAAGGTGGAAATATTCAGTAGCCCCCTTTTTGCCATTTTTTGGGGGAAGTACCCCCCCAATCAAAAATCTCTGTTTTTTTTTTTTAAATTATTTTTACCTGTATACCAAGTTTCGGCTATATCGGTTGAGAAATGCGATCTCTAGAGGAGAACAGAGATCCAACCGGAAAGACAGACATCCGGACAGACGGACATCCGGACATACGAAAGCATTTTTGCCCAAGCTGAAACGGAGACGCTTCGCGCTCGCTCTGTCAAGAAGGTAAACATTTGGAAAACTGACCGAGACCTATGTTGATGTATGGGGACAACAGTTTTCCAACGTTAAAGTTAAGTTTGTACGGAACCCTCGGTGCGCGAGTCCGACTAGCACTTGGCCGGTTTTTTATTATCTTCATTGTACAGACTTTTTGGTACTTACTGCTTTATTATAAGTATAGATAGAAAGGAGTAATATATCAGAATATGTAGACATTATTGTTTCCCAAGGATGATACCTACACAGTTTTTTAAAAGTCTGTTGTATTCTTCACAGTGTAGCGAAAAAGTGAAATGCTACGTAAGTTCACTAATACTTTAACTAAACACTTGTTCAATAATATTTTGTGTGAACCATTCAACTTATAAATAAAGAAAAGCAGTCTAAAATGTGCGATGACACGTGGAAACTTGCATTTTCTTTACATAAAAAAATACTTATAATTCAGATTTTTTTGCTCATTATGCTGATTGCACATTCCTTAGGTATTATCGTCATCAAGCGATTCGTATGCAATGGCCTTGCTGTTTATTTTTTCCAATATACGCGCAATCTCCATTTTTACGTTACGTTCCGTTTAGATTAGGAATAAAAAAACCGTATACAAAGAGAAAATATTACGATCGCAACTCGATAATGAAACTCTGGAGCGAAGTAGCAACACAAGCGTAATTAGAAAAGTTCATTCCTGCAGCACATTAAAAAGCGAAAACAAAACGGAAAAACTTTAATTGGATACACAACATTGAGTTGGATTGGACGAGTACACAGCGTGATTCCATATAATTATATATGTGTAGTTATTATTTTATTTAACTGACTATCTTTCCTGTCCGCGACTTTGCTCTGATTACTGTTATCGCGAAAAAAACATCCTATGTTCTTCTAGGATATTTAAAACCATTGCAAAAGTAGATATATCACCAATGCTCTTGATGTTTTTTGACAGACTTGTTATTTCGTTTCCATGGCAAGCGTTCCTTTCAGCGAGTAATCAATGTTTTCCAGTTTTCCCATGGACATTTTCAATTTTCCGGGATTAAAAGTATCCCATGTTGTATTCCAGGGTAAAATATATCTCCATTCCAAATTTCATTAAAATCCGTCTAGCTGTTATTGCGTGAGAGCTCCCCAAACAAACAAGTGATTTGGGTGATGGTGAGCCACGGTTTTTCAATACGAACAACTAAACTTAAAAGCCGGAACTTTGGATTGCTAACACAAAATTATAATTTGTGTTTCTTATAATTTATCGTTAGTAACATTTGGATTATAGAGGATACGAACCAGCATCATCCGTGCTTCTACGCGGCACTTGCTTTGCCAATCATGACACCATAACCACTAAACAATTTTTTCTCCATTACTACTTTTCCTTTTTTCTTTAAAATGTTTACTTACTTTTTGTTGACTTTTGACCAAGCGAACGCGAAGCGCGAGTCACCTGACCCCACCTGATTCCAGTAATATAAACATATCCACACCGTGGAAATCGGCAAGTGAGGTTAAAGGGAGGGGAATGTTAGTATAAAAGCCCTGGCAACACCTGCGGAGGATGTTAGTTCGATACTCCCCAAGTAATCTTAGTTCGATACTCCCCAAGTAATCGTTAGTTCGATACTCCCCAAGTAATCAATGGCAACTGTCCAAGCCGAGGTTCGTACCCCCTGGGTGCCCTTGAGCAAGTGGCCAAAAACTTAACTTTGGCGTGCGCCTTCTGCGTCACGCATTGCGGCGGAGCGCTTTTGCGCCCGCCCCACCGTCCGCTGACGCTGTAGAGGTCAGTTATAGACCAACAGCACATATCCTTTCTACAAAAAAAAAAAAAAATGCGGTGGTTGTCATTCCACTACTCGCCTTGAAGAGGCAACACATATCTATAAAGTGCTAATAAGTTAATAAGTCAATAGTGAACTTTAATAATTTGTAAAAAGTGAAATGAAAATAGTTTTTTTTAAACTATACGTTTTGCGTTATTTTGACTGGCACCCAACGTGGGGCCCAGCTAAGTAATTTTCAAGAAGTTCCAGAGTCTAAGAGCTCACCTCCTGGCTCGCTTCAAAAATTACGCGACTGTTAAGTCTTTAAAACTGGGCAACTCCGCAAACAAATTCGTCGGAATAACTACACGGAAAAGGAATTAAAAAGGAAGGATATACTATGCTGCGACGTGTCTTCGTCTGGAGCCAGCTGTAAGTACCCAGTAGCATTCATCCTGCCTCAAAATTCCTCTCCTACATTCACGTAAATTTGATTTTATTTTAAAGAAAGACTCTAACAGGTGCAATACGGTTCCAATAAAATGTCCAGAAGAAGAACTCCAAGAATTAACCCCAAATATAATATACATATATTTTAATAAAACTACAGAAGTTACAGTTCAATGCTAAAAGCTGGAAGATACAATGTGGATAAAAGGACCACACGTACTTAACGGTGAAAATTGCGAAGTTAGCATAGCTGGTGTAAAAAGATTTCAGACTAAGGAATCTAACGATAAAGTGATAATTACCAAACTGGAACTACACAAACAGGACGATCTACCAGAAATGGAATTAACATATGATACAAGTAAAATAACAGCGAAGTTAAAACAAATACAACAAATAGAAAAATTACAAATTCAAGGAACACATAATTTAATACAATATGGATGGATAACTTTAATAACTTTGCTAATAATGGGATACGTCCTTATCATATTTTTTAGATCCAAGGATCAACCTAGGACTTCAAAATTGGAAAGGGAGAGTCACCCGACCCCACCTGATTCCAGTAATATAAACATATACACACCGTGGACATCGGCAAGTGAGGTTAAAGGGAGGGTAATGTTTGTATAAAAGCCCTGGCAACACCTGCGGAGGTTGTCATTCCACTACTCGCCTTGAAGAGGCAATACATATCTATAAAGTGCTAATAAGTCAAAAGTGAACTTTAATAATTTGTAAAAAGTGAAATTAAAATAGTTTTTTTAAACTATACGTGTTGCGTTATTTTGACTGGCACCCAACGTGGGGCCCAGCTAAGTAATTTTCAAGAAGTTCCAGAGTCTAAGAGCTCACCTCCTGGCTCGCTTCAAAAATTACGCGACTGTTAAGTCTTTAAAACTGGGCAACTCCGCAAACAAATTCGTCGGAATAACTACACGGAAAAGGAATTAAAAAGGAAGGATATACTATGCTGCGACGTGTCTTCATCTGGAGCCAGCTGTAAGTACCCAGTAGCATTCATCCTGCCTCAAAATTCCTCTCCTACATTCACGTAAATTTGTGTATAACCTTAGATCTAGGCCTAAGAGTAGTAGTGGAATGAACGCCCCTCCTCCTGAGAACAATAGCGAGGGTTCACCAAGCTACGTGCCTACAGCACCTAGTGAATCACAGGTCACACATAAAATGAGTATGGACCCTACTAAATTAATAGGATTCGTACCACCTTATAATGGTGATCCTTTTACTATTTACAATTATTTAAATAGTGCTAAGCAGTGGCTGCAAGTTGTAGGAGGTAGCACTCCTCAAACTGTAATGTTACTTCTAGGTAAGTTTGATGGTAAGGCCGCTTTAATAGTATCTATGATAGATCACGGTTTCAACTGGGACATCATACAGAATTCTTTGAAAGTTGAATGTGGGGATAACAGAGAGTTCAATACTCTATTAGTAGAGCTCTCCAATGTAAAGAAAAAAACAAATTACCTAGAATTAATTTTTGAATTAAAACAACAATTATTTTTTATAAAAAGCAAGCTAAACGACAAATATCAAAGTAATAAGCAGCTAGTCGATGAGGTGATGGAACCGTACATTAATACGGCGCAAAACACTTTGAGAAATTCTTTGCCGTACCATGACCAAATTAACGTAAGCAACTATAGTTTTAATGATTCTGTTCAGAGAATATTGCAATTGGAAGCAGAGGGAAGGTTCAATAATATCAGACAAAAATTCTCAAATATTTTGCCACCATCACGAGTTTTGAATCAAACATACCAACCACAAAATTCACGTCATATAACTCCTATGCAAGGCCAGACACATTCGTATCCACCAACACAAAGGTCCATTATGCAGCGAATGAACAATACGCCACAATATGCTGTTAGACCGTCAAACAATGCAACGATTCCACAGTATCAAGTTCAAAGTCAGTGGGTAACTAACAATGCTAATGGTAATGGGTTCTCGCGTCCACAGTATAAGTTCTTTCAACAACTTCATTCATTGAATCAATCCAAACAAATTGCGGATGCTTCAATGAGGACGGCTACTCAATTACGACCAGGGCAAATTAATTTAGGGAAAGGTAAAGTTGCTGAGGAAATTTCCCATTATCCGGAAGACAACCAACAGGAGTCTGAAGAAAACTTAGTTTCATTTTACGAAGAATATCAAGATTATCAGTATTATAATGACATTCCAGAATATAATGAATGCTACCAAAATTTTCAAGAAGACTAAGGTCACGAAGACGGATCATAGAATTTAATCATGTAAAATCCTATCTGCCTTACTTTGAAACTGACGAACCAAAATTAAAAATTTTAATAGATACCGGTAGTCAACGATCTTTTATTACAAATTCTGTTCATAAAAAATATTTCTCGGAATTCTGGCAACCCGAAAAGTTTGTCGTTAGAACATCACACGGCATTACGTCACATAATGACATTATAGAAACCCCCTTTTGGTGCCGATATTTTGGTGCAGACAAAGGTCCGATGAAATTTTATGTATATAATTTCAGTGATAAGTATGACGTTTTACTAGGGACCGATATGATCGAACAAATAGGCGCGAAAAATGATTTGAAAGAAGGAAAGTTGATATGCCAGATCATGAATTACTGATATTTCATATGACAGACGACGATAACCTAAATATTAAAGATTTGTGTAATACATACGACAATTTGTTTACTGAAGACGTCACGAACAGTGCACCTACTAAAATAAAACATCATATTTGCACGATAACTGAGGAACCTATTTATCAACGACCATTTCGACTGCCACAAACACAACAAGAACATATTCACAAACAAATCAGTAAATTATTGCAAGAAAAAATTATACAACCTTCAGAATCCCCTTGGGCCTCACTGGTTCACATAGTACCTAAAAAAATGGACCAATCCGGTGTACAAAAATGGCGTATGGTGATAGATTATAGAAAATTAAACGAAAAAACGAAGTCCACTGCCTAATATAGAAGAATTATTTTCTAAGTTACAAGGAAACACTTACTTTACAACTTTAGACTTAACCTCAGGCTATCATCAGATTATGATGGATAATTACTCTATAGAAAAGACTGCATTCAGTACTTCTGACGGATATTATGAATTTCTCAGAATGCCGTTAGGATTGAAGAATGCCCCGGCAACATTCCAACGCATGATGAATAACGTGTTGAAACAAGAGATATCGGGAAACATTTGCCTCGTTTACCTTGATGATATAATTGTCTATTCAAAGACAAAGCATCGATTACAACAGGTGTTTGAAGCGTTACGGCGAGCGAACCTGAAGCTCAATATAAATAAGTGTGTATTCGTGACAGAGGACATTGAATTCTTAGGGCACGTTTTGAATAAAGATGGATTAAAACCAAATCAAAAAAAGATAGAAGCAATTCAAAAGTTTCCCATACCAAAAACTTTGAAGGAAATTAGAGCCTTTCTTGGTTTGATAGGATACTATCGGAAGTTTGAGTAGTATTATTAAACCTTTAACTGAGGCTACAAAAAAGGATGCTACGATAAATATACATAATAAAAAATATATTGAAGCGATTCAAACCTGTAAACACTTATTGAAGAATGCGCCAATATTAGCGTTCCCTGACTTTGATAAATCCTTTTGTGATTACAACAGATGCATCCGATATAGCTTTAGGAGCTGTCTTAAATCAAGATAATCATCCGATAGCCTATGCATCCAGAACTTTAAGTAGTACTGAACAAAAGTATAATACGACTGAAAAATAATTATTAGGAATACTTTGGGCAGTTACTCAATTTAGACCTTATGTGTATGGAAGGAAGTTTACTTTGAGAACGGACCATAAGGCATTGATATGGTTAACCAAGCTGAAGGAACCAAATCAAAGGTTAACTAGATGGAAATTAAAGTTACAAGACTATGATTATTCTATAGAACATGTTAGATGTAAAGATAATTATGTAGCTGACGCCTTGAGTACAATTGAAATTTACCACACGGATGGGGACTGAATGGAATTCAATGCAACTCACTCCAACTCTACTGGTGTGAAGTTTATCCGTTTCAGCTTGGGCAAAAATGCTTTCGTATATACGGCAGATGTCCGGCGGATGTTCGGCTGTTTTCATGTACAGGGTCGCATTTCTCAACCGAATCTCGTGAAATTTTGTGAGCAGGTTTGATAATTATATGTTTTTTTTTCGATACAGTTTTTGGAAATTTTTCAAAATGTCGTAGTTATATGAAAACGTAAAAAAAACATATTTCAGCCATTTCGAAAAATGTTCTGAACATTTATTCAGTTATAAGCTATGCAAAGACAGACTCTACAGCTTACAGAGCCACTAGTACAGTTTGTTTCTTCTGTATTAGATTTTGAAATCTTGAACTAATTTGTACGGAGAGCTGTTCGTCTCAAGTCACAGATGCATTGCGGATAGAAGTCACATCACGTCAGGCATTAATCAATTTCGAATGACACCTATTCTTTGTGGCCTGTAAGCTGAGCTTATGGGGGATTTACACTACGAGTAGGTCGATTTTCGCCGTGCGGCTGATCGTTACCAATTCGCCTCGCAATCTGAATGACCACCACGTTTACACAGGACGATAAAAATCGCAATTGACTAGTTCATTTTGGATCAAAATGACAATTTGAACAGTCGCACTGCTTACTGGTATTGAAATTGTTCGACAAGCCATTGTTCAAAAATTACTTAAAGGTAGTTCAAGAAAATTCAAGGTAAATTCAATTAAAAATTAAGGAAGAAGCGCGGGACAGTCAGAGTACAGAGACAGAGTATTCCAATGGATTGCTCGTCGAAAACACAGGGCGGTTCGGATAATTTATTCCTGGAATTGTCTACAAAAGAACATGACAAATTTAGGAAACGTTTAAGACCAGATACTGATCAGTTTGAGGCTTTATTGCGGAACTCACACCTTCATGCGGTGGGCGATCGCCTGCGAATGAGCATTTTCATGCATTTTCATGGATGAGATTTTATTCACCGTCGCCGCACGGCAAGCGTCGAATTCTACTCTACTTTGGAACTGCTGCCTAGCTGAATTGGCATTTAGACAGTAAATTTTCGCCGTGCGGTGAAAATCTTGTGGCTTTAGTCACCTGTGTAAAGCCCGCATTAGGATTTCTCAAAGCAAACAAAAGAATTCTCAAGTCCAATTCATTAAACCAAGCTTCTCATCAACACCAAAGGAAAGAAATTTCATATAAATCGCCCTTCCGCATTCTTGCCAATTCTGCTATAGAAACGGGTAACAGTCCAAAACCGTAAATTGTATAGTTAACTGGGTATATAATACATAGCTGACTGTATAAATTGGATAGATCAGCGTTTGCCAAACTTTTCCGTGAACTCTTGCAATGAGATATGTCGCAGGAAGATGGCTTAATCCGCTGTATAATTAACTGACCACCCAGACCACCCTGTCAGAGTTTATCAAGCCGCCCGAGGGCCTCTGACAACCTAACTAACCTACTTAGTTTTTAGGTGCAATTCTATCAAACATAATAGATTGCAAACAGATGACTCACAGCTAAATTCTCATTATTTTGGTCAGTACACTGTATTATGTTTTTGCGTAAACGCAATTAATCTGGGTGGTCAGTTAATTGCACTACCTCATACGACAAACAAACAAACAATAGTTAGGTTGAACACGATAACTGATAATAAACATTTGTCTGTTTACAAACTACTATGTTTGATATAACTGCGCCAGGTTAGATAGGTTGCACATGAAAACTGTTAATAAACATTTGTTTGTTTGCAAACTGCCATGATTGATAGAATTGCGTCGTTTTTATCGCACACACAAACCCTATTGTATGAATGACCAAAGCAATCAGCCAGCCAATTCATTAAATGTCATTCAGGCCGTTAATTGAATGGCATCATTCAATCAAAAGCCTAGGCAGTTAACTAAACGGCAAATTAAGCTATCTGCCTGCGACATATATATATTTAAATATAGGCATCACTAAGTCAAGTCAAATAGACCTGCCAGCCCTGCAATACAAAACAGCTACGTACAAATATCGGTCTAAGTATTAATAATAATAATTATTGTTTATGCAAAGCATTTCTTTTGACATTTCTTTTATAATTTATTTTGGTATGATTCTGTTAATAAAAAACAAAGCTGAATTAGAAGACACAGTAAAATATTTATTTTATGTTTGTGAATAGTGATGTTTTGACATTTTGACAGTCATGCGCATTTTTTTTTGATATTTAATATGCGCATGACTTGTAAATTTATTTTACCAATTTATGTCTGTGTCCGTATCTGCAAGTATTTCGACAAAATGTGAGGATACCTTTCTGTCTTTAGCCTTTATTAACTAACAATTAACTTCTACATACCAAAATAACTAATACATGAAACAGTTGGGCAACTCCCATGCCATTACAGGCCTAACTATATTTCGACTACATAATTGACGTCTAAAACTATAAATATACGATACGATACGACCTCCTTTATTCTAATTACCAGAGAAAACTTACAAATTATTATAAAAAAAACAAATGCATGCTATTTTCATATTGAAGACCTCGTTAAGAACTGCTAAAATTTTATAAATGGAACTTCGCGAAGCTTATTGAGAGTAGTCGAGTCCCTTTAAGGGCTCAAGGAACTATAAGGTTGAGAAACGCTGGGACAGGATAGGTAACAAGTTGAATGTGCAGAGGCAGTAATGAACGGCGTTCCGCACATTCCTCGCTGAAGACATTGCAGGTAGGAGTTCGTTTATTGGATTTCGCTAGGAAGGAAAGAGGACATTTTTGACTCCAATTTATTGAGTTTGGAGGCCTCGAATAGTTATAAGGTTATAATACAATTTCAAAGATGGAACAAAGAATCTGATTGTCAACGGATGCTTAGCAATTTATCAGTTAGAAGTAAAGAGGTTTTATTACTATTAATGGAATGTGATTGTGAAGTCGTTTAATTCGAAATATGTCACAAGGACCAATTAAAAAAATATTTAAACCCACATTTTTGTATACCCTAGACTAGATAACAGAATAAGTATGTTCCTACGCTTTTATAAATATGAATGAAGCTACTGCTTCAAGTTTAATTCGCTTTGTTTCTAAATTGATTAAAATAATGGAAAATAGAGTTAACGCCACAACTCGAAAAACCTTTGCTGTGCAGCTAGTTCCTATCAATTTGAAAACACCGTACCTAAAACACTACGCAGCACCGAATATGATAAAATTCATGAAAAACCCGCTTAATTTGTTTGTATAAAAACAACGATTTTCTACAGTAAAACTCGCCCAAATCGAATTAACCTCCGATCGCTTTGAAAACTAGAGTATCCTCTGGCCGCTCGTTACAATGATGGCTAAAAGTAAACTTTAGCCAGATCACCGCTGTGAGACTTGAGTTGGCCACTCGTGGCTATGTTGCAAGGTAGATTGCATTCTTTGAAAATCACGAATGCCCAAAAAAGTTTGTATGTATGTATGTCTGTATGTATGTATTTATGTTTGTATGTATGTTTGTTTGTTTGTTTGTTTGTCTGTCTGTCTGTCTGTATGTTTGTATGTATGTGAGATTCTTTATTCCACCATTACTTTTATATGCCTGAACAGATTTAGACGCATGGTGTATCGTTAGAATCCTTACATCCCCCCGAGTAACATAGGCTATATTTTTCTTCGAATTTTATAATATGTCAGCAGTATGTCTCAATTTTTAAATGCGAAAAAAATATTTTATCTTCGAATTTTACAATTTGGTTAACAAATTAAAGACCCTAATACGCACATTCTGACAGTATATAATTTATTGGCATAAGTTATTTTTTGGCAAGGCAGGCGTGTTTTTTTAGCTTTTAAGCTAGTTATTATAGTTATCGTAATCACTTTTCTTTCACTGTTGGTGTTTGTGACTTTGCAGATCGATGTTGCCTTTAAATATTTGTCGTTAATTTAGTTAGATAGTCTTCATTTAAATCTCAATGTTTGCATGACAAATCAAATTTGTCTGGAATATCTTGGCTTCCACCCTATGAAAACATTATAGTGAGCACGCTCGAAGAAACGTACTTCGAAACGTAAGTTAGTCAATTTTAGTTTGATCCTATTTAAAAAAACTATGTGTTTGTTTCGTTAATACTAAACAAACACATAGTTTTTTTACACGACTAGGGAAGGATCAAACTAAAAACTTGGTCCAATTTTGACATGTGGGGTATCAATCTATTCGTCTTCATTCCAAGGGTGTCAAAGGCATGGACAAGGCTATTTTTACCTAACCATAGTCGGGTTTTAGTTTATAATAAACTTCTCTTCTTGGTTTTTGTTTTTATTTTTGTTACCTCATATCTCTAAAACTACAGAACCGATTTGAATATTATTTTTTTGTTTGAAAGGGTAGTACTCCGATTAGGTCCCATTTTTCTCTAATTAAAATTAGTTCAGTAGTTTTTCGAAAATAATTAGTTTTAAAAAAAACTATTTGATTTAGTGTTTAAATTTCCTCAACTCTCTAAGATTTCTAAACCAATTTGGATGATTGTTGTTTTCTTCAAAAGAGTAGACTTTCGGTGTAGTCCTATAGTCCAAAAAGGGATAAGTATAGTCCAGTAGCAGGGAAATGCTGCGTGCAATGAAATAAACAGTAGCTTGCACCTTTTTAATGTCCATCAAGCATAGTAATCACATATGTATGTCTAAACAATATTTGGTATATTACTCGATAGTATTTCAATGCACACAAAAGATTAGCGATAGAAGATAGGATGTAAACAATGAGTTTACGCGTTCGCGTACGTGCGAGCGAGGAGCGGTTAAATCAGTTGTACATTTGTCAACTTTATGGCCGAAAAATTCACCTGGGAGCCGTAACGGCTCGCCGTATACGAGTTCAGCAGAGAAAGACTGAAGATCTTCCTTGAATGAACTTCTTATGCCGAGTAATATCAGTGGCAAAGATTCTGCCCAACTGCTACCTCCATGACACTTGATTGCAGCTTTTAATTATCGATGGAATCTTTCGACAAGTCCATTGCATTGAGGGTGGTAAGCAGTTGTTTTCCGATGCCTAAAGCTTATGGACTTGCTGGAAAAGTGCAGAAGTGAACTGAGAACCGCAGTCGGTGGTGATGTCAGTTGGACAGCCAAATCGCGCTACCCACCCAGATAAGAATGCCTTGGCCACGGTTTCAGCGGTGATGTCGCGAATACAGACAACTTCAACCCATCGCGTGAAGCGATCAAACAATATTGCAATTCGCCAGAAGGAGGTAACGGGCCGATGAGGTCCAGATGAACGTATTTAAAACGCACCGTTGGTAAATCGAGAGTGCCTAAAGGTGACCAGACATGTCGATTTACTTTTGAGCGCTGGCAAGGTAAACACGCCCTAGACACGACACGATGCCACGGCATCTGTGGCCAGACGTAGCGCTGTGCTACTAATTTTGCACTTACGTTAGCACCGGGATGACTTAGCGAGTGTAAACAGTCAAAGACCTTCTTGCGTAAATTTTGATGTACAAAAGGCCTGGGGATCGGTGTGCTGACGTCGCAGTACAGATCAAGGCGACTCCCAGGTATATTTACCTTTTCTATTCGCAAAGATGTGTCTTTGCCTTCGCTTAGGTGATAGTCTAGCACAGAATCTGCTTCTTGAGCTTTGGCTAGTACTTCAAGATCCACTGGGCTTTGAAGTTCGCTGACCCTGGATAGTGTATCTGTAACCACGTTTTCTAAGCCAGATATAAATTGAATATCAGTTGAAAACTGTGAAATAAAGTCTGGATGCCTGTATTGCCGCGGTGAGCTTGCGGACTTGCGCTCATGAAATGCGTAGCACAGGGGTTTATGATCTGTAAAGATCGTGAAGTGTGTTGCCTCTAACCAATGTCGAAAATACTTAATGCTCTCGTAAATTGCTAGAAGCTCTCTATTGTACGGGGAGTATTTCCGTTGCGATGGGTTTAATTTACGAGAGAAAAAGGCAAGTGGTTGCCAATGCCCGTCTTTCAGCTGCTGCAAGACTTAGCCCATAGCGTCATCAGATGCATCAGTGACGAGAGCTAATTTAGACTGAGAGTCAGGGTGTGCCAACAATGCTGCCTGCAATGGCTTTCTTTACTCTTTTCGAAGGCTTTCAAAGAATCCCCGCTTATGTCAGAATATGTTATGTATGTGTTATGGGGATGTGTAGTCCCATATAAATTTCATCAAAATTGGTTTAGTAGTTTTTTACTAACTCTATGTAATTTTCTGGGTTATTATGCTTTGGACAAATTTGCAAGTCCATTTTGAACCATTTAACGACATCCAATGAAGCTGAAGTTTTGCATTCGGGTGTAGTTCTGATGACAATACCATATTATGGTACTATTGAGGTAGCTTGATGATGGAGCCGGAAGGTAGTCACAGGAACGCAATAACAAAATGATGGAACCCCTTCGAGTTTGGGCTCATTTACTTTGTCTTGATGAGTTTTCTGTTTTTTTGTGGTATCCAGCATCTGATGATGGATCCGGAAGGAAGAAATCCACAATCAAATGATGGAACTCCTTCGAGTTTGACCTCATTTTTTTATTTTGATGTATTCTCTGGTTTTATGTGGTATAAAGTATCTGATGGTGGAGCTGAAAGATAGTCACAGGAACTCACCAACAAAATGGTGGAACCCCTTCGAGTTTGGGCTCATTTGGTTTGTCAAGTTATCTGATTTTATGTGGTATCCAGGGACTGATGATGGAGCTGGAAGGTAGTCAAAGGAAATCAACAATCAAATGATGGAACCCCTCCGAATTTATGCTTATTTGATTGGTATCGAAAAAAATCTCAGCTCTTAAGTGATACTGGTGATGTCTTGTAAAAGCTTACTTTCAAATATATATTTTTGTTTAGATCGTATATATTAGTAAATTCATTCGTTAATGTGTTTATGTTCCCTCATAATTATCTAACAGATTTCTTACCTATTTTTTATTTGAAAGAGTTCCAGTGAAGACACAGATATTTTTTATCAAAACTGATTCAGTATTTTTAAGTTCAGTATTTTCAGTATAAAAAACGGCTATGTATTATAAATGATTTTTTGTAAACTACCACTAAAACGAATAAAATAATTACAATTCAACAAGAACAATATCACTTTTTCCAAATTAAAATTGTAAAAACAATATCAAAATACAACATAAGAAAAAGTATTTTGAAGTCGGTGCCACCATTTTAATACCTGGCTGTCATTTTAATCTAATATCTTTACAAAAAAATGAATACACACCTATCCATCTACGCACCTACATAAAAACTCGAAACGCCGAAGAGTCAAAAAGATACCGCAATCAAACGAACGGATTTAGACTTTCAAACGTCCACGAACCGATAGACACGTATAAAAAAATATGTAAATGATAATTTATTTGTAGGTAATTAATTTAGTAGGTTATTAAATTTTAAATAAGCACGTCAAGACGTTAAAAAAACTCATTTTTAAATAAGCTTAACCATAACATAAATGATGGTATTGGTTTGGCACCACTTTCAAATAACTCTTCTTAATGTTGTATTTTTGTATTGGTATTAAAAATTTTATTTTGAAAAAGTGATATTTTTCATGTTGAATTTAATTATTTTATTCTTTTTAGGTGTAATTTACAAAAGATCATTTCTAATATGAAGTCATTCTTTCATTAAATTTACTAATGTCAAAAACACGGATTTTAGGACTCTCATGTACATAATATTGTATTTGATCTAAAAGACACCTGAGTAAAATAAACTAGCACTGGAGAATTGTGTATTTTCTAACACCGCCCGTGGACTGCGTTCCACTGAGCTTAAATTAGATGCAGTTTATCTAATTTAATTTTTTAAGTGCTGTTTTACGGTGGCACAAGTTTCTATTCTCATATACCTCAATCTTTATGTGCAGTAAACTACAGACGAGAAGTAATAAAAAATATTCTTGGCATTGAATGTTGTAGAACCTGACCTGAATAATTAGGGCATCATTCACGTCCCGCTTAAAATTCATAGGATTTGAGTAAATGAAACTTTAAGAGTGAAATAGTTGAATTTAAAATCAAAATTAAATTTGAATGTATTATGTATGCATTTGTATGTTCAATATTCGTATCTATGTCATTTTTTTTTCCTTTTCATATTTTTTTTATGTATGCATCTAGTTTGGGGCTAGGTGATTGGTGTGAAATGTCCCGGTTTTTTTTATAAATATCTGTGTGTATATTATTGTATTAGTGTTGTGTAGTGCTACTTATAAAGAACACATGAACAGTCTTCACCTTTATAGATACTAAGTGTTAATTGACACATTCTTAGTATACTCAATCTAAAAGTTAAAGTTATAATCAAATTACTAGCCAATTCGTAGCTAGATTGTAATAAAAATAGGGTGCATAAGTCTTATGTACCCTAAGACACAGAAAAAATAATAAACTTGATTTACTCACAACGGCTTAACCAATTTTAATGTAATTAGTAAAGGTTCTTTGTCATTAATTACTCCGAATTGCAGAGTAGCAAAGTGCAGCTGTCTACTGTATTTTCATGACTTTAGCTTCATTGTAATGTGTGCACGAATGGGAACATAAAAACAAAAGCCGGGCACAAGCATTTGGGACTCCTCTGAATTAGTCACATCATACGATCTAGATGAAAGATGTTCAATTACGCTTACTATTAAAGAAGGAATAGTTCAACAACAACTGTACAATCGTACAACTGTATCTATGGTAGGAAAAACTTCGAGGACCGTAGTCCTTGTAGTTCACGAAAATAAATAAGTAATAAATAAATGTATTCGGGACAATTCACTCCAATTACCTAGCCCCAAGTTAAAATACACTGTAAAACATACATGTGGTAAACATACATATAAATACGAATATTACATGCATGACTCGGAAACTACTACTCATCACACAAATAATTGCACCTGGCGGGTTTCGAACCCGCGACCGTTGATTGATTTCAAAGTCAGGGTCACTAACCATTCAGCCAACCAGTCGTCCCACAAGAAAAACTACCTTTAAGAAAAATAAACATAATAAGTATAATTTAAAAAAATAAAACTAGAAAAAGCTTTGACGACCTTTTTTTTATGAATGTCACTCTTTTTTTTGTTGTGTTTGCACTTTTTCCCCTTTTTTTTATTCCTTTTCCACTTTTTTGTAAATCTCTTTTTTCTTAATAAATTATTAAAAAAAACTTTTTTTGTTGCTTTGTCATCGGTTTGTGAGATACCCTGAAAGTTTCAGCCAGATAACTTATCGGGAAGTGTTCGAAATTTAAATTGCAAGCAAGATTCCAGGACAAAATATATTGATACTTCGATACATACATACAGATCATACATACAAGTGAAATTAAATAAAAGCTTTTACAAATACCTACTTAGATTCCCAGTTGAGTTCAGTTTGGTCACAGAACTATATTACAAAATGATTGTGTACAATTCAAGACTATCTTATTTCGTTTAGGCTTTATACGTCAGTGACAGTGCGCAGGAACGGACTGCCACTGTGACAGCTTTGCCACAAAAGTAGGGTTCCATTCGAAGCGTTCGGATAAGGAACTCTAAAGTCCTCCAAAAATAGATCCGCAAAATCCTACTCACTTTGCGGCAGAGTGGAAAATATCGCTGAAAACAAAAGAATGTGGTGTGTTTACCGGTTTACGGCGACATCTGCAACTTTGTTACAGCTTTTAATCACAAAGTAATCTGGTAGATTGCGTCACGAAATGGGCTCTACCGTCTATACTAAACATGAAACTGGGTGGTGTTAGGTTTACTTGGCACAAAAAATTATGTACCTACATATTTATTTTTTGCCTTGTGAGTAAAACTTGCTTTAAACAATGTTTCAAAGTGTGAACAGTCGGTCCTAGAAAATCTCTTCACATTTTTGATCCCAGAGTTTGTTAGTAATTACAATTTTATCTACTACTCCATTAGTTTGGGAGCTACGATGCCACAGACAGTGATACAATGATACACACCCGAAACTTATAACACCCGGGCCGTCTCTTTGTTCAAGGGGTTAAAATAAAAGACACATAGTCTATACTGAATGTCAAGAAAAGTTGTGATTTCAAAAATAATAAACGTGTCTTTAACGCTTTATTTCCGTAATACAACAAAAAATGTCAAGCTCCAATAAAATACATTTAAATAACCCACACCATGCCATCAGTCCCCAGGCTCCGTTGGTATTCGCTTCGTAATCGGGTTCGTTATACGGATAATTTGACAGAAAGAAACTGAGGTAAAGCTGAGTACTATTATTTATTCTGTGGTGAAGCCTTCTAATGTTAAATTATCTTGATTTCTCTTTTACCGTATATATATATATATATATATATATATAGTCCTTACGGATATATAATTATGTACTGTGGTAAGGTTACGTTAGGTTCTTGGATTGATATTATCTGTAACTCAAATAACGCCTAACCACCTAAAAGTAACAAGTTTATTTTTATAAAAAATACAAAAAACCTTACTGCGAACAATATTAATGAATACGAGCCCGCAAAAATAATCACACTAATATTATAAAGGCGAAAGTTTGTATGTATGTACTCGTAAGGGTGTGTGTGTGTATGTGTGTGTGCATTTGCGTGTGTATGTTTGTTACTTCTTCACGCTTAAACGGCTGAACTGATTTTGATGAAATTTGATATGGATGTAGCTTATACCCTGGATTAACACAGTAATTTTATTCACTTTTTATACCGGAAACATGCACGGTTCCTGAAGTACGCGAGTGAAACAGCGGGGCGCAGCCAGTATTTATTAATTGTAATGTTTCTTATTTACTTACACATTTAACTTTGCTTTAATAGTTCAATTGCAACATTATTTACATTAACTTGAATAATCTAAAATTGAAAATGTTGTAACAAGTTTATGAGACAATTGCTACATTTTAGATAAAATAATTATATATAATTGAACTGGTCTCTTAAAGACCATTTTGATACCTCACTTGATAGGTTTTGGTATTTTTTTGTTCCGTCCGAAATACAATATGGCAGCTATACCTACGCCGCCATATTAGTTTTCTTGACACTTCATCTATCCTAATAAAGAACTCTCGTGATCAAGACGAATACAATGATAGCTCATTTATCAAAATCCATCAAGTCGTTTAGGCTTACGACGCACCTAAGAAGCACACAAACAAACAAATAAACAAACATACATACAATCCAAACACATAACCCTCCTAAGTCGGGTAAAAAGTAGGCATTTAACTGGCACAGACCTCAATAAATTAGAATGTTTTCTTTATTTTTGGAAAAAGTGACAATGTCATGTCAAAAAAGCACAAATTAAAAATTCCCCCGACTTCCCATTAATAGCTAAGAACCATCTCGTTTACCTCAACTTTGAAACATAAAAAACCGCATCTAAATTGGTACATTCGCTTAGGAGCTACGATTCTCACCCCCATTCCCCGCCCCCTCCCATCCCATTATAGCTAAGAACAATCTCGTTTACCTCAGCTTTGAAACATAAAAAACCGTAGCTAAATCGGTCCACTTGTTCGAAAGCTACGATTCGCCCCCCACGTACGATTTAAAAAAAGCTTTTATGCAGTAGCCATGTCATGGTGCAACTAAGAACGGACTATCATAATTAAATGCGCACACAACTTTAGTGCTGTTAACCGTTCAGGAGTTCCCTAGTCTGGAGCCAAACCTGAGTGCTGCAACCATGTCACGGTCAAACTTAATACCAGCTAACATAATAAAATGTGTACACAAAATTTCGTGTCCGTGCTGTTAACTGTTGAAAACTTCCTTTTTCTTGAGCTAATCCGGGATGTCGATTCAGGTTATGCTAATCATAAAAATGCATTGTCATCGGAACCAACTTAACCAACTTAGAGGATAAGAGGAAGTGGTTCTAATTCAGCTTGCAAGATTTGATCTAAATAAAAATACATACATACTATTTATATTTTAAACACTTTTTCTATTTTAATTTTAATGAAGAAACTCCAGATAATTATGAGTTCAGTTAGTGCGGAGGAGATTATTTTTGTGCGAGTGAGAAGTTCAGATACTTAACGAGTGTGAAAATGGATCTAGAACGCGCCCTACTGATTGACTGTCCCGGTCATACTTCTGCTATTTCATAAGTGTGAAACCATATACACACCATACACACACACTCAAACCCATACTCACATTGTGTGTGAGAGGGTGTGTGAGGGTGTGAGGGTGTGTGTGAGCTCAGTTATCGATTACTATTTTTTTTTATCCTGAAACATTTTAAAATCTGCACAAATACGTTTGTCATTAAAAAAAACGGCCAAGTGCGAGTCTGACTCGCACACAGAGGGTCCGTACAATATTTTTTTTTTGATTTGGCTACAGATTTACTGTTTTCGGATTTTTCTCTTTACTTGTGCTGTAAGACATTGCTTTTTGCCAAATTTAATGATTCTAGGTCAACTGGAAGGTATATAGGTATAGGCCTATAGGTTTTGATTCCATAGCGAGTGTCAACATATGTGGCATGAACGGCCGTATCTTCTGATTGCTTTGACTTTGAAGAAGAAGAAGTTTGTTTTTTTCACAGCTCCAAGGCATTGCAGACTTGAGTATTTTATTATAAATTCAACTTGAATCCTCCAAAAAAAAAAAACAATCCTTCAAACCTGAGAAAAAGGATCCTGACACACCATAGACGGACAACGAAGCGATCCTATAAGGGTTCCTTTTTTCGTTTTGAGGTACGGAACCCTAATAAATAGAAAAAGCAAACAAATTGCACATTTCTTTGTTTTTTTCTATTTTAATTTCTAAATTAACTAGTTAACCTTCAAAATTATGTTGAAAACAAATTCTAATAAATAAGCTAATCGAGAATTAAAATAGAAGTGCGTATTTCAATACTTATTCTCATAAAAAAATATATACTCGTGCTGGCGTTCATGATGCTTATTTTGCTTTTTATATCTCGTACCTTACCCTATACAATATACATCCATTAAATTCTCGAGCCATAGCGAAATTCTGCAAATCGTTTAAAAAAACACAGTTCGAAACACGGTCCTTGTTTATGATGCGATGTTTCCTGACTTTTTAATTTACCGACAAGCAGACCAAAGGAAAATGTTACCAGAAAGAAAATTTCCCAGAAACAATGATCTTGTTTCGCAGAGAGAAGAAACGCGACAATAGTTTTCTGGAAACAATAATCGGGCTCTACAATATACATTTATTTTTCCTAATTTTTTTCTCTGTTTTTTTGCCTACTAGCTGCGCCCCGCTGTTTCTCCCGTGTGTGTGATGATGATGATGACGATGAAAAGTATCCAATATGTTATTCAGGCTATAAGCTATCGCCATTCCAAATTTCATCAAAATGCGTTCATCTTTTTGAGCGTGATAGATTATGATCATGATGATTATGATGAAAGTATCCTACGTGTTATTCCAGGGTATACGCTATCTCCATTCCAACATCAAAATCCGTTCAGCCGACTGAGTGTGAAGGAGTAACAAACACTCACACACACACACACACACATACAAACATTCGCTTTTATAATAATTTAGTGTTTTTTTTTTGGATAATTGTATTAACTTTTTTGCTGCTTATAATGCTAACTTACGTATATACCTACAGATATAACTTTCACTTAGAGAAACTAAAACCAAGTACCTAAGCGTAATTCTTTTAACTTTCATCACAGAGAAGTATGTTTGTACAACTAATTATCAATAAGAGGAGATTATTATTATATATTCTGAGTACCTACCTACAAAATTTGGGTAAATTTTGAAAACATCACCTGGCTACCCCACCAACGAATCACAGCGTAAAGTGTGAGCGCGAACACAATTTAACTTGCGAATCTATACAATTGTTCTGAAACAACTCTCCCCCTATTGTGCGGAGGCGACACGGGGACGCACAATGCACTCCCGAATTTGCATACAGATACTGTTCTGCACAGAATAATGATATTTCCAGTACTGGAGCTTGATATAGAAACCAATACGCTTTATCAAAGGGTTTCCTAGCTTGACATTGATTGTTAGAACGCAAGTCAGACTTGACTGGCACACTTGCGCAGCTATCTCAGTGCCTGGCAAGTGGCTATCTTGGGCTAAAAAACATAGTCTTTTCATGTTGTTGCACATCAGAAGACCATTAAACACGAAAATGTGGAGGTCCGGTGATAAGTTGAAGAAAAAATTGCCTCGCAATTTTAGCCAATAGTTTTTTTAGTTGTGGATTGGTGATAACGCCGCACCGCCCTCCGAATAACATGTCCGGCTCGGACGGCGCGGCTCAGCTCAGCTTGCGTTAACACGCGTCGTTTATCTGCAACTTTACGATCACACAAGATGGAAATACAGTGCTTCATTTAGCAGATGCTAGCTACTAGTCCTGGCTAAGGATAGAGAAGCAAGAGGGCTTGGATCTCGATTCTGTATCATCGCTAACTGAAAGTAATAGATGGTTTTTAGAATAATATAGATATTATCAAATCTTCTTCTTTTCATTATTTTAGAACTAGCACTCTTGTAAATCTTCCTTAAATACTGTACATTTAAGTCGCAGGAGTAAGGATAAGGTCTGGAAAAGTAACAGACCATACTAAAAACAACCAGCATTATTTAAAACCCGCATTTGCACACTTCTCTGTGTGTATGCGCCCAACGCATTCTTTCATGGACCTTCCACACTGTCTGAACACAGAATCTCCCACACTTGCAGTGCTGTACACCTGTGTACGTGTACTGTACAGGTCTTGGACAAACGCTAGAAGTATATTTGTTGTTGTATACCTCCTGTTTTATTGCAAGAGACTTTATGGTACAAGCAACTCATACAAAACGTAGAAAACTAAGCGAAACTATAAAACTGGAAACATGACTATAGAACGATGCACATTTGGAACCGCCTAACCAATAGCAATAATTTGTAACTAAAAGAAATATAATATTATAATAACTGCTTCGACACCTTATCTCAGTTAATTGTATTTTCGAAGTTATAACTTCGAAAATACATATTTAGTATTTAATATTTAGTATAAATACTGACATGAACAAGGTATAGATTGGAAATTTGGCGAGAAATCGAAAATGTGAGGTTGAACTAGTAGTTTTTTCTCAAACTTGTTTTCACCATCATTTATTTATTTGTCAAGACTGTGTTTTATTTACACAAGTATTTATATAACATACAAACTACATTTCTTTTTATCACTGTCGATCAGCCAAGTTTATGTTCATCCACACCAATATATAAAAGTGAAACGGTGTCTGTTTGTTTGTTTGTTTGTTTGGGGAGTTTTAACGCTATAACGCCGGGATGGATTTTGATGAAATTTGGAATGGAGATATCTTATACCCTGGAATAAAACATGGGATACTTTTTATCCCCAAAAGTTGTAATTTACCACAAGAAAACTGAAAAATGTTGATTACTCGATATATACAACAGTTTCCATGGAAACTATAACATGGTGCTATAATTTTGCGGTGGTTTTTAATACCTAATAGAACATTACATGTTTTTTTTGCGATAAACTGTAGTCCACGCAGACGAAGTCGCGGGCGAAAGCTAGTGACATAAAATAAAACGAATTGTCATAAGGTGACAAAGCAACTATTAATGTTCTTGTTGTTCTATTGCAATTGGTGGAGCAGCGGTTCCAGACCCCTTACATATTTGCCCATCACCCTGCACAAAGTGGTTGACAGCAGGCATTATAAGTTCCACTGCTAGTTAAGGATCTCCTTTTTCTGAATTGTTTTTTTTTAAGTATCCTTTTTTTTTGCTATTAGTGTTCCGTGCCTCAAAACGAAAAAATGAACCTTTTAGGATCACTCCTTTGTCTGTCTGTCTGTCTGTTTGTCAAGACACTCTGTGTTGCATAATGATGTGGTAAGTATAGGAATAGTCGTCCTAAATAAAAATTATATATTCATAAGCAACGAATAAAACTTTATAAAGGCAAAGTGTACTGCATGGCCATCAACATCTACATCTACACTTATATAATATTATAATTATAATATATATAATATAATAATATTATAAAGAGGAAAGATCTGTTTGTTTGTTTGTTTGTTTGTAATGGATAAACTCAAATATACAGACCCGATTTTGAAAATTCTTTCACATAGAGAAAGCTAAATTATCAGCGAGTAACATAAAGCAAAAAAAGGATTTTATTTTTCAAAAAGTTTGAGATCCCTTCTTAAACTGCAAAAATGAAACCCGAGGTATTACATTTTGCAAATAACTCGACTATGTACTTTGTATCACAAACCAAACACTATATAAATACTACGAAAGATCACAAACTAAGAAGGAGATACGGGTCTTTGTATATGGAACGTTGCCATGGAAACGAAATCACAGAACATCTAATAACCATTGACGTAGGAAATGCTCTACGCTAATAATCGTAGACGCGAGTATGTACTACGGCTAATAATATACTACGAGTATATAGTAACCGTAATTCAACCTCCTTGCGTTAAACAGAATAATACAATAGACGAAATGGTACGTGAGTATAAAACCTAAAACATAAACATTTTGTGTAAGAAATTGTTGATGTTCTATTTGTCCAAATATCTACCCGTGCGTAGCCGGGGCGGGTTGCTAGTTTATAATAAATTGACACATAGTTTTAAGGAACTGTAGTCAAAGTCAAAAGTCAATGTCAAAGTATTTTATTGTAAATAGACAAAAATAATAGCACTTTTACAAGTCAAAATTAACATCTCCCGAACAAAGAGATATACATAAAATATTATAAAAAGATCAAATCAATCCAAATTTAGATAAACTAAGTATTCTTTGAGTTTGAAAAGGAAATTTCCATTTCATGTGCCAACAGAGTTAAATCTCACACTGGAAAAGGAAATACCCTTCTGACTCTACCGGTGCTTCGGAAATACGCCCGTTAGAGAAGAGAGCACCAAGAAACTCTACGGGATGTATTTTTTCCATATTTGTTCATTCTTTATGTTTTTTCAAATGTCACAATTATAACAAAACATGTAAACTACAAATATAAAAGGTAAAAGTGACAATGAGATATCCCACAAACATCAAACAATCATACTGGAAAAAATAAGGTAAAAACTTCTAACTCGATAATTATGTTGTATAAAACAACGTGATCTCATGGTATGTCTGAGACATCTCACAAAGTACTTTGAACATTTCATACACTTAACGTTAACATCGAAGCTATCACTTATTATTATCATGGAGCTTGGAGACATCAGGCCATGCATTTCTGTCATTAATATAATCATTTACATTGTAATACGCTTTCTTTATGAGATTTACTTTTACAAAAGTTTTAAACCTTTGCATTGGTAATTGATCAATGCCGTCAGGTAACTTATTAAAAAATCGTATACAGTTCCCCATATATGAACCACTGACTTTCTTTAACCGAAATCCAGACACTTTTAGTTTATTTTTATTTCTAGTATTAAAATTATGAACATCCCTATTTTTAACAAAGGTATTGATATTCTTCCGCACATACGTTATATTTTCATATATATATTGACAAGCCACTGTAAGAATATTGATCTCTTTAAAACGTTCCCTAAGAGAATCTCGGGATTTCATATTGTAAATGGAACGAATTGCTCTCTTCTGTAGCACAAACATTGATTGTATTTGTGGAGATTCAAATTTAAATTATATACATTTTTAATTGACATACGTTACAATTCAATTAATGACTCTTTGGAAGACTAACTAAAATTACTATTGAATTTATTATCATTTTGCAATATCTTGACATATAAGTTTTAGTTTAGTTATACTTTTGACATTTAATTTTAACTAGTTTTCTAGCCCAGGACTTCGTCCGTGCGGACTACTGTTTATCGCGAAAAAAAGCATCCCATGTTCTTCTAGGATATTAAAAACCAATGCAAATGTAGGTATGGCACCAATGCTCTTGAAGTTTTTTGAAAGACTTGTTATTTCGTCTGCAACCGTTGCTTACAGCGAGTAATCAACATTTTCCAATTTTTCCGTCAAAACTTAAAATTTTCCCGTTGAAACTTAAGTATCCTATGTTTTATTACAGGGTATAAGCTATCTCCATTCCAAGTTTCATCAAAATCCGTCCAGCCGTTATCGCGTGAAAGCTCCCCAAACAAACAAACAAACAAACAGACAAAGGTTCACTTTTATATATTGGTATGGGTTTCATTAATATTGACCCATTTCCATTGTAATTTTATTTCTTATTTTAATTTAAGTACATAACTGCTCACCATTGTTATGATGGTAGATTGTAATGAACGATTTAATTTTTATTATTACCAGCATAATTTCATAACATTCTTGTGAATAAATGATTGATTGATCCATTTTCTCATGCAAGAATGCGAGGATATTAAACTAAGGTGAAATTAATATCAAATTCTCAGGTCTGCAATTTCTTGGAGCTGTGAAAAAAACAAACCTTTAATTCATCAAAAGACACTTCTGCCGCATATTTTGACACTTGCAAGGGATACAAAACCTAGGGTAGTTTCCGTTGACCTAAAATCATGAAAATTGGCAAGAAGCAATGTCTTATTGCATAAAGCACAATGTGTTATAACACATTGTGCTTTGATTCTTGCCAATTTTCATTCATCCTTCATTTCATTATCATTTATTATTAAGATATTGTTTTTTGTGGAATAAAACTTATTACAAAAAAAAACCCGTGATGGACGAACCTACAAGTTTGTACGGAACCCTCAGTGTGCCAGGCAAACTCGCACTTGGGCGGTTTATTTTTGCTTTCTTTTTATTAAGTACAAGCATACCCACCCGCGACTTCGTCCACGCGGACTACAGTTTAGCACGAAAAAAGCATCCTTCGTTCTTCTAGGATATTATAAACCAATGCAAAAGTAGACTTAGACTTCTTGGTTATGGCCTCTGTGCCTTGGTGTTGGTATAGCATCAACTACTTACTCTGTGGCACCAAAGCTCTTGATGATTTTTGACAGACTTGTTATTTCGTTTCCATGGCAACCGTTCCTTACAGCGAGTATTCAACATGTTCCAGTTTTCCCGTGGAAACTTCCACGAAATTCGTGGAATTTTCCGAGATAAAAAGTAAATTTTATTCTAGGGTATAAGCTATCTCTATTTTAAATTTCATCAAAATTCGTCCAGCGGTTATCGCGTGAAAGCTCCCCAAACAAACAAACAAACAAACAATAAAACAGACAATGTTTCACTTTTATATATTGGTATGGAAGCTTAAAGTTAACAATATTTAGAAAATGTTGGATAATTGCCTTTCCATAAAGCCAAAAATCTGAATATTTGGGGAAACCATAAAGTTGATTGACAGCTTCACAAAAATCTACGCCTAGGGAACAGGTGAGAGAAGGGGTATGTTCTAAATTGCTCCAACCACTTTAAAACATATACATTAGCGATACAATTTACGAGTAAATTGAAACAGCCCCTGAAAAGATATTGTGATAAGCAAAAAAACACCTTAAATAGCGTTAACTTCTAAATGATAAATCCATAAGCAACTTAGTACCTAAGAATCATCAGCGCAGCTATATAACTTAACTATAGTTAATTAACTTACACACGAACTTCAGTATCTCCATACCTCCATATCACCCACAAACTGGTAGTCAGTATGTCATCATTAGTTGCTATCATAATGAAGTTAAGAGGCCAGCATGGTTCGTGTTCCGGAAATGTAATATACAAATGACTATTAATTACCTACGAACATAATATGTTTTAAAATCTGTGACAGGGAGTTACTTAAGTGATGCCGATGTGCTTAAGAGCTCACTCTGGCTTTACGGAAAACAAGTTTTGGTTTCTTTATTTAATTCTTATAGTTTTTATAATAAAAATAAAAGAACAAAAAAAAATGTTTGCGCTCGCATGTAAAGTTCACTAGAAAATATCTACAAGACTTTTACTGCTTACTCATTATGAATCCGCATTAAATAAAGGGATACTTTATAAATCCCGATCGAAAGATATAAACATATTCTTTTCATTGATTGTACCAAAACCGAGCGGGCACGCATCATTTTAGTATCAAGAGCTCAAGAGATCAAGCTAGACTGAGTGAATCGTGATATTCAAGGTGAAATAAAGGTAAGTACGCGAGTGAAGCTGCGAGGTACCAGCTAGTATAGACATAAAGCATAAACTGGAATATTCCTGAGTTTTGTACGCACCACAAAAGGACAGGTCCATCTCTAAGTTAGACGCCATAAATTGCGCAGACGTCTGAGTTTCAAGGAACGGTAGAAGTGAAAAGCGCAAGTGATTTAATTACACTTTATTGTTATCATAACTATTCGAAAAAAAAAACAACTTTCAAGTTAACCAACACATAGTAATACGATATAACAGACCGAAAATGAACATTAGTTGTGTTTGGATGAAACTAATTTTAGCCCCATCTGTACAAAAGTAGCTAAATCTATTTGTTAATTCACAGATCTTTCGTGGTCTGTATATCTATACTTATAATAAAGCAATATACATATAATAAAGCAGTAATAACGAAAAAGTCTGTAAAAAGAAGATAATTAAAAAAAATGGTCTAGGGTACTTAAAATAAGCTACTGACCAAGAACATTTTTTTAAATCGTGTCTTTCTGTTTGCTTCTTAGTTTGATTGTTTGTCTGTATAATTGTTCGCGCATCACGTAAAAACTACTGCACTGATTGCGATGCGATTGTCACTGTTGGATAGCTTAGAGTTTGACTTAAAAACTGAGGTATTTGGTATTTTAATCCGATGATTAGATACCGAGCAATCGATAAAAACAATTTGAAGCACAACGAATTTTAAAGAAATTTAGTATTTCGTAGATTATACCTAGGTAGTTTTGGTCCTGGATTAACACGTATGGGCTACTTTTAAATAAAAAACCACGCGGGCATAGCCACGGGCACAGCTAGTAATTAAATAAACATTTTAGAGCGCTTACAGCGCGACGCGGATGGCCCTACGCGAATTTAAGCCTATAGAGCGGCTGCGGATAGCAAAAAACTGAACGTCAATAATAACATTCGCCCGCTCTTCCGCCTCGGACAGTCCGCATCGCACTGTAAGGTCCCTAGGGATTCTGAAGACAGGAGCAGACAAGCGTTCAAGCGTTTCGCGTCCGCACGAGATTCAGCGGCGGTTGATGGTCTACGCAAACCCTGCTGCCTCCTTTACCTTGGACCAAAACTCGTCTATTCCACAGCAGCGGTAGAGGTGAATAAAGTAATTTAATAGTCCCGAAAAGATGAGCGTTTGTCAAGCGCACGCCGCTTCCTGTGTATAGCCGCCTTTACTCTCAAATACGAGTATTTGCAGTAAAACGTTATGAAGTCTTCACCCTCTGTGAGCTGGAATTTTTTGGGGAACCAGTGTAAATAACTTCTGAAAAGGTTTAATTAAAAATGTGTTCAGAGTTTGTAACTTTTACATAATAATTCTTTAATGAAAATCTTCAAATGGATTTAGGAAAATAAAACTACACCGGAGGCATTACCTAATATAAAAAGTATAATAAAAATTGGTACATAAGTCTTGGGGATATGAATACAAAGAAAATACGCTCGAAATGAGGACCTCCTTGAAGTCGTTGATAAACAGCCTACAACAAGATAATGTACCTACCATTCTAACATTAGTAACTTTGACTTCAGGCGAGCTCACCTAAAATTTACAACGATTTATTTATTTCAATTGTCCATAAGCTTTGTTGATAAGCTTAAAATTATGAAGCTTACATTCAACCTTGTATCATCATGTATATCCGTGATGCTAGTAGTGGCACAGTATGTTAGAAAGGCCTAAACGACTTTTACCGCAGATTTACACTTCTAACATACTCGTATTATTACCATATCGACCTCCCATCAGTTGAAATTAAAAGCTCATAGCCCTCATTTCACCCGAGACACAGATAAGCTACCAGTTACTGCGTAAACCGAAGCAAACCACTGCCACAGAATAAATAATTGCGACCAATATTGTACTACTAGCTAATCTGTGACCCAATCTATCTCCGCAGCTTCCGAGCTAATAAGCAAACACAATTTCGAATGCACCGCGTCCCTATTCTGTAAACGTAAACGGCAAACCACTTTCGCGCGGGTGAGCGACTTAACGCCAATCACGGCTTTGCGACACCCAATACAGACTGGCGGGCGGATTAATTGAATAAATTTGCATTTCATCCCGGTAACATTTCCATTTGTTTCGAATTAAACGCGCCGCCACACGTATACGACGCGAATTTGTCGAACGATATGTAATTAAACGTGCGGGGGTTTGTTACGCTAAAAGTTGGGATGTGTTTTGAGTACCTAGGTTTGGGTTGCGGATAACTGGCTATTTGGATTTTGATGTTATGCTACTGGCTGTGATTGCTGCATCAATCAATCAATAATTTATTTGCAAGAATACACAACAAAAAGATTTTAATATGGAATAGTAGGTAAAATACATTCAGGCTGCATGCGGACGTACAAAAATTAAAAAGTCTTTTAGGCAGAAACTTCTACAAATTCCTTATAAAAACAGTTACTTAAGAGCCAGTCACTTAAAAGTTTCTTAAGCCTTCTAATATTTTAAAATCATCAGTAATTATGTTATAAATTGAAATACACATACCTATTAAATACATTTTTCATATTTTGGTCATGACAAGAAGGTTGGTATAGCAGGTTCGTACATTTTACTCTATTTTGCCCGGTAATGATTACACTACATTTCACAAAAAACACGTTTTGGTAAAAAGACAATTATACTAATAAAGATGCACGGTAGAGGAAGGACGTTGCATTTTTTAAAAAGCGTTCTACTACTATCCATAAACCAGGCCTTGTTCCCAAATACATTGCTTTTGTATTTTAAAAACTGTCCAACTCAACTGAGTTACCCCAAATTATAAGGCCAAAGCAAGATTCCCGCCACGTTTCGTTCACCGCTAGACTTACGTGCCGCTATCTATACTCGCAGTTCATTGTTAGGTGTTACTTTTATACTGCACTCACAATTTTCATGTTTCTGTGTAAAACATCAGCTTTCCCCGATTTAGAAAAATGAAGAATGCTTGATGATTCAAAAACAAACACGCTTTCAAGTTCATCATATAATTAGTAGAGATGTTATTCTAAAGACTGTACAAGCAGTTTGTTTTGGATCCTTAGTCAAAAATAAAAAAGTAATCAGACATTTGAGAAAGCCAGGATTTCAATTTAACCTATTCTGGTGTATACAAATATTTAAATTTGAAAAGTTCACTTTACCTCGAGCGATGGTGGCCTAACAGTTCTATAGTGCAATTTAGAATCCAACGATACCGGGTTCAAGACCTAGGCTAGGCCGCACCAATGACTTTTCTGAGTTATGTGCGGTTTTCCATCGCTCCGTGCTTCGGAGGGCACGTTAAGCTGTCGTTCCCGGCTGTTACATTGTTGTTTTCAAATCTACCCCTACTAAAAAACTATAAGTCGCAATCTTAACTTCTACATTAATATATATATAACAACACTTCACAAATATTAACATATAAATTAACTTTATACACACAAACATGTTTACCTGTCAGTGTAACACACATTGCAGATCAAGATACACCACAGAATACCTAAAAGCACCTGCTACTACACTCCTTTCAGTATTACTGGTTAATACGTGTCAACAACACACCGACACTTAGCCTCTGGGACTTTGCTAAACTATATAATTATTTACATGTCAACTCAAAATTCGTTATTATGAATATAGCTAGTTTTGAAATGATTCATTCTGATATCGATTTTAAATGTTGTTTCGAATAATACCGCAATCGAGACAAATAGTCATTTTAGATTGTATACAAAACAAAAAGATAAAACAAAACAACAAAAAGCTCATACAAAAGCAGAATACAAAACACAAAACTACTACTTTATGCAAAAGCTCAGAGTTGCGCAGCGTGCAATGGAGAGAGCTATGCTCGGTGTTTCACTACGGGATAGAATCAGAAATGAGGAAATCAGAAATGAGGAAATCCGTAGAAGTACGAAGAAGGTTACCGACATAGCTCTCAGAGTTTGCAAGTTGAAGTGGATTGCCACTTCAACTCAATGCAAGGCCAATTCGAGCTCAAAGGTAAAACATAATACTCCTTTTTTTGGGCAGTCATGTAATAACAGGAGTTCCAACTCGATTGTTGTTGCCTGCTTTTTTAGAGATAACTGTTTTGTTATGTCTGTAAAAATATATCTATTTATCTATACATATAATCCATACGCCCAAGTCCTGCCCAAATCCAAAACCCCAAGAACTGTTGTTCAGTTCAGTTGGAGCGCCAAAATAGCTTCCTTAGCCTTACCGAATGCGATAAAGTGGACGAACTAAGCAACGGGCTGCTGAAAATTGTTCACGGGGTCAGGTCGGAGTTTTTTAAGACCCACCGCAAAATAGAACACAGAAACTCTCTGAGCATACACTGAAAGTTATGGCAGAATGAGGTGAGATGAAGCTGCAGGCTTCAGTGGATTTGTCGAGTTACAGCTTGCGTAATAAACAGATCTCCAAGTCGATACGACACGATTTGCGTTCCTATAATACTACTTGTATTAAGAACGCAATAGAGCGGAACAAGGACTCCAAAATGTTCGTAAGAGATCTGTCTATTGGGCAAAGCCTGTTGACGAAGCAAGTGACGAAGACAGTGGCAGCATCGTTTCGTCGAAACCAGAGATATTGAGTGAGCTCAAGAAGTTCTATGGACAGTTATACACCTCATCGCGTTGTCCTCCTAGCAGGACTAGCGATGCAAGAGCCCGTTTGACCCGTCATTATACCGAAGATATCCCGGACATCAGCCTATACGAGATCAAAATGGCTCTCAAACAGCTTAAGAGCAACAAGGCACCAGGGGAGGAATAACGACAGAGCTACTGAAAGAGGGTGGAACACGGGAACTTAAAGTCCTTCAGAAGCTGTTTAACTCCGTCATCCTCGAGGTTACTACGCCAGAGGCGTGGCACAGGTGCGTAGTGGTTTTGTTCTTTAAGAAAGGTGATAAAACCCTCTTGAAGGCTGGGAGACGTTATTTCTCCGAAACTGTTCACCTCTGCACTGGAAGATATATTCAAGCTTCTGAACTGGAACAGATATTGTGTTAACATCAATGTTATAAATCAAATAAAAATCAAATTAATTAAAATCAAAAATGAGTCAGAAAAGTGAGTCAGTTAATGTTATCAATGTTAGTTAAAATAACTCTATGTGCTGTCTTGGAACAGCACATAGAGTTATTTTAACTTAGAGACAAGACCACGCGTGCGAAGCTGCGGGCACAGCTAGTATTGTATATAACATAGCTATAAAATACAGTTTCTGCACTAAATACATTTCATTTCATTTCATATTTCATTTCAACAAAACTCACTTTTATGAGCACATTTTAAGCAAATCCTAGGAAAAACTTAATTTCATGACTTCAAACTTGCGTATCTAATAAGAGCATCAAGTTTCATTCAAATATTTAATTTCGTCCAATAAAACGACAGAGTGCAGAATTAGACGCCTAAGGGTCACACGTGCCACTTTTCGAGAACACTTCAACCACTAAACTTGTTTATCTAGTACGTGTAAAATGCTTTACCATTTTTACCAGACTGCGCAATGCAAAGGCCCTGTAATGGTTTATCAGCTTATGTATGTACGTTTCCTTTGTGGCACTATACAGACCAAACACGTGGACCGGTTTTGATGATTCTTACGTCAGTCGTTTTTTTTAAATGCTACATGACAGTAAATGATGATCAAAAATCAAAATAGCGACAAGCAGACGCCATTATTGTGAAAAAGAAAAAACTAAGTTGACGGACTATGTCAAGTGGAGTATCATTGAATAGGTATTTGAAAATCATTTCCGCTCAATGCCCCCGCTATAAAACGATCTATAATGTAAATACACTCCGATCACGTGACCATGACATCATCGCGGCAAGACGGCAAAATGGCGCGAATATATTGTTGCCGCGTAAAACTTATTTTCCGTTCCTTCCTCAACGGTTTGGCGGATCCGTACAAAACTTGGCCTGTGATACGCTGAATATATGTAGCCACTGACAAACCGAACGTAAGTTTTATGAAATTATTATGTAAGGAGAGAGCACCCCGGAAAAATGATGAAGCCAAAAATGGGAAGAGTTTCAGAAAAAAAAACGTATTTTGGAAACGAAAACTATGACATACTGTTTTTTTGTTTTATTTAAATACTAAATGAACCAAGCTATCTGTTAACATTAAAACATCAACACAGTTTAGTAAAAAAGTGACCAGAATATTTTCGTGAAAACCAACAATAATTTCAAAAATTTACGCCTCGCGGAGAAAGGCCGTGTTTTTTTTTTTTTTTAATAATACTTCTGTAGTGTTTTTACGTATAATATATGTGTATCCTTTTAAAGACAGAAACACACTTATTCGATAATATATGCGAGATTACATTTAACTCGATTTTAGTAGATCAAACCGTTACAATTAACTTCCGTGTTTTTTTTTGGTTGCTCTAGCGACCAAGGGGGATTTGCGGTTTTGGATCTTGATCGCTACAGCGCCAAAGGGGATTCAGTCAGGGGCGGGTAGTTTCATTTATAATTTTTCATTTTAAATGACCATTTAGGATCTATAACGATTTAAAGTCGGTTAGAAACCTTTCTCACTATTTTTTTATAAATATAAACAAAAAGTTTAAAATTAAAATAAACTATTATAAAATCCAAAAGCTAAACTGTGAATCAAACTAAAAAAAGGCAAACAAGCTTTAGATATTCGATTTTGAAATGCTGCTTTGACGGCATCAGCTAGTTCCTGGCGAGCTAACTCTTCATGCCTCTGACTGCATATTATATATTTTGAAATGCTGCTTTGACGGCATCAGCTAGTTCCTGGCGAGCTAACTCTTCATGCCTCTGACTGCATATTATATATTTTGAAATGCTGCTTTGACGGCATCAGCTAGTTCCTGGCGAGCTAACTCTTCATGCCTCTGACTGCATATTATATATTTTGAAATGCTGCTTTGACGGCATCAGCTAGTTCCTGGCGAGCTAACTCTTCATGCCTCTGACTGCATATTATATATTTTGAAATGCTGCTTTGACGGCATCAGCTAGTTCCTGGCGAGCTAACTCTTCATGTCTCTGACTGCATATTATATATTTTGAAATGCTGCTTTGACGGCATCAGCTAGTTCCTGGCGAGCTAACTCTTCATGCCTCTGACTGCATATTATATACTTTCTAAATCAAAAATAAAAAGCTTGTTTTCCTCTTTTTAGTTTGATTCAAATCTGGTTTTTTGTTTTTTATAATAAATTATTGTTATTTTTAAGTCTCTTTCTTGTTTGTCATTCCGGGTGGAATATTGCAACTCAAATTTTGAGCACTTCCCGATTAGATATCCGGCTGAAACTTTCACAGTAGCTTACAAATCAATGACAATGGAATTAGAAGTAAAATACTTAAGCACAAATTAAAAATGTATAAATGTAATAACTTCCGACTTCCCACCCCCCACTATAGCTAAGAAACATCTCGATCACATCAGTTTTCAAACATAAAAAACGTTCCATCCTTTTGAGAGCTGCGATTGACCCCCCCCCCCCCCCCCCCATTATAGCTATGAACTATCTCGTTTACCTCGGCTTTGAAACATGAAAAAAGGCAGCTAAATTTGTCCATCCGTTTGGAAAATACGATTTTTAACCCCCTTTTCTCAACTCTCAAAATAGCTAAGAACCATATCGATCACATCAGTTTTCAAACTTGAAAAACCACATCAAAATCGGTCCATTCGTTTGGGAGCTACGATCTTCACCACCATTCCCCCTCCCCACCCCCATTATAGCTAAGAACAATCGTGTTAATTTCAGCTTTGAAACATAAAAAAACCGCAACTAAATTGGTCCATTCTTTTGAAATATACGATTCTCACCCCCCTTTTCTTATTCCCCCCCCTTTTGTTATCCCCCGTTTTCTTATTCCCCCCCCCCCCCTTCTCAACATCCCCCCCCCCCCTTTTCTCAACTTTCCTCCCCACCCCCGTCCCCTTCATATAGTAAAGAACCATCTCGATCACATCAGTTTCCAAACATAAAAAACCGCATCAAAATCGGTCCATTCGTTTGGGAGCTACGATTTGCACCCCCCCCCCCCCCCCTCCATTTAACCCCCCATCATAGCTATGAACCATCTCGTTTAACCAAACATAAAAAAACACAGCTAGTAGTCAGTAGCTTCCAAATGAATGGAAATGGACCGATTTCCATTCGTTTGGAAGCTACGATTTTAACCCCCCTTTTCTCACCTCCCCTCTCCCCTTCCCCTTATATCTAAGAACCATCCCTTTGAACACCCGTCACCCGTCGGGGGTTAAAAAATAAAAAATAAGTTTTTAGATTAGTTTTTTAATCTACATCCTGGAGGCTGGAGCACCCTACCTACTATATATATATATATATATATATATATATATATATGTATATGAGACAAAGTTTTTAGGAAAATCAAGCTTTTTCTATATTTGTATATCCGAGGGCAGTATTAGTAACATGCCATACCGGAGTTCACGACGGCAACATCGTATATCCTCTTGAAAGAAGCCTCTCGAGAAAGAAACCTTTGCTGGACCAATCATAGGCGAGCGCGACATTTGAAATTATCTCTGTGTCGCGACAGCTAGCGCCATCTCTTAAGTCTAGGATGGGACCCGAAAAATATCAATGAGAGCGGGCGCCTACATATAGGTACAAAGGTTTTTCATAGCTTAATTATGTATCGTAATAATATGAAATTTAATATGAAGTATGGTATTGATGCTTCACCAGGTGGTTATCGTAAAAACTTGTGTTTACACCATTTTTTTATGAAAATCTATAAAGATATTCTTCAAGAGAACAGCAGTTTTTAAGGTTCCGTACCTCAAAAGGAAAAAAAACCCTATAGGATCACTTTGTTGTCTGTCCGTCTTTCTGTGTGTTTTTTATTTCTCAGGAACGCGTGGTACCAAGTTGAAATTAATATCAACTACTCAAGAATGCAATACCTTGGAGCTGGAAAAAAAAAAAGTCATAGCAATCAAAAGATACGGACGTTTATGCCGCTTCTTATGACCCTCGCAAGGGAATAAAAACCTTTAGGGTACTTCCTGTTAACCGAAAACATGGAATTTGGCAAGAAGCAATGTCTTATGGCTCAAATAATGGGAAAAATACGAAAGCCGTAAATTAGCAGACAAAAACCTTTTTAATAATAACTTCTAGACTCGATTTTGGTGATGGACGAAGTATTTACATATCTACAAGTTTGTACGGAACCATCAGTGCGCGAGTCCGACTCGCACTTGGCCAGTTTTTTTATCCTGCCTCGAAAAACATCATCAATTTTCGCTTTGTGTTTGCGTTCTACGTGCAATAATATAACGATACCGTAACACTTAGCATATTCACCAGTATCGAACCATTTTTGTTGTGTATTGTGGTCAGAAAGTGGTACGTCTAAAACGGCTTCAACAAAGCCTGCCTGAGCTCATTAAAGTACTAGTAAATAAACGAGATACTCTCTCTCTCGAGGCGACGAAATATTAAAAAAGAGATTTATATCAAGGAAAATATCTTCCATGAAAATAGGGTCGTGTCATTTTCAGAGGAAGTGACTGTGGCAGTATTTTCGAATTCAATTTGAATGGAAAGTGAAAATGTATTTTTTGGTGTGTTAAAGAAAAACCCAGTTTATACAAAAATTTAATTGACTTTCAATTGCCTTCTATCGATAAGATTACTGGGACCAGTTTTGGAGTTATTAATTTTTGCATGATTCATAAACATGAGTTGATGAGAATTAAAATGTTTTCTGGAATTCAAAAAATATAGACAAACATAAATCGAATCATATTCCAATTTCAAAATAACTTTACTGAAAATAGCATTTTTTTTACCTTTATATAGAAACGCACTGGACATAACAAGTTGTAGGAAAGTGTAGACAAATAATTAAAGTCGCTAAATAATAACGACAAAAATTGTTTACTTTACGTCAAATGCAAATCTCTACATCTGAGGTACCGAGCAAAATCGACTATTATCTAATAGTGGGTGCCAGGCCCCTCCTGGTTGCAAGGGTATACAGATGCGTCCACCTTTCTTTCTTTTTTTTTTTATCGTAGGGAAATCCTCATGGATACCACCGAGCTGCGGGGGCAGCAAGGTGGTTATGTCGGACTCTTACCGACTAAAACCCCACGATGTTCCGCACGACGCCTTGTGCCAGGGCTACGGGTACGCTTTCGCACTCGTCCGCGGCCCTGACGGCGCTGGTCCTGTGAAGGACCCCCTCACGGTTGGGATAGGGCTGAGCCATTCCCCACCCCGAGTACGCCATTGAGGGGCGCACAGAACACTGTGCGCGCCACCTCGAGGCCTTATGCTGGAGCAGACACCCCCGTGTCCACTACCTAGGCCTCAGGGGGGTCAGAAGGGAATAAATTCCTCCTCCGACTCCCGGCGTTGAGCTAACCATGGCCTTCCACATCTATTGCCACCACCCAGTACATCCACAGCAACAGCTGGTGGAATATCCTACGCTGCGCCGAGGAGTGACGCCAGATTTAAGAAGCCATGGAGCACGTCACACTCAGAGCACTACTGCCCATACAGTAGTGCTGAGAGCGGACCACCTCCTCGAGCCGGCGCCGAGCGCCCGGGCCCTCCTCCACGTCACACCCCCAGCACCGAATCCATCAAGCCGAAGTATGGTAGGTCTGGGAGCGGACCGCCTCCTCGAGCCTGCGCCGAGCGCACTGGGCCCCACCTCCTCGAGCCTGTGCCGAGCGCCTCCCCCCCCCCTCCCCTCTACGTCACATTCTCCACACGTCTACTGACCAACCTGGGAGAAACAGGTAGCCTAGCAGCAGCGCAGGAAGAGACGCAATTTCCTCTACTCCATGGCCTCCCAAATCCATCGCCACCGCCCAGCACAGCCACAGCAACAGCTGGCGGACTATCCGGCGCTGCACTGAGCAGCGACGCTAGGAAGCCATGGAGCACTTCACACTCCAAGCACCACTGCCCGTACAGTAGTGCTGGGAGCGGACCGCCTCTGTGGCCACTTCAGCGTGGGCTTGTGGAGGAAAGCCCAGTGAAGCGGCCCCTCCTTGGGCTGGCCAGCATCACCCTGCCAGCGCGGCCCCGGGTTCCTCTTAGCTTCACCGTGGGGTTGCCAACCACGGTTACTAGAGCCCCCGCCACGACAAGGCGGGAACCCACGGAGGGGAGATGCGTCCCCCTGGCTTTACCCAAATTTAATTATTGCATGAAGCTATAATGTTTAATATTATTATTTTTGTTACACATATCTAACTTATGTCAAAAAATGGTAAGGTTGGTTAAATACAAGTAAATTTTGAAAAAGTCATTGTATGAATTAAAAATTCAGGCGTCTAGGTTGTTGTCGAAAATGTCGGTTGATATCAGTGTCTTCCTTCACCCTTTTCGTCCTTTTTCCTAGTATAGCTTGAGCCGTGCACAGATCACTAAGCCTCGTGGTATTTCATTTATTTTTCTAAGATAATATAAAGAAATAATTTAAACTATGATGAATTACAATAGTACCGTTATTAGTACCGATGACAATGATCGATAACTTTCCACATATTTATTGACAGAAGCTAGCGATTGTCACCGGTATTTGTACTTTGCGACCGATTTAGGTTGTAAAGCAATCGCTATCGATGTCGAGACTGCTGCCTCTGGGCGCTTATTCGCTGACACACGCAATTCCTTTCAGAAAACGTGTGAAGTCATTACGACAAAGCACGAACATGAGTCGCGTAACGATATCTATGTTGAACATAGATATCGTTACGCGACTCATTACGAGTCTGCATGGTGATAGCGAACTAGCTGATGCGCGCGGCTTTGCACGCATGCTCATTTTAATATATAGCCCATGACACTCACAAATAACCTGGCTTTCTATTGATAAAATAATTTTCAAAATCGATTTTGTAAAAAATAGCCTATGACACTCTCGTGATGAAAAGGATCGATTGATACCTCGCTTGTCAAAATTGGACCTAGTTTTTAGTTTGAACACATAAACCTTACTTTTTCTTGCCGTACTCGGGTAAAAAAATATGCTGAGTCACTCTATAATAATAAGCCTTTATTGCTGTACCATGTTTTCTTTAAAATATGAATGTATATCTAAAATACTAATAACATGAAGTAACTTAACTTAATTTTTTTAATTGATCGGCGCATTTTTAGACACAGCTTGTCCTTCGACAAAGGCCTTTTCTAAAGAATTCCATATCTTTCTGTCTCTCGCCATGCGAATCCACTCTGGACCAGCTACTATTTTAAAGATATCTTCCCAACGTTTCATTTGACGTCCTTTGCTCCTTTTACCATCTCTTGGGTACCATTCTGTTATTATTTTGGTCCATTTCCCTTTTTCCTCTCTTAACATTACACTTCTTTCAATACTGTTTTGACAGACATTTATTTTATTCATTAATTGTTCCGTTAATGCCCATGTTTGGCAACCATAGGTCAAGCACGGCAAAATACACATGTTTTAGACTTTTCTTTTTTCTTTAATTGGCATGTCTTTGTGTTAGCTATCCATCTATTATTATTTTTTATGCATAGTCACTCTATAACTGAAGACAAATCGATTGACACCTTATTTGTCAAAATCGAAACAATAGGGGCGACGCTATGGTGGAACATCCACATAGATACATACATAGACTTAAACTCATTACCCTTCCCTTATTTTGCTGTAGTTGGGTAAAGACAATACACTTAAAGTTATAATTATTAAAAAATACTGGTAACACAATATTTCCAATAAATAGATTTCATAGCTGTTCAAGTCTATGACGCGTCATTTCATAGCTTTTCAAGTCTATGACGCGTCATTTCATAGCTGTTCAAGTCTATGACGCGTCATTTCATAGCTGTTCAAGTCTATGACGCGTCATTTCATAGCTGTTCAAGTCTATGACGCGTCATTTCATAGCTTTTCAAGTCTATGACGCGTCATTTCATAGCTGTTCAAGTCTATGACGTGCCATTTCATAGCTGTTCAAGTCTATGACGCGTCATTTCATAGCTGTTCAAGTCTATGACGCGTCATTGTCAGCAAACAACATAATTATTCTCATTTCATTAATAAAACGGTAGGAGGGTTAGTTTAGGTGCTGAAATAAAACATAAGATTATTATTATCCCGGGAAAATGTTCACTCGGGCAAAGCCGCGAGACGTGCATCTAGTAATTACTAAAAATAACCGAACCCCAGGTAAACTCCAAATCACGGAACGATTTATAAAAACATCATTACCTATTCCCCAAAGCTCCCGTCCCCTATTAGTCCAGATTTCGTTTAGTGGCGGAGCCCCAATCGCTTAAGGTAACGCCCGGATTTTCCCGCAGGCTGAGCATTAAAGGTGCATTTGCTACACTAATTGAAAAGAGGGGAAAATATTTATTGATTCGCTTCTTTACTTCTTTTGCGAAGTTTGGGTGAAATTAATGGATGAGGAAAGATGTGTTTTTAGCAAATTCAGTACCTAATAGTTCAAATTGTGAGGTGACTCTACTATGTGGTAGCTTTAATACTATATACGAGTATTGTACAAGTAATCCAAACAGTCAGTCAATGCAGTAGCTATTTATGTTGTTTAGACTGAAACAAACTGCCCAAGTGCAAGTAAACTTCAACTTAGCTCACTCACTAAGCTCAGCTCTCTAAGGGTTCCTTACTTGTATGTAATCCAATTTTTTCGACTTTTTCTATTAATTTTCAGAATATCCGACACAAAAAATACATAATATTCAGTGAAAATAACAATCGTCTACCTATTACCGTTCAAAAGATACAGTCGTTTTTACCCAACTACTGCGAAGCAAGGGAAGGGTAATGAGTTTAATAGCCTATGTATATAATTATGTGGATGTTCCACCATAACGTCGCCCCTATTGGTCCGAATTTGACAAGCGAGGTTTCAATCGATTCTTTAGGTATCGAGTCTTTAGGTATTATAGCACACTCTAGCATACCCTTTTTTTTTACCCAAATACTGCAAAGCAAGGGAGGGGTAATGTGTACAAACTAAAAAATTGGTCCGAGTTTGACAAGTGAGGTTTTAATCGATTCGTCTCCATTAATATTCCATAGACAATTTTTTTTTATCCGACTGGTTTTATTTTTTGAACTTATATCTTGTTTAAGATAGGACAGACAGATGGAAGCGGCGTATGCTTGTTAAAAAGGCTCCATTTGGTTGTTTGTCGTATGAGGTAGTACTGGCCTCTGGTGTCAGAATTTATCAAGCCGCCTGAGGGCCTCTGACATGGCTTAACGACTGCTATTTATCAATAACAGCCGGGCCTCCAAAGCACTGAGCGATGGAAAACCGCACATAACTCAGAAAAGTCATTGGTGCGGAGCCTAGGTTTTGAACTCGGTATCGTTGAATTCTAAAAAACATGTGTCAACCCTGTATCTCATACACTAATTTGAACAGTATAAATATGCCAGCCTAAACAAACACCCCAGAGCTACAAACAAGGTAGAACAGCAAAAACATCAATTTACATAATTAATCTGCACAACAATAGGTCGGTGACACTTCGTAATCGGATTACGTCGAGCCAAATTGAATGCGGCCACTCTATCGTTTATGTATACCTATGCTATGACGAGTTTGTAACAACAGTAGTGAGTGTTGAGAGTAGTGCGCTAAATACGTAGTAATATTCTGTCAAATTCATTTGCGATTCGCCTGTGGCAGGCGGCGGGGGGATGGAACTTTTTTGTTATTTTCGTTTTACAAAGCTATTTTACTTCGCGTTGACCGTTTCTCTGGAGAACTTGATGGTCTTATTTGAGGTGTATTTTACTTTATTAGCAAACTAGCTGATGCCCGCGGCTTCGCACGCGTGGTCATTTCTCTAGGTTAAAAGTAATATATTATGTGCTATTCCAGGACCCAAAATACCAATTTATCAACATTTGATCAAAATTACTTCTACAGTCAAAATTATTTTTGTCGATTGCTCGGCTTCTACTCATCGGGTTAAGATACCAGGTACCTCAGTTTTTAAGTCAAACCCTAAGCTATCCAACAATAAAAACCGCATCGCAATCGGTGTAGTAGGTTTTACATGATGCGCGAACAAACATCCAGACAGACAAACAGATAAACAGACAGACAGAAACGAATTTAAAATATTAAATTTTATATTCTTGTTTAGTAGCTTATTTTATGTACCCTAGACTTTTTTTTTTAATTATCTTCATTGTATAGACTATTTCGTTATTATTGCTTTAGTATAGATAGTGAAAAACACCTATAAACAAACAAAAGCTGCATGCATTTAGCAGAGATTTTTCACGAATGTATTTATATTCTGAAACTAAACAACAAACAGGGCAAGCTAAATAAAACTGTTTAAAAATAGAAACCTTGTAATACATAATCATTGGTTAAATCAAGTGAAGTTGCTCGATTGTTTTAGGTTACTTTAACATTAATATGCTAAATTTAAGTGACAGCAAAACTAAAACTCTCACTGCTACTTGACTTTTTTTTAATGTCTCATATAATACGGAGATAAACTTATCGCAGCTCACTTGTTTTGAGTTCATTAAATTTAATAGTAAAGTCACAGTACATATATATATATCCGTAAGGACTATATATGTACCGTGGTAACGTCGTTTTCTCTATAAAAGCTACTAGTTATAATAACATTTTTAAAATAATCAAAGTTCTTAAATCTAATACGGAATATCATATATCACTGCATATGTAATTGATGACCTTTTCTCATTTTTTTGAGAATTTGACCGCAATAGTGAATACCTAAATTGCTACATTAATATTTCATTAAGATTAGCAACCTACACATCTCTGCCGTGCATTTCTAATATTGAAAAAGTCGTATACAAGCAATTGTCAGAATTCATTGAAAACAATAAAATTCTCCCTGAGGTCCAGTCTGGATTCCGGAAAGGTAAACTACTGCTTTATTGGACGTCACCGATAATATTTTAGCATATCAAGATGAGGGTAGGTGCACTTTGTTAGTAAAATTAGACTTTTTCCGCGCTTTCGAAGCTATAAACACCGTGCTACTTCTTTCTAAACTTTCTAAGCTAGTGTTCGACTCCGCTGCGCTTCAGTGGTTTGATAGCTATCTTTCTAACCATTACCAGTACGTGGAAATACATCTTAACCTGGGTGTGTCACTATCCTCTACCCTCACAGCAGTAAAGAGAGGCGTTCCTCAAGGTTCTAGGCCCAATTCTTTTCATTTTATACTGTGCCGATATCATCAAATGCTTACAATAATTACATTTTTGTGACGCTGTCCAGTTTCAGAGAGAGGCTATGTGTTAGACCGTTTTAATTCAGCCTTAGAGGCCGTGTCCAATTGGGGCGATTCTAACCTGGTTAAGTTTAATGCTACTAAAACGCAGGTGTGTTTGTTTTCTACAAAAAAAAAACTAGCTGCAAAAAAACTTGGTATTTTGTCTAAGGTTAGGCGGTACTTCACACCGGGACAGCTTTTGAATCTTTATCAAGCACAGGTCCGATCTTGTATGGAGTACTGCTGCCACCTCTGGGACGGTTCTGCCAAGTATCAGCTCGAGTCTTTGGATTCAATTAAGAGACGTGCTATCGGGCTCATTGGGGATGATACTCTGGTAAAGAGTAAGCTTCAAATCTGGCGAATCGATGTGAGGTAGCAAGCCTGTCGGTATTCTACAGATTGCACTATGGAGAGTGTGCACAAGAACTGCACAACCTGACTCCCCCATCACCTTTCCATCACCGCATGACTAGACGATCAGTAAAGCGCCACCCTTTTATGGTTGAAATACCTCGCATAATAACGAAGCGTTACGCTTCTTCATTAATTATAAGAACTGCAAAGGAGTGGAATGCCCTGCCCTTGGCAGTGTTTCCGGTAAATTATAACCCAGATGTGTTCAAGACAAGAGTGAATAGGTATCTACTAGGCAAGCGTGCTACACCTTCGACCACATCATCGCTTTCCATCAGGTGAGATCGTGGTCAAACGATAGCCTAGTCAGTAATATTTTGTTTTATTTTTTATTTTACATTTATGCATTTGATATACAAGTGTATGTACCTTTTTATCCAAAAGACATTGACGGTGCCATACAAGATCTTAACGAAGACCTGCTTAGGTTAGCCAAGTGGTCTGAAAGTAAAATTGACTTTTACTCAATCTTACTAAAACAAAATTTATGATTTTGCGTCGTAAACATGAGTTAGCTTCATTATCGACGAGCGTTAACGTTAAACTGAAGGGTGAATAAAAATAAATTATTATAAAAAACAAAAACCCAAACTGTGAATCAAACTAAAATAAGGCAAACAAGCTATACATTAAAAGAAATAAAGGATCCATTATTTATTATATTAAAGTAACATGCAGTCGCACACATGAAGAGTTAGTTCGCCAGGTTCTAGCTGATGCCGTCAAAGGAGAAATTAAATGCAAAAATATAAAGCTTGTTTGCCTCTTTTTAGTTTAATTCACAGTCTGTTTTTTTTTTATTAATTTATTTTTATTTTATGCTTTTTAGTTTATATATATAAATTAGTGAGAATGGTTGCTAATCAACTTTAAATCGTCATAGATATAATCTGGACATTTGAAATGAAAAATGATAAAATAAACATAAATATGTTTTTAAATGCCTTTTCAATGATACCCCACTTTACATAGTTCGTCGACTTTCAGTTTTTTCTTTTTCATAATATTGTGAAAAATAAATTATTAAATTTTGATTACTGTCATGTATTTAATAGCACTTGCAAGATTAAGACAAATCGATTGACGCAAGAAACATCAAAATCAGTCCACGCGTTTGGTCTATATAGTACCACAAAGGAACAGGCAGACATACATAGGCTGATAAACATATTACCGGGCCTTTGCGCTGCGCAGTTTGGTAAAAATGGATTGGGTCTATGAGGCGCGAAACCTTGGTTTGAACGTTGACGCTGAACTATGGTTCGAAAAGCATTTAGCTGAATCCGTCCAAAATTGTTTCTATAGGCTAAAGACAATATATAACCTAAGACAACCGTGTACAACTTTTCAAATCCCTCGTGCTGTCCAAGTTGAATTATGCTGACACAGTGTATGGTTTCCGTCTGCTGTCGCGAACTGAGCGTTTAATTCAGCGTGTACAGAACGCCTGTGCGAGAATTTGTGTTTCAATACCACCGAGAAGTCATGTTATTCCATTTTTAAATCGGCATTACACTTTAAAAATGAAATCTCGTCGCAAGCATCTCCTGGCATGCCTTCTTTTTGGTGTCGTAAGTTACCAGGATTCCTCATATTTGTAGGACAACATAAAGTGGTTGCCCGAAAGCAAGAAATATTCTAGTAGGCATGGCTCCCGACAGTTGTCCATCGCGGCATCGCACTACGTCTTTCAAAGGTTGCTTCCGCTATGCTGCGACCAAGTGTTGGAACAATCTGCCGCCACCAATCCGGGGGCTAAAAAATCTTTTTGGCTTAAACTCAAGTAATATTTAATTGATGAGCAGAGACAGCATGTCAATATTAATATAGACATGTCGTTTTTGTGACTTTTATCTTGAAATTCATTTCTTTATCACTAGTTGCACGTAACAGTAGAGGTTATTTCACTGCTAGCTACATGCGTGGTATTTTCAATAATAACTATTACGTAGTATTTACAATCTCTTTGATAGAAAGCGCTACCCAAACGCCATTTGACGACTCTTTCTTCCCCAGTTACTCGGCACCAACCACAGACACATCATTTGTTTAATTTCTTGTTGCTTTATCTAATACTAGATTTCCCGCCCGCGACTTCGTAAGCGCACACTACTGTTTATTGCGAAAAAAGCATCTTAGTTTCTTCTATGATATTAAAAACCAATGCAAAAGTAGGTATATTATCAATGCTATTAATGTTTTTGACAGATTTGTTATTTCGTTTCCATGGCAACCACAGACCATTCTGTGATGGCAACCGTTTCTTACAGTGAGTAATCAACATTTACCAGTTTTCCCGCGGAAAATTACAATTTTTCGGGATAAAACCTAAGCTTTATTTTATGAGTATTAGCTGTCTCCATTCTACATTTCATTAAAATCCGTCCAGCCGTTATCGCCTCGTGAAAGCTCCTCAAACAAACAACCAATCAGATAAACAAACAAACAAACAGACAACGTTTCACTTTTATATATTGGTATGGATGTACTGTTTTATTTATTTATTTATCGATGTGTATATAAATTATTTATATGTCACTATTCTATAGATGTATTTATAAATAAATTTATAAAAGTGTACTTTTATTTTATTTATATTCGAATCCTGCTAGGTGCAATCATTTGTGTGATGAGCAGAAATGTTTGTTTCTGAGTCATGGATGTAATATTCTTATGTTTGTATGTTTATCCGTTATCTAGTGCCCATAGCACAGGGTATCCTAGTTTGGGGCCTAGATAATTGGTGTGGAATTGTCCCGAATATGTTTATATATTTATTTATTATCTTATGTCATCTTTTTTCCGCCTGCTCTGGGCTTTAGCTAAAAACCAGCACTGCCTTTGGCAAACAGCTAAATGCTGAAATCAGGCCCATTCAGCTCATTTTTTACACGACTGCACAAAAAAAAGGAGTGTATTGTTTTTAGGATTCATGTGAGTTTTTTTATTTCACCATAACTTTGAAATGCCTGAACAGATTTAGACGTTTGGGATATCGTTAGAATTCTTACATTCCCCCAAGTAACATAGTCTATATTTACTTTCAAAAAATTTAATATAGCGTCAGTAGCCTCCATATTCAAAGGGCATTTATTTTTTTCTTCCTCTTTTACAATATGGGTATCAAATTGAAGGCATTGATAAGCACATTCCAACAGTATATAATTTATTGGCATTAGTTCTTTTTTGGAAGGGCAAGCGTGTTTTTTTAGCTCTTAAGCTAGTTCAATTATATCCTTTATATTTTCTTTGTTTTTCCTTTTGAACTTAACTATTGTAATTATTAGTATCCTATTTTTGTGTGTGTTGAATAAATGGATTTTTATTCTTCTTCTTTTTATCTCCTTTTCTCGAATATTATTTAAGTGTCGATGGCAAGTCCTATAAAGTCAGAAACTAACAAATTATGAATACTTGACGATGTCTCAATACAAATTAATACACTACTATTCTTAAATTCTACAAAAATGAAAATAGAACCTTGGAATAGTCCCTTAAATCTAATTTAACATCCTAAACTTGCAAAGAGCTCGCACCCAATAGACAGGAAGGACTGTAGTAGGTATAAACACCTAGGCGTTCAGTGTAAGCCGATTACTCGTGGGTACCCCAATTTGGCAAGCAAATCTCTTCACACCTCACAATGAAGCTCTTTGTATACCTGGAAATTAGAATTGGAATTGACACTGACCTTTTTACCCGGACTATAGCAAAGCAAGGGAAGGGCAATGAGTTTAAAAGTCTATGTATGTATGTATGTATGTATGTATGTATGTATGTATGTGGTTATATGTGTTCCACCATAGAGCGTCGCCTCTATTTGTTAGATTTTAAAAAACGAGGTGTCAATTGATTTTTCTTCAGGTATAAAGTGTCATAGGCATTTTTTTTTACCCGACTGTTGCAAGGTAAAGTAAGGGTTATGTGTTCAAACTAAAAACGTGGTCCAATTTTGACTAGCTATGTGTCTATCGATTTGTTTTTTTTTACCCAACTACGGCAAAGAAAAGGAAGGGTTGTGTGTTCAAACTAAAAACTTGGTCTACTTTTGACAAGCGAGGTATCAATCGATTTGTCTTAATCGCAAGAGTGTCATAGGCTAATATTTACCCGACCGTAATCGATAAATCGCATCGTTTTTGAACTTATGTCTTGTTGGTTAAAGTAAAATTCGGAAGGAATGATTTTAGGAATTTGAGCTTCTGAGAAATTTATCAAAACTAGTTTTCCCGCCCGCGACTTCGAACGCGCGGACTACTGTTTATCGCGAAAAAAAATGCATCCTATTTTCTTCTAGGATATTAAAAACCAATGCAAAAGTAGGTTTAACTATTGAGGTAAACAAATAGTAACATATACATCAATGGGTATAACACAATGTTCTTGTTTTTTTTTGACAGACTTGTTATTTCCTTTCCATGGCAACCGCAGACCATTCTGTGATTCAACCGCAACCGTTTCTTATAGTGAGTAATCAACATTTTCCTGTTTACTCGCGAAAAAAAAGTATTCTATGTTTTATTGTCTCCATTCTAAATTTCATTTTTCATGAAAATCCATCCAGCCGTTATCGCGTGAAAGCTCCCCAAATAAACAAACGGACAACGTTTCACTTTTATATATTGGTATGGATGTGCTCCAGGAGCAAGCAAAATAATATAATGTTCAATAGCCATTGAACATGACTACAATATGACATCACGGTTAACCTTTCACTTTCGCTTGGTGCTTTCACTTGTCATTTGATTTTATTAACTCGTACATCTTCTCACATTGCAAGTACTTGACGGTATTCTGACGCTCATTAGTTACTGGCACATAATACCTACACTATCTGTGCCCGCGGATTCGCACGCGTGGTCATTTCTCCGTGCTATTCCTGGACCTAAAATACCAATATGCCAATATACGAGTATGATCAAAATTCATTCAGCCATCAAAAATATTTTTATTGATTGCTCGATTTCTACTCATCGGATTGAGATACCAAGTACCCCAGCTTTTAAGTTAAACTGTAATCAACAGTGAAAACCGCATTGCAATCAGTCCAGTAGTTTTTACGTGATGCATGGACAAACAAACATACATACAGATATGACTTAAAAAAACTTGTTCAGTAGCGTATTTTATGTACCTTTTTTAATTATCTTCTTTTTAGAGACTATTTCGTACATATTGCTTTAATATATGTGTAGATGTTATCAGTAGTGACCACAAGCAAAAAAAACGTTGGCACTCTTAGCACAGGACTGGTAGTAGTAGTTTTTTAATTATCAAAGTAAAGATTGAAAGACTGTTATTTTGATGTCGTACATAAAATGTAGGCTTGAGTTATCTTCGATCATTTAAAATTAGTGCTGTTGATACATTTTCGCATACTTCAAAAAAACTGTCACATCATTTATGTATTTTATGCGTAAAAGAATTAACAGCAATAATTTTAAATGGTCAAAGCTTACTCAAGGCTAGAATATGATGGATATTTTTTATTAACACCTAAACTGTGAAGAATATAAAATAAAATCTTTTAACTGTTTTGACGAATCGCAAAATTGACATATTAAGTTTTTGTGTTAATGAGCGCAATAACAAACCAAGCTATAGCTATAAGTAGATGTAGGTATAACTATAAGATAGTCATGTATAGAATCATAACAATTTAAGCTGAGGCCTACAAAAATATGTGAAGGTAGGCAGTAAATAGCAACACACGATACTGGGCTTAGGTGTTATGCATATTTTGCAATCGGCATATTGGTAGGTCAACGTGTAAGCGAGATATTAAATTATTTTGTGTAGGCTCAGAAAATAGGCAAACGTAGTTTTAAATTTACGTGCCATCCCGTATGACGACGTCAGCACCGGGGGCCTTTCGCACTTTGAGGCCCTTGATTATCGACTCAACCTGTGCGGCTTTTACGGGCTCGAGGGGGGGGGAGGTGGGGGGGAGGTCGGAGGTAGAGAATTTCTACGTTCTAATTCGCGGTCCACCGTGAACGAAAACCGCGACCTGGTAGACGTGGATATTAGTGAGGGTGAGTATACGTTCGGACTTGAAATGCTCCCTCACTGATTCGTCCTGCTTTATACCTACGATTGCTCGTACGGCACGCTTCTGCAGTCGAAACGCGCGGATTCTGTCCGCTGCGCGTGCCCAGAGTTCCGTACCGTACGAGAAAACGCCGTGTATTGTGGCGAAATAGCAAGCTCTAACGACATCTTTGGAAGCCGTGGCGGCCAGTCGACGCAGAGCGAAGCACGCGCCTCCAAGCCGGGAGCACACACTGTCGATATGGGCGTCCCATTTGAGGGCGCTGTCTATTTCAAACCCTAGAAGCCGAGTGCGGGAGACCTGGTAAATTGAGATACCTCCTGTGTTAACACGTAGCTGTGGTGGGGATAGACCTCCCAAACTGAAACTTAACAGGCACGTTTTGTCTAAGTTCAACGCCAGACCATTCCCCCTAAACCAATTTGCTAGTTGGTGGACGACATTATTTGACCTCGCTTCCAATTCCGCAGTCGTTTGTCCCTTGATAACGGCACTAGGCTATTCGATTTTAGCGAATCTCTCGTTTTTGATATAATCCCACCCTCGGAGTGGACTCATTACCCCAAAAATCCTGACCATTTACCTGACATACTAGACATACCTCTCCTAAAGAATATAAATCTTAGTTTCCGCTCAATCGAAGTTTTCCAAGAGCTAGAATCCGCCACCGTCCCGTCGTTATGCGCCTAGGCCCCGACCCGACAGACCCATCCTCCCATCCACGACCATGACGATAGTGGACTGGAAGCGTTTGGGGGAAGCCCTAAAAGCTATCAGTTCACCCGACCTCGACCGTATCCCTGACGACATAATCTCCCCCGATGACGTTGCTCGCTCGATCGATGCCCTCACCAGCCACCTCAACACCGTTATCGGTGAGTGCTCTAGGGAGGTCCCAGCGGAGGATATCCGCCGCTGGGTCCTACCTGAGGACGTGAAGAGGCTGATGACGACACGAAACGCAGCCATTAGAGCCCACGATGCATTCCCCAACGCTGAACGCAAAGCCACCTTGAGCTACTACCACCGTTTGATCAGGACGCGCATTAGCGAGCTGCGCGCATAGCGTTGCGAAGACTTATTATCCGAAATCTCACCGACCCACCAGGCCTACTGGGGGCTTGGGGCTGGCGAGAAAGCTTAAACCCGACACCATCACCGTAATGCCCCCTCTCAATAGAATCGATCTCCCACCAGTATTCGAAGACGAGGAAAAGGCCGAATGCTTGGCGGAGAGCCTCGCAGCCCAGTGCACCCCCGCTAACGATCACGTTGATCCTGTCCACATCGCCGCGGTGGACCGCGAATTAGAACGTAGAAATTCTCTACCTCCGACCTCCCCCCCACCTCCCCCCCCCCTCGAGCCCGTAAAAGCCGCACAGGTTGAGTCGATAATCAAGGGCCTCAAAGTGCGAAAGGCCCCCGGTGCTGACGGCGTCAGCAACAGGGTCCTCAAGCACGTTAGTTTATCTCTTAGTCAGCATCTTCAATGCAGCCTTGAGCAATTGTTCCTTCCCCGACGCTTGGAAGAGTGCCGACTTCATCGGCATTTACAAACCAGACAAAAAGGCATCCGAGCCTTCCAGCTACCGTCCTATCAGTCTCCTCAGCTCTCTGGGGAAGATCTACGAGCGAATCCTTCTGAATCGACTCCGATCCATCGTGAAAATCAAAAAGCTCATACCGGATGAGCAGTTCGGCTTTAGAGCGAGACACTCTTGCCCTCAGCAAGTGCACCGCATCACGGAACACATCCTTAAGGGTTTCAATAGGAAACCAAAACCCCAAACCACGATGGCCGTCTTCCTAGACGTCGTAGACGCCCAAGAGACATCTTGAGCGATCCGGACGATGAAATCGCTGCCGCAGTGCGGGCAGGGATTGATTCGCCCAGTCCGTCATCTTCACCATCTTTCAACACAATTAGACACAGACACCAACCTCGCTGGATGCGAGGTCGAAGGTCCCGTAATTAATGTCGACTTTATTCGCCTTTGAGTTTCTTGCCGATAAGGTGTATTTCGAATCGGTGGTCAGTTATGCAATTCATTTAAAGGGCTCCAGCCATTTCATCAGGGCTCCCTCAATCACTACCTAACAGTAAAGACCGAGGGGTGTTTAATTTGATACTCCCCAAGTAATCAATGGCAACTGTCCAAGCCGAGGTTCGTACCCCCTGGGTGCCCTTGAGCAAGTGGCCAAAAACTTAACTATGGCGTGCGCCTTCTGCGTCACGCATTGCGGCGGAGCGCTTTTGCACCCGCCCCACCGTCCGGTGACGCTGTAGAGGTTAGTTATAGACCAACAGCAAATATCCTCTCTAAAAAAAAAAAAAGTCAGCGTGCATTATCGTCAAAGTTCCCGTTCGCAGTAGCCGTCGAAGTAAGAAGCTCTCCTATAAGTATCCAAAGTTATTCATTAGCACAACCAAGTTTATTACGGCTCCGTTAGCCAACATTTATAATCAGGTTACAAAAACTGTATATTCTGTACCATCCTTGTTTGTTGTGATAATAAACCAACTAAATTGTCAAAAAGTGCCTTTCCGTTTCGTCCTCCTATCCTGAGCTCACCAAAGTCTAATTTTCTCTGCAACTGGGACCCCGCACCTACGTGAGAGTCCGCAAAATTTTGACTTCTGTAACATTTAACCAACCAAGTATTTGACAAATCTCTGCGAAACCGTCTGAAAATGTCAACGTATATAAAAAGCAAATAACAAAGTTTGGACCTGAGTACTGAAAATACAATCAAATGGTTTTCCAAATCGATACAGCTTTTCCCTGTCGTTAAAACAAATAAGATAATGAAAATAGACGACATGTAATGATCCCTAATGGCCTAATTGGATATTCAAACCATTCGTACAAGGAACTAATTGAGGATATATTCTAATTGGTGCCGATAGGTGAATGAACTCATAAATGGATTTTTATTTCGTTTGGAAATTTTAATGTTCCAATTTTCACATTGGAACATTAAAATTCATTCCGAATAACAAATAATAGGTATATCTGTAACGAACTGAGTAGGTATGTTTAGTGAAATTCTGATTAGAGATGTGAGTCAGATCTGTATATTATACAAATAATATAATTTATGTCAGATTAGCAGTCTTAATCTGTATGTAAGTGAAACACTTACTATAATGAGGAAATATCTACACCAATACTATAATGAGGAAATATCTGATTTTTATATTATGTTTGTATGTGTATTTGTTTGTCATGGATAATAAAAAAATACTGAACCAATTTTAAAACTAATTTCACTTATAGAAAGCTACATTATCAGTGAGTATGCTACTCACAGTATTTTATTTTTCAAAAAAGTAGAGTTCTCTACGAAAATTGCAATAATGTAACCCAAGGTATCAAACATTTGCCTATTTAAATGTCGATTACCCGCTGTACGGAATAGAATGACATCCTGCCGTAGAAAAATAATAATAAAAAGTCTGTCAACAAGTAATAGTACATTACTGCCGCGTTCTGTAATGACTGCGTTGCTGGCAGCGATGATGATGGTCGAGAGCGTAGCTAAGTTAAGTTCGAGGCCATCACAGCGTGGTCAGTATTGCAGCCCTTGATGGCCAAGCTGGAATGAAGGCCGAGACCGAAGGTCGAGGCCTTTATAGCGCGGACAGCAAGGGCTGCAATGATGGCCAAGCTTGAAGGCCGAGAAATTAAATAAGCAAAGCTCGAAGCCATCATAGCGTGGTCAGCAGGGCAGTCATTGCGGACCAAGGCTTGTATAGTGCTTTACTCAAACAATGCGAGGAATTTAATTAAAACCAGCTTAGTATAATAAGAATTTACTCAACAGAAACAGAAACAGAAACAGAAACAGAAACAGAAACAGAAACAGAAACAGAAACAGAAACAGAAACAGAAACAGAAACAGAAACAGAAACAGAAACAGAAACAGAAACAGAAACAGAAACAGAAACAGAAACAGAAACAGAAACAGAAACAGAAACAGAAACAGAAACAGAAACAGAAACAGAAACAGAAACAGAAACAGAAACAGAAACAGAAACAGAAACAGAAACAGAAACAGAAACAGAAACAGAAACAGAAACAGAAACAGAAACAGAAACAGAAACAGAAACAGAAACAGAAACAGAAACAGAAACAGAAACAGAAACAGAAACAGAAACAGAAACAGAAACAGAAACAGAAACAGAAACAGAAACAGAAACAGAAACAGAAACAGAAACAGAAACAGAAACAGAAACAGAAACAGAAACAGAAACAGAAACAGAAACAGAAACAGAAACAGAAACAGAAACAGAAACAGAAACAGAAACAGAAACAGAAACAGAAACAGAAACAGAAACAGAAACAGAAACAGAAACAGAAACAGAAACAGAAACAGAAACAGAAACTGAAACTGAAACTGAAACTGAAACTGAAACTGAAACAGAAACAGAAACAGAAACAGAAACAGAAACAGAAACAGAAACAGAAACAGAAACAGAAACAGAAACAGAAACAGAAACAGAAACAGAAACAGAAACAGAAACAGAAACAGAAACAGAAACAGAAACAGAAACAGAAACAGAAACAGAAACAGACACATTAACAGAAACAGAAACAGAGACAGAGACAGAAACAGAAACAGAAACAGAAACAGAAACAGAAACAGAAACAGAAACAGAAACAGAAACAGAAACAGAAACAGAAACAGAAACAGAAACAGAAACAGAAACAGAAACAGAAACAGAAACAGAAACAGAAACAGAAACAGAAACAGAAACAGAAACAGAAACAGAAACAGAAACAGAAACAGAAACAGAAACAGAAACAGAAACAGAAACAGAAACAGAAACAGAAACAGAAACAGAAACAGAAACAGAAACAGAAACAGAAACAGAAACAGAAACAGAAACAGAAACAGGAACAGAAACAGAAACGCGCGTAAGAAACGTACAAATAAAAATACATACAACCCAAACACATAATCTTTGGTACAGACGGGTAAAAAGCACAACGAGCGTTGCTGTTATACTTTTGTTTTTTGTTCAAAATACGGGAAGAATCGTGTACAAATTAAGAGAAATAGCGAAGCCGGGGCTAGTCACTAGTGTCATATAAGATTTTAAATAGCTACTACGCAGTACGTTTTAATATTACGTATACAAAAACTGGACTAGAAACAAATGCAGGCAAACACACCCACACAGCGACATCCCCATGTGCGTCAACAACAAAGATAGAGAGACTTATATGGCCAATTGGTAGCGTTGCACCTAATGTATGCGGTCCACGCCCGAGGCAATGTTACCTAACCTTCCCACTTTTAATTAGATATATGCAACTACCATTAGTATTATTATTGAAAACAGGATATTTTGGTAACTACCATTGTACTACTTTATATGGGCAGTTTGTGAGTGAGAATATGGTAGAAGAGGGTAAACCAAGATCCGTAGGTATACCCAGGTGTGTTCAAGTCAAGAGTGAATAAGTATCTACTAGGCAAGCGTTCCATACATCCGACCACATCATCGCTTTCGGTAAGAGGGTGGTTAAACGACAGTCAGTAACATAAAAAAAAACGAGAAAAACTACCCGCAATAACTTCAGTTTACTAGTGCAATAGTGGCAAAATATCGATAACTCAAAATTAATATTATATATTGGAAATGTGCTGTTTCTGACGTTAATTATAAATTTTTGCATATAAACTAGCACAGAAATAACATTACGGCGAACCGCAATAAATCTGAAATGACATACAAATTAGCTAACCCAAAACCACCAAGCCATACAGCAAAAATCACTTTACATCCTACAGAGTAGAGTTTAATTTCGATAAACAAAGATAATATTATGAAATCTACCGAGTAAGCTCTAGTTAACACCATTGAGTTAAATGTACATATATATGTTTAACACACGCGAAATTTAATTATCATTAGGTCTGGTTAACTAATTTTGGTAAAGAGAAATATTTCGGTTTGAATGTAATTTTTAAGGTTCCGCATAGTTGTGAATAGGTATTATAATTTCAATTTATAATAAGGTTTCTTTGTCTATTCTATTTAGATCCTTTTACAAGTATTTGTCTCTATGACTTTTTTGATTGAATTGCATAAAACCTAGTGTACTAGCACTTTATTCACTTAATTATCAAGGCTATCTCAAACTTACTAATTTACGAGATTTTGCAGACCAAGTTAGACCGATTTGTGTGTATTACCCATACACAACTGCTTATTTACTCCGTACATCATCATCATCATCATCATCATCATCATCAGCCTATATTTGTCCTCTACGGGACGTAGGCCTCTCCTAATGAGCTTGGTCTTCAGTTCTCCTCATCCATTTTCTTCCAACCGCTTTTTGCAGGTCGTGAATCCACCTGGCTACATGGCATCCTACACTACGTTTGTTTAAACTTGGTCGAGAGCTCGTCTACCCCAACAGTTATTAGTTTCACCATCACATCTTATATTGGGCTTCAACCTTCTCACTTCTGTCAAAATTTTCCTCCTGACTTCTGCCGAAGTGGAACGTCTCCATATTTATTTTGGCCAGCTTCGATTTCTTTTGCTTCGAGGGTGCCAGCCATTCTGTGAGATAATTTTTTGCTACCCTTGGAGCTACCCTCTAGTAGGCACCACGGGTAATATTTAGATAAGTGTGGTGTAAATCGATCCATGGAAAGCTGTATTTTATTTTTATTTGTGTTGCATGAATCGTAAGTCCTAAAGATCTAGGTCTGGTTGCACCTTTACACATTATGCATAGTACATTCTAATTTGATTTAACTAAGAATTATTATTAGGGTACCTTGACATATTAAGTGCAAATAGATATGCGGAAAATAATGCATAAATCTGTTAACGATCATCTTGTGTAGAACAGGAAGATATTAACCCTTACCAAATTAAGAGCCCTTCAAATACTGGGTCCCAGCTTAGGAGCTTCACTTTGTAGTTCACCTCTTATAATCAATGAAGATTCGATGGTACAGTTGGAGAAAAAAGTGGTTTGCCACTTCATAAATAATGCTACTTACCTACACTAATGCTACTTACCTTATAGTCCTATTTGTACACCTATTTTGTGATTTAAAACAAATGAATTCGATAATTTATCACCCATTAATAGTTTACCGGGTTTAAAAGCATTAATTTATGAAAACATAGATAACTATATTAGACTACTGTCATAACAGTAGTATAAAAATGTTATTCAATTTAATAATTCAATAATAAAGTTAAAAAAAGAAGCTTTTATGAAGTAGTGCCATGTCATGGTGACAGAAAGGGCCATCAAAACTAAATGCGAATACTTACAACATTTCATGTCTGTGCTTGAGAAGTTACCTAGTGAGGACTCAACCCTGAGTGCAGCAACCTTGTGATAGTAAAACTTATAACCGGCTATCATTATAAAATGCGTAGACAAAATTTTGTCTGTGCTGTTAACTGTTGAAGAGTTCCTTTATCTGGAGCTAATCCTGGATGTCGATTCAGGTCATGCTTACCACAAAAATGCATTGTCATCAGAACTGAACTGACATGTAAAAATTCATCTCTGTAAGATAAGAGGAAGTAGTTCTAATTCAGCTTGCATGGTTTGACCACAAACATACATACATCATGCATACATTGCAAGTTAAATAAAAACTTTACGCTAAATAAAAAATACGCCAGTTCACTTCTTTTTTTAAGGTATGATAGGTGATAGATAGGCCTATGATATATTATATGATAGGTGTTGGTCTCTACCAGCCTTTAAAGGACGGGGGGGGCTAGCTGGATCACACCTATTTGTAGTGTATAAAACTAAATTATTTAATTGAAACTAGTTACATACATAGAGCTTGTATCAATTTAATTTTCGGAAGTTAGAAATAATTTATCAAGACCAAGTTCTGCACTTTTTTTAACTGTACAAGACAATTACCTAACTATCGCAGACGTATCCAACTACAAGTGAAGAGCCATATCACGCATCGGTACGTTGCCGAGTAACACCGTATCGATTCCACTCGGATATTATCGATAACGGTCCTCGACAGCTCTAGAATCGAGTGGCTACGATATGGGCACTTATGCTGGATAGATGTTCTATGCTTGTACGCATATTCAATGATTTAGGGTTATGTGTTTTTAGAGATTTCTACTAGCTGTGCCCGCCCGCAGCTTTGCCCTCGTGGGCATTTTTCTGGGATAAAAGTACCTACAAAGTGTAAAATACTAAATTCAGTCATAATGTATCCAGCCGTTGTTCAGGACTCGCGCGTAGGTGCGGGATTCCAGTAGAGAGAAGAAGAGACTTGGTGTCAGGAGTAATGATATGAAAACGCTGTTGGTTACACTGTACACTTAAAACCTGTTTATTACTTCAGACTAAGTTAATTTACATTTGACCCGGTTACAGAGATTTGGCTATCGGAGCCCTGAGAACAGTTGGTGCATTATCACCCTATTCTGTGGTCACTAGCTTGCTTCGAGGAGAACTTGTTTCTTGCGACTGCTACTGCGAACTGGATACTGATAACTACACAGGAAGGATAATTGTTGATGTTGGGAACATCGCAGTTCTAAAAATATTATTTTATTCACATTATATTTGAAAAGAATAATTAAGTAAGTAGAGCGTTCAGGAAATAAGGAAGATGTCAGAGAATGCTATATTAGGGATATTCTTGAAAGTGTCGATTACCTCATAATTATATTTTCTTTTCATCGGGCTCAGTGCTGCACCTTGGGAGAGGCATATATGTCCAGTAGTGGACTAATACAGGTTGATGTATGAATGATGACGATATTATCTTTTACCTATATGAGTACTTATAATATATTTTGCTGTTGAATACAGAAAAAAAAGAAGTCAGATCAGGATAAGATAGGTGATAAGGAAGCAGTTAAAATATTTCATGAACGTTATTGGGAACCTCTAATAGCAACAGCGACCCCACTCAATATCGTAGCAACTGCATGTATGGAGTCATAAAATTGAAATATATTCGCGTAAATCATGCACAGATTAATTTTATGGTGAATTTAACACATAACACTTTAAAATAAATATGAAACATTGTTAATAACAGACATTTTTACGACGATATCTTCTTGAAAAATCTGATAAGTGCCAACAATCTTCCAGTAACGGATGCTCAAGATCGGATTAAGTGAAGTAGACAGTATCTTAGCACTGTTGAAACAATCGCTAAGCAGAAGATCTTTGAAGTTTTAAGAATTCAACGACACTCCTAAAGTTCATTAAGTTTCTTTATGATACATATTATGATACAAGCAAACTGGATAAACAAAAAGTGGTGCCATCGATCTATATAAAAAGAAAACGAGTGAGCCTTAGTCGCATATGATGTAATAACATCTGACATCTCATCTTAGTAATAAGCAACATTAACATAATCTAGCACCGCGCGCGCTCATTGGTCAACTGTGAATCTGCAACTACTTCATCTGATCTTACATTATATAGAACGAGCGAGTTATAGATCTTCAGAAAACCGTATGTCTGGATAGCTCAGCTTGCAAATGCTCGGCAACTAATCTGAAGTACCGGAATTCTATTCCCGACTGAAGTGTTTACATTTTGCAGTTTAATTTTTTATGTGATGGCTTGATAGCACCGCGCACGCTCATTGGTCAAATCAAGTAGCGCACGCTTCTCCAGCTTCCTGATACACTTCCGGTTACATATTTGTTACTCTTTTCACGAAATCACACCCATAGATTACAGGAAAAGCGAGTGAAAAGATGTGATACATAAAAGATATGATGACACGCACATTTCTCTATTTGTTTTTGCTAATGGAAAACAATTCAAATTCGTTCGAAATTAAAATACAACCTGACACTACGTTTGGTCCTGTAATGTTGAAAAGCCCATTTCTAAGTTTATTGATGCCACAGACCTTTTCGATTTAGGTCTTTATTTGACAATTACTCAAGCCCAAGAAGGTTTAAAAAAATACGTAGTCCATACCGTCAAACCGAAAGTGAAGCACCCAAGATACGCCGATCAGCTCGTACGGACAAGCCTCACACACACGCACCATGTTATGCCAACCGGCTGCTACATCGCAAGATCTTGACTAACAAGTCATGTTAATTCTGTCAAGTTCTTTAGATCTTGACTAACAAGTCATGTTAATTCTGTCAAGTTCTCATGAAAAATAATGCAGTATTTCATGTTGAAATTGTGTATCAAAATACCACAAAATATCCACTCAGCACACATAACTGCCATTTGCTATGCTTCACTCGCTTGTTTGGCGATGTAGCTTTAGTTTTTTTTAATCTTGCTCAGACCTTCGTCATTTATATGCGGGTATGAAAGATGCTATCAAAACTGAATATTTTAGCACAAACTTAAATTCTAGATGCAATAATGCCCAAGATTCCTTCACAAGAAGTGATCAAGCTGAATTTGTTTTAAACAGCAGTACCAAGTTCTTCCATACAAAGCTGAAAATCATAACGTAAACTCCCACACACAAATAAAAAACCGCGTTGAAATCAGTTCATCTGCTGAGAAGCTAGGACAGAGAAAGGCTTCAAACGTAAAACACCTTTCTATTCGCTTCGGAGGAAAACGTAAGGAAAGGGAATGGCACGTAAGATCATCAGAGATCTAGGTACTACGTAGATATACCTAAAGGCTTAATTGTTTTAAGGTACTAATCTAATACTGTTAAATAAGCACATCTCCAACGAAGTTGACGCTTAACAGGCCAACTTGTAGGTAGACATGGATATAGGCAACTTGACAACGGGTATTCAATTGAAACCACATCTAACCCGTAAATTAAGTGGCAGACACGGCTCAGCAGTAAACTGTAAATTACACAGGCTAATGAACATTAGCTACAGATTAGTATATCGTATATCAAAGCTAAATTGATTAAACTCAGCATCAGATTCCATATTTTATGGAATATAGGATTAAAATATTAGACTTTTACTGCTCCCGTATCTGTAAACCTGCATGTTTTCCATTTTCCCACAGGAGTGTTGTATTTTTGTGGAATGAAAAGGAATGTAGTGTTAATTTAAAGCCTCAATATAAAATTGTATGTAATCTGGTTAGCAGGTATTTTAATTGCTCTATGCACCTAAATTTGAAACGCGTGGTAATATTAAGGGTATATATATTTATGGTATTATCCCAACAGTTGTATATTCCAGCCACTGTTGGGATAATAGAGATAAAGTAACTGCTTAAATATAATTATAACACAGAGACGGGAGTAACAAATAACAATTTAAATTCATCAAAATCAGCAGAAAGATATCCACGGTCTATTCTATGTATCTATTTTAAAATACTTTTGAACATCGATAAGTTACTTGAAAAATCAAAATACATTGTGTCACCTTATTGCTTATTTGTCCTATCTACCATTGGCTACATTTTACAGTTGAAGAGTTATTTGCTCTAATTTTTTAAAACAGCTTTATTTTCCAATATTGAAGTTCTTTCTTAATACACGAGTTACCTATGTACTGATATATATAATTTTCATAAAACATAGTAATTAATTATACCTTCTTTTACAGGTTTTTATAAGCAGATAGAACAAAGATGCATAAATATAATTACGAATGTGGACTTAGAACATTACCTCATTAGAGATAGGCCCAAGTGACTGTTTCATTTTTGCATGCTTATTTGTTCTATGCTCCAGATGTATATACAGGCCGGTGTTACATTTCACCGTATTATTCATAAAAAACTCAAACGCTATATAGCCCTAGTTAAGTTTAAAAGTATTCTGTCAATTTTTTCGTATTATTATTTGAGTTTGAAATAAAACAAAACACTTTTAATTATACTAGGTTAACTAATCGTTTAAGTATTATGAATAACTAGTTTTCCCGCCCGCAACTTCGTACGCGCAGGCTACTGTTTATCCCGAAAAAAAAGCATCCTATTTTCTTCTAGGATATTAAAAACCAATGCAAAAGTAGGCATAGCACCAATGTTCTTGGTGTTTTTTGACAGACTTGTTATTTCGTTTCCATGGCAACCACAGACCATTCTGTGATGACAACCGTTCCTTACAGTGAGTAATCAGCATATTCCAGTTTTCCAGTGGAAACTTTCAATTTTCAGGGATAAAAAGTATCCTATGTTTTATTCTAGGGTATAAGCTTTATCCATTCTAAATTTCATCAACATCTGTCCAGACATTATCGCGTGAGAGCTACCCAAATAAACAAACAAACGGACAACGTTTTACTTTTATATTTTGGTATGGGTAAGGTATAGTAGTAGATCCGAATTAGAACGACCTTAAGGCGCTCTTCTAGGGCAGTATGTAGGTATGAAAACAATTCCTCAGCCCCCGCAAATGTTTCGAGCGTAAACACGCAGCGAGCGAGAAACACGGCGCGAGTCGGGATGCCGCCGCGCTTTTCGGCATGCCACAGTATAGTAAATGCAGAAGATATGTAGATCGGGTTAGGGTATAATCTGGTTTAGCTTTTCGCTATATTGGGTGGGTACGAAAGAAAAAATAAATTTGCTTTTGTACTGAGTACGTTTAATTATTATGTAGGTAGTTATATGTACCACAAACCCACCGTTGTTTAGCGAAGTCCAATTGCGACATATTTAATCATACAAGTAGGTACTAACTTAGATTGTGAAAGTACCAATTAAGCACTTTTTGTATTTATGTTGTTTTTCTATGAATAATGCGCAGTAGAGGTACTCTACATGTTGATTTGATTTAATTGCGCATAGTTGAATAAGCATTTATGTACTTAGATGTTTTTCTCGTTAAAGTATGAGAAATGTAATTACTTAGTTGTTTATTACAATGAAGAATGTACTAGAAATCGCCTACGCATTTATAAAAGTTATATAAGGAAGTTACTAAGTACAAATTGTTATTATTTTATCTTCGCTTGAATTGTACGGTCAAAAGTAAGACCAATAAAATTAACTTCAAATTTAATTTGTTGTTTATTTTATTAAAATCTCGGCTCCGTCCAATTTGTCTGGCGCAGCCGGTTGTATTTTTTTTTAAAGTCGTGGAAATTTAATTTGTCCGGCGCTTACTTCAACAATTGTGAAATATAATTTGTCTGGCGCAACCTACATATTTGGTGCAGCTGTCCTGAATAACTTCAGTGTGTTCCTAACAAATCCACGTAAAAAAATACTCGAACCAAACAAATACGACTGTATTGGAAAAAGGAGTTGAGAAACAATTCAGCGAGTGGAATAATCACCGAGGCATGGGATCGAGCGGTTTTAAGTGAGTCGAAAATCATTCACTTTCCGTATTCTTGCCCTGCTATTCGACCCTTAGTGTTTTTGGACAAAAATTGCCAATACACTTGTTATTTTTGATTTATTGTATGCGAATTTATGATTTTTATGTGAACTTATTGATTTTATGTGTTTTTATTGATTTTTATGTGAATTTTTTGACGTTTTATGCGTTTTTATTGATTTTTATGTGAGTTTATGTGTTTTTATTGATTTTAATGTGAATTTTTTGACGTTTTATGCGTTTTTATTGAATTGTATGTGAATTTATTGATTTTATATGTCTTTATCGATTTTTATGTGAATGTTTTGATATTTTATGCGTTTTTATTTGAATTTTATGTGAATTTCTTGATTTTTATGCGTCATAATTGATTTTATGTGAATTTATTGATTTTAATGTGTCTTTATTGATTTTTGTGTTTTTATTGAACTTTTATGTGCTTATATTTAATTATATTTTGAATTTTTGTGTGTTATACGTGTTATATTATACAAACGCATACTTTATTTTAATATTTTGAATTGATTTTAAATAATAATTTAAAATGGAACCTATGAGGATTATAACGAATGAAATTGTGAAATTGATTCCTAAATTTGATGGGAATGAAAAATTATTAAATTTATTTATTTCAAAATGTGAATATGTGCGTAGCTAAAGTGGATCCGAAGTAACAGCAGCACAATAATTATATTTATTTTATGTAATTTCAAGTAGAGTTGTAGGCAGAGCAGCCTCACTATTAAATGAAAGTAGCGACATGGCTACAATTGAAAATCTTTTTATTCAAGTTAATAATATAATTGAAAATGGAAACAGATTGTGAATTAGACAAAATATTATCTGAAAATCTAATGAAACTGAGATTAAATCGTATGCATCAAGAACAAAGAAATGCATTTTTTTTAATTGATGCAGTCAAGATGAATTAATTATTGATATTAAAACTAAGATGCTATTTCACTAATACTTCTAATTATAACTTTATAAAATTTGAGCAAAAATTAATTGAAATTGAGAAAGCATTGAATAGAAGTAAAATAAATGATTTTGAAAATAAAGTATCTCATGCTTATAGTTTGTTAACTCATAATTATCAAATAATTCTTTCTAAGTTAGATGAGATTGATACAGCAATCGCATTAAGTAAAAATAAGATATTACATAGATAAATAATGGATACTAATGAATTATTTGAATTGTTAAAAAATATTGAGAGAACAGATAAGTTAATTTTCCCTGTTAATTATGAAAATTTAGTAAACATGGAGCAAAATATAGAGATAAAAGCTTATATTAAGGGTAGGCAAATTACATATGTACTGGCAATTCCAATTGTACGCAAAAACACTTACAAATATTACCAGTTATTCCCCTTACCTATCCTTGATACTTTTAATAATATTACATCCTTGATACTTCCTAAATATCCTTTTATCCTCGTGAAGGATTTGAACTCTATTACATTGCTCTCCAAGCCATGCGACGAGATTGATGAGAAATTATTTCTTTGTAAAGAAAGTTGTGCAGTCGTATTGGAACAAGATAAATGTATAACTGATTTAATGAAATTTACACTGAATATTACGTCGTGTTCGCCAATTTTAATCGAAACTTCAGAGATAAAAGTTCAACAAATTGAAATGAACATATGGATAATTTTTGCAAGTTACCAAACGTACTTGACAAAAACCTGTGAAAATGAGATTACTCGAGAGAAAATCCTTGGTACTTATATTTTAACCTTGGACGATAATTGTAAAATACAAGTTGAAGATATTACTCTACAGAAGAAATTGTTCAGAGGAATGAACTTACATATTCCTAAACTACCATTGATAAATTTACCAAGTGTTCCAGTTACAAATAATTTCAAAAGAAAACCTGTTAACTTAGATGAAGTAAACATGGAAAATCTACAAATGCTGAATTATATTGTGAAGAAAAGTGAAAACAGTGAATATAGTGAAATGAGTGAAATGGTCAATAAAGTGCATATAAAAAGTGTTAGTTTATGGACATTAATACTTTATATTATAATGATTTTTACTATTGTATACTTTATTATAAAATATAAAAATGAGATTTTGAAATTATGTAAAATTGAAAATAATCTGACTTCAAGAAATGAACTTTCAGATAATTTTCAATCTCAGGGTGGAGAAGTTATATGTACCACAAACCCACCGTTGTTTAGCGAAGTCCAATTGCGACATATTTAATCATACAAGTAGGTACTAACTTAGATTGTGAAAGTACCAATTAAGCACTTTTTGTATTTATGTTGTTTTTCTATGAATAATGCGCAGTAGAGGTACTCTACATGTTGATTTGATTTAATTGCGCATAGTTGAATAAGCATTTATGTACTTAGATGTTTTTCTCGTTAAAGTATGAGAAATGTAATTACTTAGTTGTTTATTACAATGAAGAATGTACTAGAAATCGCCTACGCATTTATAAAAGTTATATAAGGAAGTTACTAAGTACAAATTGTTATTATTTTATCTTCGCTTGAATTGTACGGTCAAAAGTAAGACCAATAAAATTAACTTCAAATTTAATTTGTTGTTTATTTTATTAAAATCTCGGCTCCGTCCAATTTGTCTAGGTACCTAGGTCTGAATTATTATTGTAATTGCAATCTAATCTTAAAATAAATATCCAAAAGTTTGTGTGCATTTATGTATATTCAATTCGATTTATTTCAGATATAAACATTCATATTTGTTAGTATACCTATGTGTGTCTGTTACCATTAAGCGCTGATATGGCTGAATGGATTTTGATAAAATTGTGTATATCTTATCATCATCATCCATCATCATTTCTCCACGCAGGTAAAACCACTGGGCGCAGCTAATAAACGTATAGCTGTAATAATATCATACTAATAAAGTTTGTGTGCCTATTTATGATTGAAACTATGTTATCTATATCAGCTGAACGGATTTGGAAGAACGGCTAAAATTAGAAAAAGTGTGATATGGCATATTATTTTTAATGTAGGTATAAACTAAAATGTTTCACATTATTTTCACTCTGTAATGTCGTATGGGTCTGAGACAATGCTGCTGACACCAATAGAATTTTTGTATTACAGAAACGTGCTGTAAGGTCTATCTATAGGCTTAGCCCTAGAGAATTGCTAAGAAACATCTTTTCACAAGTGACATTTTTAACATTGCCTTGTTTATATGTCCTCTTGGATATTCTGTACGCTCGAAAACATTTAAACAGGATTACAACATGCGGACAACGTCACAACTATGAGAAAAGGCACAAGTATAAACTTGTGCTGCCAAAAACTAGGCTATCAAAAATTTACCGATACTTTTTTAAAAACTATGTTCGTTTTTATAATTCACATGGAGTGAATAATTTGTGTGAGCGGATTATTTGTGATTGATACACAATTTTATCACAAAAGACTGCATTGTTTTTGATGTTTCATGAGAACTTGACAGAATTGAAACGACGAACAAGGTCTAGATCTTGTTGCGATGTGGCGGCCGATCGGCTAACATGGTGTAAGTGAGAAGCGGCTTGTACAAACGAGTGGATCGGAATATTTTAGTTGCTTCTCTGTAGATTTCATCATCATCATCAGCCTAGATCTCTGTCCACAGCTGCACGAAGGCCTCTTCTTATGAAAACAATACTATTAATTCAAACTGACGGCGTATTTAAAACTAAAGTAAAGGATTTTTTAATGCAAATGGCATATTATAGCGTTAAATATTTTTTAAGTGACAAGGCTTTATGGCTGAATTTGGACTGTACCATAAGTACTAAACTCTAAGATAATTTTCACGGCATTAATTTACTTTAATTCTTTAATATATAGATATTTTTATTGTTTATTATAGATTTGTATTTTATGTTTTCTCTGTTGATGCTCATAAGTGTACCGTGTTGTACCTATATTAAAATAAATAAATGGAAATTGACAATCATACTCAAATATAAAAACAGAAACAAAGGCAATCAAATTAGAATGACATTGAAACTAAAATCAGAGATCACATCAGCGGTCTGCTGATGGTATTTATTTCTTCTCATCAAAGCACAGCATTTTTTTTGTGTTATCCTCGCCATTTATACGGCAATTTTTCGACCTTCTGATGTTTCATTATCAATCAAAGACAAAAAGAATAAATATTGACATAACTACTTTAAAAATATGTGTTTTTGTAGCAACCATCTTAGCAGCACAAACACATATACACAAAATCACTTGCGCAGGCGTATTATTGAAAAAAAAAGCAAAACAAACCATGGTATGAAACGAACATGTGGTATAACACAATGGATACTTTTTATCCCGGAATATAATAAGACTCCTCGGAAAAACTGGAAATTATCGATTACTCGCTGTACAATGCTGTCAAAAAGCATCAAGAGAATACTATACGTTGGTGCTATACTTTTGCATTGATTTTTAATACCCTAAAAAACATAGGATGCCTTTTTTCGAAATAAATTGTAGTCCGCGCAGACAAAGTTGCGGGCAAAAGCTATATTAAAAAAAACTGCCTTGTGAACCCCAAATGAATTGGATGAGAAAATCCAAAAAGTTGTGCGAATCCTTAGGGAAGAAGGCACAAAATTTTGTCAGCTGCAGCGTACGGACAAGATATCTAAAATCCCAGATGAGGCTCTTCGACTTATGGACAAACGGCGGGAGCAACAACAAGCCACACCGTCAGAAAAAAGGTAGCTCCATCAGAAGATTAGTAAGCTGGTGTGATGTGACCTCCGACGCTCAAATACACACCTGATAGAGAAGGCGATTGAGCAAAATTGGTAGTCGAAAGCCTTCGCCCAGCAATTAATTGAGTAGGTCCCATCTGACGAAGCTCAGTACCAATAATGGTACAACCATCGTCTCTAAGCCGGAGATTTTGTCTGAGAACGAAGACTTCTATGGTGGATTGTATGACTCGCATGCTTCTAACCCTGAACCCAGCAAAGTGGATTCCCACACAATGACCCGCCACTAAACTGACAAACTGCCTGACGTCAGTCATGACCTACGGAGCCGAAATGTGGACACTCATGGTCAAACTAGTCCACAAATTTTAGGTTGCTCAGAGGTCACATTTCCCAAAGAACCAATAACCGTTGGGGTAGATGAGTTCTCGAGTGCAGACCACTTTTAGGCAAACGTAGTGTAGGAAGCTCTGTGGCCAAGTGGAGTAACGACTCGTGAAAATCGGCTGGTAAAAAATGGATGAGGAGAACTGAAGACCGTACTCAGTGGCGTGACTTAGGAGATTAAATTTTTGCCTAAACGCCTTGATAGATTTTGATAAATGAGGTATCATTGGATTCGTATTAATCATGAGAGTGCTAAAGAATATATAAAAGGTCAAGAAAACTAATATGACGGCACACAGCTGAAATATTGTATTTTCCACTGAACATACAATGATCCAAACCTATCGAGTGATGTATAAAAATTAAGGTCTTTAAAGGACCATTCCAAAAAAATACAATTCTTTTTCCTAAATAGTAGCAAATGTCTTTTAAGCTTCTTACAAAATTTTCAGTTTTAGACTTTTCACGTTAGCACTATAGTCCAATATTGCAATTGCAACTATTATTTTAAAATATGTAAGTAAATATGAAACGTTAAAATTATATTATTATCATTTTTGCAGGTCCGTCCGCTAGCGTGGCTGAAAAGCAAAAACACGAGCATGAGCATACGTTTGCGTCATGTGTTCCGCGCCCCACGCCTGCACGCCAGTCGGGTTTTTTGTATTTTTATAACAATTTTTACTTGTTAATTACCTACGTCTATCAATACATTGTTTCTACTTTATCCTTGATTTCAGTGATTGGTAGAAAACTAGTCAGCAGGTGGACGAAACTGGATTTAGGGTCAAAAACTGGCAAAATGTGCATATTCAGTCATACATAAAATAAAAATAAAACACCTTTACTAGCAATTGGCAAAGAACTGGCGAACTTACTACACTACTTTTTCATTTCCCATCGTTTTATACTGAATTACTGACCCAAGTATTATTTTGGGGTAATTGAGCAAAGAATTTTAACTAAGTAACTCAATCTGTTCAGAAAATCTTACCTACTGTACTTTTTTTATACTGTGGCATGCTTGTGTAAAAAATGATTAGGTCGTCAACGTAAATCATATACTGTAAATAAATGAGTTAGGTAATTGGTTAAGTATCGGTAAGTATTTTTTGTTATTTTTTTGTAACAAACTTTTATCTACATAATTAAAAATCAAAATACTTACCTAATAATTATTATTATAAAAAATAAATAACCTGCTTACAACTTTTCAAGTATTTACATACCTATTTTCGATAGATATAGGTATAAGTATCTATTATATTTATTTAATATATAATTTTTATTTTCAGTTCCAATCTGAATTATTTTACCCATTTTGGAAAATATAAATCAATGAATAAAAATACGTTACTCACAATTTTTACCTATACGATAACTTTACTACGCCAAACATTTATTTACGGCTCTAAACTACAATGATCATACAAATGTACTAACGCGAGGGCACCGCGAGGGGTATTTTTGCGGAGACAAACGACACAGGTCCTTCCTCGGAGAAGCCTCGGCGGACACTGACGGACGACGACTAGTGCTCGAAATGCAAAATTTTGGTTGTTTTTCCTTCTTGGAAAAATATAAGAACAAAATTAGAATATTTTTTTAATGCAGCTCCTAAAGAATAAAAAGCCACGTCTATTGGAATAACTTTCACATGGCTTTATGATAGTATCACTTAACAGGACACTTTTTAAATACCGATTTAGAGTCATCTTTGGAATTATTTTTTATCGAGCCAACAATTCTCAATCACGTTTCTATAATTTACAATTTCTAGAGTGTATATTCAAATTTGATAAAAATGTGCTAGAAGCCCGCCTTAACCCATATTATATTTAATGGATGAAAAGTATTTTACATCAAATTTAGTACCAACGCTAAAATATATATCGCGAGTGGGTTGGCTAAGAAATTCCTGGCCAGGATAGTCTGGCCAGGAATTTCTTCCATCTAGAATAGAAACACAGACCTCATTGTATTAATAATACCAATGGCTTTGTTTGTCAGCTTATGCTGCAAATGGGTAACCAACACTGCCGTTGTGTGTACATACCAAATAACTTGTAATTTTATTTATTTCCTGGGGTTGTCAAAAGTTACAAACAAAAAAAAAATAGCCTTAGACATGTAAATAATCAAAGCTCACAACACTTTCTATGTTCTTTTTATGATTATACTCTTAAAAATCTAATATAATTACTCGATTGTAATAAAGTTGAAGTTAAAAGTAGATAAATATCTGACAGAGCTCAAATTCAATCTCAGAACAAGGGAGCCAGAATCACTGGAGTCGTATTACAGTAACACCGTCCGAATTAAAGAAATAAGAAATTTTCTATGCTTGACAAACCGGGAATCAATCCTGTCCTGCGCCTATGATGACACATTACGCTACTTATATGAACGCACTTTTGGGATTAGCCTATAAAGTCAGTCATTAAAAAACAACATCCTGTTTCAAATTTATACAGGAATCGAGTGTAAATTAAAAATTACTTGCTGCTTAGTTTATGGCTACGTCTGCTTATATTTACTTTTACAGTATGTTCAAGACATCATTTGACATTTGTCTAAAACAATATAAGCATCAAAACACAACAATTTAAATGATTTAAGAACTTTTTAGGGAGCAACGAGGTGATTATTGTGATGTCTCGAGCCACAGTAACAAATCAAACAAAATGGCAGGCATGACGTCGCGGGCTATGATTGGTCGATTGAGTAGACTTAGAACACTCAAGCACTCTTAACCAACAGGACTGAATTTTAAATCTTAACAATACTGCATTTAAAAGTGATTTTCGTAAAAATTGGTACTTAGAACAAATAAAATAATTTCCCAAAAAAATTAAATCGACTTCATAATAAAAATGCTATTTTGTAAAAAAAAAACACTAAAATTAATAAAATAATTACAAATGTTAATTACAACTTTTCTGGCTAGAAAAGTATCACTTTTTCGAAATTACCAATGTAATAATAATGCATATAAACAACATAAGATAAGAAAGATTTTTTTGAAGGCGGTGCCAAACCAAGCCATAATTATTAATATGGTTGAGCTTATTCAAAATGATAATGTCTTAAACGGCTTGACGTGCTATATAAAATAATAAGCTTTTAAAGTATTTATCTACAAAAACTTTATCTCTTTTTTTTTTTTTTTTTTTTTAAAGTATTTATCTAATTTTTTTTTTCTGCTGCTGCTGCTGCTGCTGCTGCTGCTGCTACTACTACTGTAGTTTTGAATTGTCATTAGAACTACAACAAAACACTAAAACTTGTTGTTTTTTAATTGTCATTGTACCCATGTGCATAACTTCAGCATCTTTGGACGTCCTTCAATTGTTCAAAATTGACTTGCAATCCAGTCCTAAACATTATAACACAGTGAATTAAATTAAAGCTTGTTTAAAGCTACAAAATCAATTTTGATGAAATTTATACAGTACCATACTAGACGTCTTCTTACTCAAGTAAAAACAAACATTTAATTCGGTTCAGAAATCCCAAGATATTAGAGAACATAAACTATAAAACAAATTGTTTTTTTAATAAAACTACTGAACCAATTTTGATGAAGTTTATATGAGACTACATGGAAAGTTTACCCTTTTGAAAAAAAACAACCGTCTTAATCGGTTAAGAAATCTAAGAGATAAACACAAAATAAAAGCAATATAAACATAAACTCGAATGGATTTACTCAACAAAAATATTTATAATCGAAAAACTACTGAACCAATTTTGATACAATTTATATGGAACCACCTGGAAAGTACACACTTTTAAAAAAAACAATTTTTAAAATCGGTCTTTAATTGACTGCGATATAGACCAAAATACAAAAAAGAAAAAAAAACATACATACAGCCTAACATAACCTAACATAACCGTCTCCTTTTCTGAAGTCGATTAAAAAGCACTCCGGCGACTATTGACAAAACTGATTCTTCTTTACTGGTTCTTCTTAAGCACCAAATTGTCATTTACCTATTATGTTAGTGAAACGCCTCAATTTTGTTTCCAGTTCCAAAAAACTGTTGTGACCTATAAAAAGAATAATAAATATCCCTAACCTACACGTATTGTGAAGCATACCTAGTTTGAACACCATTTTCATTCAACAACATGTTACCTTTTTTAAGCTTTTATTTAACTTTACTTGCACATATTTATGTCTGTTCTGGAACCTTGTAATTCAAATTTCGAGCGCTTCCCGATTGAGAAAACTTTCAGGGTAGCTCACAAATCAATGGCAATGCATTTAAAAAATACCTTAAAAGGTGACAAATAATAAAAAAACAAGCTCTTAAAAGCTTTTCTTTAAAATGAATTTATAAATTATACTTATTCTTCTATTCTAAAATTTAAGTACCATTTTTTTTTTATTACGGACTAGGCAATCGTTTGATCACGATCTTACCTGATGGAAAGCGATGATGTGGTCGAAGGTGTAGCACGCTTGCCTAGTAGATACGTATTCACTCTTGACTTGAACACACCGGGGTTATAATTTACCGGAAACACAGACGAGGGCAGGGCATTCCACTCATTTGCAGTTCTTATAATAAATGAAGAAGCGTAACGCTTCGTTCTTGTGTGAGGTATTTCAACCATGAAAGGGTGGCGCTTTGCTGATCGTCTAGTCGTACGGTGATGGAAAGGTGATGGGGGAATCAGGTTGTGCAGTTCTTGTGCACACTCTCCATAGTGCAATCTGTAGAATACCGACAGGCTTGCTACCTCACGTCGATGCGCCAGATTTGAAGCTTACTCTTTACCAGAGTGTCATCCCCAATGAGCCTGATAGCACGTCTCTCAATTGAATCCAAAGACTCGAGCTGATACTTGGCAGAACCGTCCCAGAGGTGGCAGCAGTACTCCATACAAGATCGGACCTGTGCTTGATAAAGATTCAAAAGCTGTCCCGGTGTGAATTACCGCCTAACCTTAGACAAAATACCAAGTTTTTTTTGCAGCTACCTTGGCTTTGGAATCAATATAAGACCCAAAATTCAGGTTTGATGTGAGTTCGACACCCAAAAGCTCCAAATGGTCGCCTATTGGTATTGTTACACTTTGGAAAGACGGAGATCAGTTTAGAGGACTCTTTTTAGCAGAAAACAAACACGCCTGCGTTTTAGTAGCATTAAACTTAACCAGGTTAGCATCGCCCCAATCAGACATGGCTTCTAAGGCTAAATTTAAACGGTCTACCATAGCCTCTCTCTGAAACTGGACAGCGTCACAGCTGAATTGAGCATTGGAAGTGTATCTCTCAACTACAGTACTGTCATCAGTATACCCAAAAGTACCGGGCTTCAGAAGGTCACTAATGTGCAGTAAAAACAGTGTAGCCGAGAGAACCGATCCCTGAGGTACACCGGCATTGATAGCCGTTTGATCAGACGAGTAGCCCTCTAAGACTACTCAGTACGTGAGTGGCATACGCAAGAAGATCCCCAGTAGACCGGTTTCGGCGAAATCCGTATTGCCGGTCACTGAGAAGTCTTCAAGGTAGTAAAAAAAAATATATTATAAACTTTCGCACCCACTTAACTGCAGAAATCTAAGTACGAAGAAATACCTTCTTTGTAAGCAGAAACAGATAATGGTGACCTGTGATAGCGCCCGCTATCAGTTTGATTTTTGCGTATGTACTTTATAACGCCTGCTGAAATTGGTACATCTGATCTTAAACAAGCATTGCTCCCATAGGTCTAGTTAAAGGGAAAAGATACGGCAGGCTTTCATATCACATAAACAAAAACTGGACTTGATACAACTGCAGGCAAATATAACACAGCGACATTCCCGCACTCTCCTGCTTCATTTGTATCAATAACAAAAACAGAGACACATACGCAGCCAGTAGAGCAAATGAGAGTCACTGTTAACACGTGCTACACAAACGCAAAACAGAATTTGACTAATGAGAACGAAGGCCAATTATGTGCGTCGCAACTAATCTATGCGATCCACGCCGAGTTGAGCTGATACCTAATCTCACTATTAATTAGATCTATACTTACTCCAAATTATATGCTATCAGAGTGAGAAAAGTACTACCCTAAAGCAGTGCCTATACTCATATGAAACTAAAACAATTTTTGTTTATATGCAGAAATTTAAGAACCTGTTAGGCAATCTACCTACACTAAAATTGCCTAGAATGCACATTCCACGTAAACGGTCGCTGTGACCTCAATAGAGCGATGGCGTACGTGACTTGCGTGGATTGCTGATGCAGCACCCTTGCCTCGTGGAAGCCTTTGGCGTACGTGACTGCGCAGATTGCTGATGCAGCAGCACTTCGCCCCGCGGAAGCCTTCAAGCCTAAGCTACCCATTCAGCGGCTTCACTTCGGTACCCACTTCGTCCGAACATAGACTAGTATTATATTATAAACTAATTGTAACTTTTATATTAATTAAATTTATTAGAAATCTTTTCGGTTTTTTTTTAAATCCTCCGGCAGCGACCTCCATAATTGGCGCAGTTGGTAGGATCTTAGAAGCAGTGCACGCGCGAGAAAAAGGACAAACCAGAATCGTTATCCAGAGATCCCGCATGGTGGCTGCTCGTACTATCAAGTACCTCATCTAAGATCCGAACTTTGGAAGGCGCGCGGCCGGGGACCACACTTGAACTTCAGTGGAACCGAACAGGATAATGTTGTAAGTACATTGAAATTATTGTACCTATTGTGTTGCTTCCTTGGAAATCCTTCCCTTCAAGATTTTTTATCCCGGGAGAAACACGGACAAATCTGTCTCCTTAAGACAGATTAGTAGGAATAAGGAACTAGATTTAAATAGAAGTGTAAGCTCTCTAGAATCAGAGGACGATTTAAATTTAGATAGATTATTTTGTGATAAATCTAGCTATACGAAAATGGATCCAGACACGATTTATAAGGCTTTACGCCCTGTGCCGGACTTTGACGGCAATCCGAATGTCCTTACAACATTTATTCGGATATGTGACCAGATAGTGACTAAATATATGAGTAGGGAAGCGGGCGCAGAATTAACCAACTTATGCTTAATAAATGGTATTTTGAACAAAATTACTGGTAATGCTGCGCGAACTATTAACTCAAACGGAATACCCGAAAGTTGGTTGGGTATTCGTAATGCTCTAGTTAACAACTTTTCCGACCAACGAGATGAGACCGCACTATATAATGACCTGTCCTTACTTAATCAGGGAAATAGCACACCTGTAGAGTTTTATGACAAGTGCCAGAACCTTTTCAGCACCCTTATGACGTATGTCACTTTACACGAAAACGTTGGCACTACTATCGAGGCCAAACGTGAACTATATAGAAAATTAACGTTACAATCTTTCGTGAGGGGTCTGAAAGAACCTCTAGGGTCTCGTATTCGATGTATGAGACCCGCAACAATTGAAAAGGCACTGGAATTTGTCCAGGAAGAACTTAACGTGATGTACCTACAACAAAGGACCGAATCATTTGATAGAAGGGCCCCATCAGTACAGCAGCAGCAAGCTGCCGGCACACAAAAGACTTCTCCTTTGGTTTCGTTTGCAGCCCCTAAACCGTTTAATTTTGGGCATCACCAACCTAGTTGGCAAAGACCAATGATGATGCAGCAGCAGCAGCAGCAGCAGCCTGCTTTCCATCAGCCTGCTTTTTATCAACCACGTATGCCCACTAGAACCCAACAGATGTTCCGCGCAACCCCGCCTAACTACAACCCTCAGAACGCGTTCAGATTTCCCCCGCGTAATGTTCCTCAAAATACAGACCCAAAACCAATGAGTGGTGTAAGTCATTTCGTGACTAAAACACTCCCTCCTGCATTAACAGGACATGATTGGCGTAGATTTGGAAACCCGCCGCCAACTAACTACTTTAAATCCCGCGAAATGAACTTCAACGAGACAGCGCATGGTGACGAGACATTTTATTATCCAAATTATTACAGTGAGATGACTGACAATCCTTACAATGACCCTTCCTATGGCGCTTACTATGACTACGGTCAGACCAGCCCCGAATGTTACTACGACAATGCCCAGTATACTGACATGACGAACGCCTTAGAGGCCCCACCTTCGACTAACCAAGATCAAAATGAATCGGATTTTCTCAAGGGTCGCACCAACTCCGAACCAGAATAGAACTTAATTTACAGTCAAAAAGGGAGTTACGTTATATACAGATATCTGAACCTCCCCTTAAACTCCTCGTAGATACCGGCGCAAACCAATCTTTCATTAGCCCCGAAGCCGTGGAAAAGTTTTTTCCACATGTGCCCTTGAATTTTGATCCTTTTGAGGTCACTAATTCTCGGGTAACGAGCACACATCACTATTCAATTACAGTACCTAACTTTTCTGAATTTAACGATCATAAAGAAATTAAACTCTTTGTCTACAAATTCCACAATCACTTTGACGGGTTACTAGGGTTAGATTTGTTAAACGGAGTTCAAATCGATCTGAAACGCGACTTTTTAGTGACAGATCACGCGAATATACCCCTTTCCTGCTACACTTGTAGAAAGGCTAATTGCCAGGAAACAATCCCTGCTAATTCGACTAGGTTAATTAACGTGCCTATCTGTAACCCCGATGGTGATGTCTACGTTTGCGAGCAAATGATGTGTAATTGTATCATTCACGAATCACGGCAGTAACAGACCAAACAGGCATTATAGAGATTGAAAATCCAACGAATTCTGACATGACTGTGACGTTTGACCGGACTGTAAAAGTTGATTTGTTCAATATTGAGTGCACAAGTACCGAACAAGACCCTAGTCGGACTAGTTCAGTACTATCTCGACTACGTACCGATCATTTGAACGCCGAGGAAAAAGCGAACTTAGAGACTTTGTGCGGACGATACGCTGACGTCTTTTACATTGATGGCGAGAACTTGACTTTTACTAACAAAATCAAGCATCAAATTAAAACTACAGACGAATCACCAGTTTATACGAAAAGCTACCGCTATCCGTTTATACATCGTCAAGAAGTTAGAGATCAAATCACAAAGATGCTGGAGCAGGGTATAATCAGGCCTTCTGATTCTGCCTGGAGCTCACCTATTTGGGTAGTTCCTAAAAAGATAGACGCATCCGGAAAGCAAAAGTGGAGGCTAGTCGTAGACTTTCGTAAACTGGACGACAAGATTATCGATGATAAATATCCTATCCCAAATATTTCAGATGTCCTTGACAAACTCGGTAGATGCCAATATTTTACTACACTTGATTTGGCTTCAGGCTTCTATCAAGTAGAGATGAGCCCTAACGACGTACCCAAGACCGCTTTCAACGTAGAACACGGGCACTTCGAATTTATGCGTATGCCAATGGGATTAAAAAATTCTCCATCAACTTTCCAAAGGGTGATGGACAATGTGCTCAGAGGCCTACAAAACGAGATTTGCCTGGTGTACCTCGATGACATCATCGTTTTTAGCACGTCATTGCAAGAACACATGATTAATTTAGAGAAAGTATTCAACAGATTGCGGGAGTCCAACTTTAAAATCCAGATAGACAAGTCTGAGTTTTTGAAGCTGGAAACCGCCTATTTGGGCCACATAATCAGTAGAGACGGTATTAAACCGAATCCTGATAAAATTGCAGCTATCAAAAAATATCCTCTTCCAAAGACCCCCAAGCAGATAAAACAATTTCTAGGACTTTTGGGATATTATAGAAAATTTATACCGAACTTTGCCCGCATCACTAAACCCATGACTAAATGCCTAAAGAAATCTAATAAGATAACGTTTGACTCTGAGTATACGGACTGTTTTGAAAAATGTAAGACATTACTGACCAACGACCCAATTCTGCAATATCCAGACTTCACCAAAGACTTCATCTTAACCACAGACGCTTCTAACTTGGCAATTGGAGCCGTGCTCAGCCAAGGACTTGTAGGTTCAGATAAACCCATTTGCTACGCATCTCGTACCTTGAATGAAAATGAAATAAATTATAGCACCATTGAAAAGGAGCTGTTAGCAATAGTATGGGCAACAAAATACTTTAGACCCTACCTTTTCGGTCGCAAATTTAAAATCTTCACAGACCACAAGCCCCTTCAATGGATTATGAACATTAAGGAACCTAATTCCAGACTCACAAGATGGAGGCTCAAGTTGAGCGAATATGACTACACAGTAGTATACAAGAAAGGAAAAATTAATACGAACGCCGACGCTTTGTCCCGTATAGAAATTAATAATGAAGAAGTAGACTCAATGATAGCTAACCCCACGGACAACGCACCCTCACAAATAGACTCCTCTACAGTAACAGCTCACACCAGCAATGAGAATCCCGTCCTGGAAGTCCCCATTACTGACGAACCCCTGAATAAGTTTCACCGACAAATATGTCTCACTATAGTAGGAGACATTAAAAGACGAACGACAGCAACCAAGCCTTTTGATACACACACCCGCACATTCATACAAGTAGCAGAGTCCAATCTCGAACAGGATGTAGTTAATGCTATTAAAGAGTACGTTAACCCAAAGGTTAAAACTGCCCTTAAAATTACACCCCCTCTAGGAATGTATTCGATCCTCCCAATCATCCAAAATAACTTTAAGAGTTCCGCTATGAATCTGGTCTTAGCAAAGACTGAACTAGAGGACGTTAAAGAATATCTCAGACAACAGGAGATCATTAAGCACTATCACGAAGGCAAAACCAATCATAGAGGAATAAATGAATGTTATCTGGCTCTTGCGCACAGATACTATTGGCCTAAAATGAAAGAAGAGATAACAAAGTACATCAATGAATGCACAGTTTGTGGTCAGATGAAATATGATAGACATCCCATCAGACCGCAATTTAATATCGTACCTCCCGCGACAAAACCCCTCGAGATTGTACACATGGATTTGTTCACAGCACATAACGAGAAATATCTAACCCTTGTAGACGCGTTTTCAAAGTATGGACAAGCTTACCACCTACGTGATGGCACCGCTGTTAGTATCCTGCAAGGACTATTAAATTACAGTACACATCATGGCCTGCCCTTAACAATTGTGACTGACAATGGGACCGAATTTACAAACCAGATGTTTGCTGAATTTATAAGACTACATAAGATAAACCACCATAAAACTTTAGCCCATGCCCCTAACGACAATGGAATTATAGAAAGATTTCATTCAACCTTGTTAGAACATCTACGAATCTTAAGACTGAGACAGAAGGACGAACCAACAGTTAACTTAATGCCTTATGCCATCCTAGCATACAACAGCTCAGTACATAGTTTTACAAAATGTAGGCCCCATGACATAGTCCGAGGACATTTTGATCCTAGAGATCCTTTTGACATTGACATGACTGGACATTTAATGCAGCAATACATTCTATCCCACAGAGACCAGATGAAAGCAGTTTACGATAAATTAAACGAAACGGCTCTAGAAAATCGTACAAAAATAATGGAAACTAGGAACAAAAATAGAGAACCCGAGGTCGAATATCAGCCAGACCAGCAGGTCTTCATAACTAACCCTTTAGCGAGCAGGAATAAACTTGCCTCTCGATACACTCAAGACACAGTTTTAGCGGATTTACCTATTCACATATATACTTCTAAAAAGAAAGGACCCACTGCGAAATCTCGACTTAAACGTGTACCTAAATCAGCCAAATTGTTGCAGGATATTCCTGATAATAATCCACCTAACGCTGGGACACGAGATAAGACTTGAAAGTCTTGACAATGGACCTGGTATACTTCCTTTCAAACTAGGACAAGCTCGACTTATTACGCACTATCATTCCTTCCTTCAATTTATTGACTTAACCAACATTAAAGATAGACTTGACTCGGTAAGCTCCCAACTGAGACTTTTTGAAACTCATCTTAGCAACGATACACTTGACTTATACGAGCTACAAATTGACTACCTTTTCACTAAATTAACCAAAATCAATAATCAACTTAACACACTAGAGCCCAACCATTTAAGAAGTAAGAGAGGCCTTATAGACGGTCTAGGATCTTTGGTCAAAAGCATTACTGGTAATTTGGACCATACAGATGCCGAGAAATATAATGACGCGATAAGGATATTAGAAAGTAACGAAAATAAGATGGTGTCCGAAGTAAATGATCATATTAGTCTTAACAAAGATTGGATGACTCAACATACAATTCTACTTACTAAAATAGCAGAAAACCAGGAGAGAATTAACGGTAGTTTGCAACTAATTTTAGATAACAATGCTTATGCTGACACCAGCCTTCTTAAATATGCGAAGTTTGCTCAGCTATTAGCAATAATCAGTGAAAACGCTGAAGATTTATTCATAGAATTAAACAGAATAGAAAATATCTTAGCTTTTATACGTGCATCGAGCACACACCATAGCATGTTAAGTATAGACAATTTAAGGAATATGATAATTAAACTAAAGTTAGTATATAGCCAAGATCAGGTACTAGAGGCGGATCTAAGAGAATATTATAACATCATAGAATCAGGCTATTATTATGCAGGTAATAAGATAGTCATCATTTTCAAAATTCCTATTGTTTCACCAAGTCAGTTTGATTTTTATAAACTATCCCTAGTTCCTAACAAAAACTCACAAACCTTTGTTCCTCCTTACCCATTCCTTGCAACCAATGGCAAGACTTTCATGTACATAGAGGCTGAATGCCCGAAGTTCAACCACCAGCACCTGTGTGAAGAAAAGGTCAACCATCTGCCGAGAGGATATCCAGACTGTATCCAGAACATCATCATCCACCAAACCCTGGATAAGACATGCCGCCCTACCAAAGTCACTCTCGAAAAGGAAGCTATGGAGCAGCTAGACGACCAACACTACTCTCTTATCTTCCCGAAACCAACGAAGACCGAACTGCAATGCGAACGACAGGAATTTATCACCCTACATGGAAGCTATCTCGCCACCATACCCCTGAAATGTCTTCTACGCACTGAAGAATTCACCATCATCAATATCAACGATCGAGTCAAAGGTCAACCCCTGCTGATAACCGAAATACCGAACAATAATTATGAGAGCAATCAACACATCGAAATTCCACATATAAAACTGAACTCAATAAATCTAAAAGGACTACACTCTATTGAAGAAAAAATTATTATGCAGCAACCAATTCAAATGGACCACGTGGACACCACACTGTACCACACGACGATACCATTTTATGGAACACTTTTCTGTGCAGCTATACTTATTTCCTTAATCATTATACGGAAATATAGCCTGTGCACGAAACGAGATGGGACTAACCCCCAATCTGATGATAAGATTTCACCTGAAAACCACCCCTACGAGGATCCTGAAAAACTTAAAGGCCATTCTTCAAAGCCAGCAACATTTTCGCTCAGAGTGCTCAAATAGTTGCTGATTTGAGGGTGGAGGTGTTAGGCAATCTACCTACACTAAAATTGCCTAGAATGCACATTCCACGTAAACGGTCGCTGTGACCTCAATAGAGCGATGGCGTACGTGACTTGCGTGGATTGCTGATGCAGCACCCTTGCCTCGTGGAAGCCTTTGGCGTACGTGACTGCGCAGATTGCTGATGCAGCAGCACTTCGCCCCGCGGAAGCCTACAAGCCTAAGCTACCCATTCAGCGGCTTCACTTCGGTACCCACTTCGTCCGAACATAGACTAGTATTATATTATAAACTAATTGTAACTTTTATATTAATTAAATTTATTAGAAATCTTTTCGGTTTTTTTTAAATCCTCCGGCAGCGACCTCCATAATTAACCTTATCAAACTAAAATAATTTACCACACAATCCTCCACCGCAATTTCCCCAGGCCGTACCGTGCACAATCTCTCATAGATTGGTTCCCGCAAGAGATGCAGTAATCACGGCTAGGGCGTCCTACAAACAAGTCAATCTTAAACCGGTTTGCATAGATTAGCAAGCGCTCGCTTTCTGAACACATTTCAGGTGCGGCGCAAGGCTTGGTTTCGAGCGGGCTAATCATCTATGGTTATAACTAGCTGATGCCTACGACTTCGCCCGCGTTGTCATTTCTCTAGGTTAAAACTACTCTACGTGCTATTCTACGTGGTTACTCTATGTGCTATTCTAGGACCTAAAATACCAATATCACATTTGATCAAAATTCCTTCAGCCGTCAACAATATTTTTTCGATTGTTCGGTTTCTTCTCCTTAGATTGAGATACAAATTACGCCAGCTTTCAAGTCAAAAAAAAAAGTGAAATTTTTTATTTTTTCTATAATAATATAACCAAATTACCAATTAACAAATGTACCAAATTTCATGAATGTATGTATTCACCCACGTATTTCTCAGAAACTACAAAGTTGATTACAATAATTATTTATGTAACGGTTTCAGCATCTTTAAACTTAGGTAATACTTCAAGATTGCTTGATTGATTGTTAACTGTTTCCAGTAGGGTGCTGTACTTTATTTTCTTATACCTATTTTATATTAACTTTATAGTAAGAAATAAAACCTAATTAAAATAAACAACTTCATATAGGAAACATTTGTTTAATCATGTATGTTATTGTTAATTAACAGTTAATTTGAATTTGGCATATCTAATACATTTATCAAGTTGTTTCATTGAATGGTGGTTCATTGAAATGTTCGAGCACAGCCTCAAATTTCCTCGTGATTTCGTTGTCAATTTCCCTGCAGATAGAGTTAGCAGTAGTTCAATTTATTGAAAGTCTTATTTGGGTATCTTCGGCCCATGCTTCATCATTTTCATTCGAGTTCCATTCTTACTTTTTTAATACTAGGAGGTAGTGCTGAACTCTGGTGTTAGAGTTTGTTAGGCCACCCGTGTGCCTCTGACATGGCTTAAAGACTGCTGTTAATCAATAACAGCTAGGACCGGCAGCTTAACGTGGCCTCCGAAGCATGGAGCGAGGAAAACCGCAACTAACTTAAATCTTGGCTAGGCATCACGCCGAAACTACTGAATGAATTTATATAAAACTTGGTATGATTTGAGTTCATACTACGTGGTAGGACATAGGCTACTTTTCATCCCGAAATTGAAAGGGTTCCCGCAGGATTGAGGTTTAAAGTTATTTCAAAAAACACTTACCACTCTGAAACTACTGGACGGATTTTGATGCAATTTGGCACAGTTATAGTTTATATGATGGGTTAAAATTCAGGATACTTTTTATCCCGAAAAATAAAGAGTTCCTGTGGGATAATGTACCAAATTCTGTATTTTTTTTATTTTTTTTTGGTACCATTCTGTTATCAATACTAAAGCCAAAACTGTATTATTTTTTTAAGTTTTGGTCTTCCTTGAAACCATTGGACGGATGTTGATTCAACTTGGCACATGCATAGTTTATAACATGGGTGAAAATTATGGATTCATTTTGTCCCAAAAAATAAAGGGTTCCTGTGGGATATGGGTCCAAATTCTGTACATTAAAGATACAGTGTTTTTTACTTGAAGTGAAGTTACTCTATTTTTGATAATGAACTGTATGTTTTTTTCATTTTTGTCTGTATGTCTGTCAGTCTGTATCTTAGCCGCGCATCACGCCGCCGGAACTACTGGATGAATTCAAATGAAATTTGGTATGATTTGAGTTCATACTACGAGGTAGGACATAAGATACTTTACATCTCGAAAAATTTATGGGTTCTCGCAGGATAGGGGTTGAAACTTATTTAAAAGAACACATACCACGCTGAAACTCATGGACGGGTTTTGGCACTGTCTTAAATTATATGATGGGTTAAAATTTAGGACACGTTTTATCCCGAAAAAGTAAAGGGTTTCTGCGGGATATGGGTCCAAAGTTATGTTAATTTTTAAGTAATAAAAATATTTTTTGAGTGGTTCTCTATATTCCACACTGAAGCCAAACTATTTTAATTTTTAATTTTGTTTTTCTGTTTGTCCGTACCTTGACCGCGCATTGCACCTAAACTACTAAATAAATTCAAATGAAAAAATTCTCTTGGGCGCTTAAAAAAGGTATTGAACAATATTTTTTTGTTAATCGTGTCTTTCTTTCTGTTTGTCTGTATGTTTGTTCGTTCAAGCATCACGTAAAAACTACTGGACCAATTGCAATGCGGTTTTCATTGTTAGATAGCTTAGGGTTTGATTTAAATCTGGTGTAATTGGTATTTCAATCCAGTGAGTTAGAAGCCGAGCAATTGATAAAAGTATTTTTGACGGCTGAAGAAATTTTATTCAAATGTTGGTATATTGGTCCTGGAATAGCACGTTATGGTACTTTGGACCTAAAGAAAAGACCACGCGTGCGAAGCCGCGGGTACAGCTAGTTTCTTAATATAAAGTTAATTTAAAATAGGTATAAGAAAATAAAGTACAGCACCCTACTGGAAACAGTTAAAAATTCACATCTTTTAAACTACTGAATCGATTTTAAACAATCTTGAAGTGTTACCTAAGTTTAAAGATACTGAAACCGTTACATAAATAATTATTGTAATCATACTTTGTAGTTTCTGAGAAATATGTGGGTGAAAACATACATTCATGAAATTTGGTACATTTGTTTATGTTGGGTATTGAATAATAAGTAAGTTTCAGAACATTATAAAATGTATTATTGGACAAAATATAGCAGAGCACAATCAAGTATAGGTTTTACGATGCCATGTTCGGCATAGACTGCAATACAACTATAGCTATATACAGGTAGGTACTACATAGCTCACAGCTTCGCGCGTTCTATATCTAACACCCCCCCTCGAACTCGTGAGCGATTCTACAGCCCTTTTTAGTTACATACATCCATTATACCTAAATTACGCATGCATTCATGATGCTTTGTCGCACTCAAGTCAAAACATCAGCAGGCAACCTGTCTGTAGATAAGTATTTCAAAGTAATCACACCTTGTTTGCACAAATCTCGAATAAAGTGGTGCCTCACGTCAATATAAAGCATATTATGCATATAAAGCATACGCTAGCAATAGTTCCTACTTTGAGCAAGCTTTATTGCACACTCCATTCACACTCCATTCCAACATTATTCAAAATATCACGCAAATACATGGCTTTCTTTGTAGCTTCGGAGAGGGCCATGTATTCGGATTCCGTGCTCGAGAGAGCACATTAAAGCACCTATCAACCTTTGATAAGGATAGTTACTCATTACTTCGTTCTTCAGATATTCCGGTTTTTTCAACTTCACATTAGCATCCATAGGGGTCATGATAGGCTTGCACTCACTCATACCAAAGCGGTCTAAAACTTTTTCTAAATATACACTCTGATTTAAGTATACTCTGTCATCTTCATCACGAGTAAATTAAACAATGATTAATTTTTCCCATGTCTTTCATCTCAAATGCGTTAGATAATTGCTTTTTCACGTCACACAGCCGTACACTATCATTCGTCGCCAGAACAATATCATCAACATAAATAGCAATTAAAATTATCCGCTCACCTTTTTCTGCAGCAAACACACATGGGTCTTGAGGCATTGCCTCAAAGCCAATATTCATCAACTTTCTCACCAGCTCCTTATGCCACTGCAATCCAGATTGACGCAAACCATACAGAGATTTCTTTAATAAGCACACACCATTGTCACATTCATTCAGGGCCTTATTCCATTATTTAGCTGTCTGAAGTATCTTCTGGTCACCTAAGACCTTTCCCTGTGAACCAATGTTGTGGTTTGCGAGTACTCTATCTAGAACTTCGCGTAGTTGATCTGGTACTTCCATAAATACCTCCTTCTCCAGTGAACCATTTAAGTAAGCTGTCACTACGTCCGTTTGATGGATCTCTAATCCATATTCCGCTGACAAAGCAGCTATGAGTCTTATCGATGATGACCTCACGATGGGAGAAGACATTTCATGGAAATCCTCCCCTGGTCGCTGGGAACATCCCTTCGCAACGAGTCGCACTTTCTTTCCAGTAGTTTTAGTACTAAACACGAATTGACTTCCAATGACTTTACGATTCAGTGGTCTGGAGGCACAATTTTCCATGTGCGATTCTTAATCTGTGCCAGATATTCATCCTCTAAAGATTTTTTCCATGCATTAACATCGTTTGTCTTTTCAATTTAATTCCACGTCATTGGTTCAATAGTCACTATCTCCGCTGTTAATTCTTCTTCTTCATCATTTCCTCCCCTGGTCGTTGGGAACATCCCTTCGCAACGAGTCGCACTTTCTTTCCAGTAGTTTTAGTACTAAACACGAATTGACTTCCAATGACTTTACGATTCAGTGGTCTGGAGGCACAATTTTCTATGTGCGATTCTTAATCTGTGCCAGATATTCATCCTCTAAAGATTTTTTCCATGCATTAACATCGTTTGTCTTTTCAATTTAATTCCACGTCATTGGTTCAATAGTCACTATCTCCGCTGTTAATTCTTCTTCTTCATCATTTGACTTACTTTCACTATCTGTCTTATAGTGAAGAGATAATAATCAATATCAAATTTCGATCTTCCTCTTCCTTTTTTTCGGGGATTCTATCAATCTTTCCCATGAAACTGTACCTTTATTTTTCTCTTTTTCTGGTTCATGCAAAATGTATGGTGATTCCTTCTTTTGATTCCTCCTCCCTTCAAAAAGTCATCAAACTGTATGTTCACATACTCACGGCTATTTTCTGATTGTAAGTTCTTTATCTTCTTTCCAGTTAACTTCTTTGCGTAGGCCTTATATTCCTCAAATACTTTTAGGACATCACTTTCATTTGCAATAAAGTGGACTTCACACCATCTAAATTTATCGTCAACAAAAGTGACAAAGTACTTTTTCGCACCAAAAGGCTGATGTCTAATAGGGCCACATACATCCGTATGTACTATCTCCAGTAATTCGCTCGTGCGATCATTACTACCCTTAGGAAATGGCGTGCTAGTCTGCTTCTCACTTATACAGATCTCACACTATGACAATTTTTCATTGTCTTTGAATGTCAGGCCATGCACAAGGCCACTCTTTGCCATCGCCTTCAAGTCACTTTCATTTAGGTGTCCTAGGCGCTCATGCCACATGTCAATAGGCTTCTGTACCACCTCAACATTATTTACACAGTTTTCACTGTTCGAATGATCGAACATGGTATAAATTATCTATACGGTCTGCACGCATATGAATCTTGTCATTCTTGTCGATCAAAATTGCATCGTTTTTTCTAAAACGAACCTCGAACCTACGATCTGTCATTTTCGCTACTGATAATAATTTACTTCGCAAGTCTGATACATAAAACACTTTATCAATGTCAATCTGGATATGCTAACCTTTCCAGTTACGGTAATTTGAACTCTTTCACTGTTAGCTAAATTCAACTCTGAGTCCAGCCGTGAGAATCCTTTGATCATATTCTTCTCATTGCACATATGATCCGTGTATCCGCTGTCGATACACCAAATAGAATTTCTCTGTTCACCTAACATCACCTCTTCGGTGGTGCTCACCAACATCGTAGTTCTATCGGTATTAGAATTCCGTTCCAATTGTTGTGCGCTCTGCTTCTGTTTATCGAAATTGACATTCTTAGTTTTACATTCTTTCGCAAAATGCCCCCGACGGCCACAACGATAGCATTCATTTTACTTTTATTATTCGGGCCTCGGTTCTCATTTGAGTTCTTCTGGTAATCATTTGTGTTGGTACGTCTAGCGAACATAGCTCCCTGGTATACTACTTTGGATTTTCGTCCTTCAAAATCCTCGACAATCCTCACTTTCAACACCTCAGTTGATGGTAAATCATGTCGCAATTCCATTGCCGTCCGAAACACATCAAAAGAATCCGGCACACTATAAAGTAGTAATATAGCTAGTAGTTCATCTATCACTACCAAACCGATTTCTTTGTGCTTTTTAACTGCATCATAAAAATCCGCGATGTGCTTCCGCAGGTTATCTTCTTCCTTCATACGAGTCAATACAAGCTTCTTCAATAATGATGCTTTTCTAGCTGGTTCACTCGACTGGTACATTGAATTCAATTTGTCCCATATCGCTTTGGAAGTTTCCAAACCATCCAATACAATTAATTTACATGGACTGACGGCCAACATATTGTCCGATTCGGCCTTTCCGTCTATTTTAGTCCATTCTACTACGTACTTCAGATACGAACGTCCTGGCTGGGGAAACGTCCCCGAAACATATTCCCACAAGTCATTTTTCTTCAAAATAGCTCGCATGTGAATCTTCCACGTACGAGTATCATAGTCGCCAGTAAGTTGTTCTATCTTGATAGAAGCCGCCCTTATGACGTTTCTTCAACTCCAAAGACACGAAAAAAACGAAATACTGCGATATTTTCACAAAGTACGTTGTTTATAATTGTCCAAATGCAAAAAACAAGTCACACGTATTATTAGGTTACGTATCACAAGCGCGCCGGGTGGACCGGGCCGGGCCGGACAGTGCGAAGTTATTTACGCGAATTGTTTTCACTTATATCACTGCAAATCCAGTCAATTATTCACTAAAACATTTGTATTTCATGCAATGGGTCCATAACCTGTTGGGTCGTGAATATTAAGCAAGATTCAGAACATTATAAACTGTATTATTGGACAACATATAGAAGAGCACAATCAAGTATAGATACTACGACGCCATGTTCGGCATAGACTGCAATACAACTATAGCTACATACAGGTAGGTACTACATAGTTCACAGCTTCGCGCGTTCTATATATTATACCCCATATTGACTGACATAATATTATAGAAAAAAAAAAACAACAAAATATTGTTATTAAAAAAACGTTTTTTTGCCACTATAATATTAGTGTGATGATGGTTAATTTTTTCACTTGAACGGTAACGGACGGTTGGTAACGTCATCAGCCACTATTCTCCCACATAAATATATATAATATATTCCCATATTCTTCTATTCTCTTCATTTCTTCTCATTGTTATTTGCACACGAATTCTCAAAAAAAGTTTCATGTCATCCGACTTGAAACTTTTTTTGAGAATTCGTGACAGTAGTGACAGCGATAGCTTTCAACAGGACATAGATAGTGTACTACGATGGAGTAAACGTAACAAGCTCTTTTTTAATGATAAAAAGTGCTCGATTGTTACGTTTACTCGGTCGAAAGAGCCATTCATGGTGGACTATAGTCTTGGTGACGTTATAATCCCAAGAGCCAAGGCTATGCGGGATCTGGGAGTTATTCTGAGCGACGATCTATCGTTTCGGTTGCACAATAACAAGATCTGTGCCCAAGGGCTCAGAAGCCTTGGATTTGTTTTGCGTCAAGCACGTCATTTGGATAGCATTGCTGCTATCAAAGCAATTTAGTAAGCTGGAGAATTGTGCCATTATATGGAATCCCTATGAAGCCAAATACATTCAAATGGTGGAAAAAATACAACGAAATTTGTGAGATGGCTTTATCATAAACAATATGGTTATTACGTTGGGTATCCGTATCTGTATCCCAGTGAGTTTCTCCTCGGTATGGTTGGGTACAACAGCTTGGAAGTGAGACGAGCCGTCTCACTGATGGAATACATCTCGTACCATCTGGTGGTCTGGTCTGGAATACATTAGGGCTCGTCGGCACAAGTTTTTTGGGCATCCGTGCTGCAGGAGCGTGCAGGGCAGGCAGGTGCCTATACCGCGGGCACTGCGCTTGCTTAATGATGTGCTGGCTCAGGGCCCGGGCCAGGATCTGGATTTATTTAAATGTACATATAACGAGTTTCACAAAGCGGCAATGGATTTAATCATGGAAAGTCTAAAGTTGGCAAGTGCCTAATTTTTGTCCGAGTTTCTGTACTAAATTATTTGTGTAAATGTGTATTAATTGTGAGTGTGTATTATTTGTTTGTTCAAAATTTTTATGGTGTACTTGCTCTTGATCCTTGGGTGGGTGAATTGGGAAACTGTAATGCCCACTCACAGTAATGTTAGAATAAATAAATAAATAAATAAGTTCGTCGCGATTTTCCCTCATTCGGGATACGTAGAACACCGGACGTCTCACAATCTGCATAATACACCGACTATAAAAATGCTAATGCCGCAGTCTTTGGTTTCCTGCGGGGTAATAGGTCGCACTATCCGATGTTAGTAACTGCTAGGTAAGGTGTGCCGGGAAGGCCTCATGAAACCTCAATGCTATATTAAAGAGGTTGTCGCAGTTTAGATAATGGAAACGGTTGTGGAACGGTTGTGACAATCGAATATTAGGTAGTTTGCATCCATCTAGATAACTGTTATCACATTAACATCCCCTTGCTCGTGCCATTCTCCAGTTTATTAGCCAAAATGTTGGTAGATTAAAATAATGAAAATAAGTTGTTATAAATAAACAAAAAACCTAAGGCAAACAAGCTTTAGATTATACGATAATTTTCTAATAGGAAAATTTAGATCACAGACGAGATTCGAACTCGCATACATCCATGCCTCTGCGCAGCACATGCCTCTAACCAATTCGGCTACTGTGACCTATGCATCGTCACCCAAATTTTCTCCTTAGCTTGTCAAACCGTCTTATGGGGATGTCTATGGGATCATCTATTAGTAGTATTTTGAACTGAGCAACCAAACAAGTCCAATATTACTTAACTTCATGTCTGAAAGATAACGCCTACAAAATCTTTTTTTTTTTTATTTCAGTTGTAAGTTTTTAAACTTTAGATTCTTGACTTTTATATATAATATACAGTCAGATACATCATTGATTTCTTTTCTTCTTTTACGGGATCAGCTAGAACCTGGCAAGCTACTCCGACTGTACCTTATATTTGAAAATCTAAAATCTAAAACTTGTTGGCCTCATTTTTAGTTTTGATTCGCAGACGGCTTTTTTTTTTCCGTCATATATTTTTAGAATTTTCTTAAAAACCCCTTCATTTTGGTACCTCACTTGATAGGTGTTGGTAATTTTTTGTCCCGTCGGAAATACAATAATATGGCAACTGTAAGCCGACATACTAGTTTTCTTGACAGTTCATATATCCTATTCCTATAGCACTCTGGTGATTAAAACGAATCCAATAATACCTCATTAAACAAAATCCATCAAGCCGTTTAGGCCGCAGGACGCTCAAAAAAACGTACAAACAAAATAACATACATATAACCCAAACAGATAACTCTTCGCAGTCCAGTAAAAATATAAAACATGACGTTCATATGTCTTTCTTATCGAAGATAGATCTACGTTTGACAACCATCGCCTGGTAGTCGTAATCGGCGATATTGTGCGTCATCCACAATATAGCAGATTACGATCTGGATCTAGAAGATCTTATGTATTCTATCCTTCTATAATTAGTTATAGAAGGATAGAATACATATACTATTCCGAGAGCGATAGTAGCCAAATAGTATACTCCACTGTAGAATCCAACGATACCGTGTTCGGTCTTTGTCTTCGCACCAATGATTATTTTATGTTATGTGCAGATTTCCATAGTTTTGTGCTTTGGAGGGCACGTTAAGCTGTCGGACTCGATTGTTATTGATCAATCTTAGTCGTTAAGCCCTGTCAGAGCCTTCGGGCGGCCTGACATATTCCAACACCAGAGGTCAGCATTGCTTCATAACAAACAAACAAAATCCATCCTTGAAGATACTTAAGTTATAGCTCTAAAGAAATAAGGAAGATTCCAAAGAGTTCACAAATTTGTAGAATTTTATCCACAATAATTACATGATTTGCATCGTGCTGATCTTCTGCTTCCTCTGTTGAGGAAAGAAGCAGAGAGGATCAATATATGTATTTCTACTTCTTTATTGGTTGAACTTTGATTCTAAGAAGTACCTGAACTTATATTTTACAGCTTCATTCTTAGCGACTTTGTTTACATATTGTAGTCAGGTCCCCACGTCTCAGCTCTTGCATGGCTCTCGCATGGTTTGTTTAAAGAGTATTTTTCTTATGGGATTGCAACCCCCCTTGCCAATCTCAGGTACCGCCATCTTATTCTTATTCGTGTTTCCGTGCTCATAGCTTTCGCACGCGCTTAATCAGTCATATTTAAAGGTAGTCAAATGCCTAGCTTCAAATATGGCTTGTAAGAAAACGAGTACTTACAGGTGAAGAAGAATATAATATTCGTTCTACAATAAAAAAGTTGCATACAAAAGCAAAACGCGACTATCCTCGGATATTGAAACAGAAGTTTATTACTCAAATTATTATTCTTTCTTACTAAAAATGTTCTTACAGTTCTATGTCCCTACCTACATAGTTCTACCTAAATTAGAACTGTGATGCGTACTACTATGAAGGGATATTACTGCTTCTTTATAAAAGGAATGTTCTAAAAGTGATGCGACACGCCAGCGGGGCTATCTCTGACACGTAAAGCAGAAATGTGATGCGTACCTACTACCATGAAGGGTTACTACTTTTACTATATTTCTTCATAAAGGAATGTTCAAAAAGTGATGCGAGACAACAGTGGGGCTATCTCGGTCATGTACCTGAAGAAGAAATGTGATGCGTACTACCATGAAGGGATGAAGGGATACTACTGTCATTATATTTCTTCATAAAGGTATGTTTATAATATGATATTACCATTAAATATTACTACTGTCACTATACAATTTCTTCATAAAAATATGTTCTAAACGTGATCCCATCTGGGTTATCTCTTTTGCGTAAAAAAACGAGTTATCGCCGAATCTATTAGGGACCACTAATTCAGTACGAATTTAAAATAGCCTCCAAAATAATTTGCAAAATATCTTCAATGTACAGAATTTGGACCCCTATCCCGCAGGAACCCTTTATTTTTTCGGGATATAGAGTATTCTGTATTTTCACCCATTATATAAAGTATGACTGTGCCAAGGTGCATCAAAATCCGTCCAGTAGATTCAGTGAGTGGTCAGTGATAAGTGTTTTTTTTTTAAATAACTTTCAAGCCCTATCCTGCGGGAACCGTTTAATTTTTCGGAATAAAAGGTATCCTATGTCCTACCTCGTAGTATGAACTCAAATCATACTAAGTTTCATTTGAATTCAATCGGTAGTTTCGACGTGATGCTTAGCCAAGATACAGACAGACAGACAGACAGACAGAGAGAAAGACAGACAGACAGACAGACAAAAAAAAAAAAAAAAAAAACAGTTTGGCTTTAGTATGGAATACAGAATAGCCTCAAAAACATTTTTACAATATATCTTCAATGTACATAATTGGACCTGTTACAGTTTTATTATAGGTATAGATTATGAGGATATAAAAAACAACTGAAGAGGATAAACTTCACATGTTATGTCTCATCTTGTTAACAATATGTAAACTAAATCGCTAAGAATGAAGCTGTAAAATATATATAATGCTCAAACGAACTTACCTGTACGTGAAGTTTGATTATAATTATATGATCAGCTTCATTCGTAGTAATTTATAGTAACCCTCCCTAAATAAATCTATAGCTAGCTATATTCCCGACCCAAAAATTTAAACATTAGATTTTATGTTTTACATCTTTATACAAAAACAGAACAAGATTACGGTACCTGAGATTGGCAGGGATGGGTAGCCATGCCATAATAAAAACACTCTTTAAACAAACCGTGCGAGGGCAAAGACGTGAGGACCTGACTACAATATGTAAACAGAATCACTAAGAATGAAGCTGATCATATATTTATGTTCGAACTTCCCGTACAGGTAAGTTTGTTTGATCATTAATTCTTAGCATCAAAGTTCACTGGTCCACTCTGCTTCTTTCCACAACAGAACAAGCAAAAGATCGGCACGATGCAAACCACATACCACGTAGGAACCTTCTTATGACGTAAATCCCGTTGGCTATGGTATGTGATGCTCTTGTCTGGTACAAGCAAGGAAGTTTTATGTACTTATTCCTTGGGTACAAGTGAGAACAGATGAGTTTTTCAGAGAAAAAACTCATTTCGAGCCATAAGAGATAGCAGGATCAATATTGGGAGTAGGATTGGAATAGGAATACTTTATCCTCGCTTAAATTCTACCAAAACAATGCTGTCTCACTTGCCTTCCTACTTACTGGTAGTGCGTCTCATCTATTTATGGTTACATGGTCTCATAGACCATCCGGACACCACTAATGAAGGGCTAGGGCTCGTTCATAAATTCTCTTAAGGCAATAAATAATGGAAAATTGCCCACCCTTGTCACGTAGTATCAAATTGCTGCTGCAAACATGTCAGTGTGGCTTAGACATAACACCGCGTATGTATGTATTTGTGTTTAATTTCATAATAACAAGGATTAATTTGGGTTATATTTCAGGGTGTGATAGCGCCCTTACAGAAAGGATCAACAGGTAAACAATTTATCGTTTCACTTTTGTTTTTCGTGTTAAATTCTTTTGTTTAATTTTTAAGTACACGAGAATTTTGGGATGTTTACTTATATTATGGAGTTGTAATTTTATCACACACTGTCTATCATCATCATCATCATCATCATCATCATCATCATCATCATCATCATCATCATCATCATCATCATCATCATCATCATCATCATCATCACCACCATCACCAACCAGTACCGTCCACTGCAGGATGTAGGCCTTTCCGTGTGAATGCCACTGTGCCCGATCATCGGCTCTTCTCATCCAGTCGCTGCCAGCCGACTTTCGCAAGTCCTTACTCCACTGGCATTATGTATGACCCTCCCCCCCCCCCCCCCCACCTCCGCCCACGGCGACGCTATTTCATGAGATATTTCAGTTTTAAATTTATTAATAATTGGCTAAGGCCCGGTTCCTATAACCAAAAAACGAATCGTATTACTTACGACCACTTAAAGATTATACCAGACGTAAATTAAAACCGTTCCTATAAAAAACGGGTCGTAAGATAAATTACTGGTGGTTAACTACTAACGGATGGGAGGGCTACCAGCTACTATCAGTAAGCGTAAAGTATGGAGACGACATTGTAAGGTGTTTCTATAAAAAAAAAAAGGCATCAGCTGTCAAAATCACTACGCGTAGTTGAAAGTGCTATCAGTGAAATTTGACCGATAACGGTGGGAAACGTTCAGGGTGCTTATTCGCTATGGCACACGAAATTCCTTGCCGAAAACGCGTGACGTCATTACGTACGACATATGCCGAACGATTCCACGCAGATATCTTACGCGGCGCGTTACGTGCGTGAGTGGTCTTAGCGAATAAGGGCCCAGTTAATCTCGTGTTCCGTAGTAATTTTTCTGAAAAAACGAAAACTAATGGAATAAAGTTATTTCAATGATATTAATTAAACATTAAAATATTTTTTCTTTTTAATTAACTTTGTAACTAACTTTTTAACCCACAAGCTCGGAAAGATTCTGTTTATCATTCGAAATATGAGTGCAAAAGTGCATTTTAACCGCTAGCGCTAGTTTTTAAAATTCATACCCTATCTATTCAATAATTTCTATACTGCTACTCCACTGAAAATATATTAATACTAATTTATCTTGTATTATTATTCGATTCGATGCGACTCTACACGACTCTAATTCAATAATTTCTATACCGCCACTCCACTGAAAATAAATTAGTACTTATTTATATTATATTATTATTCGATTCGACTCTACTCGACTCTACTCGACTCTACTCGACTCTACTCGACTCTACTCGACTCTACTCGACTCTACTCGACTCTACTCGACTCTACTCGACTCTACTCGACTCTACTCGACTCTACTCGACTCTACTCGACTCTACTCGACTCTACTCGACTCTACTCGACTCTACTCGACTCTACTCGACTCTACTCGACTCTACTCGACTCTACTCGACTCTACTCGACTCTACTCGACTCTAATCGACTCTACTCGACTCTACTCGACTCTACTCGACTCTACTCGACTCTACTCGACTCTATTCGACTCTACTCGACTCTATTCGACTCTACTCGACTCTACTCGACTCTACTCGACTCGACTCTACTCGACTCTACCCGACTCGACTCGACTCTACTCGACTCTACTCGACTCTATTTGACTCTACTCGACTCTACTCGACTTAACTTTACTGTTCGCTACTCGGCTCTACTCGACTCTACTCAATTTTACTCAACTCTACTCGACTCTATTAGAATACTAGACTCTAATCGTCTCTACTTGACTACTTGACTCTACTCGACTCTATTTGACTTTACTCGACTCTATTTGACTCTACTAGACTATATTTGAGTCTACTAGACTCTACTAGACTACTCGACATTACTCGACTCTACTCTACGTTACTCGGCTGTACTCGACGCTACTCAACTTTACTCGACTCTACTCGACTCTACTAGAATACTAGACTCCAATCGTCTCTACTCGACCCTTCTCAGCTCTACTCGACTCTATTAGACTCTAATCTCTACTAGACTCTAGTCGTCTCTACTCGTCTCTAATCGACTCTACTGGACTCAACTCGACTTTGTTCGAGTCTCTTCGATTCTATTCTATTATGTTTACACATCTGCCAGGAGTCCTATGAAGGCTTTTTTTTAACTAAATTATTATTATAAACACTAATTTAATTTGATATTATATAAGCTGTTTTTCTTGCTCCTAGCATTTTCCTCGCTGTAGTGAGGTGAAAAGTTGTGTGTTTCGCACGGCAGCAATTTTTTTTCTTTCTTTGCGAAAAAAAAACTTTTCAAAAGGTGCGTCTCGTACCTTTTAAGCCCTCGCTACGCTCAGGATACAATACAAAAAAAACTGCAGCCTTGCATATCAAATAACTATTGAGTTTTTTCTAATAATGTTTTGATAATTCGCAGTTGAAACAAACGCAAAGAGAAATAAGGAGGTCCTCGGGTAGGAAGCTTACTTACGGGCGCTCGTCGCTGATAAGCACCGAAAAAACATTGTGAAACGTTATGTGAGGCCTCGATAGCGGTAGCTTTAAAACAAATGGTATCCAGTAACAATTACGGACCGCTGATTATAGGAACCGAGCATAAGTTAACTTACCGAACTTAGGTAGTCCTCCACCTCCTCCCCTCCACACCAACCAACACCCTCCCAACTCCTGCCCCTCGATTCTATAGCAAACCCGAAATAGCTTCTATCATACAGATATATTTACTTCTCAGGAACAATTCCCACATCAGCTCCAATAAATATTATTCTCTACTCATAGAATAATAAACAATAAAACAAGCGTTCAGAGGCCACTAGAGTCGCAAGCAGCGCAAAGGAAGCAATAATCTTAAAGTGGGGGCTCATATCCGACTCTCACTGCATCTACCAGAGATTATAAAAATATAGATGTGTTGTCTTTGCTTTTTGCATTACGTATGCCCGAAGTTTAGCTGAGTATTGCTCTTTCTAACCTGGAACTTTAAACGTGGATATTCTCTGACATATCTACATTTTTCGAAACATTTTGTGGGATTCAAATTTTTCCGTAGATGTGTATTTGACAATAGATCGTTAACAAATACCAGCAAAATAAAGTAAATAGTTTAGCGCGACCTAATAGTTCCTGATTCACCGGGCATCGCTCGTTTTACAGAGGGCTATTTTTTTCTTAATTTCCCAAAGAGAAGACCCGGGGTCTCATGTCAGGATCTTAACATAATTACAATTAATGTACAATATACATAACATTCATAATATTTTACATAAACAATATTTCCCGCTCATCTGCTTTTCCTTCATCTAAGGTTAACGTTGTAGTTTTATGCACCGCTTTGTAAGGATTTTGAATCTTGTCCAAGTGATTTTAATATTAGCTGAGGGGGAATGAGTTGTTTGTATTATGAGCTCGTATTTCGGAGAGCTTGCATTTACAATTTTATCATATTAAGAGTACAAGTGTGCTTCAATACGACTGCTTTTCGTAGGTCATATATTTTTTAGTTTATTTGTCTATTCCTTGAGGCTAGAGCACCTTAGAACTTAGCGCAAGCTCGACTAGAAATTGTACACAGTGAGCTTAATGCACGTTCCAAAGAAAACGTAGAGTTAAATAGCTGTTAATGTATACTTTACCCCCACGTGTGCACGTAGAGGTAACTCTGCTGCGCTGAGTATATACCAAAGAACTCCTCTACGTATATAACATTCCCAAGGTAACGTGTACATGAAAGAATAACATAGGCTAGTTTTAGCATAATCTTTGGGAAAAGCGCATGAGTTCTTGTGGGAAAATGACAACTGCAGGCGAGGCTACGCGGCGTGGCCTGAAAGATACTCGTATTGCCATAGAGTTCAAACCACCAGCAAAGTCAGCTTTAGTTCAAACGATGAACATCTAATCTAATATTAAGTGCTTAATCAAAATACTTATCTATAAAATATATCTATCCTCCTATCAATTTTTTACAATCTGATACTTACTCATTAACCAGTCAAAGATAAATTACTTTTAATCGTGAAACGGCCAACACAATTTGAACCAAATAATTATTTAACTAATATTTTATTGAACAGAATTATATAAGTACCATTGTTTATAACGAGGGACAAAATTAATAATTACGGCATTAATTTTAATCGATTTATTTAATTAAAATAATTGCTATCCTTCTTCGCATCGCTTTGTGAACAGTAATTGGCAGTTAGAGCATTCGCAATATTTGTGGTCTTTGCAGAGCGAATAATTATTTTGATTTGTTTTAATAAATAATCTGTGGAGTTTAATTAGTTATGTTTTATCTTGACTACTTGGTAATCTATGCTACGTGTTGGCTTTGTGATAATATTTGTCTAACGCAAAAATTTGCGTATTGATCTTCAAGTTTCCGTGGTGTAGCGGTTATCACATCTGCCTAACACGCAGAAGGCCCCCGGTTCGATCCCGGGCGGAAACATTTCTTTTTCTCTTTCATTTTTTTTAACCTTGTATTTTTTACCTGACTACATCAAAGCAAGGGAATAGTAATGAGTTTAAGAGTCTACGTATGTACTTACCTATGTATGTATCTATATTTGTGGTTATGTAGATATTATAGCGTCGCCCCTATTGGTTCGATTTTGACAAGCGAGATGTCAATCGATTCGTCATTAGGTATAGAGTGTCATAGGCTATTTCTTTTAACCTACTACAGCAAGGTAAACTAAGGGTTATGTGTTCAAACTAAAAACTTGGTCCGATTTTGACAAGGGAGGTATTAATCGATTCGTCTTCATGTATAGAGATGTCGTAGGCTATTTTTCCTGACTACGGCAAGGCAAAGGAAGCGTTATGTGTTCAAACTTAACCTTGGTCCGATTCTGACACGCGAGGTATCAATCGATTCGTCTTAATGTATAGAGATGTCATAGGCTATTTTTTCCTGACTACGGCAAGCCAAAGGAAGGGTTATGTGTTCAAACTTAACCTTGGTCCGATTTTGGCACGCGATGTATCAATCGATTCATAGAACGCCACTGCTGGAATAAAAAAACTGAGAAACAACACAAAAAATACTGTTATGAGTAGAAAATAACTATGTACGAGTAGAAATAATAATTTGATCGGTAGAAAGATAATGTAGCTATCTACTTGATGAGGCGGCGCCGCGCCGCTGCTGCCCACGAGATAGCCGCGAACCGCCCACACGCAAGTTATTTTCGTTACGTTCTTGTTCTTTGCAATCATTTTCAACTTACATGCATCGCGTATTTTTGTCTCAAAGCTCATCTCGTACTTTTCATAAAAATATATACACATAACTGAAACTGTGAACGTCAATGTTTCTTTTAACGAGCTCCCTGCGCCCGTGAACCGGCTGGTATTATCATTGCCCCTGTGTATACAAAGGTATGGTCTCAGTGTTAGCGATAAAGTTTTTTTATCATTCTTTATCACTACTTACATAATTATAATAGAAAGTCACCGAACGCGTTGGTCTGTTTGTCTACCCAGAAATACTTCAGAAAATACTTAACCGATATTTTTTCCGTTTTCACCAAAGCGTAGATTGATTGAAGAAGAAGGTTTTAAAATATAATTTATATGGGTTTTGTATAAATTTAGTCGACGTAGGGTGAAACAAACACCATACTTTCTTCGTTTGCTTCGTTGAGAAAACGAAGCAAACGAAGAAAGTGTGGTGTTTGTTTACGCTGCGTGTATCATAAGTGCTATATGAATACAATACATTACATATGAAAGACAAATACATATGAAAGGATTGTTCTTTCAAAAAGTTCACAAAATAGTCCGTGACACCATATTATGTGCACCTTCCATAGAAAAGTAACAATAAAAGCTTTTGTTTTTATTTTTTTCTCATCTTTCTAGAGATTCTTGATCTAAACTGTATTAATCTTTATCTAATTAAATATCACAGTTATCTTTCTTATTTCACGTAGATTGATTTTGCCTTTTACACTATAATTTTTGAAGAGTAATTTTCGATAATCGAATTTCAATCAATTCTGCTTAACCCGTTCTTCGGACATACTATTAGTTTATTCTGTGAAGTATTAGTGCAGGCGCGAGTGCAGGCGGGCCGTGGGCGTATGTTGTCAATGAACATAGCGTTTTCTACAAATAATAAATAATTTTGCTATCCGTGCAATTCCAGGGCGAGTCGCGAGTTAATAATAAATAAATTTTGATGACGATACACTTTATTCATGTTTCTATGATTAAAATGGGTCTATTCGCGCACAAATAATATCAAAAATCCATTGAATTTGTGTACACTCATATAGTAAAATCCTGATTATGAATTCAAAAGCGGTGGCATAGTGACGTTTATATTTTATCCAGGCACGTCCTTAATAAGAAAAAAAAATAGCACTTTTTGCCCAACAAAAAAATGAATTTGTTTTCATAATACCATGGCCATGTAGCCCATTTATTATCTATGGCGTGGCAGCGGCGCGTGCTAGATACAAACAGGAATCACTCATGTAAAGTAAATTGTTGTCAATCAATAACCGCCTCCACCACGACCCCACCCTCACAACCCTTACAAAGCCTTCTATTCTCCACAACACGAAACCTCCTTCACCATAAAAACAGCTAACGCCTCACTGGAGTCCACAAAATTACATATTTAATTAAAATAAACAGCCTTATTTCAGAGCAACAAGGTACAATTTCACCTGGAGTTTAAAATGAATCAAATGGGGCGCATAAGATAATGATGTTGACGCGACACTTGTTTTCGCCTAACTAACAACAGAGGAAAGTGTATGTGGTAAAAATAATTGAACTATAAAATAAAATAAATATAACATTAAAAAAAAAGAGTTTTTACGGGGTTTTTTACTGACCGTAACTTTTTATGTCATATGTTGTTTTTCTTTGTTCCCTTTTTACTTTTTTTATTGCTTTGTCATATGTTTGTAAGCTACCCTGAAAGTTTCAGCCGGACAGCTATTAGCGAAATGCCCGAAATTTTAATTGCAAGATTCCAGGACAGAAATATACATAGATACATTTGTATGTATTGTTACAAGTGCAGTTAAATAAAAGTTTTTAAAATAAAAAAAACGATCTGTTAATAATATAGTAATAGCGCAGGTAATAGATCCAGATAGCTTTATTTTAACAAAAAAATACGAAGAATGCATTTTATAATTAACCAGTTGTGGCCGTGGCTTTGCCCGCGTGGTCATTTCATTAAAATAGCCCATACGTGTTATTTCAAGACCAAAAGTACCCATAAAGTACAATATACTACATTTTTTCAGAGTTCGTTTAGCCGTTAAATAGTTTTCATCGATTGATCGGCACCTAACAAGTGCAGTAGTTGCAGCGGAAGTTTGTGGCTCGGAAGTTGTCTGCAAGTCGCTGCGCAAACTGCTATTTTTCAGGCGCAATCCCAATGTTGAAGTTGAAGACAGCATTGTATAAATGCCTCGCTCACTCGCTTACGTTTTTTTCATATTCTATCTCACTCTTACTTTATGATGTTTTATCCTCACAGCAGTAAATCAAATAGCAGTCATCATTGACAGAGCTTAACTTCACAACCACAAAGTTTCGCTGCGACTCAGTTTCCCCAGCTTTTAAGTCAAATCCTAAGCTATTCAACAGCGAAATCTGCAACTTAATTTTCTTAGGCCTACTTTAACGAAACTAATAAGTAAAAAATAAAAAATAGTTAGAAAAACATAAACCGACTTCAAATCGTCTAGAACTTATAAGAAAGAAATAATTCAAACTTTTTGAGGTCTGTGCTACTCCCAAACTGACTAAAGTAAGTAAGTAGATACCTGGCACAGAACTAAAACAAATGAATTATTTATTTCTCTTAAGTTTTATACGATTTGAAGTATTTTTTAAAATATTAGTTTTTATTTCTTACTTAAGAGTATTAGTTTCGTTAAAGTAGGCCTAAGAAAATTAGGTACATACTTATTCCGTTTGCTACGAAAATGGACATACTGGAAACAGCAAACATTACATATCTTTCAAATTATTGAACTGATTTTGATGAAACCTTAACTATTCCCTAAATTGAAAGATATTGAAACATTTGCAAAAATAATTATTACAATCAGATTTTACTTTCCGAGAAATATGTGGACAAACATACATACATACATACATTCGCGAAAATTGGAATATTTGTTCAGATATTTATATAGAATAACATATTTGAATATAACGCATTTTTTACAATAGGTATTACATATATAGGTACATACAAACATACATACATCCACTAAATTTGGTACATTCAATGTACAAAATTTTGTTTATTATCCCACGTAGACTAGCATATGTTAATATTTCGCATTTTTTACGATATTACATCATCACCATCATCTTGTCAGCCTTTAGAAGTCCACTGCGGAACGTAAGCCACCCCCAAACGCTCTTTGGGGGTGGCTTATGTTCTCATGACGAGCGATCTTGTGCCACCTCCATCCACCGACTTCCTGCGATGGCTACAATGTCGTCGGTCCATCGTGAGGGGGGTCTCCCCACACTTCGCTTGCTTGTTCGTAGTCGCCATTCGAGAACCTTTATTCTCCAGCGGTTGTCGGTTCTGTGAACTATACGGCCTGCCCATTGCCACTTCAACTTGCAAACTCTGAGAGCTATGTCGGTAACCTTCGTTCTTCTACGGATTTCCTAATTTCTAATTCTATCACGTAGTGAAACACCGAGCATAGCTCTCTCCATTGCACGCTGCGCAACTATGAGCTTGTGTATGAGACCAACAGTTAGCGACCACGTCTCAGTGCCGTATGTCATCACTGGCAACACGCACTGATTATAAACTTTCGCCTTGAGGCTCTGCGGTATTTGCGACGAGAAGATATGGCGTAATTTCCCGAACGCTGCCCATCCGAGTTGGATTCGTCGGTTGACCTCTTTGTCGAAGTTGGATCTACCCATTTGGATCGTCTGACCTAAATATACATAGTGATCAACAGCTTCGATAATAACATTCCCAACATAAACCAGCATGGGTACGACATGGGCATTTCACATGATGTTCAACTTACCCATGTTCAGTTTAAGACCCACCTGTTGGGAAACAATATTGAGGTCACTGAGCATTGTGCTTAGGTCTTCCAGGGTTTCAGCCATGATGACTATATCATCAGCAAATCGAAGGTGAGTGATGTATTCGCCATTGATGTTAACACCAAATCTGTTCCAGTTCAGAAGCTTGAATATATCTTCCAGTGCACCTCTGCACTGAACAGTTTCGGAGAAAAAACGTCTCCTTGTCTCACCACTTTTTGCTTCCGGGATATCTTCGGTATAATGTCGGGTCAAACGGGCTCTTGCCTCGCTAGTCCTGCTAGGAGGACTACGCGATGAGGTGTATAATTGTCCATAAAACTTCTCGAGCTCACTTAAAATCATTTTGTAGAGATAAGACTATCTCTACAAAATGAGTCTTCATTTTATGAACCTCTAAAACTACACGTCTCTTGAACAAAAAATAAAATCTTCAAATATTTTAAACAAGCTGACCCCGCGTTTTCACCCGCATGGGATGATGATCATGATGACGAAAAGTACGAATATTCATCGTTCAAAACTTATTTTGTTTACCTGTGACGTGCCATAGGACCCGCTAAACGAGAAAAGTACGACGGTTGAATACATAAACAAAAGACAATTTTGTTTATTCTTGAATTTCGAACGAAACATCCAAGTCAAGTTTGAGTTCATACAAAAATCCCATCGAAAAAAAGGATGTTCAGTTATTCCCGAATTCGATTTTTTTTAAAGAAACTTCCAATTTTTCTTTCTATAAAATCTTAAATCGCACTATTACCAAATTTATAAATAAAAAACAGACTAACCGAACTAATCAACCGTCCTCAAGTGATGCGCTTACGAACGAACATCATTTCATTTTTATATATATAGATAGATCAAATGAAAAAAATTACGTAAACTAATTATAGGAACTTGAGTTTAAAAAGTTTCCTTTTCATGTGCCGACTTAAAATCGCGCACAGAGAAAGGAAATACCTTTTTTACTCACTTAATATTTATAATTTATTATTTTAATTTTCAAATAACATTTTGATTTATCTTACCTTTATTATTAATCGTCTTTACAACAGTGAAAAAAAACATTGAAAGAAGGATATTATCAAGACGTCTCTTTTTATATTTCATCATAATTATCTCTAAAACTTCAGAAGCGATTCTTCCGGTGCTACGTTAATACCCTTGCGTGTATGCAACAGTCGTGATTGTCATTTCGACATCATATACTATTATCTAAAGCTTTTGACACCACCAGAAGGCACTAACGAGGGTATGGCAGTGTAAACTTGTTTCCGGGGGGGAGCAAACACCCCCGCTTTTAGCCCCGACCACGCGACTACAAAGGCATTATTAACTCGTACCTATCTACTTTAATTTGGTGCACAAAATTGTGTTAGATACATTTGCAAAGCAAAATGGAGTTCTCAACAGTGCAAAAGGATTTGTGTGGATATTATGTAGATTTCACGTGTGCTATTAAATGTTCACAAATTATACTTAATCATCAAATCAAATCAAATCTAAACATTTAATTGCTAAAATATGGTTATAACATAGGATAGCAATATGTAAACATAATTTATACTTTGTCAGGATGCAAATATTCTATACACATTATACAGGGTTTCATTGTTCACAGTGATAAACATTTATTATTATCTATCTATATTCATAATAAAGCAATAAGTACAAAAAAGTCTGTACAAAAAAGATAAATTAAAAAAAAAAACTAGAGTACTTCAAATAAGCTATTGACATTTTGAAAAAAATGAGTCTGAATGTTTGTCTGTGTGTTTGTTTGTTCGCGCATCACGTAAAAACTACTAGACAGGTTGCAATTAAGTTTTCACTGTTGGATAACTTAAGGTTTCACTTACAAACTGGTGTGATTGGTATCTCAATCCGGTAAGTAGAAGCCGAACAATCGATGAAAATCTTTTTGACGGCGTAAGAAATTTTGATCAAATGATGGTATTTTAGGTCCTGGAATAGCACATGTAATACTTTTAACCAATAATAATGACCACGCGTGCGAAGCCGCGGGAACAGCTAGTTATTTCAATAAAATACATCAATGTCACGATGAGCGACTCATAAAATTAAAAGAATCATTTTAAAATTCATTCACACTATAATAACTTTTAGAAACTAATATATTATTTAATTTTAATAAATTAGTATTCATAAATATTTTTTAAGTATTCGGTTTTTTATTCAAAATAACCGGACCCAAGCAGTATATGCATGAATCACACTTTTGTGCACAGGAGTTGTATTTGCAGCATGTAACCTCAACCTATTTTGGTCCCGCCGATTTTGGCTTACTGTATCCGAAAACTGCCACCTCTAAAATGTAAAGTGAGAAAACCAAGGAAGTTGATGTTATTGTATACAACTTCTTTGGACAAAACTGTTAGACGGCTTAGAACAAACTCTTTTCTGAAGTCTAAACATATACGAGTACCTCATGCATTTTTGTGATTTGAAACCTTGTTAAAATCACAAAAACGATGAATTAGTGATGAATTACATTAAATTAAAACTACGCGTTATAATCCAACAATACCGTGTCCGGTCCTCGGCTCCACACAAAAGATAAGTATAAACATTAGTTAATTGATTTCTAACCAATTAATTAATCCACCCGCAGTTATTTCACTTATCCGTGATCATGGCTCTTGCAACAGTGCCGAAATATTGGGAACTCAATACAAATAGAATCCATGTTAAATATCCCGTTTCTAATGTTAATACCTGTGTTGATACAGAAAAATATCTCCGAATATCAAAAATATCTGCAGTGAAAAATTCAATGGCACTGATATTGTGCGAAAATCACAAATGCATCTTATGGATCTCAATTGAAAGATTTCATAAGTTTTCTTCCTCGACTTCACATCGGCTGTTGCTTTGAATACGAAAATAAAATTCAAAAGCTTTCAGCGCTGCAACAGCTGAATGTGAGAAGCCTGTTAAATTTAGCGATGGATATCAAAAGATATTGTGAGTAAAATTATCGGGTAGCAGCCTTATTTCTTTATTTATTTTGTACTAGTTTTCCCGCCCGCGACTTCGTCCGCACGGACTACTGTTTACCGCGAAAAAAAAGCATCCTATTTTCTTCTAGGATATTAAAAACCAATGCAAAAGTAGGTATATTACCAATGCTCTTGATGTTTTTTCACAGACTTGTTATTTCGTTTCCATGGCAACCACAGACGATTCTGTGGTGGCAACCATTCCTTACAGTGATTAATCAACATTTTCCGGCTTTCCCGTGGAAACTTACAATTTTTCAGGATTAAAAGTATTCTATGTTTTATTCCAGGGTTTAAGCAATCTCCATTCTAAATTTCATCAAGATCCCTCCAGCCGTTATCGCGTGAAGGCTCCCCAAACAAACAAACAAACAAACAGACAACATTTCACTTTTATTTATTGGTATGGATGGATGAGTACACGTTGCTCTAGCTACTTAACTACATTTTTGACTTTGGTTTAAGATTTTTTCATAGGATGTTCCAGATCAATTAACCCAAATAGACCTACCGTACCACATATGATTTAGGTTTGAAAAAATCCTGAAAGCTGCCTACTTAAAAAAATATTTTTAGTTTCGTTTGTCATGTATATAAATTGTTCTTTACTAACAAAAATATTCCACGAAGAGAAAAAACCGAAGGGTATCATGCAGAAGGTGTGAAAGTTGTTCCTATATTTATGCACTAGCTGTACCTGCGGCTTTGCACGCGTGGTCATTTTTCTGGGTTAAAAGTACTAAATGTAATACTAGCTGTGCCTGCAGCTTTGCATGCGTGGTAATTTTATTTAAAAGTAGTCCACACGTGTTATTCCAGGACCAAAAGTACCTACAAAGTACAACTACATTTCTTCAAAACTCGCTCAGCCGTCAAATAGTTTTTATCGATTGCTCGGCATCTATCATCGGATTAAGATACCAAGTACCCCAGTTTACGTCAAACCAGTATCCAACAGTGAAAACCGCATTGCAAAACCGAATATGAATGTACGACGTCATTTTTTTACGGTGGCTAATTACTTTATTCGAACTGGAACCTTGTACTATTATTTATTCTGTGCTGGAATACAACGCAAACGTCATAGATAGCACAAGTTAACATACACACATTCTTGTTATGGCATATAGCACAAGTTGTCGTAGACAGTTTTCTCCGTCTACGACAAGTTGTAGACAGTCGGTGGCATAAGTCAAGAGTAAAGCTGTCAGTTGGCAGTGTCCAAGGTGTATCTGTCAGTAGTGCGTTTGATCGAGGTTCATTCACTTGACTTTGAGACAGCGCCTGCGCCGAGTGTGCGCACTGATTGATAAGAAAACAACATGGCTGACACCAACAATGAGCCCGTGAATCCTAACCCGTTAAAATCCGCGACTTATGTATGTATAATAAAAATAATAAACACTTTATTACACCAGAATTAAGGAACATATATACAATAATTTATTTTAACGTTCACAATGGGCAGTCTAATCGCTAAAAGCGATCTCTTCCAGACAACCTTTGGATGGACAGGAATTTTGAATTTAATAAGGACGGTGATGCAAAATAATACAATAAATCATGCAAAATAAAAATGACTATACCTACATCCATACCAATATATAAAAGTGAAACGTTGTCTGTTTGTTTGTTTGTTTGCTTGCTTGCTTGTTTGTTTGGGGAGCTTAAACGCGATAACGGCTGAACGGATTTTGATGAAATTTGGAATGGAGCTATTTTATACCCTGGAATAAAACAAAAAAAATGAATCCCGGAAAATTGAAAGTTTCCACGCTAAAACTGGAAAATGTTGATTGGTCGCGGTAAGGAACGGTTGCCATAGAAACGAAATAACAAATCTGTCAAAAAACTTCAAGAGCATTGGTGCTATACCTTCTTTTACATTGGTTTATAATATCTTAGAAGAACATAGGATGCTTTTTTTCGGGATTAACTGTAGTCCGCGCGGACGAAGTCGCGGGCAGGAAACCTAGTATTTAATAAACTACATAAACCATACTTACTTACATAAGGTAAATACAACTACATTACATATTTTATAGAACTATACATACGTATACCTAAATATAAAAATTAATGTCTAGTATTATATCAGTTTAGGTATGCAGATAAAAGTAAAATCAATTAAAAAGTTAGTTATGTATATTCCTTTGGCACTCTAGACACCAAACGCGTGGCCCAATTTTGATGAGTCTTACGTTAATCAATTGTCTTAATCTTGTAAGTGTCATTAATGACATGAAAATAATCAAAATTCAATATGGCGACATATTGTGAAAAAGAAATAAAATTAAGTCATCAAACTAAGTTAAATAGGGTATCATTGAATAGGTATTTGAAAACCATTTTTAGGTTTCTCATATCATTTTTAATTTCGAATGATCATTTAGGATCTATAACGATTTAAACTTGGTTACCAACCAATCTCACTAAAATTTTTGCTTCTCGTTAGTTTTGTTCCCAGTATGTTTTTAGCACTTTTGATTATGTCTTGTATATATTAGTGGGGATGACCCTTCCAACTTGTATCTATGTATAGCCAACACTTCATTATTGAAACCTCGCACAGAGTAAAGGCGGCCCAATCAAACAGGGCATTCGACCAAACACGGTACATACGCCTGACCAGCCAAATTGGATCTCTTCCGTTCCAACGCTCACCCTTTTCCGGATGATCCTTGCGTGCCAAGTTACCCTGGTGGGTGGTCAATCGCTTTGTAATTGGCTGCAGAGGCACAAGATACCCGTGAAATGACAACTGGCCTCTGACAAGGGTCTTGAACGCTTCGAAAGTTTCGATTTGGCGTCAGCTTGCTTCAAAGCAGTGTATCTTGTTAATAGATGGGCAGAATGTTTCACAATATTACAGTAAGTATGTAAATGATATCTATTTATACTTATAACTACCTATGCCCGCGGCTTTGCCCGCGTCATAATCATCATCATGTTAGCCCTTAGAAGTCCACTGCTGAACATAGGCCTCCCCCAAAGAGCACCATGATGAGCAATCTTGAGCCACCTCCATCCACCGACTTTCTACGATGACAACAATGTCGTTGGTCCATCGTGTGGGAGGTCTCCCACACTTCGCTTGCTTGTTCATGGCTGCCATTCGAGAACTTTTATTCCCTAGTGGTTGTGAGTTCTGCGAACTATATGGCCTGCCCATTGCCACTTCAACTTGCAAACTTTGAGAGCTATGTCGGTAACCTTCTAAGGATTTCCTCATTTAAGATTCTATCACGTAGTGAAACACCGAGCATAGCTCTCTCCATTACACGCTGCGCAACTCTGAGCTTGTGTATGAGACCAACAATTAGCGACCACGTCTCAGTGCCGTATGTCAACACAGGCAACTTGCACTGATTATAAACTTTCGTCTTGAGGCTCTGCGGTATCTGCGATGAGAAGATATGGCGTAATTTCCCGAACGCTGCCCATCCCAGTTGGATTCGTCGGTTGACCTCTTTGTCGAAGTTGGATCTACCCAGTTTGATAGTCTGACCTAAGAACAGTCGTACCCATGCTGGTTACCCAACATTAACCAGCATGGGTACGACATGTAATGATGATGATGATGATGTTTAATGTTGTGTGTTGTCAGAAATAAATGTATTTTCTTTCTTTATTTTCTTTACATGGGCATTTGACATGATGTTCGTCTTACCCATGTTCATTTTAAGACCCACCTGTTGGGAAACAATATTGAGGTTACTGAGCATTGTGCTTAGGTCTTCCAGGGTTTCTGCCATGATGACTATATCATCCGCAAATCGAAGGTGAGTGATGTATTCGCCATTGATGTTAACACCATATCCGTTCCAGTTCAAAAGCTTGAATATATCTTCCAGTGCAGAGGTGAACAGTTTCGGAGATATAACGTCTCCCTGTCTCACCCCTTTTTGTACCTGGGTAGAATTCGTGCTCTGATCCTGATAACGGACTGTCATGGTGGCCTTGCTGTATAAACACTTCAACACTTTGATGTACCGGCAATCAATCTGGCACCACTGTAATGACTGTAGCACTGCCCAGGTCTCGACTGATTCAAAGGCTTTCTCGTAATCCACAAACGCTAGACATAGTGGCCGATTATACTCTTCGGTCTTCTGTATAATCTGGCGGAGCGTATGGATGTGGTCTACGGTGCGGTTTCCGGAACCCAGCTTGTTCGGGAGGCTGAAAGTCGTCAAACCTACAAGCGAGACGTTTTGTAACTACTCTTGAAAACAGCTTATAGACGAGGCTCAGCAGCGAAATGGGCCTATAATTCTTCAAGAGGGTTTTATTACCTTTCTTAAAGAACAAAACCACTACACTCCTGTGCCACGCCTCTGGCGTAGTACCCTCGAGGATGACGGAGTTAAACAGCTTCTGAAGGACTTTAAGTACCGGTGTTCCACCCGCTTTCAATAGCTCTGTCGTTATTCCGTCCTCTCCTGGTGCCTTAATGCTCTTAAGCTATTTGAGAGCCATTCTGATCTCGTATAGGCTGACGTCCGGGATATCTTCGGTATAATGTTGGATCAAATGAGTTCTTGCATCGCTAGTCGTGCTAGGAGGACTGTGCAATGAGGTGTATAATTGTCTATAGAACTTCTCGAGCTCACTCAATATCTCTGGCTTCGACGAAACGATGCTGCCACTATCGGTTTTCAGCTTCGTCAACAGGCTTTTCTCAATAAACAGATCTTTTGCGAACACTTTGGAGCCCTTGTTGCACTCTATTGCGTTCTTAATACAAGTAGTTGTATACGAACGCAAATCGTGTCGCATTGACTTGGAGATCTTTTTATTAAGCAAGCTGTAACTCGACATATCCACTGAAGACTGCAACCTCATCTCGCTTCGTTCTGCCATAAGTTTGAGTGTATGCTCAGAGAGTTTCTGTATTCTATTTTTGCGGTAGGTCTTAAATAATTCCAACCCGACCGCGTGAACAATTTCCGACAGCCCGTTGTTTAGTTCGTCCACTATATCGCATTCGGTAAGGATTTGGAAGCGATTTTGGAGCTCCAACTGAAAGCTCTCGGGGTTTTGGATTTGGGCAGGACTTGGGCGAAGAGTAGATCGCATCAAACGAGACCTCTCCAGCTTTACGTTGATATTCAATGAGCCTCTTACCATGCGGTGATCACTGCCGGTCTTAACCCTGTTGATCAAAGAGACATAATTGAATATATATGCCGATTGGTTGTCAAAATAAAATTTATCTCGTGCTGACGCCTACCGGGGTGCAGCCACGTCCATTTACTGGACGGGCGCTTCTTGAAAAAGGAGTTCATCATAAAGAGTCCCTCTTTCTCCATGAAGTCGACCAATCGCTGACCCCTTTGGTTCCGCTGTCCAAATCCAAACTGCCCCACTCTCATTTCATCGCCATTCGTCATGCCCAGCCGTGCGTTGAAGTCCCCCATCACCACTGTGAAGTGTGTTTTCGGTACATGCATGGCATTATAAATGTCGTCATACATAGCCTCCACTTCATCGTCCGGGCGCTTCGAGTGTGAGTGTGAGTGTGTGTGTGTGTGTGTGTGTGTGTGTGTGTGTGTGTGTGTGTGTGTGTGTGTGTGTGTATGACCTTCAACGAATACCGTTCGGTAATTCTGAGTATAAGGTATACCACCCTGCTCGAAACGCTTCCTATCTTCACAATGTTGTTGACGAGGGACTTGTGGACAAGAAACCCGACACCATGTTGGGACTGCTGGTCGTCCTCCCGGTAATAGAGTAAGTTGCCGGAATTGAGGGTCGTAGTATCCTCTCCCTCTCTTCGGACTACTGATAGCCCTGTAATACCCCAGCGCAACTTACTTACTACTTCTTCCAGCTCTATCAACTTCTCATCGGTCCTCAAGGTGCGTGCGTTATAAGTTGCCAGGTCCAGAGATCGTGGGGATTGGGAGCTGGGTTCCTGCCAGAGATTCTTAGCACCCCCTGCTCCGCCGTTACTGTGACTGCTACCGGTGCCAGGAATAACGGAGCCGCCGGGGACTGGGGGCCGTCTTTGCGGTGTGTCTATCATATTGGGAGGGTTTGCCATAGTCACCACGCTTGGCAAGCGGATTGGTTTACAAATATGTGCTCGGAGGACGCTGCTGCCCATTTTCCGGTGTATGTTCCCTTAGTCGCCACTTATGACATCCACGGGAGGATTAGGAGGGGTCTTATTCTAACCCGAGACCACCACGGATAATTAGCCCGCGTGTTCCTTTTAATTTAAAAGTAGCCCATACGTATTATTTCAGGACCAAAAGTCCAATATACTACATTCAAAATTTGTTCTGCCCTCAAATAGTTTTTATCAATTGCTTGGCATCTAATCATTGTATGTGTTTTTTATGTCAAACCCTAAGCTAATCCACCGCATCGCAATCGATTCAGTAGTATTTACGTGATGCGTGACAAACAGACAGACATGATTCATTGGATGATTCATTGGATTCATGTTCGTTAGCTTAATTTAAGTACCCAAGACTAGCCCTAGACCATATATTTTTAATAATCTTCTTTGTACATACTTTTTCGTACATATTTCTTTTCTAGTTTTCCCGCCCGCGACTTCGTACGCGCAGACTACTGTTGTACTACGCGAAAAAAAGAATTCTATTTCCTTCTAAGATGTTAAAAACCAATGCAAAAGTAGGTATAGCACCCAATGTCCTTGATGTTTATTGACAGACTTGCTATTTCGTTTCCATGGCAACCACAGACCATTCTGTGATGGCAACCGTTCCTTAAAGTGAGTAATCAACATTTTCCAGTATTCCCGCGGAAACTTTCAATTTTCTGGGAAAGAAAGTATCAGTTTAACTTTTTTCTTTGGCATATCGCTCATTTGCGACAAGAACGTGTTAAGTCCGAAAACATGTTTTTAAAGAAATCGCCTTTGAAATCGTTTTGAATTTAACTTTGTAATTGTTGGGGTTTTTGCCCAATCTCTTTACGATAAAAGTTCATCAACTATCCTATTTTCGAAATAAATTGCTTTCAGACATCTATCATATTAATTTTAATACAATACTTTTGTTTAATTAAAATATGGTACAATTTATTACGTTTTTCTTGTAAAATTGGAAAATTATTTCAAGACATACAGACATATCACGGTACACCTAGTAGAAAAATACCTAAATGATGATTCATATTAAAATAAACACTTTGTTGTCGTCAAAACTAAATAAATTATGAAAAAAAGATTTAAAAAAAAGAAAAAGTGTAACAATTCGTGAGCAAGTATTAAATATTTTAATTATAATCAGTCTCATACAACAATATTACTAATTCGTACTTCTAAACTTGTGCTGACCTTGGCAATTTATATTTAAAAATACTCAACAAGTAGCTGGAACGTTCCAGTCAAAATCTCATCATATTTCTGTATAACAAAACTCATTTCACTGCGAACATTTTTCCAATCATAAAAGACTTGAAAGCACATTTCGGTTACTCAAAATTGCTCACTTTTCTTACGAGTAGACAATAAACACATAAATTAAGTAGCACATAGATATTCGATAATATTTTCTCGACATTTATAAACACAAGTTTATTTGCAAGGACCCTCAATTTTCGATCCTTGTTTTTTGTTTTGCTTAATTTTTTAGATAATCAGGGTCCTTCAATATGTTTTAATTATAAAAACATAAAAAAAAAAAGTATTAAGTACTCAATATAAAAACTACCTTCATAAAATGATGATCCTGATAAAGACGTTCTGCTGTTCGAATTAGAACTTGAACAAACGGAATAATGACGAGGCCTGCTATACCCTGGAACTTATTTTTGTACATTACGTTTTAAAAATTAAGAGTAATACATATTTTTTATACTTGCTTTTCTGCTTATGTCAAGAATGACCATGGATTATTGTATAGTTATCCAAAACCATGATAAATACAAATTTTCACAAGATGAATTGTCTAAATGTGTGTGTGTATTGCTTATAGAAATTCTCAAATAAGATTCTAGACAAACAAACAAACTTTACAAAATAGAGGTGAAAATGAGTTTAAGAAAAGTCTATAATAATTATTGTGTTTAGTTCGTTAAACTATGATCTCCCTTTTAATTAAATTTATTATATTTTTTGACATAGATAAGTTATTTTTGTAATTTAGAGCTATTCGTTGTGTCTTACCTTGTTGGTAATTTCCAGGAACACTTTTAGCCACAAGATCTAAAATCTTTTTGGATCTTCATCTGAAAAATATTCTTTATCATCAAAATGTTCTTATCATTTGTAATGCAACAACTCGAACTATCAGAACTGAAATACAGTATATTTCCTAAAAAAAACGAGTTATGTGTGAATAACCAACATCGAAAAACCTTTTTTTTCTTTTGAACCATCATCTGTAGCGTTACATTATAACTTATCTATATACTTATAATAAAACTGTAACGGGTCCAACTCTGTACATTGAAGATTTTTTGATATTTTTTTTGGACCTTACTCTTGATTCGATACTGAAGCCAAAACTGTATTATTTTCAATTTTGTCTGTCTGTCTGTCTGTCTGTATCTTGGCTAGGCATCACGCCGAAACTACTGAATGAATTTAAATGAAACTTGGTATAATTTGAGTTAATACTACGAGGTAGGACATAGGCTACTTTTCATCCCGAAAAATGAAAGGGTTCCCGCAGGATTGGGTTTGAAAGTTATTTCAAAAAATACTTACCTATCTGAAACTACTGGACGGATTTTGATACAACTTGGCACAGTGATAGTTTATATGATGGGATTGAGGATGCTTTTTATCCCAAAAAAATAAAGAGTTCCTGCGGGATAATGTCCCAAATTCTGTAAATTAAAGATATTTTGTAATTTTTTTTGGGGGCCGTTCTATATTCAATACTAAAGCCAAAAATGTATTTTTTTAATTTTTGTTCCAGTGTCTGTCTGTCCGTCTGTCTGTCTGTACCTTGAAAGTGCATCACGCCGAAAATACTCAATGAATTCAAATGAAATTTGGTATGATTTGAGTTCATACTTTGAGGTAGGACATACGTAGGATACTTAACATCCCGAAAAATTAAGGGGTTCCTGCAGGATAGGCGTTGAAAGTTATTTAAAAGAACACGTATCACGCTGAAACTACATGACAGATTTTGTTGAAACTTGGCTCAGTCATAGTTTATATAATGGGTTAAAATTGAGGATACTTTTTATCCCAAAAAATTAAGTTTTCCTTCGGGATAATGTCCAAAATTTTGTAAATTGAGATATTATGTAATTTTTTTTGGAGGCCGTTCTATATTCAATACTTAAGCTAACACTGTATTTTTTTTATCTATCTGTCTGTCTGCCCGTCTGTCTGTCTGTACCTTGGCAGCGCACCACGCCGAAAATTCTTAATGAATTCAAATTAAATTTGGTATGATTTGAGTTCACACTTCGAGGTAGGACATTGGATACTTTTCATCATGAAAAAATTAAGTGTTCCTGCAGGATAGGGATGGAAAATTATTTAAAAGAACACTTAGCATGCTGAAACTATTGGACGGGTGTTGATGCAACTTGGCACAGGCATAGTTTATAAGATAGGTGAAAATAATGGATACAGTTTATCCTGAAAAAATAAAGGGTTCCTGTTCTCACAGGAACCCATGGGTCCAAATTCTGTACATTAAAGATAGTGTTTTTTTTTTGGAAATTACTTTATATTCGATTATGAAACCTAAACTGTATGTTTTTTCATTTTTGTCTGTATTTCTGTCAGTCTGTATCTTAGCCGCGCATCACGCCGCCGGAAATATTGAATGAATTCAAAAGAAACTTGGTATGATTTGAGTTCGTATTACAAGGTAGGACATAGGATACTTTACATATCGAAAAATTTATGGGTTATTATTTAGGGGTTGAAACTTATTTAAAAGAAAACGTACCATGCTGAAAGTAATGGACGGGTTTTGATGCAACTTGGCACTGTCTTAAATTATATGATGGGTTAAAATTGAGAACACGTTTTATCCCGAAAAAGTAAAGGGTTTCTGCGGGATATAGGTCCAAAGTTATGTTAATAATTAAGTAATAAAAATATTTTTTGGATGGTTCTCTATATTCGATATTGAAGCCAAACTGTTTTACTTTTTAATTTTGTCTGTCTGTTTGTCCGTTTCTTGACCGCGCATCGTACCCAAACTACTAAATGGATTCAAATGAAAAAAATGCCCTTGGGTGCTTAAAAAAGGTATTGAACATATTTTTTTGTTAATCTTTTCTTTCTTTCTGTTTGTCTGTATGTTTGTTTGTTCACATATCACGTAAAAACTACTGAATCGATTGCGATGCGGTTTTCATTGTTAGATAGCTTAGGGTTTTATTTAAATCTGGTGTAATTGGTATCTCAATCCGGTGATTTAAAAGCCGAGCAATTGATAAAGTATTTTTGACGGCTGAAGAAATTTAGTTCAAATGTTGGTATGTTGGTCCTGGAATAGCACATTATGGTACCTACTTTGAACCTAAAGAAAATAACACGCGTGCGAAGCCGTGGGTACAGCTAGTTACAAAATAATATCAGTTAATTGCAACAAAAACGTGACAATGTATTCTAAATTTTAGGATACACATATGGTTTCTTACAGAAAAAATGATTTAAATAACGATATTTCACTTTAGCAGCAAGAGAAACAATGAAATAACCTAATGAATTCATTTACCTTTTCAACAAAACCGTGACAAACTAGCGTTGTCATGTTTTTGAGGCAATCGAACAGCATCTTACTCCTCGAGCGAGTGGGATCAACTGATATAAACCTATATTGAAACGAACTTTGCGGTCGTTATAGTCGGCGCTAAAACGGTACGCGTTGTCTCTTTCTTTCACAACTTGATCATTATTGGTGCTAGAAATATCGCGTTTTAGTAGCAAATAGAGCGTGATGCGGCCGACTTTTCTACATTATTATTCCATAATGACATTTTGAGCAGATAACACGTTCTTGTCGCAAATGAAAAAAGTTAAACACACTTTGAGTCTAAAGTGTGTTTAACTTTTTTATGCGTTATATTAAAACCGAGGATGAATAACCAACATACTCGTACAAAACAAATTAATTAATATTGACGAAAATTATCTATTATTTTACTGGACTGAAATGGAAAAATGGTAACACATCTCGTAGATATGAGCAAACATAAACACAAAACAAATGCATTTATAAGTTGTAAATATATAAATCCATTTTTAAAACAACCTTTTACGAAACACCACCAGTACCACTTAATACCTGAGAACTTATTAAAAACAATCAAATAAGCCTAAACTCGAAGGGGTGTCAGCTTTTGACGGTTGGATATTGGGTTCCTATGACTCCGTCTCCATCATCAGACCCTCAATAGCACATTAGGCCAGATAACTTATCAAGACAAACCCAATGATCCCAAACTCGAAGGGGTTCCATCATCTGATTGTTGAGTTCATATGACTACCTTCCGGCTACATTATCAGGTCAGCTCAATAATACCTACCATCAATGTCATCAGAACTACACCCATGTGCAAAACTTCAACATTTTTGGACGTCGTTTAATGGTTTAAAATTGACTTGCAAACTAGTCCCAAGCATAATAACACAGTGAATTAAATTGAAGCTTGTTTAAAGCTACTAAACCAATTTTAATGAAATTTATACAGTACCACACTAGAGGTCTTCTTTCTCAAGTAAAAACAATCATCTAATTCGGTTCATAAATACCAAGATATTAGAAAACATAAACTGTGAAACAAATAGATTTTCTAATAAAAACTTCTAAACCAATTTTGATGAAGTTTATATGGGACTACTCTGAAAGTCTACCCTTTTGAATAAAAAAAAAACAACCATCTAAATAGGTTTAGAAATCGTAGAGATTTGAGGCAATATAAACACAAAATCAACTTTTTACTAAAAAAAACTAATTATTCTCGAAAAACTACTGAACCAATTTTGATACAATTCATATGGGACCACCTGGAGAGTATACCCTTTTATAAATAAAAAGAATTTACAGAATCGGTCCCAAGTGACGGAGAAATCGGCCGACATACATAAAATAAACATACGTGAATTCGAACATAGTCTCCTTTTGTGAAGTCGCTTAAAAACAATTTGTCAGCTGAACGAATTTTGATGTAATTCAGTATTGTGTAATAAAACAGTTTTTTGTATTTTTATCCCATGAAAATACCCACACGTCCTAATGTTTGCTGCACAGATATTTCTATAAATAAATTAGGCTAAATATATAAATCGAAAATAAAGACTGAAGTACAAGTTCTCAAACTAAATCATATGAAAAGTATGTCGAGAAATGTTACCTATAATATGTTACCATAGCTTTCCTGAGTCAATTCCTTATTCGGTACAATTGAAAGAACAATAAAAGTCGGACGTGTCCCAGTATGATCATTTTTCTTACGCATAAATTACGCCCCGTACGTTTCTTTGAAGTTTCATATTTTTCGGGGTTCCATATTAGTTGTTTGTGAAACATTTGCATTGCTAAAGTACATAACGTGGTTATTTTGACTTTAAAAATTTCTAGGCAGAGGAAGCAATCGAAACCAGAAAAATAATGGTGTTAATGTGTGTTATGCCAGAAGATAACGAAGTACGTTATAAGGGTTTATACGTTTTGAAATGTTTGTTTCTATTGCTAAAATTAATCAGTGTCAAAATGTCTGGTGCCTCATACGGAACACCCACACACTTTACGCACTTGACCGGCTTTTTATTAACTTCACCTGTAAGGTCCGTGCTTACCTGCCAGAGAACCTTTTTATTAAAAGGTTAGAAGCGAAAAAAGATTTTCACGCACGAGTGAAAGTGGATACTCGAGCTATGCGCCTAAATTAATTAGAACGGGTACGGGATACGATCCCTAAATGATTTTATGTTTTCCGGGATTTTCAGGAAAAGAAAATGGTAAATAAATAAGGTACATAATTGTGTATGTATGGTTGAATGTGACTGGCTGACGAACTGGCAAAGGCGCTTTGAACACATCGAAAATGTTATGTACGAGTAGATTTTATTAATTTACTGTCCTGTTTGGAAAGCAAACGCATAGCATACAATATGACACTAACGAAAAAATACAATATGACACTAACGAAAAAATAAAAGGATTCATTGCATTAATCCATTGTTAAATAAGCGCAAACGAAGCGAGCGTGAAGATTTTAAGGTTTTATAACAATTAAAATGAAAATAGGTGTGCGTAGTATATTTTTCGACGTACAATTGTACAGAATAGGGGGACATCATTTTTTTTTAGGTAAGTACTTACGTGTATAAAAAAACAGACACAATATTCGAAGATTTTTGGGGTTGATTAAACACCCATTTCACCGCCCTGGCTACGGCCACACCTGTATCTAGCTAGGTTCAACAAGAACGGAAGACACAATTGAACAAGTTAGATCTTCAGTTCAACGTAATCTTGCTCTATCGACTTGAAAGCGTTCAGCCGAACTTCTGGTATCCAGAACATCTTTGCGTTGCATTTTGTTGAAAGATCTGAAATTGCACCCGTATAAAATTCAACTTGTGCAGGAATTACAGCCAAATGATTCAATTTTACGACGAGCTTTTGTTGAAACAATGTTGGAACGCTTTCGGAGTTTCAACAATATTCTGTTCTCCTACGAAGCCCATTTTCACATAAATGGGCATGTGAATAAACAGAATTGCCATTACTGGGCTGCTGAGAACCCACGTGCAAAACAACAAAAACCTCTGCATTTGCCGAAAATAACCGTTTGGGCGGCCATGTCAGCGCACGGAATTATCGGACCCTACTTCTTCGAAAATCGACAAGGCCAATCTGTCACTGTAAATTCTGACCGATACATAGCCATGTTAAGGGTTTTTTTTCTTTCCACAGCTGCAACAATTTGAAGCCTATAATCGTGCGATATGGTTTCAACAAGATGGCGCGACATGCCATACAGCTAATGCCTCTTTGGCGGTTTGGGCGGCGGCGAGATGTTTGCTGGAAAACTGATATCGCGCCGAGGTGACATTGCATGGCCTCCTAGTAGTCCGGATCTAACGCCACTGGACTTTTTTTGTGGGGATACCTACAAAGTAGAGTCTACTCCAATAACCCAGCCACGATTAACCAGTTGAAGACCAATATCCGGGAAGAAATGGCAGCTATTCCCCGTGCAACGTGCCAGCGAGTTTTTACCAATTTGAGGTTCAGATTCGAAGAATGTTTGCAGTGCGATGGTGCACACCTGGATGACGTTATTTTTAAGAAATGAATTTCCCAGATGTCAATTTTTATGGAAATAAAAATTTGTATGTGAATTGTACTTAGTTTTTTTTTATGATTTTTTCTAATTCGCAATTCTTTCTGGCCCAGCCTGTATATAAGTGTTATATAAGTTTAGGGTGTATGCATAATATATATAAAGTATATTTGTGATGTTATGTATCTGTGTTTCTGTAAGCGGCATTGTAGCTCCCAAACGAATGAATACATTTTGATGCGTTTTTATCAGTTTGAAAGCTGATGTGATCTAGATGGTTCTTAGCTATATTCGTGGGTGGGCGGGATTGAAGCACCTAAACGAATGAATCCATTTTGCTGCTTTATTTCTGTTGGAAACCTGATGTGATCGAGATGATTCTTAGCTATAATGGGGGTTGGGATCGTAGCTCCCGGACGGATGGAACGATTTTGATAGGGTTTTTCTGTTATAAATCTGATGTGATCGAGAGGGTTCTTAGCTTTAATCGGGGTTATATAAATGTTGAATTTGTTCTTGTGTACACTTTTGTGCAATAGTGACGTCCTACAGTCGGCATTACAGCTATGGTCATTTTGACGTGATTCAATATAACATATCTCAAAATGCAATAATATAATGAGTTTCATTTGGTAATGCATATTTTTTTCTAGAATAGAGGATTGTGCAATATGCCCTGTCGACTAGTTTACGAAAATTAGTCAAGTACCCATTGAATTACGTCAATGCAAGTACCTTATTCTCCGAACAATAAAGTCAACGAAAATTTTATAAAACCCTATACCGTATAAGCCCGCTACTTTTTCTGGATCCATTACATTTCCTTAGAACTCTCTATTTAGAATTCACAATACACCTGCCCCTACAACTACATACCATCAAATATGAACCTTCACTCCAATGACGTAATGAAGTTATCTCCGCTGCTGTCTGTTTAGGAAACAATTAGGTATTATTATAGACCCTAATAGGAGGGTGACTGCAACCCTCCTCTTGTTGTCTGTTATATAAGTACCTACCCATTTATCTATCTATCTACCCATATGGTGCTATGACTTATGGATACAAAATGCGCATGCTTTCACGTAAGCCTATAGTCAGATAGATAATACATTATTGCACTTATAAAATACAATAACATAACAAATAAAATTAAAGAAACGTACTATAGGCAGTCATATCTCAGATTACGATTTCTTCCAGACAACTTTTTACCCAACTACATTGAAGTAAGGGAAGGGTAATGAGTTTAACAGTTTATGTATGTACGAGTATGTCTCGTATGTAATTGTGGATGTTCCACTATAGCGTCCCCTATGTTCGTTCGATTTTGACAAGCGAGGTATCAATCGATTCGTCTTCATTTATAGAGCGTCATAGGTTTATTATTTTTACCCGACTACGGCGAAGCAAAGGAAGGGTTATGTGTTCATACTAAAAACTAGATCTGATTTTGACAAGCGAGGTATCGTGGGTATCAATCAAGCGAGGTATCAATGGATTCGTCTTCATCGCAAGAGTGTCATAGACAATTTTTTACCAGACCGTAGTCCGGTTTTAGTTTATGAATCTCATTTATTGGTAGAAAAGCTAGTACACGGTGTAACAAAATAACATTCTACTCAACTGGTACCTGTTATAATAAAAAAGGATAAATTAGTTCAGAAAATAAATTAAAATAAAATTATAATATCTACATAATAAAATTACTTAGTAGGTTTAAAAGAGATGTTCGGAAAATCTATGAAAGCTAGTACTAAAATAATATGAAATTCTAAACAAGATATTAGATATTTGTGAAGAAATGGAATATTATTCTGATAATGACTAGCAAATGAAAACAAAAAAGTGCCTCTTTTGTTTTATTTCAGTTTTTTTTATCGTTTGGTAGAAAGAATAAACTTGCCACACTAGGTGCCTTACCTCTAGCAACTCTCATTTGACACTACTGGCGACAGTGACAGTGTTATGTTGAATAACACAATGTATGTACTTCACTTCACTGCTTGTTTTATGGCATTTGTGGAGTCACAATGTATGCAGATCTGGCACTAACAGCTGATGGATAACAGATGACAGGACCTCAAGTTTTTTTTTTCTACTGGTAAAGCCAGTAGAAGAAAAAAAACTTTTACAAGGTTTCATTTTTGATGACATTGCAATTTGAACTGTTTGTTATTAATTATATTAATTATATTCACATGGTATAATATAATAATTAAAATAGCAAAACATATAATATATAGAAATGTGTTTTATTTTATTCCCAGTGCACAACGCATAACTCATTAGAATGAAAAATATAAAAAAAATTGTTCAACTTTATATCTAGGAAAATATTTTCTCTTTTGTTTAAGAAATGGAGGCCCAATAAAATATAAATTAAATATATTTATGTAGTCCAGTAAATAAGCTTTTAAATGAGGTATATATCATAGCTGCTGGAATTTCCTCGGAATAAAGTACCACTTCTGAACATCTCCTTTATACTTATGAATAAAAAAAGTTGTAACACATTTTTGTTAAGGGCAATACATAAGTAGATACCTAGCAAATTACCGTAGAATTTCTACAATGACGAACCATGCAAAAAGGTAGTTTTTTAAACAGCTGAGTAAAGTGGAAGAGAGGAACCATGACTTCTAATGGTAAGCACCTCGCCTGCTCATAACAATAACTGCTGTGCCACCCAGAACTTGAAGCGAACTTTGTTCCATAGGTTTGATCGAAAGTCAAACCTCTGTTGCACCTACAGCCTTCTAAAAGTCATATAATACATCTTCACTGCATTTGAATATGCTCTCAGATGTACCCGAATCCAACTTCAATATAGTCAAGGATTGTTGCATTGATACGCATGATATAGCATGGCTGGTTTGGCATAAGCCATAGGATATACATATCGATAGGTTTGCCAACTAGACAAGTATAACGAGGTAGGTTAATAAATGTGTGTTAGCATTCTAGGCATGATTGGGGTGCAACCGGTAAATGTTACGACATAGTAACATGAAGATGGACGAAGCGCGTCGCCGAAGCCGGTCCAGAATGAGGTGGCGAGATGACCTATAACGTACCGAGAGGGCTTGTTTGTTTGTCGTATGAGGTAGTGCTGGCCTCTGGTGTTAGAGTTTGACAGTTTATCCTCTGACATGGCCTAACGACTGCTACTAATCAATTACAGCCGAGACCGAAAGCTTAACGTGCCCTCCCAAGCACGGAGCGATCGAAACCACACTTTTACTTTACACAACTTGATATAATGAATATATGTAGGTAGAATACAAAAACTCCACTCATGTGATAAAAAGTGCTTCGATCTACCTACAGTTCTTGCGTACCGCGACGGGCGCTCGTTTACCTACTAATGCCATCTAGTTCATTTTTTGGAGGTATTAATTGAATGACGTTGTATGGTTCTAACATAATCCGCCCACCAAGGACATAAGTATGTCCTTTACAAAAAATAATAATGATGTAAATGGCTGAAACTAAACAACTTAAATATGCGGTGACTCACAAATAATACACAAGCATACATGAATAGATAATGCACCTTGACGCTATGAATAAACATAACTAATCTCAATTAACAAAAAGAATAAATTTGCTAAATTCAACGTAGAATTCTACCAAAATAGCTTATATTATAAAAATATACTAAAATTACAAAGTTTACTATTTAGAAGTTAAAATAAACAAAAATTTCCTTTACTTCTAGAACAACAAAATCAAAGCCTAGCGATAACCTTGAAAAATATAACAATTTCTCACTTTTTACTAAAAACTAAATACACAGACCGCCCACCGTGACTAATATCTTTAACAAAATCTTCACATATTATTTTGTGAGGACACTAACTTTGCTCACAGGTCGTTTAAACTGTCAATTTTTAGTTCGAATGGTTACAACTCTAGTTATATTATCTTGACCTGGATGCTTCTCTATAATTTTACCCAATAACCATTTAGTCGGTGGGATGTTATCTTCTCGAATGACAACAATATCATTAACATTAGGTTCATTAACTTTCTGGTTCCATTTATATCTTTGATTTAGATTAACAAGGTATTCTTTTGACCACTTTTTCCAAAAACTACATACCATTTTCTGACAATTTCTCCACCTATCTAATCCTACAGCTTTGTTACAATGATCTTCATCCGTTACATTAAGTAAGGGTTCGCCTACCAAAAAATTGCCGGGCGTGAGTGGTAGGGGGTCACATAAATTATTATCACTCAAAATTGAGATTGGACGCGAATTTAAACACGCTTCAATTTGAGTCAAAACAGTAGTTAGCTCCTCAAATGTTAGAGTGCTATCAGCTATTGTCTTTCGCAAGTGGTTTTTTACACTACGCACTCCAGCCTCCCACAGTCCACCAAAATTGGGGGAATGTGGAGGGATGAAGTGCCAGGTGGTTGACTCAAGAGTTAGTAGCTGAATAATTTCATTGGGCCAAAAGTAAATGGTGCGGAGCCTAGGATCGAGCCCGATATCGTTGGATTCTATGTTGCACTATTGAACCATTAGGCTACCATCACCGATAGGGCTGGAATGAGGTGACGCAGGTCAAAGACTTTTGAGAGGATATGTGGATCTATTCCTAGCAGTGGCACAGTATTTGTTACAAATAAAAAATGCTTCTAAAAAGCCGGTTAGAAAGTAGAAGCTTGGCTTGCCAAAATGACTACCACCAGTGCACCAACTAACCTAGTTATGCTAGCACTTAAACGACGAAGAGTTCCCATGGTAACTGTCACTTCCGTCTTCAATCATCAGGTCATAAGTGTCAAATATTTATCAAGTTTCTATTATAACATGTACAGAATTTCATCTTAATTATGTCAAGCAAGAGGAAGTCTCACATTATTATCTGCAAGATTTGGGAGAAGAAGATTTAAAAAAACTACCTGTGCACAAATTTAGACCAAGAATGTTTCAAATGACCGATTCCATACCGACGAAAATCAATTGAAGCATATCAAATAACGGCATATATGTGCGTGAGCAGATAATTTGAGTTTTTTGTGGTTAATACACAATTTCATCACAAAAGACTGCATTGTTTTTGACTTTTCGTGAGAAATTGATATAATTAACATGACTAACAAGGATGCATACTCGTAACTGAATGCGTGAGGCTTGTGCGTACGAGCGAATCGGCATAACTTGGGTACTTCGATTTGGCGGTATGTTTTTTTTTTTAACTTTCTTGTCTAAGACGAACTTATTACATGTTTGCACATAATGCTAAATGGGCGACTATTTTCGGTTTACGGAAAGTTTTTTGGTTATATTTACCAGGGATGTTAAGGATATGAAATTTCAGATCTGGATACGGATACGGATATAGAAATAATATTATACCGGTTTCGGATACAGTTACGGATATGAAATTATTTTGGATTATCCGTTAGTTTCGGATAGTTTCAATTACGGATATTAGAATTTTAAGATAAACAATCATGCAGGTGATGCGTGCGGCTAATGTGTCGGCTCGGGTGCCAAGAAAACCTGTCATAACGGGTCTCATTTAGGCTTTTAGACTCCGCCCCTATCCGAAATTATCCGAAACTTTTATATCGGATTCGGTTACGCTTAGGGATAGATTTTTATTTCGGATATCCGATAGTTTCGATTACGGTTACGGAGCTCCATAAAATCCCTGATTTACCTAATGTTTCCCAGACTAGGCAACCCTACAACTCAGCGTGGCAACACGCCAACACATACATAACTACAACTAAACAACACTTGCACACATCGAACACATCAACCTGTCTGCTGCAGGTGATCGCTAACAGACAGTAGACAGGTCGAAACTACATATTCCCGAAACAATACCATTGTATGCCTACATTGTCATAACCTATATTTCAAGAATGGAACATTGTGAGGACAATTATAGATTAATGAGATACTGTGGCCCGATAGAGGCAATTCAATTTGTATCGACATGCTATATACGAAGAGTTGCTGTAGTTATTTCTACATTAACCGCCAGTGACACTGGCGACGATTGTGTGTTGATTTTAACGAGCAGTTTAAGAGAGTATTTAAATTAATTCTGAGCGAGCCATCTACTATTAGTTTATTCTGTAGTGTACCTAATCAGGGAGAGGCGGGCGGGGCGCGGCAGGTGCGAGCGCAGCGGGGGCGAGCGTGTGTGGTCATTGGTCAATTCACGTTTTTACCCGACTACGGCGAAGCAAGGGAAGATTATTGAGTATAACAGTCTATTTATGTATGTATGTATGTATGTATGTGGATGTTCCACCATAGCGTCGCCCCTATTGGTCCGATTTTGACTAACGAGGTTTCAATCGATTCGTCTTAATGTATAGAGTGAATAGGCTTTTTTACCCGACTACAGCGTAGCAAAGGAAGGGTTCGAAATAAAAACTTGGACCGATTTTGACAAGCGAGGTATCAATAGTTTCGTCTTCATCGCAAGTGTGTCAGCTATTTTTAGCCGACCGTAGACCGTAGTAGTTTTTGAACTTATTTTTTACAAATAAGAGAAACATGTGCGAACTTGCGAAATTGGGTCGGGTCTCTCGCTAGTTTAATCTATTAATCAAATTGCATGAAGATCAAATCAAGCAACATTTCGAAGGTCGAACATAAAACCTAGCAACAAAAATACCTACCTACATTACCATAAATACGCTGATTACTATAATTACAAACGGCTGAATGTATTGGGGAATAACTGATACTGCAGGCTGCAGGATATATGTATTAGGTACACACAAGTAAAAATCATTTATGGAGAAGAAGGCAAAAGGCACAAGCTATAAAAAATACTAATATAAGTTAATTTAAAGACATTTAAATAAATTAAAAGCTTTTATGCAGTAGCCATGTTGGATTTAGAATGACGTCATTTTACTTATTGTGTTTCGCCCATCAGGCCCTTTCATTTGATACCCATATCATAGGAGTTACTATGCAAATTGTAAATCGCCATTTTGTGACGTCCACCATCTTGGATTTAGAATGACGTCATTTTACTTATTGTGTTTCGCTCATCAATCCCTTTCATTTGATACCCATATCATAGGGGTTACCATGGAAATTATAAATCGCCACTTTGTGACGTCCGCCGTACTGGATTTAGAATGACGTCACTTTACTTATTGTGTTTCGCTCATCAAGCCCTTTCATGTGATACACATATCATAGGGGTTACTATGGAAATTATAAATCACAATTTTGTGACGTCCGCCGTATTGGATTTAGTATGACACACTTTACTTAATTTACACTTTTGCTGATTACTGGCCCTTTTGGTACACTCGCATAGCTTGTAATGCACATGATATTTTGTATTACTAGGTACTAATTAAATATTTTTATATATTATTTGTTGTTCCAATAAAAACTTTTTTCTTCTTCTTCTTCTTCTTCTTTCTTCTATTTTGTTTCGCTTATCAAGCCCTTTCATTTGATACCCATATCATAGGGGTTGCTGTGAAATGATAAATCGCCATTTTTTTTACGTCTGCCATTTTGGATTAATAATGGCGACATTTAAATAATCATGCATTGTCACGAGAACCAAACGTGTGTGCCAAATTTCAGGCCGATAGCTTCAGTGCAAGAGGGTGAAATATTCATTACAAAATTCGAGGACACAAATGCTTGTGAAGTTAAGGGCTCCAGGCTCCATTAATGCATTTTCCCACGCTAGCTCCGCCTGTATACTCTGCCACCCGCTACCCGCAACAAGCACTGAAGTGTGCTTAACAAGGTTGCATGTTTGTCGCGAGTGCTGTTTGAACACACAATTTAGCTCGGGACTAAATGACGCAAGTCTCAAAAGTTATTTATTTTATTGGCAGTTTAATAATGTAGTTAGGCAAATTTAGTCTTGACAGTGGATAATAAACTATATTTTCTTGCTATGAGATTTATAAAAGAGATAAAACTTAAGTTAGTGAGTAGAAAAATGTAAATATTACTGAATATAACGTAATTATTGATAAGAATATGTATCGAATGATATTCTGTTAATCATGTTTTTGTTTTGATCCCGGAGAGATAAAGATCTCAAAAACATATGTGTTAAGTTTCACATTTATCAGGTTTGTGGTTGACCTAGTATATTTATGGAAAAACCCTTAAATATTGGAGCCTGGTCTTAACTAAAAGCTCTTAAAATAAGCAGAAATGTAGATAAAAAAACTAATCTAAAAACCATGTTTTTTTTCTTATTTCATTTTTTATTATCAAGTTGTGAGCTACCCTGAAAGTTTCAGTCGGATAGCTAATCAGAAAGTGCTCTAAATTTGAATTGTAAGATTCCACCCGGAACGACAAACAAGATAGTGACTTTATAAAAAGCTTGTTATTAACCTACTAAAAGAAATTCTCGAGATGATCGGTATCACCACAGCGTCTTCCATCACGCGGCGCTTCAGCAAACTTTGTTCCAACAAGCGATCCGTCATACACGAAATAACCAATTATTATTATTGTTCACGCACAGAGCTGATGATTTCTCATTAATCTTGGAAATTGTTAGAAATTGCATAATTGTTTAACGCTGTACGCCAAAGACTTATTAACTTCACAAGTTTTTAATATACAGTCGAGTGTGTCTGTTGTGTGTGTGAATAATAATTTCAATCCCAAACAGGTTAATTGCAATTGCAAAGTTTGGCGCGGTACTGGCGATAAGTTTTAGATTTCAGAACATAAAATAGACTGAACTTAAATTTGCTGGTAGGACATAGTTTGAAACTATTAATTCATAACAAAATGAGTTTTATACAGCAAAGCTCAGAATCTACAAAATTTGGTTTCAGTTTACGATTTTTTAATTAAAATTAAATTGCTTTTGTACAAAAGAGTGAATATCTGCGACCTTGTGTTACACCCCCCCCCCCCCCCCCCCATATAAGATAACACCTAAATCTAATGTTCTTAGGTAGCTCTAATAGAATGCAATGCAGCGCGTCCTAAGCTCCTAGAAATTCCATACTGAATTATTTAAAAGATAATTTAAAAAATGCGAGTAAGCTGCCGTGTGTTTGCACTTCAAGAGGAAGCGCCTCTCAATATCATTGTTCAAACACGGCGTAATAGAAAACATCTTGCTTCCGAGGTACAGTTGACAACAAATGGCGTTTCGTAACTTTGAAGTTGTCGAGACTTTGGATAGGAACCACTAAGCAGAATCAAACCCACGATCAAGAAAATACCTCATGATAATCTGAGCTAAAACTGAGCTTTCTGTGATCTACCTCAAAAGAGAAAACGAGAGATTCTCTTTCTGTATCCAGCCACATAGTTAAGAATAATAACTAATAGTTCATTAGGTATATGATGTTATTTTTCCTTTTATTTTAATGCACACTCTTGACACATGAGCTACTCGTATTTTACTCTCAAACTGTTGGTCACAAAATTGACATCTCACACTTTTTTGTTCAGCTTTTCATGTCGCTTGAATAAATTTGACGGCACCAGTACCCCCTTCCCATTAAATATATTCTCTCATCAAAACAAGTACCTTGACCCCCGGTGAAAGGGTATATTTTTGCAAAGCAACAGTTTACAAACAAGTCTCTCAGTGTACTACCTCCGGAAGAGAAGGAGCAAACACCGGAAGCAAACGATGTGAGATCGCGATTGGGGACCTAGAACGTGTTCCTGAGAAATATAAAATGTTATTTTGACAAGAGAAAATTTGCTTTATTAATAAATTATTTATTTGTTGGGATGAGGGAAGCGAGGAACAGAAAACCAATAGAAAGATAGGACGATAGCACGAAAAATTGGCAAAGATACCAGAGATCTAGCATAGAACAAGGTTGGAATAGCATCAGAACAAGGTTGAAATGGCTTCAGAACCTTTTTGTTTTGCTTTTAGGCTTTGACATTTTTACCAAGCATCAGTGTGATATCACTATCAGTGTGATATAGTAAAAAAAACACGACTGTCCAGCCAAAAACGAAGTAAAAAGTCAAAAACAAGAGATAAATAAAATTGTCAAGCAAGTTGGGGGACCGTTCTGCGGAACCCTTTTAATCTAAGAGGTCCCTGCACTGCAATGTCAATTATATTTATCTATTGTTTTTATGTTTTAGTTCGTTTTTGGCAGGACAGGTTTTTCAATATTTTTAATTTTTATTTTATACTTTTTAGTGCCAAGTTTTGAGGTATGGCAATAAATTAAAGATTTTTGGAATGTGCTCATCAATCCCTTCAATTTGATACCCATATTGTAAAATTTTAAGTTTTTTTCGCCTTATTGAAAATAGAGCCATACTGCCGTCATATGGAATAAATAAACTCACATACATACATACATACATACATACATACATACATACATACATACATACATACATACATACATACATACATACATACATACATACATACATACATACATACATACATACATGGATACTAAAACATTACACTCCTTTTTTGCACAGTCGTGTAAAATGTGATCAAAGTTAGTAAATACGCATTTGTAAATACTAACCTTAGAACACGCCGAATATGAGAAAGATTTTCTGTTGTTACCCAATACCAATTAGTTAGTCAGGTGAATCAGAATCAGGACTCAGGAGATCATGAGACTTCTAGAAATCTCATGACTACACTTACAAACAACAACGCAACCTCTGTTTACATGCCAAAGCTCTGATTATATAAGGTGAACTGACGAACATCAAATCATTATACTAACGCCAGCACAGCTTACGAAGTTATTCCTGCGGTATCATCTTAACCTCAGTTTGCTTAGTGTCTAATTGAATATATTATGTTGACATAAAAGCGCCTTCAGAACTTCATCCAATAATAGTTGTTAGACGTACACAAATACGTGTATGTATACATGCGGTTGCCGACACTGTTTCGCCCCAAGCCTGCGGTAACATGCTTCTGTGCGGAACACTTGGGGAACACTTGTGTTAATGTCTCTGCATTCAATGTTATTAATGAAAATGAACTAGGAAACTAGTGTAATGGTCTCTTCTTTTAGCTATACGAGTATCTTCTGCAAGAGTGCTGCAGAAGAAGTTCATATACCTTTGTTTATTCATTGGCTCACCAGATATGCACAAGCACATATTGCTGTATTCCGCTTTGAAAGGCATTATTTTCAGAAAAATTATTGGGCAATCGTGACTTTAGAGCTAATGTCTCAAGCTGATGAGCGCATAGCAGTGCTGCCCAATATTTTACTACTTACCCTAAGTTCTAGACGGCAACTAGAATCTCTATGAGCAGGCGTTGCGCTTACCGTAAGGTGAACGACCATACCACGTATAAAAAAATAAAGATAAAATTATATAGGTATCTTTCCTTTTTTTCGCATTGTTCAGTTGACTGGTAGATAATGCTTTTAGTATTAAGTTCATTGTTTGAAAAGTACTTTGGGGTAATTTCGATTAAATTTTTGATTAGCAACCATGTCATGGTAAAAGTTCAAACCGCCTATCATTATAGAATGCGTACACATAATTTCATGACTGTGTTGTTAATCGTTAAAGAGTTCCGTTATCTGGAGCTGTTCCTGGATGTTGATTCAGGTCATGCTTACCATAAAAATGCATTGATATTGGACTAAACCAACATACAAAAATTAAACTCCGTAAGATAAGAGGAAGTGGTTCTAATTCAGCTTGCAATATTTGACCTATACATACATACATACAGACATACATACATTGCAAATTAAATGAAAACTTTTAAAAAAATATTGGATTCGAGACCCTCCTACTTTTTGAAGTCGGCTAGCAAATATTTCTAAAGGGCTCTAGTTGTCTAGTATCTCGATCTGTTTTTACTGGATACTGTACGTTAAACGATAGTTATAGATACGGTCCCGGTAAAACTGTATCTAACACGAAGACCGTTCTCCACCAAACTTCTGACATAATAAGTTTACTTGGTACAGCGTTTCTCCATTCATTTCACCGCGCGCCAGATAACAGAGTTTTTCGACTCGGGAACTCGAATTTGCCTGCAGAGTACTGTGTCACCGCTAACGCTATCGCTGTTCGAGGTAGTTAGACTTAACTATTTTGAGAAGGGGAAAGTACGGTGATAGCCACTTTAACGGCTTGCAAAAGAAAGTGTCGCCACATATTTCATTTGAATTGTCATAGAAACAGAAGTATGATATTCACAATTTCATACTTCTCATGTTCATAATTTTAATACTAGAGATAAAAATAAGCAAACTAGAAGTACGCACTTCGGTTAAAGAAAGTTAGTGTTTCATACATGGGGAACTGTATATGCTTTTTTAATAAGTTATCTGAATCAAAAAACTTGAGGTTGATAAAATGTATAAAAAGATGTCTCGTAATTACCACATGCCATGAAATCATGACATGATGTCACGTTGTATAACAACATAATTAGTTAGAATTTTTACTTTATTTTTCCCAGTTTGATTATTAGATGATTGTGGGACATCTCATTGTCACTTTTATCCATACCAATATATAAAAGTAAAAGGTGTCTGTTTGTTTTTTTTTAAATGATATATGCTGTTGATATATATATATATATATATATATATCTATTTTGGTATTATATTTTGGTGACTTGGACTTTTTTGGATTTCGCGATGGACCAGAGTCGATTCAGAAGGAGTTGCTCGTAGATCTTCCCCAGAGAGCTGAGGAGATTGATGGGGCGGTAGCTAGAGGGCTCGGATGCCTTTTTTCCTGGTTTGTGAATGCCGATGACGTCGGCACTCTTCCAGGCGTCGGGAAAGGAGTGATTTCTCATAGCAGCATTGATGATGCTTACTAGGAGATAGACTAACGGGACAGAAATGTGCTTTAGGACCCTGTTGCTGACGCCGTCAGCGCCAGGGGCCTTCCGCGCTTTGAGGTCCTTGATGATCGACTCAACCTCTGCGGCTTTAACGGGCTCGAGGGGGCGTCGGTCGGGGGTAGGGCATTCCTATATGTTCTAGTTCGCGGTCCACTACGGTGATGTGGACAGGATCGACGTGATCGTTTGAGGGGGTGCACTGGGCTTTGAGCCTCTCCGCTAAACATTCGGCCTTCTCCTCGTCTTCGAATGCTGGAGGGAGGTCGATTCTATTGAGAATGCTGGAGGGAGGGCATTACGTTAATGGTATCGGATTTAAGTTTTCTCGCCAAACCCCAATAGGCCTTGTGGCTCGGCTTGATATCGGACATGAAGTCTCCCCAACGCTGTGCACGCAGCTCGTTAATGCACGTCCTGACCAAGCGGTGGTAGTAGCTCAAGGTGGCTTTGCGTTCGGCATTAGGAAATGCATCGTAGGCTCTAATAGCTGCGTTCATTGCCGTCACCAACCTTTCTTTTTTCTTCGGGCAAGGCCCAGCGGTGGAGATCCTTCGCTGGGATTTGCCTAGAGGACTCACCGATGACGGTGTTGAGGTGGCTGGTGAGGGCATCGATCGAACGAGAAACGTCGTCGGGGGTGATGATGTCGTCAGGGATTCGATCGAGATTGGGAGAACTGATAGCTTTTAGGGCTTCCCCCAAACGCTTCCAGTCCACTATCGTCTTGGTCGGTGGAAGGGAGGACGTGTCTGTCGGGTCTGGGCCTAGGAACATGATAACGGGACGGTGATCGGATTTTAACTCTTGGAACACTACAATTGAGGGTAAACTAAGTTTTATGTTCTTTAGGAGCGGTATGTCTAGTATGGCGGGTAAGTGGTCGGGACATTTGGGGTAATGAGTCCACTACGAGGGTGCGATTACATCGAGTTTCGCTAAGGTTGAATAGCCTTGTGCCGTTTGTTGGTTTTGCGGCACCCCCAAATGAGGTGTTTTCTATTGAAGTCGCCATCCAGAATCCCATGGAGAGGAAGTCTGTTTGTTTGTTTGTTTAGGGAGTTTTAACGCGATAAAGGATGGACGAATTTTGATGAAATTTGGAATGGAGATAGATTATACACCGGAATAACACATAGATTCTAATGGGTCGCTTGATGGATACTGGCCTAGACGACAAAAATCTCAAGATAATAAAAAACTGTATTGAAACCAAAAGGCAAAATAAGAATAGAGCAGACGGAAACTAACTAATATATGACGCGGAGTTCAACAGGGATGCATTTCATCACCCCTGTTTTTTAATTTGCACTCAGAAGCAATTATATCAGAAGCTCTAGAAGGCCTGGAAGTCGGTGTCACAATAAACGGTAAAACCGTCAATAAATGGAGATACGCTGATGACACTGTGCTTCTAGCATCTACAGAACAGGATTTACAACATATTTTGAACAGAGTTTACGAGTGCAGTTTGAGAGTGGGGTTGAATATGAATGTGTCTAAAACCAAGTTCTTGGTTGCATCTGGTAACAAGGACCTAAAACCAAGATTTAAAGTGGCAGGTTCAGTTCTCGAGCAAGTTCGGCAATACAAATAACTCGTGGCTCTGTAAGGATGCTCTATTGTTACATCTGGCCTGTAGTGTTATACGGTAGCAAAGCTTAGACTCTCAATTCTGACACCCAGAAACTTCTCAAAGCCTTCGAGATGTAGTGCGCTATCGTAGTTCATAATGAGGAATCTGCCGCAGAAGTAGACGTTCACAATGAAAAGTCAATCTAAAAATCTATCTCAAAACGATTGAAGGGCAGACATGGTGGAACAAATTAATGTAGTTCTTGTATGACTTCTTTTTTCTGTCTAAATGATACGTACATTTTAATACTGAAAATTACGGGTTACTTCTACAGGGAGTAAAAAAGTACTGCAATCCTGTAAACTCCATTATATTCTGCTCATGATAACTAACAACTTTTCCAAAGAAACTAAAAATAATACTTCAAAAAAGAAAACAACTTCTCCATTCATTCAGGCAACGCTCGAAACACGAAACATCATGGAAGTCAAAGTGGTTTGTTATCATGAGTAGAACATTTCATTTAAAGGATCGCAGTACTTTTTTTAGAACCTGTATTTTTCAAAAATAAATAGGTGCATGTAATAATAAGTAAACAATAATTTTCAGTAGCGACTGACTGAAGAAAAGATATTGATTAGTTATTACAATTCAAAATAATAAGAAACAAATTACTTTAAAAATTAGTATCAGTGTGTAAAAAAATAATGTTGGTACATACTGTACGTATGTAAAGAAAAATAATGTGATTTACCGACTGGTTGATATTAATAACTAATTAGTGATTATAATTACAAATAATAAATAACACTACATAAAATAAAAGAGTTTTATTCGTTTCCACTATATTTAATATATTAAGAGTGAAAATATTAAAGGTAGTATAAGGATATTTCTTATCCCTTATTGAAATTAGTTTACAAACTATATGATTTAGTTCGTATAGTTGCAGTTCTTACTGTTCGTATAGTTGTTATACGTAAAGGCACTAAATCACAGAACAATTTTACTACTGCCACTAAATTATAACACTAACGCCCGGTTTCTTGATTTCAACTAACAGACCTGTTAAATTAACAGAACAGTCGAATCAAAATCAAAATGGGTCGCCAATTGGCGATTATGATAAAATTAATTAATCAACGATCAATGTCAACTGATTAAAGAAAATAGATTATGCAACATCGTATTTTTCATTCATTTTGATAAAAAGTTCGTTTCGTTGATTTTTTACATTTCTAAAGGCGGCATTTTATTGAAACTTTTGAATGTTTGAGATAACTAGAGATATAAATTTAAACATTGTTTGAAGTGCTTTCATTTCATTATGGCATCGACTTCAAGAGCAAAAAAACTAACAAAGAAAGCTACAAAAATGAAATGAAATGTTCGCTTTAGAATACAATAAATAGGTAAATAACTATTTCATGATTTTATTGTTAAACTAGCTGTGCCCGCGGCTTTGCCCGCGTGGTCATTTCATTTAAAAGTAGCCCACACGTGTTATTCAGGACCAAAAGTACCTATAAAATATAAATGTTACATTTCTTCAGGCGTCAAATAGTTTTTATCAATTGCTCAGCATCAAATTCTCGGGTTAAGACACCAAGTACCCTAGTTTTAAGTATCAAAACCTAAGCTATCTAATAGTGAAAACTTCATCTCAATCGATCCAGTCGTTTTTACGTGATGCCTGAACAAACAAACAGAAAGACAGGATTTAAAAAAAAAACTTTTTAGGAGTCTATTTTAAGTACATACCCTAAACCTTTTTTTTTTTATTATTTTGTTTGTACAGATTTTTTCTTGCTATAATATAATAGATACCTGTAAAGTTTTCTACTTTCGATGACTTATTTTTCAGATATTATAAAAATATTTTTCGCTTTAGTATCGAATAAAGAGTACCCTCCAAAAAAATAACTTATAATCTTCAATGTACAGAATTGGCCCTGTTACAGTTTTATTATAAGTATAGATAGATAGGTAACTAGATAATATCCTTAGAAAACAGAAAATAACAGGGAACACAAAGATAATGGCCCAAGCTCGACAGATTAGCTAACACAATATTTGACAGCGGCTTGACACATTCAAGCTTAATCGTTCGTTCAGAAACCCAAAATCTGATTTTTGTACTAATTTGATTATTGTATTAACTGATCAAAGATTTAAATCAAAGTACTTAATTAACGTACGTGCAACTCGTTTTCGACTTAACAAGAGATTTAACACATGATTAGTTAATTTTAGATTTGAATAGCCGTCGAGAAACCGGGTAAATGTTTCATTAACATTGACATCTTTAATAGGAATCGAATATTCTAGAACCGTGTACTAGTTTCGATTAGGTTACGAAACAATGTTAATTAATGTTCACATTATTTTGTATCTATTTATAAGCAAAGTTTAGTAACATTCTAGGAACCAAAATGTAGTCACAGTGTACGCACTTTTGGATAGTTTTGTTCTAGTTGTAATAACGTAGTAACAGTGTGAATATATTTACGAAACATTATTACCAAAAACTTATCTGATACATTTTAGTCGCGAAGTGTATACTCTGTTACTATATTTTGAGGCTGAACCTCACGCAGAAACAAAGCGTAGTAACAATTACGACATTGGGACCAGTAGATTATTTTGTTACCGAAAGAACAATGGCAAACTCCCATACATACTTTTATGTCAGTGAAATTCAGGGCGTCTTTAGACAAAAAATATCGCTAGTAATTCAGCATCATTTCCTGAGATTGTTAGTCTAAGTTTTTTTTTGGGGAGGCTAGGTATAATTGTTAATAGGCTTCAAAGTTTTGTAGGTTATGTTACTGTTAATGACCTTTGAAACAAGTCTTAGATATTTTAATTATTTTATCCGCTTAATTAGGTAGGCAAGTAAGTACTTATACGTGATAAATATAATGTTTCAAGATATTGTAGGTACCTACCTATTCAATTACCTATCTAGTTTAACAGACTAGGCTTTTGAATAAGAATTATTTTCAATCTGTTACTGCCTGGCGAGATTACAAAACATTATGTTTAGATCTGTTGCTGCTGTTTCACTGTGCAGGGAAACAGATATTACACACAAATATTTAGCAATAATTCCTTACACAAAACATTTTATTTACAAAAACCTTTGTTTCTTTCGTATTTATTGTTCAATACTTTAACCAACATGCCCTATGTACTATTATTATTCCTTTACGACCTGGATGGCTGGTAGATAATGCTGTTTAGCATTAAGTCCTTCTTTGTACCTACACTACTTTTGTAAATAAATTAACATACCCTATCTTCCTCCTTAAACTATAATGCATTGTATTCCCTTTGCAACGAGTATAATGTTTTGTATAGAGGTTCTATATTAACGTACCATTTTGTCTATGGCACAGTCTATAATATTATTATGTTTATCGCAAAGAGGTTGAATTGAACGCTTACTGTTAAAAGATTTAATGCCAGTAAGCTTAATTCATGCACAATGCTCAGTGATCTCAATATTGTTTCCCAACAGTTGGGTCTTAAAATGAACATGGGCAAGACGAACATCATGTCAGATGCCCATGTCGTACCCATGCCAGTTTATGTTGGGAACGATATTATCGAAGCTGTTGATCACTATGTCTTCCTAGGTCAGACGATCCAAATGGGTAGATCCAACTTTGACAAAGAGGTCAACCGACGAATCCAGCTCGGATGGGCAGCGTTCGGGAAATTACGCCATACCTTCTCGTCACAGATACCGCAGAGCCTCAAGACGAAAGTTTATAATCAGTGCGTGTTGCCAGTGATGAAATACGGCACTGAGACGTGGTCGCTAACTATTGGTCTCATACACAAGCTCAAAGTCGCGCAGCGTGCAATGGAGTGAGCTATGCCTTGTGTTTCACTACGTGATAGAATCCGTAACGAGGAAATTCGTAGAAGAACCAAGGTTACCGACATAGCTCAAGTTGAAGTGGCAATGGGCAGGCCATATAGGTCGCAGAACCGACAACCGCTGGGGAATAAAGGTTCTCGAATGGCGACTACGAACAATAAGCAAGCGAAGTGTAAGGAGACCACCCAACACGATGGACCAACTACATTGTAGCCATCGCTGGGAGTCGGTGGATGGAGGTGGCACAAGATCGCTCGTCATGGCGCTCTTTGGGGGAGGCATATATTCAGCAGTGGACTTCTAAAGGCTGACATGATGATGATGATGAGGACTCACGAAAAATAAAACCAATGCAATCTTTTGTAATAAAATTGTGTAAAAACCACAAAACACCACAAGTTATCCGCTCACGCACACATACGCAGACGCCATTTGCTCTCGTTTGTTTGGCAGAGAATGGAACTGAAAGAATTAAGTTTTTAGGGCTTTAAGAACAAGGGTTTTACTTTCAAAACGCTACTTAAAGCACAGATTAAATAATATTACTACGTCTAACAGTTACGTCAGATGTTTAGTGGTCCATGAAATTTAAAATTAGTTACATTCCAACAGGCCGATATCGGAATCCTACTGAACTACATCCTACTGACTACAAGTTCAGTAGGATAATGCATGGCAGTACGCTATATCAGTACTATTGTCTATTAAAATGTAGTAATATCACATCACAAGAAAATCCAATGTATTTAGCTAAGTAAACGTAGTACCACATATAATCTAGGGTGTACAAACAAGTATGTAACTTGGGTTCAAACTTTCAAACGTGAACTGGTCGACCTATCAAATTATGGCAGGTGTAGTACATTTTTTGTCGAGTTTTTGCAGAATTAGGATACACAGACTACAGGGTATTTACAAAAGTCATAGACAACTGCATATTTCTCCATCAAAAGGGGTGATAAAAACTGTAGCCAATCAGAAAATTAAGTATTTGCGTTGTACAGCGATTCATCCGACCATTTCATCCGTATACCTAATCCGTATACCGTATACGTAATCTGTATCCAGAATCCAATTATATTCGGACACAATCAACAGTACACAGTACATGGTATCAATCCTATGCAGATGTGTGAACGAATGAACAGTGTCAGATAGAACGCCCGAATGGTGAGATCGTTATTCGGATTTTCAGATACTCGTATTTCGCTTTAATGGACAATAATTGTAGCCCACGATGTGTTTTAAATTTTGAGCATCTCAAATTAGTCTGTTTATTTGTTTGTCGTATGAGATAGTGCTGCCTACTGGTCTCAGAAACCACCAGGCCTCGCAAGGGCCTCTGACATGGCTTAACGTCTGCTAATCAAAACAGCTGGGACTGCCCTCTGCAGCAGGAAACGATGAAAAACCGCACATACCTTAGAAAAGTAATTGGTGCGGAGCCTAGGACTAAACCCAGTATCGTAGGATTAAAAGTTGTACTATTGAACTGTAAGGCTAACATCGCTCTAAATTGGTATCGGTTTATGGCTGATTCTACGAGGTCGCGATTTTTGTCTCAATCCTCTGTAGTATTTTTTAACATAATTAGATTTGTTCAGAAACATAAATATTGTTAGGACTCTCATTTTTATGAACTCATGCAGATAATAGTTAACTTTTTAGTTTTTGTGTCCAGAGGAATTAGAAAGAAATTGTCGACAGAAAAACTAAATAACGTTAAATATAATTTATGGAAATATAGAGAATCGAGGGGAAGTAGTTGAAAGGGGGAGGGCTAACACCTTGTAACTCCCCCCCCCCCCCCCCCCTTGAGCTTGTGTATGAGACCAATAGTTAGCGACCACGTCTCAGTGCCGTTATCTTGTGAAAGCTCCCCAAACAAACAAAAAGTTTCTTGCTTTTTTTCGCGATAAACAGTAGTCCGCGCGGACGAAGTCGCGGTCGGAAAAACTAGTATATGAATAAGTGCCAATGAAAAATATATTTCAAGAATGCGCTAACCCTATTACGCCACTTGCTCCCTTATCGCAAGAAGTAGTGCTGACCAGTGGTTTCAGTGTTTGTCAGGCCCGTGGGCTTCTGACATGGCTTAACGTATGTTTTTAATTAAAAGAATTTGATCAAAATCTTTGAATTTGTGATTCTGATCGCAATCAAGACACTTTCAATGTCCTAATAGCAACAAAATCAAAACAAAATTGCGAAAACTTCAAAGTCAGACACTTTACCTCGAGCGTTTGTTACTATAACTTCTTGAATATAAATGACCCGAACATGTTTGCCACGAAAATTCTGGGAGTCAATAAAAAGAAGGGTTTATGACAAACTTTGCCCACAAATAAACCAATTGACAAACACGAATGACTTGTTTTTTTTCTGGCATCATTCACAATTGTGCGATTCGCGAAAGTAGTCGTGTTTACAGTGCCAGGAGAAGTTTCTTAGAATGGAGTCCAAGTTAAGAGATAACACGTATTCCTAAAAACATCAGCTTTTGTAGGGCCTAGTAACATAAAACTATTTGTTAGATTCTAGTTAAATTATTCAACCTGTCTACCTACCTATTTCTCATATTCAAACTAGGAACCGTCAACAGCATGAACAAACGTTGCTTGATAAACAAGACATAAGTTCAATAACTAAAACCCGACTATGGTCAGGTAAAAAATAGCATAACACACTCTTGCGATGAAGACGAATCGCTTGTCAAAATCGGACCATGTTTTTAGTTTGAACATCTTTGACATCCACAACATCTTTCCCTTCCTTTGCTTTGCCGTAAAAGGGTGAAAAAATAGCAGACACTATAAATAAAGACGAATGGATTGATACCTCGCTTGTCAAAATAGGACCAAGATTTTAGTTTGATCACGCAAACTTTCTTTTGCTTCGCCGGAGTCGGTTAAAAAAATAGCCTATGTCACTCTATACCTGAAGACAAATCGATTGATACCTCGTTTGTCAGAATCGGATCAATAGCGGCGACGCTATGGTGGAATATCCACATATATACATACATACATACATACATACATACATACATACATACATACATACATACATACATACATACATACATACATACATACATACATACATACATACATACATACATACATACATACATACATACATACATACATACATACATACATACATAGACTGTTCAACTAATTACCCTTCCCTTACTTCACCGTGGTCAGGTAATAAAGGAAACTGGCAGTGTCTCATTATATAGTGGACCAATTGTACAAACTTTGGCTTAGTCCCATTTCCAACAGTGCTGTTGTCTTCAATGAAGAATTTGATTAAGAAGATCGAAGTTGTTAAAAAAATCCAAACTTTCTGCCAGCCAAACAGACAGCAACTCATTTAACAGTGACTTTCCTATGCCTTGCACAGGGCACACAAGTCGCCGCACCCCTGTTCCTTTCCACAAAAGACGGCATTCACAAACCACGTCTGGGTACTTCGTAAGACCAATATTTTCTTCCCAAAGAGGGGAACGTCTATAAATTTCTATCCTATTGATAGTTAGTAGCGCATTAGTTCTTCTTTTGTAGTGTGGGCCATTCAGTTGAAAAACTGGCTTATGGCGACGTCTACGCCGTTATTGGCTTGGTACGGAGTCTTTATGAGATTTTGGAAATCTATTTGCGACAGTCTTATATCTATATATCTTTCATTTTTAAAATAAATTACAAATGGAGACCGTTAGAGTTATTGAAAATGAAAATTGTGTATACACAAACTTTCCGTATGGTTATAATTTTTTGTACCAATAAATAAATCACCTGATGCATGTACTAAAAAAAAACTACGAACAAATTTTGATGACAATTATGGGACTACCCTGTAAACAGACCATTTCAAATAAAAAAATGAATGATCCGAATCTGTTCTGAAATTGCGGAGAAACAAGATACCTACTCCTCCTTTATGAAAACAATTCTAGAAAGTTGTCTGTTCACATAAAAAAGCTATTTATTTTTCAAAAATGAATAAATTTTTTGCTCAATCTTAACCAATGACTATCCATACCATTATAAAAAAGTGAAACGTTGTCTGTTTGTTGGTTTGTTTGTTTGTTTGGGGAGCTTTCACACGATAACGGCTGGACGGATTTTGATGCAATTTAGAATGGAGATAGCTTAAACATTGCAATAAAACAGGATACTTTTATCCCGGAAAATTTAAAATTTCCATGGGAAAACTGGATTATGTTGATTACTTACTGTAAGGAACGGTTGCCATCACAGAATGGTCTGTGGTTGCCATGGAAACGAAATAACAAGTCTGTCAAACAACATCAAGAGCATTGGTGCTATACCGTAGAGAGACTACGTGCTATACCTACTAGTCTAAATTAAATAGTTAGAAATCCAAAATGCAACTAACCAATCGAAAGTGCTAAAAAACCCGATGGCGAAACTAAAAAGAAAATTAAGTGAGAATAACCAACGAACCAACGAAACAACCAACTTTAAACCAATAAAGATCCTAAATGGTCATTCGAAATGAAAAATTATAAGAGAAACCTAGAGATGATTTTCAAATACCTATTCAATGATACACCACTTAACATGGTTCGTCGACTTACATATTTTTCTTATTCACAATATGGCGTCTGGTTGTCGCCATATTGAATTTTGGATTACTAACATGTTTTAGCAGCACTTTAAGGCAATATTAAGACAAATGTATTGACTTAAGAATCATCAAAATCAGTTTACTCGTTGGTCTATATAGTGCCAAAAATGAACACAGACTGATAAACACATAACCCTCTGCACTGTTGGGTAAAAATAACACTATACTCGTACTCGAAGTAAGCGTATCACAAGGTTCACAACTTGGCATTGGTGTTTATTTCTTGTACGGTTTCTTTTGACTCCCTTCCCTGTCTATTTATTTGTTTTTCCCCTGAAGTAAATTATTAAATTGCCCCTCACCGTAGTACTATTACTTATTTTCAAGGTGCTTCAGGTTTGTCACTAACAAAGACTGGAACGAATGGCAATTGCATAGGAATCGCGTGTTCCTAGCTAATTTATCATTCCTTTGTAGCCACTTAGTATTGTTTGGCTTATTTAAGGTGGTACTTGAACTAGTACTTTAAAAGCTATTTAAGGTTGCTGAAGCTAATCGTGTAATCTGACACAACTAATTTCTGTTTCAGGAAGATGCTTGGAGTCATCACCTACATTTAAAGCTTAACCCAAACAATGTTTCCTGTTTATGGGCCAAGACATCAAGGGACGACTGGTAGTGGGTTGGAGCATTTGAACGGAAACTTATTAATACTGTATTACACCTGTAACTTTTAAACTTTCGCGATTCAAACATATAGCTAAACAAGTTCAAAAACTAAAACACTATTACGGTCGGGTATTAAAATAGCCTATGATACTCTTGCGATGAAGACGAATCTATTGATACTTTTGTTTGAACACATAACCCTTCCCTTGCTTCGCCTTAGTCGTTTAAAAATATCCTAAGACACTATACCTGAAGACGAATAAATTGATATCTCGCTTGTCAAAACAGGGGCGTTGCTACGGTGGAAACTCCACATACCCGCATACATAAACTGTTAAACTCATTACTCTTTCCTTACTTCGCCGTACTCATACTACTACTCCAGGATTGTTGAAGCGGTTCAAATAAAAAAGTAGTGTTAAGTTACTCACTCTAGACACGAGGGTTTAAGATAAGTGAAATATCTCGAAATATAGGATACGTCTTTGATGTAATACATCAATGGGATACATAGGTTATTATTTTAAATCACAAAAAATAATAAATATTCGTAACATCGACCAAGCGCACACGGAGGTTGGAGCTAAAATGACCATGGGTTGCTTCGCTTCTTCGTTAATTTTTTTCAAACTTTTCAGGCTCGGCGTAGCTTCGTCCATGTTAATCGTAGATTTCCCGCCATCCGCTCCGACTGGAACAGCTCGGTGTTGCAACAGTACGTATCCCAATATCACCCGGGAGAATGGTGTTAACTTATCTGCGTCGTGGAATCCCGTGATAATCAGTGTTCGCGTCACGGTTTATGTCAGAAGAAATCTGCAGATGTCGTCAGTGCTGTATGTCGTGACAATTCTCTATTTTAACAAATTCGGATAGCTGGGGCAACGCTTGCCTTTCTCGGCTCTGATACCTGCTTCTTCAGTCTTCTCAAGTCCACGATCAACGCAACTTGATCGAAACATCGAAGTACATAAAATAACGTTTTTAGCGCCTTTTAAATAATTAATTTTATGTATTTGCACTAATATTATGAAGAGGTAAAAATGGGAAACTAAAGGAGGAGCCGAAAGGCAAAACAGCTAATAATATAACTGCAACACATACACCGTCTATGTCTAGTGTCTCAGTATCCACTAACATCAGTCGTTTGGAATAAGTAATGTTTGAAACTTTTACAGCGTGTTTTCCACTTCAGCCAGCGACGCGATGAGCGCACTTGATGAGCGAGATCAAAGCGCTGCTTCGTTTTTAATTGCCGCCCTCACGCTTTCAAGGGCCGCCCTCTCTGGAAAGGGTTGTTTCTAGTGGTATGACCGTGAGAACGGTCATACTTGTTTGCGTATTTCATGGATGTTAGCACAAGCGTACCTATCTACTTACTTCATGTTAGTATAGGGATCTCTGTGGATGTTAAAAGGATTTTAAATTGCTTTTCATTGGTTTCAAAATCCGATGTATCAGTGTGAAAAGCGCAAGTACGACGTAAGATTTTGTAATCTGAAATTATAAGTAAGCGTACCACCATCAGGCAAAAGACCTTCTCGTCTCATCACTTATTTATTCAAATAGATGAACGAGGAAATTTTGACAGAAACGTGTAATAAAATAGACCCAGGGGCCGAAAGCTTATGCGATAGTCCGACCTTATCCCGAAACAACTGGATACAATAGTTCCCAAAGCAATCCACTGTGCCTGATCGGTCACAAGTGGCTACGAATACCATAATCATACAAAAATTTGGTCAGGAGTATCACACAATGCAACAGTGAACATGACTTGAGGAAGAATCGAGGATGAAAGTGGTACATCGGAAGAGGTCTCATCATTTTTCTACAAATCGCCTTAACTGCATTTGTAGAAAACTGAGTCTTAGAAGCCATCGGAGCTACTCCGATTTCTTCTAAGACTCAGAGAACTTGGCTAGTGAACAGAAAGCGCTAAACTCCCCTTTTATATTAAGTACTAAAGCTTTGTCAGAAAGATAATATCGGAACAAACCCAATAACATTGCACAGTGCGCCGTCCGTAGCGCCAGATGCAAATAATCTGAACGCAAAGCTGCGTGGACAAAAACGAAATGTGTGAATACGGCGAAATGAACAATATCGTGTGAATTGGAAAAAAGAATAAGGGTCGTTTGTGAGCTTTATAAAACTGGACTTATTAAAAATTTGTTCTTCTTTTTATAAGGTTTTTACTTTTGCGCACACCATATTTTTTACCGGAGTACGGCGAAGCAATGGAAGGGTAATGAGTTTAACAGTCTATGTATGTATGTGGGTATGTGGATGTTCCACCATAGCGTCGCCCCTATTGATCCGATTTTGACAAGCAATGTATTAATCGAATCGTCTTCAGGTATAGTGTCATCGGCTTCTTTTTTCCGGCTTCGGCGAAGTAAAGGAAGTATTATGTGTTCAAACTAAAAATTTGATCCTATTTTGAAAAGCGAGGTGTCATTCGATTTGTCTTCATCGTAAGAGTGTCATAGGCTATTTTTAACCCGACCGTAGTTGGGTTTTTACCCGACTAAGGGTTATTTTGATTTTGATCTTGTGTTGTTGGAAACATGTTTAGTCATAATAGCTTTTATCTAAAAACCCATTCCTAATATTGATTGTAAACTTAAATGAGAGATTACAGCATTGCGGCAAACAAAAAATTTATATTTGACAATATTAACAAAAAAACATAGGGAAATACCGAATTTAACAAGTAAAATTATTATAAAAATACAAAAAATCCGACTGCGAAGAAAATCATTGAATACAAGCTCACCGCCCACAAAAATAATCACACTATAACATTATAGAGGCGAAAGTTTTTATATAATTATGTAAGGGTGTATATGTGTATATTTTTGTTACTTCTTCACGCTTAAAAGGCAGAACAAATATAGATAAAATTTGGTATGGACGTAGCCTATACCCTGGATTTTCTTTCTTAAAAATGCACGGTTCCTGAGAGACGCTGGTGAAATCGAGGGGCGCAGCTAGTATTGATATAAATTTAAAGTTTGTTTTTAACTTAAAATTTCGTTCTTTACTTTAACAGTTGCAATTGCAACGTTAGACAATAGTATAATGCATTAGAATATTCTAAAATAGAAAATGTTGTAAGAAGCTTACAAGGAAGGCAACTGCTACTGTTTAGAGTTACAATTATATATTTTTGAAATGGTCTTATAAGGACATTCATTTTGATACCTCACTCGACAGGTTTTGGTAATTATTTGTTGCGTCTGTATACTTACGTACAAATGGCAGCTGTAAGCAACCATATTAGTTATCTTGACACTTCATTTAAAGCACTTTCGTGATCAAGACGAATCCAATGATACCTAATTTATTAAAATCCAGATGATTCCAATTAGGCTATAACATGCGCCTAAGAAACGTACAAACTAACACTAAAATGTTTCCCTTGCTTTGCTTTAGTCGGGTAAAAAGTAGATTAAATAATACTGCAAAATTATGTTTTTGTCGTATTGGGACACCTTTTCGTGACAAACCGCAAACCGCAGCGCATCTACCACGCGGTTTGGCTCCAAGGCCCGAAAGCAATTTAATTTCACCAAACGTTTAAGCTTTAAAAGCTTTAATAAAATACATTATCGACGTTTTTTTTTAATTCAGTCTACATTTTAATGGCGGACAGCTTTATGCACATGCAAGGGTTTTAATAGAATAACGTTTTAGCGTTCCGTACCTCATAAGGAAAGAAATAACCCTTATATGATAACTTCGTTGTCCGCCTGTCTGTCTATCTGTCTGTCAAGACGCTTATTCTCAGGAACGAGTAAATTTTTATTTATTTTGGGATCAAGTTGAAATTAATATCAAATACTCAGGTCTGCAATCCCTTGGAGCTGTGAAAAAAAACAAACTTCTAAGTCACCGCAATCAAGAGATACGATCGTTCATGCAGTATATTTTCACACTAGCATGGGAATCAAAACTGTACGGTACTTCCCGTTGTGTGTGAACTGTATGATTCTAGGTCATGAAATTTGGCAAGAAGCAATGTCTTAAAGCACCAGTAAAAAAAAACGAAAATGATAATTTGTAGTATAACGTAAATTTGTAGTTAAATCACTTATTAGTATTTAGTTTTAAAAAATACAAAATTTAAAAAGTTAAGTGTCGTTTATTCGACGGATCGCTTAGGACTAACTTAATATTCTAACAAAGAAACATTACCACTAACCAGACAGACCACCCGAATCGTTTCCTTATCGTTCTTATTCCTAAGAAATGAGCTTATCTGCGCTGACTCAGCGTGAACGGTAAACGTTACAGGATGGGACTCAGGTCGCATGACTTCTCCCACCTGAGATTCTAAATTATCCGATTCAATCCGGATTTGGAGAATTTCGAAAATTACATTTATAGCCCATTTTTACTAGCCTAAAATATAAAACAAACACCAGACCTGCTGCAATAATCAAATATAACACTATTGTCCAAACACTGACACTATAGATTTTTATCTCGCTGATATCATTGTCACTGACAATTTTCAGGTTTATGGAATTCAAAGTTGACTGGACGTTTTTCAGTTCTATGCCTTCTAATTCTATAGGTTTTCTATCTTCAGTTTTAATGTGGCTTATATGTGGCAAGTTGATAATTGGTAGTCTAGCATAATTTAACTTTTCTATTTGATGTGGCCGCAGTTTGAGTATGAATCTGTCTATTTTTATTTCACAATGTACATCTTCAAGTGTGATTATATATGTTCCTTGAATATTTTCTTGGTGAACTTCGTTCGAGCAGGTGTTTTGAATGAGCGTTTTTTATTTGGAAAACGCAATCCTTCGATTTGGTCGAATTCGCTGGACCACGACGCATTCAAGTGTTACTGGAATCAGGGTACAGGAACTCATGTTGTTGGAATATTTCATTAAATTGGAAATACACGGGTCTTCAATAAATTGGGCGGTGTTATCTTCAAAACAGATAAACCTGAAATCGCCTGTCGGCTGGCATGGTTGGGCAAGCGACTCGGAGGTTAGTCCTTTCACTATCAGGTAAGGGTATTTAGGTATGATAATATAAGTTATGTGATCATGGAGAACAAGGAGAGGGTACAATTTATAATAAATGTAGGTCTCTTTATGAATGAGTGGAATTTGTAATACAAAAGTTAATTGATTTTCTTTAAAGAATGACTTAATACCAATACTCTGTTCAATTTTTACCAGATTTTCTTGATTAGCTGGGAAAACTAATATTTCAGTTTTTTTCAATAATCCCAAGTATCATTAACAAATTGTCAAAATCAACTATTGATTGATGCAGAGTATTTAGTTTACTAAAAGCTATTGCAGTTTCGACTTCATATAATTTCATGTAAATACATTGGAAATTATGTAAAATTATAGAGTATACATTGTTTATCATATTGCTTACATAGTGTAAAGTTTATATTTGTCTTACGTTTGCTAATTCGTTTTGAATGACTTTTAATTGTAGGAGTTGTAGCACATTACGCTTAATTGACTGAGTTGTTTATAAAAATCTTTAATGACTTCGGAGACCAGAGTTACTTTCTTATTCATGTTTCCCTGTTTTGACCGGATGTTTTCAATAAGTCTATCGTATTTATAAGCATCTTCACTATCTAAATTTCCCGTGATTACCTTAATTATAGAGCCTAAGGGATTAATAAGGCCTCTTTTCAATCTATATTTAGGGACTAATTGTCTATACTTATTAATAGTCATTACATATTCTACTTGAATTCTAAAATTAGAGAAAACTAAATTGGTGTACGTTGCGTTAAAATTAGAATCTACGATGCTATTAAGGTCACTAAATCTAATACTATTTAAAGTTAAATCTCCAGAAATCAGGTTAAGGTGGAGTCTTTCGAGTATTATCCAATTTTCAGAGCTGATGACTGCAGTTCCTTCCTTTAAAGGTAATTGGGTTGCCTTCAAGTGACTGCAGTTGAAGGGCCTGGAGTTGGATCGCTGCCATCAGGACCAGCACCGTGATTTGGACGTTTCTTTGAAGGTTGTTTGATGTCTTTAATGGGGATTCTAGCTTCGCGATTCTTCGTTGTTACTGTTACTACGTTCCTATCAACTTCACTTACTACTACACCTTTATTGTACCGTGGTATATCTTTACTTCATCTTACGTTATTCCCTTTAAAGAAAACAGTATCATCCGTATTGATGTCAAATTCTGTTTCACCTCCTTTTTTGCATAAATTAGGTGCAACGCACACAGTTGGTTTCTTTGGTGATGTCACTGTAAGGCCCCAACGGAAGACTAGCGTTGGTTGTTTTACAACCAACATTATGCTGAATTGCTTTTTGCTGCAATTATCTTTTAAGCTTTATTATTTTATTTTTTCTTATAATTATTTATGTTTATTATTGTAGCAAATAAACTTATTTAATAATAATAATATATAATAAAAAAAAAAAAAAAAACTGCACCGCTGTCAACACGTCCTATTTCTTTGTGATCTCCATTATATACATATTTTACATATTATTACAATATCATTAAATTCCATTGCTATATACTTTTTAAAACATGTTTCAAGATAAACTGGTGTACTAAAATCTTATTTATTTGAAAATGATGCAAAATACAAAATATGACAGTTGTCACTATCTGACAACAAATTTCAATGAAGAAAATCAATAAATAGCGAATGATCACAAGACTAAAGGCAAAAACAACAGCAGCGGAATCAAGTAACGCTCGTCCACCACCACCGTCCGCCCCGTCGTCTCCGAGCTCGTCTTCGGGAGATGAGTACGTTACTCCTCCTGACACCAGCGCGTCGAGCGATGAGGGTGGGCCACCGTCGCCACCGTCGCCGCCAAGACCTGCGCGCCGTGGGCGACCACCGGTGCCAGCACGCTTGGGGCCTGTGGGGCAGCATGCTCCACCTGCCTGTCTGACACGTTGTCGGTCCAGGGGACATTTATGACCCCAGCATCGACGGCGACACGGGCAGATCCCGAGGTCGATGAGGATGATTGTGTGAATATGAGCATAAGTACCCAAGACATTGAGCAATTGAGGAGTGCTTTGGAGGACGCGATTTTACAGTATCGGTCCACACCCAACTCTAGGCCACGACTACCACGTATGCCCACCCATAGACGTAATCTAGCGTTAATGGGAGCTCTGGACGCTTTGCTGGCTCCGTACTTACGGACTAGTGAAGACTTAATTGATACCCACAAGATCCTGTATTGCGGGGCTATTGCGGCGTGTCGCGTGGCTCGAGTCAAGTTTCCGGACGCTGACCGAGCACCGCGAACCGCCGGATTTGTCCCTGCATGGCAAGTACGGATCGAGCGGCGTATTAATACGTCTAGGACTCTCATTGCAAAGCTGGTTTGTTTCAGCCGGGGTAACAATCGTCCCGGTATCATGCGTTTCGTGAACCAAGCCTTTGCTGGGACTGGTATTAGGCCTCAGCATTATATGGCTTGTGTCACGGAACGTATAGACTTCCTGAAGCAGAAAGTCTATGCGTGGGCAAACCGTATTCGTCGCTACAGAGAGCGTGTGGATAGATATTACCAGAATCGCCTTTTCCAAAGTGATCAAAGGAAGGTGTATCGAAACTGGGAGGGAACTGACCAACGTGTGGGTGATGGGCAGCTGCCGAATGCTACTGCCATGATTAACTTCTGGCGTGGTATTTGGTCGGTGCCCGTTGAACATACGGAGGGTGACTGGATGAGTGTTGTCGAACATGCATGTGAGTCAATCGAAACCATGGGATCTGTGTCTATCAGCCCCGTAGACGTTAGTTGTGCAATTCGTACGGCTCCGAACTGGAAAAGTCCTGGACCGGATGGATTGCACAACTTCTGGATAAAGTGGATTCGATGCTCACATCCATGTTTGGCAATACAATTTCAGGAAGCCCTTGAGCTTGGTTCTCTTCCCAGTTTCATGACAACTGGCTTCACCTCCTTGCTCCATAAGTTCGGTAGTACCACAGAAGCTAAAAATTATAGACCCATTACATGCTTGCCCACTATGTACAAGCTCCTTACATCCATTATAAGAACAAAAATGTATTCGCATATTGTTGCGAACAATATTTTGGCCCTCGCTCAGAATGGATGTAGGGTTGGGTCCCGTGGTACTAAAGAGCTCCTCCTCATAGACACTACCATTTGCCAACAAGTCCGGCGGAACAGAGGGATCCTTTCTACTGCCTGGATTGACTACAAGAAGGCCTATGATTCAGTGCCTCATTCATGGCTAGAGAGGATCTTAGAGTTGTATAAAATCGATGCAACTCTGAGATCTTTCTTAGGTGCGTGTATGAGGCAGTGGACCACAGTTATTCGTCAACCAGGTGGTGGAGACAGCCTTTATAGTTCGCAGGACTTTATAAGGATAGAGCAAGGCATATTTTAGGGTGACAGTTTGAGTCCTTTGTGGTTTTGCCTAGCACTGAATCCTCTCAGCACTTTGTTGAAGGATTCAGGGTTAGGCTATCGGCTACGGAGAGAGGGCGAGATCATTTGTCATCTGCTGTACATGGATGACCTCAAGTTGTTTGCACTGAAACATCCAGACTTGATGGAGTTACTGAAAATCACAGAAGTTTTCAGTAAAGCCATCAACATGGAGTTCGGTGTGGACAAATGTGCGGTCATGCATGTGCAGCGGGGGAAAGTTGTAAATTCTATGAATTTGCAGCTTTCTGAGACAATGACACTCAAATCTCTCTCTGAGACCGAGACCTACAAATACCTTGGTATGTCACAATCGTTGGGTATCATGGACAGGGAGATTAAGCAGTCGGTGAAGGAGCGCTTCTTCTGCCGCCTAACCAAAGTACTTAACAGTCTTTTGTCAGGTGGCAATAAGGCGCGTGCCTTCAACGGTTGGGTGATGCCCTTGCTCATATACTCTTTTGGCATACTAAGGGGGACTCAAACTGAGCTTGACGCCTTGGATAAGAGAGTCCGTCAACTGCTTACGTCACATCGTATGTTACACCCGCGCTCGTCTGTTATGAGATTGTAGATACCACGAAAGTGGGGGGGTCGTGGCTTTTTAAATGCCAAGAACCTCCACAACCGTGAAGTGTGCAGTCTCAGGGAGTACTTCCTAAACACCGAGTGTGGGTTGCATCGTGATGTGGTGGCAGTTGATAAGACTCTCACACCGCTCTCCTTGGCAAACGAGAATTGGCGCAAACCATCGGTGTTGAGTACCGATGACCGCAAGGACGTATGGAAGGGCAAGGAGCTGCACGGGCGGTTCTATCGGGCCTTAACAGGGCCTGATGTGAACTTGCTCGCGTCGGTGAACTGGCTACGCTTTGGTGACCTCTTTGGGGAAATTGAGGGTTTTGTCTGTGCAATTGCGGACGAAGTTATCAAGACGAATAACTACCGGAAATATATTATGAAGGACGGTACGGTCGACATTTGTCGGGCATGCCGCCGTCCCGGGGAGTCCCTCAGGCATATAATTTCCGGCTGTTCTCATCTTGCTAACGGGGAGTACTTGCACAGACACAACCAAGTAGCCAGGATCATCCATCAGCAAATTGCCCTTCGGTATGACCTTGTCGAGTCTGAGGTGCCGTACTATAAGTACGTACCGGCGCCAGTTCTCGAAAATGGTCGTGCATTGCTCTATTGGCACCGCTCTAACATCACGGACAGGACTATTGTTGCCAATAAGCCTGACATTGTGCTGGTAGACCAGTCCCAACGCCGGGCAGTGCTCGTCGACATCACCATTCCACACGATGAGAACCTCGTGAAGGCCGAAAAGGACAAGCTCAGCAAGTACCTTGACTTGGCTCATGAGGTGACGCCATGTGGAATGTTGACTCGACGATCATTGTCCCGATAGTTGTTTCGGCGAACGGCCTTATAGCGAAGAGCCTCGACCAACATCTTAAGAGGCTCTCGCTAGATGGTTGGATTAAGGGTCAGATGCAGAAGGCAGTACTCCTTGACACGGCGCGTAAAGTCAGGAGGTTCCTCACACCCTAGCCACCGGTAGTTTGGGCCCAGCTCCGCGACCGTTGGTACCCTAGGTTTAGGTTTTTTATAATATTTTTATCTGCTTTTATTTAAAGAAAGATTGTAAAAAAAAAAAAATTAAGATAAAAAGATAAATAAAGTAATAATAATAATTTTTATTTCGTTGCCAAAAAACTTACAAAACAATCGGACACCTTAAAGTAAACGATATTTTGTAATTATGTTAATTGTGGGTATACTAGTTTCCACACTAGGATTCCCTGTGTTGTGGGAAACTAGTCTCTTCCTGGGGTTACAAAATTCAAAAATTTATACATACTATTATATTAAAATAAGTTACTAATATATAAAACCTTCTATATAATTGCACCTACTAGGTGCACACCACACAAAAGTATATATTTTTTAGTTAATTGTGCACACAATAGGTTGAGTTGGCATTATGCGAACAATAGTTCGTGTAATGCCAACCAAATATACCTCAAACAAAAGAAAATGACAAAAACAAAGCAAAAAAAAATTGTTATTATAAAATAAGGTAGGGCATTTAATTCACTGTGGGAATGTAGGTGTGTGGCTATGTTTGCCTGCAGTTGTATCTTGTCCAGTTTTTGTTAACGTGATATTAAGGCCAGTCTCTAAGTTTACATTTTCCCACTCCACACGCCCCTGCCACCTCCCCTGCACTCTGCCACCCGCTACCTGCAAAAACCACTGAAATGCCTGCGTAACAAGGTTGAATATCGTGAGCGCTGTTTGAACACACAATTTAGCTCGGAACTGAATGATGTATATCTCAAAAGTTATTTATCTAATTGGCAGGCTAATAATTTAGTTAGATAAATTTTGTCTGAACATTATATCACAGTAAGAGTATAGAAGGTATACTCTTACCGTGAGATTTATTTTAGAGCTAAAACTTAAGCCGTTGAGTAGAAAAATGTAAATATTACTGAAAATAACGTATTTTTTGATAAGAAAATGTATTGAATGAAATTATGTCAATCATGTTTTCGTCTTAGTCTGAGACTGATAAAGATCTCAAAAACATGGATGTTAAGTTTCACATTTATCAGGTTTGTGGTTGACCCAACATATTTATGGAAAAAACCCTTAAAAAGTAAAGCCTGGTCTTAAAGCGTGCCGTATTTTCTCCCCTTTAACTAGATCTATGATATGTTTCTTTTGTTTTTAATGTTCAGTACTTTATTATTTCTCTCACGACCTGGATGACTGGTAGATAATGCTGTTTAGCATTAAGTATTCCTTGTACACTATTTTTGTGCAAAACAATTAAACAAATAAATATTGCGTAATAAAGTATCTGCTCACGAAAACATGTTTGTTTGTTTGTTTGTCGTATGAGGTAGTGCTGGCCTCTGATGTCAGAGTTTGTCAAGCCGCCTGAGGGCCTCTGACATGGCTTAACGACTGCTATTAACCAATAACAGCCGGGACCGACAGCTTAACGTGCCCTCCGAAGCACGGAGCGATGGAAAACCGCACATAACTGAGAAAAGTCATTGGTGCGGGAGCCTAGGTTTTGAACCCGGTATCGTTGGATTCTAAATTGCACTATAGAACCATTAGGCCACCATCGCTCACGAAAACATAATTATGAATCATTCACCTATCCTTCGATTTGCAATCGATTTGCAATTGGTTCGTAATACCAACCCTCACATTTACATGCATGCAACTTAAAAGCGGCGACCCCAAAATTACCTTTCATGTTAAGACGGAGCTTGTAAACATCACAATTTCGATATGATTTCTTTCCCGCGCAGAAATTCTTTGATGGCTTAAAGAAAATAAATTACTTGTCGAGCGCATGTAAACGTATTTTTTTTATTTCAAACGACTTGAGGTAACATTAAAATTGTCAAAGAATCCGTGAAAACGTTTATGGGCCTTTTGATGTCAGTCTCGACGAGTTCATTTTTTTGTTTGCATTAACTTGTCGAATGTTTAACCATGGTTGATAGATATTTACGAAAAGTGGACTCGATTTTCATTTGCAAATCTATCTATATACTAATAATAAAACTGTAACAGGTCCAATTCTTTACATTAAAGACAATTAGTAATATTTTTTTGGGGGCTGTTCTTTATTTGATACTGAAGCCAAAACTGTATTTTTTTTTTTGTCAAATAAAACTTGGTATGATATGAGTTCATACTACGAGGTAGGACATTGGCTACTTTTCATCCCGAAAAATTAAAGTGCTCCCACAGGATAGGGGTTGAAAGTTATTTGAAAGAACAGGTATCAGGCTGTAACTACTGGACGGATTTTGATGCAACTTGGCACAGTCATCTATCTATTCTTATAATAAAGCAATAGGTACGAAAAAGGCTGTAAAAATAAGTTAAATTAAAAAAATGGTACCCTAAACTAAGCTACAGAACTTTTTTTTTGTTTTAATTCGTGTCTTCTGTCTGTTTGTGCATCACGTAAAAACTACTGAACCGATTGGTATGAGGTTTTCAGTGTAGGACAGCTTAGGGTTTGAATTAAAAACTGGTGTAATTGGTATCTCAATTTGGCGATGAGAAACCGAGCAATTGATAAACATATTTTTGACGGCTGAAGAAATTTTGATCAAATGTTGGTATATTGGTATTTTAGGTCTTGGAATAGCACATTATGGTACTTTTAATCTAAAGAAATGACCACGCGTGCGAAGCAGTGGGTACAGCTAGTATTTTAATACTTTTATCACGATCTGAGCCTGCTCGGTCCGATCGCACTCGGATGCCTACTCGGATGCCACTCGTATTGTAGCAACCCACAATCCGAGCGCAATCGGATGTCGGTATCCGATCAAAGTAAACTCGGACCGCGTTCTACTCATCCGAGCTAGCTCGTATACGAGTAGGAAAACAAAATCGCGGCTACTAAAAATTTATAAGCGTCTCGTCGACGTCTTTCGAAACAAATACTAAACATAAAAAAATAATACCCTTAAAACCCTAGCCAATGACACTATAAACATGAAGACGAATAAATTGACACCTCGCTTGTCGAAACCGGCCAATTGGGGCGACGCTATGGTGGAACATCCACATACCTTCATACATAGACTGTCAAACTTATTACTCTGCCCTTGCCGTAGTTGGGTAAAAAGTGAGTGTGACACTAGGAATGTACGAGTACGCTCAGATACGTGTAAATAACTATCCGTGTACACTCGTATGAAGCCAACTCGTACGAGTCTACTCGGACCGAGCAGACTCTGATCGTGTCAACGCGGCTTAATACCACCAAACTAGGATGTCACTCCTGACATGAAGTTCCATAACAATTAACATGCAACCATAGACAAAAGAAAACAATATTTAATTCACGCTGTTTTTCCTTAACAATAGTGAAGGGACGTTCTCTTTACAGTGCCACCAATTTATTTGTGAACTGTATGGTGGCGTGAGTGTCAGTCGTTAAGTAGCCCAATCAAAAAACAGAAAAATACAGAAAATGTATAAAAATGTGGAAATGTCTGTGTTATTTTTGCGCCATTTCACAGACAAGTTGGTCCGATATTTTTATCGAGTCCACAGATTATATTGTAATGTTTTTTTTTTATTTTGACGTTCCTACTGAAAGCATAAACTACGCGCGCTGTTATATTCATTATTTTGACTTGGCTTTGGATATTGGACTTTTGGTACTGCTAATACTTATTGACATATAAAAAATATGCTCTTATTTTGTACCATTGATAAACTTAGTACCTTAGAATTTGACATATTCCTCAGCCTCTTCTCCTTGTTTCTTACCCTCCTGACCGTGATGCCTTTAGAAATCACTTGTTATGAACCAAAGAGGAGAATAACGCTTACCTATTTATAAACTCTTTGTCAACTTTCAATGTTCGTCTGTTGGTGAACCCTCAATAAATTAATGATTCATTCTTTGGATTACTTTAAATGATTCATTTTAATACTGTTATACTTAGGAACCTAGATAAATACCTACTATCCGAATCCAAATAATAAGTAAGTATATATATGTATGTGAAAATATATGATTCTTGGAATTACTACCTTGTAATTTTGGTTAAAACAAAGAGGTTTTATTACTAGGTTTTATTAGTTTATTTAGCCTTTATTGTTTAATGTCTTTACTTAAGAAGCTTTCTATTAAATCATCACAAAAATTTAGATACATTTTAATCTATATTGTATGTATCAATAAAATAGACTCGAGAGGCTATGCTAGATAGTTTACCCTGAAGTAATTTACAAATATGCTAATCCAACAACTCGTAGATTAAATTACGAAAAAACGAGAACCATCGCAGCAAACTGGCAGGATATTGCCTACCGCGGCTTAACAAACAAATTTGATTGTAAGCTTTCTTTGCGAGTTTTTCAAAGACTTTTTGTTTATTATCCAGGGTAACTACTGGCGGTCACTGTGAGGTTTTAACTGTAAGAGAGAATGTTCAAGTTTTAAGTAATATTTATAAGAAAACTTTTTTTTATTTGAAAAAAGTTGTTACAAAACCTCTTACGTATATGAATTAAAATTCTAGATTGCAAACTTATAGAGGCTTAAAAATAATTTCAAAGGAGAAAAATCATTTGTTTTTTTTAACTGAGTCTATTTTTCCCGGAAAGCCCACGAGACTTTCCCCACCGGTGAGGATTTCGTGAAAAAACAAAAAAATATATTACCGTATTCTCCACCAGACTATAGTTTAGGGAACACTCATATTGTCTTAACGACAAAAACAATATGTTTGTGTGTCATTAGGTACCTTTTGTGTGTCAAGTTTTTATTTAGAAAGGTGACCCAACTAACTGACTTATGTCCTTCCAGGGAGGAAGAACACACAATATGTATGCTCTGAGGCTAGCAATAAAGGCACAGAATAAATAATAGTACCTCGGCTTAAGGTAAGTAGTAAGTAGTTACTCACATTATTTAAATTTAAAATGTTAGTTCAAAAACTGTCATGCATTTTTAGTTGGCAAGATTTGACCTGAACCACAGCCTGAACATTGTGAACATATAAAAACATAAAGGGTCCTCTTAGTAAAGAAAAAAATTACCTAAACGATGAACTATGACCACAGCCAGGAAATCTGTGTCTATGAAAATGGTCCAACGACACCAGTCGCCTCAGTTATAAGCAACGCTGTAGAAAAAGTGGTAGTGCTGCCATCTTTCAAAATCTTTCTAAACTAAAACAGCGCCAACTTGCTTAGCACAGCTGTTACAAAACTTTTTAGAATATAATGGTTACTGCGTTGTTTCTGCAACTATTCACAGATGGCGCTTATTTAAAAGTAAGATAAAATATACACATGTTTTTTCACTATAAAATTACACAATACATGTAAGTAGAGAGAATAGAGTTTTTTTGTGTGTTAATTTGACAGAATTTTAATTTACTGAAGTTTTGTTAAACAAAATCGTTTATGAAGAAGTCTAAGAAACTGTGCCTCTTACTTTCCAAATAGATTTACAAGGTTAGCTGAACATTAGCTAAACATCAACCAATTTCCTCTGACCTCGCACAGGCTTTTATTTCCTTGACAACATGGTTCTTTAAGAACCAGTTGTAAAATCCAGCGATGAAAGAACTGTTGAAGCTTATAATCATGTGAGTGCAAAGCGGTCTGAGTTCATGGCTGAGGTATGTTCACACGCGTGTGTCGTAAAGTATTCAATCGTGATTGACGGTTTCTATGTATTTGAGATAGCATCAGTTTCATCTGTCGGCACCCTTTATGAAACGAAGCCGGCTGATGTCTGTTTCAGGCGGTCAGTAAATTTTGTTATTTATTAAAATACTAGCAAACCGCACTGGATTCGCACGGGTGTAATTAAGGAAAAAAAGAGGTGAAAAATGTAGTTAAAATTATCAAATTAATGGTGAAAACCACATTAAAATCCGCTGCGCAGTTTAAAAGATCTGGGTACAGACGGCGGGAAGCGACTTTGTTTTATCTTGATTTCTTCCGACATCTTGAACATTTATCGTCATATTACAACAAATTATCACAAAACAATATCAAACTATACGATACGTTTAAACCTTCCTCTTGAGTATTTTATACGGTTTTCATTAGCTTTTAATGAAAACCGCATTGAAATCCGTTGCGTAGTTTAAAAGATTCAACGTTACAGACAGACGGCGGGAAGCGAATTTATTTTATACCATGTATTGATGAGAGTTGATAATGTTGACTTTTCACCGGAATAGGTCAACAACGGGATTTGGTAATTTTGGCAAGGAGAAGCAGTCAGGAAATTTCCTTTTCAAACAGCAAGCTCTCTTACCAGTTTGTTGAACTGTTTGTAACAACATACCACATACTCGTTAGTTGTTGTTGAAACATTAATTTCACACCAGCCTTGAGCTTTTTGATTCCACATCTTGATTAGAGACAGTCTGCAAGTCTTTTGCTTGTAAATATTATGTGTGACTCCGAAAGACTTCCACAGTTCACTTTCGCAGGCGGCACCGTGAGAAAAAGTGGAACATGCGGCTTAACTACGTTATTGTGCTATATAAGTAAGGTCAGTAAGAGATAATGATCCAAATAAAAGTCAACTTCTACGATTGTCAATGATAAATTGCGAAACTAGATTCGTGATAATAACTATACAAAATTAGGTACAACATTTTCACGTACATTTGCCTCATTTTGTCTTTTTTGGTGGGCATTACATGCGGTTACATAATTTTGAGTGGCATAACATTTTCAAACCTAGTTAGGTATTTTGCGTTAAGATGTAGTAAGTACTTAGGTGTTCTCAAGATATAATAAGTTTGTCCAAGTATAAAATGAGTACCTATGTCCAAAAAGAAGAAACTAATAATTATGAAACCCTTGCAAGCTGGACACGTGTAGAAAAATTACAACGTCCAATAATGTTCATACAAGATTATACCTGCTTACACAAAATGTACAGTTAACTGTATGTGAAGTCATAATTAAGAGTTTCTTTAAGTATCTGGACAATTTGAATTTAAGAACAAAAATAATACAATACCAAACTATTGGTACCAATAATAAACAGAAATACTTAGATGTGAATATTTAAAAATATTTACAATGGGCGGTCTTATAGCTATAAACAATCTCTTCGAAACAATCCTTGGATGGACATTATTCAAGTTAAAAGTAAGGAAAAGAAGAGGAGGGCAAAGGTAAGGGTGTTTATAATGTACATTATGAGTTGTTGCCATCTCGGCCTGTCATAAAAACCACTGCCAGTTGCCACTTCATTTAATTAGGTAATATGTTTTCCCAAATCAGATGGTTTTTCGAGTTGCCACATAAAAAATATATTATTTATATTCCCAACTCGGACCAAGGGAATAATATAACAAAACAGAAAAAAAACTTGGCATGTATTAAGCCGGCCTTACATTAGCTCTTTAAAATTCATCCTGCACCACCTTGCTAAGCAGTGATGTGGTACTACTACAATGTAGGATTGAGGAATATTTATAGAAACAGTCCAAAATAACAGTTATGGAGGTATTTTAAAAGGACACGTTGGAACTGTTACGGAAAAAACCAACTGAACAATTATTTTGTAGAACTGGTTAAAACATTTTTCCCGCTGTTCTTTTACGAGATCTGAAAATGATATCACTGTTTCAATTTTGAACAGAACTCTATTTTGCTCTAGGTAAGTAGGTCCAATACTGCACCATGTGATTTCTTATTTTATTTAAGTAGGTACTGTTTCTAAGCTCACATTGAGCGACTGAGTGTGAAAGACGGAGATCCAAAGAAAAACCAAGGTGGAAGACATAAGTACATAAACCTCAAGTGGCGATGAGAAGGACTCTTGGCATCTTGCATTGATGGCAGGTGAAGTAGGTCACTGATAGATTGGTGGCCCCGCATGGAAAATCGCAGCCGTAGAAGACCAGTGCAACAACGAGAAGTCGAGCTAAATTTGATATGACCTTGGCAAAGATTGTCTGAAAGCAGAGATGATAGTGTCAGAGGGAGAAGGTTTATGCCCTGCATTGGGAGGATAAAGCTGACATTGATGATGATGATGATGATGATGATGATAGTAATTATTATAGCAACATCATCTAAGTAATATAACTACAACAAATTCAGTTTCATTTCATCATTGTCATAATCATCCTGGGGCATGCTCACCATCTGTTCACCTATAGGGCTGTTGCTTGTCTCACTCACTCAATTATTTCTTTCCATCGAAATGTTGACTGGAAGAGATCGCTTTTAGCGATAAGTCCGCCCGTTGTACTTTAGTTATAAGATTGTTCTTATTTGTAGTATTTTTTTGGAAACTGGTGTACAATAAAGTATTATCTATCTAGACAAATTGGACGGAGCCGAGATTTTAATAAAATAAACAACAAATTAAATTTGAAGTTAATTTTATTGGTCTTACTTTTGACCGTACAATTCAAGCGAAGATAAAATAATGACAATTTGTATATAATTACTTCCTAACATAATTTTTATAAATGCGTAGGCGATTTCTAGTACATTCTTCATTTGCAATAACAACTAAGTAGTTACATTTCTCATACTTTAGCGAGAAAAACATCAAAGTACATAAATGCTTATTCAGCTATGCGCAATTAAATCAAAACAACATGTAGAGTACCTCTACTGCGCATTATTCATAGAAAAACAACATAAGTACAAAAAGTCCTTAATTGGTACTTTCACAATCGAAGGAAGTACCTACTTGTATGATTAAATATGTCGCAATTGGACTTCGGTAAACAACGGTGGGTTTGTGGTACATATAACTTCTCCACGCTGAGATTGAAAATTATCTGAAAGTTCATTTTCTGAAGTCAGATTATTTTCAATTTTACATAATTTCAAAATCTTATTTTTATATTTTATAATAAAGTATACAATAGTAAAAATCATTATAATATAAAGTATTAATGTCCATAAACTAACACTTTTTATTTGCACTTTATTGACCATTTCACTTATTTCACTATATTCACTGTTTTCACTTTTCTTCAAAATATAATTCAGCATTTGTAGATTTTCCATGTTTACTCCATCTAAGTTAACAGGTTTTCTTTTGAAATTATTTGTAACTGGAACACTTGGTAAATTTATCAATGGTAGTTTAGGAATATGTAAGTTCATTCCTCTGAACAATTTCTTCCGTAGAGTAATATCTTCAACTTGTATTTTACAATTATCGTCCAAGGTTAAAATATAAGTACCAAGGATTTTTTCTCGAGTAATCCCATTTTCACAGGTTTTTGTCAAGTACGTTTGGTAACTTGCAAAAATTATCCATATGTTCATTTCAATTTGTTGAACTTTTATCTCTGAAGTTTCGATTAAAATTGGAGAACACGACGTAATATTCAGAGTAAATTTCATTAAATCAGTGATACATTTATCTTGTTCCAATACGACTGCACAATTTTCTTTACAAAGAAATAATTTCTCATCAATCTCGTCGCATGGCTTGGAAAGCAATGTAATAGAGTTCAAATCCTTCACGAGGATAAAAGGATATTTAGGAAGTATCAAGGATGTAATATTATTAAAAGTATCAAGGATAGGTAAGGGGAATAACTGGTAATATTTGTAAGTGTTTTTGCGTACAATTGGAATTGCCAGTACATATGTAATTTGCCTACCCTTTAATATAAGCTTTTATCTCTATATTTTGCTCTATATTTCCTAAATTTTCATAATTAACAGGGAAAATTAACTTATCTGTTCTCTCAATATTTTTAACAATTCAAATAATTCATTAGATTATGAGTTAACAAACTATAAACATGAGTAACTTAATTTTCAAAATCATTGATTTTATTTTTATTTAATGCTCTCTCAATATTAATTAAATTTTTCTCAAATTTTATAAAGTTATAATTATAAGTATTAGTGAAATAGCATCTTGCTTAGTTTTAATTTCAATACTTAATTCATCTTGATTGCATCAATAAAAAAATATGCATTTCTTTGTTCTTGATGCATACGATTTAATCTAAGTTTCATTAGATTTTCAGATAATATATCATCTAATTCACAATCTGTTTCCATTTTCAATTATATTATTAACTTGAATAAAAAGATTTTCAATTGTAGCCATGTCGCTACTTTCATTTAATAGTGAGGCTGCTCTGCCTACAACTCTACTTGAAATTACATAAAATAAATATAATAATTGTGCTGCTGTTACTTCGGATCCGCTTTAGCTACGCACATATTCACATTTTGAAATAAATAAATTTAATAATTTTTCATTTCCATCAAATTTAGGAATCAATTTCACAATTTCATTCGTTATAATCCTCATAGGTTCCATTTTAAATTATTATTTAAAATCAATTCAAATTATTAAAATAAAGTATGCGTTTGTACAATATAACACGTATAACACACAAAAAATCAAAATATAATTAAATATAAGCACATAAAAGTTCAATAAAAGCACAAAAAAATCAATAAAAACACATTAAAATCAATAAATTCACATAAAAATCAATTATGACGCATAAAAATCAATAAATTCACATAAAAATCAATTATGACGCATAAAAATCAATAAATTCACATAAACATCAATTATGACGCATAAAAATTCATAAAATTCAATTAATAACGCATAAAATATCAATACATTCACATAATAATCAATGAAGACACATAAATTCACATAAAAATCAATAAAAACACATAAAACGTCAAAAATTCACATAAAAATCATAAATTCGCATACAATAAATAAAAAATAACAAGTGTATTGGCAATGCTTGTCCAAAAACACTAAGGGTCGAATAGCAGGGCAAGAATACGGAAAGTGAATGATTTTCGACTCACTTAAAACCGCTCGATCCCATGCCTCGGTGATTATTCCACTCGCTGAATTGTTTCTCAACTCCTTTTTCCAATACAGTCGTATTTGTTTGGTTCGAGTATTTTTTTACGTGGATTTGTCAGGAACACACTGAAGTTATTCAGGACAGCTGCACCAAATATGTAGGTTGCGCCAGACAAATTATATTTCACAATTGTTGTAGTAAGCGCCGGACAAATTAAATTTCCACGACTTTAAAAAAAATACAACCGGCTGCGCCAGACAAATTGGACGGAGCCGAGATTTTAATAAAATAAACAACAAATTAAATTTGAAGTTAATTTTATTGGTCTTACTTTTGACCGTACAATTCAAGCGAAGATAAAATAATGACAATTTGTACTTAGTAACTTCCTTATATAACTTTTATAAATGCGTAGGCGATTTCTAGTACATTCTTCATTTGCAATAACAACTAAGTAGTTACATTTCTCATAATTTATCAAGAAAAACATCTAAGTACATAAATGCTTATTCAGCTATGCGCAATTAAATCAAATCAACATGTAGAGTACCTCTACTGCGCATTATTCATAGAAAAACAACATAAGTACAAAAAGTGCTTAATTGGTACTTTCACAATCGAAGGAAGTACCTACTTGTATGATTAAATATGTCGCAATTGGACTTCGGTAAACAACGGTGGGTTTGTGGTACATATAACTATCTATCTATCTTGTACGACACAAAGTCCATAATAACATGTTGTTAGATACAATAACTAATATTACACAATAATAAGGTAGTTTACAAATATCTGTAGACACCAAGTAAGTGGCAGTGGCAATGTGAAGAAAACATGGTCCGACTTGATTCGATCTTGATGATGCCACAGGGCTCTTTCAGACGATCGGCACAATGCCGTCGACAGAGTAGCTGCGAGTTGATGGGCAAACCGCGAAATCTTCGCGTGTCTGGAAATATTTTAAAACTAGCGACCCGCCCGCGACGTCGTCTGCATGGGATACAATTTATCGCGAAAAAAGCATCCTGTGTTCATGTAGGATATTGAAAAACAATGGAAAAGAAAACCACTTACGTATTATATTCTCCTTGCCACCAACGCTGTTTATGCTTTTTGACAGACTTTTTATTTGTTTCCATGGCAACCGTTCCTTACAGCAAGTAATCGAAATTTTCCAGTTTTCCCGTAGAAACTTACTATTTTTCGGCATAAAAAGTATCATATGTGTTATTCCAGGGTATTAAGCTATCTCCATTCCAAATTTCACCAAAATCCATAGCGTTAAAACTCGCCAAATAAACAAACAAACACCTTCACTTTTTCACTATGTGTGTGTGTGTGTGCGGATAGCAAACGACACCGTAGTGACTAGCGACCCGCTACAGCTCCTGTAAGTCTAGGCGTTTTCTAAATATTCATATGAATAAAAAGTATGTGCACCGCTCTTATCTCACCAACACGCCAGCGTCGTTGCACTATGACACCATATGAATAGCGAGAACGCGACAGCCCCTTTATGGCTAGGCTTTTCTAAATATTTCTGTGAAACGTTATATCTTTGTTTGTTTGGTTTTTTTGTTTGGGGATTTTTAACGCTAAAGCAGCCGATCCGATTAGATGAACCTTTGTAAATAAATTCTGTACAATATAGAGACCAACATAGAATATTTTTTATCCCAGAAAATGATAAGTTTCCAGGGGAAACTGGAAAATGTAGATTACTCGCTGTAAAAAACGATTGCCATAGAAACGCAAAAATGACTAGTCTGTCAAAAAAAAACAAGAGCGTTCGTTGGTGCTACACTTTTGCATTTGTTTTTAACATCCTACATGAACATAGGATGCTTTTTTCACGATAAACCGTTGTCCGCGTTGACAAAGTTACGGGCAAAAGCTAGTAAATTATATTATTAGCAACCAGCAGTGCAAGCATGGATCTTATCGATCGATAAATTTACCGACTTTTTTTAATTAAGTTTCACGTTAATATTCGATAATACTAGTTCAGTAGCACGGAACGTACTTATAGATAACGACATTAATTCGATAAATCATTTTTAATATATAGATTTATATCAACAAAAGGAAGCATGAATCTTATTTTTGACAATTGTTGTCGATATAATGTCGGTAGTTTTACCGAATTTAACGAATTTTATCGGCTTTCCAAAGTTACACGACAAACTTTTTTTTTGTAAATTCCTTTTCGGATTATAAGCCAAAACGTGGAGGTGTCAGAACATCGTGAGGCAAGTTTCAGGGATGCCAATGATCCTTTCGATCTGGAACAGCATTTTAAGATTATTTTTAGAATTTATAAGGAAATTTCCTTCGCCCTCATTCAAGATGTTGAGGGCGTTTGAGAAGGAGTCGATTTAATGGACTGCCTGCGCATGTTGTAGTATCTACTTTACAAAATAATACCAAAATACTTAGTTACGTTTTTTCTATTTCCAGAAATTATCTTTTGTTGTGATTGTGTCTAATGCTCTAATTATTATGGTACCTAGTAGGTACTCAGTCTAAAAAACTACCTGTATAATCATTTTTGTAGGTTCTATCAGCTGTACGCTTTTTCACCGAGGGCAGTTGCACCAACGATGCATCGGCCAGGAATATAATATAGCACTAGGACAGCGCACTGTCAGACTTGTCAGGGAGGTGTCTCAAGTAATTGTGCAACGAGTTATGGCTAGTTATACTTTAGGTTAGGTTCAAGGAATATACCACTTTATGGTAGTTAGGTAGAATTCCAAATGACAGAAGTTTCTCCGTAACAACTCAAACTAATAAAAATCTGCCAAATTGTGTCAAAAAATATTTTTTAGACTATTAGTCGTCTATCTGATATATGGTATAGTCCACGAGTTGCCATTTTTTAAATCGATAAACTCACGTCGTGTTATCGAATCAATAAAATTTACCGAGAGGCTAGATCCATGCTACCGTATTCTGATAAAATTGATCAAAAAAGAACTGTTTACAGGTCGATAAATTTGTCGAATTTTATCGATCGATAAGATCCATGCTCGCAGGGCTGATGCCGGTTTATTAAAAAGTATACACGATCATACACAATTTTATACTAGTGGATCTGTGGGCTGTAGACCTCGCGTGCACAATATTTTTTTCAATCAATCTAAGGGTGCACAGTAGCACCATCTAGTTACCTTACTGTAAAACTAACATTACAACCAAGGTGCTCCATCAATCCCTACCTAGTAGGTAAAGGGCTGATTCTACTAGTAGAAACCTAAAAATGAGTAATTTACTTCATTTTTAGGAGCTCTTCTGCTACTTACGCCGAAGATCCTTATCAAATCTTCAACAATTTTTTATGAGACTAACATTAAAGTTCTATCTTTCAAATAAAAAAGAACAATCGAAATCGGATCATATAAGAAGAAGATATTCATTAGCTCCTTTTTTGCTCTTATTTGGGGGAAGTAAATCAAAAATGCTAAATATTTTAAATATTTCTAAAATCTCATCAAACCTGTATTCTAAGTTTCATCTAGATCGATTGAGAAATGCGACCTGTTGAGGAGAACAGAGATCCGGACAGACATGCGAAGGCATTTATACCCAAGCTGAAACGATGTTTCGCTCGCACTTTGCGCTCGCTCATTCAATTATACTTCACAAAACAAATTTATTACACATGAAATACTTTTAGAAATTAAGGAACGCAATTAAGAGATAATTGAACACATTTGACTGCCAACGGAATAGTGGCGTTTCACTCCCGCCATCTTTTCATGCCATCTCACCACCAGCTGCTAGGTTCCGCCTCTTAGCGTGATATTCCTTGCAATATATTATATCAAATTTCATTTAAATCCGTACTCTACTTTCAACAAATATGTTTCTTCATATACACTTTGCCATCCCCGTTCACCGCTTTAAAGATGAATTTTCAAATATTATTAAACAAGTGTTTTTATAATGGACTTCACAAAAAGAGACCGTGTATGTTTTTTTTTATGTATGTACACCGATTTATTTGCATACCAAAAAAAACATTGTTTGAAACCTTTGTTTTTATACTCTCCAAGTGATTTCATATAAATTTTATCAAAAGTGGTTCAGTAGTCGTTCGACAATAAATTGTGTTTTTTTTGGTAAATCCATTTGATTTTCTGTTTATATTGCCTCTTTTAGATTTCTAAACCGAATTGGATTTTTGATTTTGTACTACTACTACTACTACTAGTAAACTTTCAGTGTAGTCCCATATGAACTTCATCAAAATTGGTTCAGTTCTTTTAATTTGAAAATATATTTGTTTTATAGTTTATGTTCTCTTATATAGAAGGATTTCTGAACCGAATAAGATGATGGTTTTTACTTGAGAAACAAGACTTCCAGTATAGTAATGTTTAAATTGAATCAAAATTAGATTAGTGATTTTAGTTATTAGTTAATCCAATTGAAGTCGATTTTTTGTACCATAGTTTTTTGTGCAGCACTTGTTTAAGACTATATTTACAAAGTGTCATCATAATAATTTAATAATATAAAAGCGTTTGGTGCTTCGTCTAGGTGCATGGCCATTTGTTTGTCGTGTTACGTATATGCCACGTACAAATCGTGAGTTATACCGAATTAAAGATCACAAAAACATATGTTTTTCTGATTATTCTCTGTGCGTCCTGCCACGTTAAACTCCGTCATTTGACAAACAATATATATTCGGTACATCATAGAGCTGAGCTGAATACACCTCTTGGATACTCAGAGAATTAATCCTCCAAATTTCAAATCTCTAGATCTACCGGTTTAGACTCTGCGTTGTCTGTCAATCAGTAAGTCAGTCATCAGGTACATCACGGTTCTGTTTTATAGGTTTACTAGTGACTCGCCCCGGCTTTACACGGTAAGCGCTCACACCGCGGAATTTTCTCACTCTTAGCATTTATAATATGTCGTAATTTCTAAAAAACCCAGCAATGAGTGTAATTCAAAATCATTTGCAGTAGTGAGTTTAAACGAAAGACTATTGCGTACTCACGTACTTGACAGACTTGTTATTATTTATTTTCCACGGCAACATGTCATTACGTTCCTTATACAGCAAGTAATCATCATTTTTGCATAGTTTTGATACCTTGAGTTACATTATTGCAATTTTCGTAGGGATCTCTAATTTTTTGAATGATGAAATATTGCCCATGTTACTCGCAGGTAATGAAACATTTTATAAATGCAAGAATTTTTAAAATCAGTTTAGGATATTTAGAGTTTACACATTAAAACCAACAAACAAACATGCAAGCAATCAAACTTTTCCTCTTTAAAATATATGTGTTGAAGTTGATTAGTGTAGAAGAATATGTAGCTTATTATTGTTTATCTTTACATAAGTTAACATTCTATTGCCGTCACCCCAACTGATGCTGGTTGCAATTGACATCAATAAGTGCCGTTCGTCTGCAAGGTTTTGTAGGTTTTCTTAGCAAAATATTTAAAAATAACCATTTATTTGTGCTATTAGAAAATTGTGATTTAATATAATGTGATAAGTTATTTTTTTGAATGACAAATGACGGTATTTTATATGAGAAAGTGGATGCGAATATTTTCGAAAATTTAATTTCAACTAATTTGGTATGAAATGATCGATAATTAACTGTATAACCATAGTATATGATTTATTTTTCCATGTGTTATTTTTATGTGTCAATGACGTTGAGCCAATTATACCAAATAAGACCACCCATAAGGTTTCATTTGGTATGATTGGCTCAAAACTATAAGAAAGGCGGAGCGTCACGGCCAGTAAGCGTAATTCAAAATATTTGAAGGCGGAGCTTGATGACATAAAATGGGCGTTTACTTACTTATGTCAAAGTATTGACGTACGTAAGTTTTCCACATTTTCCATTGCTCAATTTATTAAATGTCTTTCACAAGCTACTTGTATTAATAGCGCAATGAAACAGTAGATTATAAAATATCGGTGTCAATTTGAATTATGTAACCTAAACATTACTCCCCTCGTGCTAATAATTTCTTGAGCGGATTTAAGAAAAGAGTCGTTGTACATCTAACAATCGGCTAACTGCAACCTAGCTTTTGGCAATTTTGTGCTATTAAAAGATATGCTTTGATAATATACTGATAAGATCTATTTTTTAATGAGAAATATCAGTAAGTGCGGCTAAGAAAATCGATCTAAAATTTCACAATTCGTATTTTACTTTTTGTGGTGTTAAAAAATTGAGATAAACTGTATTACCATAGTATAGGATTTATTTTTCTTTCTAATTTTTAAACGTCAAACCTAGGAAGGAACGTAGCAAATACCTGCAGTTTCAAGGCTTTCTTTTTATAATGACTCACATTAAAATAGGTCTAGATATCGCGTGATGTATATGATACATGTTGTTGAAACTTACGCTATTTTCAATAAACTAACGTAAACATTGCACGCCTCGTGCTGATAATTTTATGAACGGATTAATCAAAACGAACAATGCATGCCGAAGAAATTGCTAAATTCGACCTAAAAATTACTGCTTTTGTGCTATTTTTAAATATGCTTTGCTAATATAGTAATAAGATGTATGTTCTAATGGGAAATATCAGTAAGTGCGGCTTAGAAAATCGATCTAAAATTTTTCAAATTTTCTCAGATTTTATTTCACTAAATGAGTTATCAAATAATTGACAATGAACTGTATTACCACGAGATAATTTTTTTTTTCTATTTATCAAAAATATGTAGAAACTTAGTGCAAAATAATCCAAATAAGTCAGATGGAATATTATACCATATTGCAACGTATTAAAATTTATTTTCAATCCGCAAACCTCGCGATTGCTAAGAGGTATTTACATGAGTTTTTAAATTAAAAACGTGTTCTTACATCTGCTTTTCACCAGGTGTGAGGAGGCCTTTGTAATTTAATGACGTTATCTTGATAAGTAGTTACCTACCTTATTAAATACACCCTGCGGTTTCACCCGTGTGGTTGATGATGATGATGATGAAAAGTATCACAAGTATTACGGGGTATAAGCCATCTCCGTTCCAAATTTCATCAAAATCTGTTCATCAGTTTTATCGGGAAGAAGTAATAAACATGCACACGCACTCACTCACACACAAACATTCGCATAAATACTTTATAAGTAGGATAAGTTAGATAAGCATTAGAACGTTAGCATTAGCATTAGAACGTGCCGTAAAGTAACTGACATGCACGAGCTGTCGATGCTCCTTTTTTCAAACCGACCGAATTGTGCGAATCCATGCTCACACATTCGACCTTAGCGTGACTCCATAAGCAAGTACCTACACGTATGACATTGGCAAAAAAAAAACGAGAAAAAACCAACAGGCACACAAGCATTCTTTGTGTACGTCTAGCCAGCGACCTTCAGCGTGATGAACGACTTTTTACGAAGAAAAAATCGGCGACCGGTGAATTTACCTAACTTTTTGTTGGCGCTTCTTAGAACAGCGGTCCTAAAACGGCTAAACCTTAGGTAATGCATTCCAGGTCCAAACTCACCTCGGATTATAGCTGCGATATAAAAGACGCCATAATTTTAAGACGATAGCGATCCGAGGCCATCGGCTAATGGCTCTTTTGCGTAATTTGGGCGCTCTTCCTAAATTCCAGGTGATTAATTTTATGTCTTTCTAGGGAATCGATTGGGTCGATATGGGAAAGGTTTCACAATTTCTAGAAATAATTTAAAACACGACAAGATATAGTTATAGCACGTTTCTGTATTTAAATAATAACATTAGGTACCTACTAAGGTAAGTAATGAAATAATGATTTCACAAGCTATATTTGATCTCTGGTAGATCTAATACGGAGGAAAGAAATTAAAATGATAATTGAAAGACTTGAAAGAAAATAAAATCAGTTATTGAAGGAAATGGATAATTAAGTAAGTACTTACAAAAAAAGAAACAAAGAAATCAATTAATAAAAGCAGTGCTGATGCTGATTGTTGAAAGCACGCAGCGCAACATAAAATGAAATGAATGATAGCCATTGAATTTGTACACATTTACCACTAAATGGAACTTGCTACATACTTCAACCATTGAAGAAGAATAACTTCATAATGTAATTTTTTAATCAAAGTTCAAAATAAATACAAACAAGACTTTGTTGAATACCATAAAAAAATAACAAATACACACACGGATAAAATATGTCTAAAATATCTATTTTTAACAATCTATCATATCTAACTTATAATAAAGCAGTAAGTACCAAAAAGACTGTACAAAGAAGACAATTTAAAAAATTGGTCTTGCTAGGGTACTTAGAATAAGCTACTGAACAAAAACGTAACATTTAAAAACAAAACCTTTCTGCCTGTTTATATGTTCGCGCATCACGTAAAAACTACTGGACTGATTGTGATGTAATTACTGTTGGATAGCTTAGACTTGTATACTTGGTATCTCAATACGATGAGTAGAAGCCGAGTAATCGTTAAAAATCTATTTGAAGCCTGAAAAATTTTTGATCATTCGTATTTTAGTTCCTGGAATAGCACATAGGGTAATAATAATCCGGAGAAATGACCACGCGGGCAGATCTAGAATAATAAAAATAATCTATTATAATTGTAAAACCAGCCAAGTGCAAGTCAGGCTCGCGCACCGGGGGTTCCGTACAAACCTATAGTTTTATTGTATATAAGAAGTTTTATTTTTTCACAGCTCCAAGAGATTGCAGATTTGAGAATTTGATATTAATGTCAACTTGATAACAAAAACGCGTTCCTGAGATAAATGTTCTTGACAGATAGACAAATAACGAAGTGATCCTATAAAGGTTCCTTTTTTCCTTTTGAGGTACGAAACCCTACAAATGAGCGATTTTATTGCCGGAGAGCAATTGGGAAGAGAAGTGACGAGATGAAGAGGAAAGTCATAAACCAAAGAGCACATCCTGTTACCAAAATTCCAAAACAACACTAACTCCGAACTTAAACATACCTGCAATTAAACCAGCCGCAGATTTCCAGATAAGACATACAATACGATTTGCATCTAAAGTCGTGCGTACAACATAATCAATGCGTACTTTTTCCGCGGTACTTCAAGGGCCGCCGTGAGTGATTACCTCATAAATCTAACAATGGAGACTTTAATGCGTTACCATTAGATGGTGGGTATTATCCTTGCCTCCTACTAGTGTGGTACTAGGGCTACCAAGAGTCATAAGTAACTTATGAGTTTATTTTTCTTCAAATTACATACAAGAATAATTATAAGCCCTGAAATTGCTGATTGTCAATATTTTCTCGTCCCTTAGATACCAATTACCCCAGTTTTCAACATGGAAAACTGCATAGCATGCATAGTGATGCGCGTACAAACATACAGACAAACTAACAAACAAATCAACAAACAGATAGACACGATTTAAGAAAATGTTCTATTCCTGTTCAGTAGTTTAAATTATCTTCCTTGGACAGACTATTTCGTTCCTATTGCTTTATTATAAGTAGGTATATTAGATCTGACTTGCTAGTACCTAGATCAAAGGCATTCGCGCATGTCACAATAAGAAAAGTTCGTCCGTGACATCTTGTGAAGAAGCTATTATCGTGATATTGGTGGTTGGGAAAAACAATATTTGGTTGTAATCTGACTTTTTCGTTTGTATCTTTAAATTTACCCAACTGGCTCGCCTAATGCCTACCTACGGCCTTCAATAAATTATTGAATCAATATTTCTTATAGCAGGTACCTATAACCTCAGGCATTTCTGGTATATACAAGTACACTCAGAACAAATTTGAAAAGTCACCAAACCGTAGAGGTTTACAAATACTTTTCTGTTACCTATGCGGCGATAAATTATAGAAAAAATAGAGATAATTATATGGACAGTCCCGTAGTGTTAACAGGCACTTAGCCGTTGTTTTTATTTTGACACGTAATCAACGCTACTTGAAGCTATTTAATAATCAATTTTGATCTAACTAATTGGTCCTGGGCCACGCCTAAATATTTTAAGACTTCGCTTCAGGGGACGTGACACTTGATTTTGATTTATATTATCTTCTTGCTATTCGGGTGTCCATTATGCTAGTTTTCTACGCATGTGTTTGTCATGCTACGCAATGGACAATAGTGTTATTAATTTCTAAATCGTGATTAATTTACAAGTTGTTGGGTCTAATTATTTATCTGCTTTAGTTAATTATTACCAGAAATGTTATTCAAGAAGCAAATGGCCATGGCCGATTAGTGTGCACTCAAGTATGTTTTAGGATACTCGTTTTATCTTTAACAAGAATACAACTTATCCACTATAATCTCATCTGTTCGGAAGTAGGTAAATATTTTTAAGAAATTGCCCAAACTGACACCAAATCTATATCTATATACTTATATCAATATATTAAAGCAATAGGAACGAAAAAGTCTGTAAAAAGAAAATAATTTAAAAAAATGGTCCATTTAATTTATTTTAAGTACCTACCTACGTACTTAAAATAAATTATAACATTTTTTAAATCGTGTCTGTTTGTTTGTTAGTTTGTCTGTATGTTTGTTCGCGCATCACATAAAAACTACTGGACCGATTGCGATGCGGTTTTCACTTTTAGATAACTTAGGGTTTGACTTAAAAACTGGTGTACTTAGTATATCAATCTGATGAGTAGAATTCGAGCAATAGATTAAAAACCATTTTAAGTCTGAACGAAGTTTGATTGTTTTGGTACTAATTGCTCTGGAATATCACAGTATCCTTATATCTCAGTAAAATTTCCACGCGGGCAAAGCCGTGGGCAGAGCTAGTACGTAATAAAATACGAAAAGAGATTCCACGTGCTTTGGCATTGCACTTCATCAAATTAAGGCAAGGTAGTTCTTTCATCCAACACACGGAAGGTTCTCAAATAGATTACATAATATGCATCTCAACGTTTTATAGCTCACTGCCAACCCTGAACCGAACAAGGTGTGAAAATGACAAGTACACCTCAAAGCACAAGATCGCAATTAATCGAGACGCTCATAACGAGACATCATACATATTCAACCAATGCTCGCGTCGCTCAACTATTGTTACGCTGACACAAATTGCTTAGCGTAGGTTCTTGTAAGGTGATTATGATGAGCGAAATCTGAGAGCAAGGTTGACTTGGAGATTAAGTTTGTTGAGTACGTTAATTGTTTGAAAAGGCTTTGAATTTAGGTATCTTTCTATTCTTATCCAAAAAACCTGAAACATATGATCGACTTGTCTTCCTTCTCTAGAAATAGGTGAATATTGTGTTGCTCTCTCACCTCGAAACCTTCATCCATAGATTGTTTATTTATTCTGTGTCAATAGCTATTTCAATTTAATCCTCTTCTTTAAAATATTTTTAAAAGCTTTTATTTAATTCACTTGTATGTATGTATGTATGTATCGATGTATCTATGTATCTATGTATTTCATCTGTCCTGGAATCTTGCAATTCTAATTTCGAGCACTTCCCGATTAGCTGTCCGGCTGAAACTTTCAGGGTAGCTCAAAAAAACGATGACAAAGAAAAAAAACAATTAAAAAAACTTAAGAACGTAAAAAGTGAAAAACAATTTAAAAAATATTTAAAGCTTGAGAAGTTAAAAATGCAATAAAAAAAAGTAATAAGAAGAAAAACACATAAAAAGTGACATTAATTAAAAAAAAGGCCGAGAAAGCTTTTTTTTTAATTTAATTTTTAAATTATACTTATTTTAACTACTTTTCAAGTGAACGCTTCTTTTTCTTAACCATTGTAATAATAATAATAAATATATTAATATAGTTCTTTATCTCAAAATAGGGTTTTCCGAATGTGTACGGTCTACGCCACTTTGGAAATAAAATGTTCCTGGCCAGAGTATGGCTGTGTTTTTGGAAGAGATCACAAAACCAAGCTTTTTATTGAAGTGCGAAAGCCGTTCCAAACTGATGACAGGAGTTGTGAAAAGACTACAGAAACGACTGTTTGTGATTCAGCCAAATAAATAAAATAAGCTGTGAAATACTTTGTTATTACTCGAATCACCACTGGTGCCATTCCTATATATATATATATATATATATATTTATATAAAAGAAAGTCGTGTTAGTTACACTATTTATAACTCAAGAACGGCTGAATTGATTTGGCTGAAATTTTGTATGGAGGTAGCTTATATCCTGGATTAACACATAGGCTACTTTGGATCAAGAAATAGGGAAAAAAAACGTTTTCTTAAGGACTTGAAAATAAAGGAAAAAAGCCCAGGAGAGCACAAACACTTAAGAAGTTGCAGTAACAAAATTGTCAAATATTAGTACATTACTGCCGCGGTCTGTAATGACTGCGTTGCTGGCAGCGATGATGATGGCCGAGAGCGTAGCTAAGTTCGAGGCCATCATAGCGAGGACAGCAAGGGCTGCAATGATGGCCAAGCTTGAAGGCCGAGAACTTAACTTAGCTACGCTCTCGGCCATCATAGCGTGGCCAGCAGGGCAGTCATTGCGGACCAAGGCTTGTATAGTGCTTTACTCAAACAATGCGAGGTATTTAAATAAAACTAGCAAACTGATGAAAAAATTATATAACCCACTATAACAACAATAACAACAAAAACCAAAACAACACCAACAACAACGTCAAAAACAACAAGAACAACAAAACATTAAGAACAATTAAAAAGAACAACAACAACAAGAACAAAAAAAAGAATAACAACAACAAAAACAACAAGAACAACCAGAACAACAACAAAAACAGCAATAACATTAAAAACAACAAGGAAAACAACAAAAACAACAAGAACGACAAAAACAACAACAACAACAGCAAAAACAACAAGAACAACATCAACTAAAACAACTAGAACAACAACAAAAAGTACAAGAACAACAAAAACAACAAGAACAATACAAACAACAAGAAAAACAACAAGAACAATCACAAAAACAACAAGAACAACACAACAACAAAAACTACAAGAACAACGAAAACAACAAGAACAACAAAAACAACAAGAACAAGAACAGAAACCACAACAACAATAACAAAAAACACTATAATAATAAAAAAAACATACTACAACATAATAAATAACAATAACAAAAATAAATAACAACAACAAAATAACAAAAACAATGAAAACTAAAACAACAAAAATACAAAAACAAAAACTACAACAACAACAATAATAATAGCTAAGAACCATCTAGTTATATGTACCAAAAACCCACCGTTGTTTACCGAAGTCCAATTGCGACATATTTAGTCATACAAGTAGGTACTTAGATTGTGAAAGTACCAATTAAGCACTTTTTGTACTTATGTTGTTTTTCTATGAATAATGCGCAGTAGAGGTACTCTACATGTTGATTTGATTTAATTGCGCATAGCTGAATAAGCATTTATGTACTTAGATGTTTTTTCTCGTTAAAGTATGAGAAATGTAACTACTTAGTTGTTTATTACAATGAAGAATGTACTAGAAATCGCCTACGCATTTATAAAAGTTATATAAGGAAGTTACTAAGTACAAATTATTATTATTTTATCTTCGCTTGAATTGTACGGTCAAAAGTAAGACCAATAAAATTAACTTCAAATTTAATTTGTTGTTTATTTTATTAAAATCTCGGCTCCGTCCAATTTGACTGGCGCAGCCGGTTGTATTTTTTTTTTAAAGTCGTGGAAATTTAATTTGTCCGGCGCTTACTTCAACAATTGTGAAATATAATTTGTCTGGCGCAACCTACATATCTGGTGCAGCTGTCCTGAATAACTTCGTGTGTTCCTGACAAATCCACGTAAAAAAATACTCGAACCAAACAAATACGACTGTATTGGAAAAAGGAGTTGAGAAACAATTCAGCGAGTGGAATAATCACCGAGGCATGGGATCGAGCGGTTTTAAGTGAGTCGAAAATCATTCACTTTCCGTATTCTTGCCCTGCTATTCGACCCTTAGTGTTTTTGGACAAAAATTGCCAATACACTTGTTATTTTTGATTTATTGTATGCGAATTTATGATTTTTATGTGTTTTTATTGATTTTTATGTGAATTTTTTGACGTTTTATGCGTTTTAATTGATTTTTATGTGAATTTTTTGACGTTTTATGCGTTTTTATTGATTTTTATGTGATTTTTTTTGACGTTTTATGCGTTATTATTGATTTTTATGTGAATTTATGTGTCTTTATTGATTTTTATGTGAATGTATTGATATTTTATGCGTCATAATTGAGTTTTATGTGAATTTATTGAGTTTTATATGCTTTTATTGATTTTTGAAGTGTTTTTATTGAACTTTTATGTGCCTTAATTTAATTATATTTTGAATTTTTGTGAGTTATACGTGTTATATTGTACAAACGCATACTTTATTTTAATATTTTGAATTGATTTTAAATAATAATTTAAAATGGAACCTATGAGGATTATAACGAATGAAATTGTGAAATTGATTCCTAAATTTGATGGGAATGAAAAATGATTAAATTTATTTATTTCAAAATGTGAATATGTGCGTAGCTTAAGTGGAACCGAAATTACTGCAGCACAAGAGTTATATTTATTTCATGTTATTTCAAGTAGACTTATAGGCAGAGCAGCCTCATTATTAAGTGAACGTAGCGATATTACAACATGGATACAATTGAAAAATCTTTTTACTCAACATTTTGGCGACCCAAGGTCAGAACAATGTATTGCTATTGAACTTGAAAGTCTTAAAATTAAAAATGACGAATCCTACATCGATTTCTGCCACCGTATTCAAAATGTGAGAAGTTCTTTGATTGCAAAAGTGAATTTAATTGAAGACTCGGGAGTTAGAGCAGCCAAGGCTATAATTTATAATAGCACTGCATTAAATGTATTTATGTACAATTTATCTGAAGATTTACTTCGATTTGTGCGTCTGAAAAGTTGCGTTACTTTAGAACAAGCTCTAAGTGTTGTGATGGAAGAGGTGAATTTCCAAACACAATATCAAATGAAAAATAAAAAAATAATTACTCAAAAACCATTTGAGAATAAACCAGCTTTTATTCCTCAACAAAATCAATTTAAATTTGGCATCCCACAAAGGCCAACATTTAATAATAATCCTCCAAATAAATTTATACAACCTCAAGGTTATAAGCCTTTTCTAAATAGGCCAAATAATCATTTTGTGCCACAAAATAATTTTAAATTTGGTAATGCGAATAAACCGCAAGTAAATAATTACAAAGCTTCAGGGTTTTTCAAACGACAACCCTATCATAAATTTAATTTTGGTATTCCTCAAAATAAAACAACTGATTTGAATGATAAAGATGTGACAATGAGAACGGCACCACAAAAGCCAAACCATCTTCACGTAATAAATGAAGATAATAAAAATAAAAATAAAATGACTATTCCAAATAAGGAAAATTTTTATATGAGGGCCTCAAAAGAGCATCCTCCGATATAGAAACTATAAATTTAAATTGTAACTCTTATTTAAAATTACCAAGTATAAATTTTAAAAATCTGAACTCCAAGTTTTTAATTGACACAGGGAGTAATCGTTCTTTTATTAATCCAGAATTAGCAGAAAAATATTTTAAAGATTTCAAATATCAAGAAACATTTCAAGTCGTAAGTACACATGGTACAAGTACTCATAATGAAGTAATTTTTATACCATTACCTGATGAATTTAAAAATGATAATTGGTACAAATTTTATATTTATAAAGTCGATGGAAGATACGACGGTTTAATAGGAACAGAATTATTATCTTTGTTAGGAGCTAGTATTGATATGAAAAATCAACTTCTTCTAACACCTGAAACTGCAATTCCTATTAATTATAATCCACCATATGAGATAAAACTTATTCCTAGATGTGAAATAAAAGTTAAAGTTCCAGTAAATCTTATATCAGACTCAGGAATTTTAAACTTTCATCAATTTTATCCTGGCGTTAGAATGCCATCAGCTATAGTAAATTGTAAAAATTCATTTGCTGAAACTATAATACAAAATACTACAAATACTCTACAGACAATTATTTTTAATGAACCTCTTAATGTGGAAAAATTTAATTTTGATGAAATACAAGTAAATAATATACTTGAAAAAATGGAAACAGATTGTGAATTAGACGAAATGTTGTCAGAAAATCTAACAAAACTGAGATTAAATCATATGAATGAAGAAGAAAGAAATGCAATTTTTAATTTATGCAATCAATATAAAGATATATTCTATTGTGAAAAATTACCCCTTTCATTTACAAATGATGTTAAACATAAAATAAGAACTACTAATGAGGATCCAATATATATTCGACCTTATAGGCAACCTCAAACAATTAATGATGAAATAAACAACCAAGTTGAAAAGTTATTAAAAGATAACATAATTCAAGAATCATATTCACCATGGAATTTTCCAGTTCATATAGTTCCAAAAAAAGATGACACATCTGGTAAAAAGAAATATAGAATGGTAATTGATTATAGACGATTAAATGATATAACTACGGATGATAAATATCCTCTACCAAATATAACAGATTTATTTGATAAATTGGGAAAATCCACTTATTTTTCAACTTTAGATTTAGCAAGTGGATATCATCAAATCGAAATGGATAAAAATGATAGACAGAAAACAGCTTTTAGTACTCAGTCTGGACATTATGAATTTTTAAGAATGCCTTTTGGTTTAAAAACAGCCCCAGCTACATTCCAAAGAACAATGGATAATGTACTGCGTGGACTACAAGGTATTCATTGTCTTGTTTATTTAGACGACATAATTATATACTCATCCAGTTTACAAGAACATATAAATAAACTTAAAAAAATTTTTGAACAGTTGAGAAAAACAAATTTAAAAGTTCAACTTGATAAATCAGAATTTTTGCGAAAAGAAGTCTTATATCTTGGACATTCAATTACAAAAAATGGTTTGAAACCTAATAATGATAAAATAAAAGCAGTATTAAATTTTCCTTTGCCTAAAACGCAAACAGAAATTAAAAGCTTTTTAGGATTGGTTGGATATTACAGAAAATTTATAAAAGACTTTGCGAAGTTAACAAAGCCTCTTACTAAATGTTTAAAGAAAAATCAAAAAGTAATAATAAATGAAGAATATGTATCGTCATTTGAAAAATGTAAAGAATTATTAACCAATGCACCACTTTTACAATTTCCTGATTTTGAAAAACCTTTTATTTTAACTACGGATGCATCAAATTATGCAATCGGTGCAGTACTTTCTCAAGGAACTGTTGGTAGTGATAAACCTATTGCATATGCAAGTAGAACACTCAATAGTGCAGAAATACGTTATAGTACTATAGAAAAAGAACTCCTTGCCATTGTATGGGCAACAAAACATTTTAGACCTTATTTATATGGTAAAAAGTTTTATATTTATACAGATCATAGACCACTAGCATGGTTGAATTCAATAAATGAACCAAATAGTAAATTGACACGATGGAAATTACGATTAGCTGAATTTGATTTTGAAATAACATATAAAAGTGGGAAACAAAATAAAAATGCGGACGCTTTATCGAGATTAAAAGTAAATGCACTAGGAGATGATGATAATCTCTCAATGAAAGTTAATATTGATAAAAAAGAAAACAAATTAACAAATAAAATTTCCAAAAAAGGAAAACAAATAAGATCAACTTCTCCAATTACAATATCTTCTGATTCAAAAAAAACTTTAAGTATTTCTAGAAGGTCACCTTATTCAATACCTTCATTTGATAGTAGTACAATTACGGCATCTGATATTCCTGAAAATTCTAGTACTGAAACAGCACATTCTCATGAAAATATGGATATGGAAAGCATACCTATTTTACATGAAGCAATTGATACAAAACCAAATCAAATATTAATTTACTCGTGGAATTTAAATAAAATGTCTGTAAAAGATATTTCAAGAAATAAACAAAAAGTTTTAGAAGTACATATGCCAATAAATAATACAAATTTAGTAAAAGAATTTTTCAAAGGTTACATAAGACCTAAAATTAAATATTTTATATATTTTGAAGAAGAAGCACACAGAAAAGATTTTGCATCAGTTGTCACTACTTTATTTAAAAAGGATTCAGTAAAATTATTTGAATGCACATTAAGAGTAGTATATGTTGAAGATGAAAACGAACAACGTGAAATAATTTTAAAATATCATGAAGGAAAAACAAGTCATAGAGTTATAAAAGAAACACTGGCACATTTAAAAAGAACATATTATTGGAATAATATGGATCAAACAGTTGCAAGCGTTATAAATTCTTGTCAATTATGTAAACGTATGAAATATGATCGTAAACCAATTAAACCTGAATTGCAATTAACGCAAACCCAAATAAAACCCTTTCAAGAAATATTTATAGATACTTTTACTATTGAAAATAAATCATTTTTGACCATAATTGATGCATTCAGCAAGTTAGGTCAAGCAATTGAAATAAATACAAAGTCTACCCCTGAAATAATAAGAGCAATAATAAAATATTTTTCATATTATGGAATACCAAGTAAAATTAGTTCAGACCCAGGTTCTGAATTTAATAATACTTTACTGAAAGAAATGTTATCTTTTTATAAAATAGATTTACATATAGGAACGCCACATAATCCAAATTCAATGGGATTAATTGAAAGGTTTCATTCAACAATTATAGAAATTTATAGACTTGCTAAATATGAGCAAAAATCTACTGATGCCGCATCTATAATGACATATGCAGTATTGTCATATAATCAAACGATACATTCGACAACAAATCTAACACCATTTGAAGTAGTATTTGGACATACGGATTCAAGTAGTATGTTTGCTGTAAACTTTGATAAATATTTTACTCAGCAATTAGTTAAAGAGCACGCACAAAGAACAAAATATCTTTATAAATATCTAACGGAAAAGTTAGTTGAAAAGAAAGAAAGAATTAAAGAAAAACGAGGCGGAGAAAATAAATTTAATGTAAAAGTAGGCGATAAAGTTTTTATAAAAGGAGTTAATACTAGGCGAAGTAAAGATAGTCCTAGATATCAAAAAGCACAAGTGACAGGAGAAATAGTACGTAATACTGTCCCTGTAAAAATAAATGGTCGTAAAACTAAGGTTCCAATAAAAGATATTAAACGTCCACAGATTCGTCATCCTGACACTGATGACCCAAGGACTAGCTATTCAGCTACAAAGGATTGAAAATAATCCTGGAGTAATGCCTGTTAAAAAAGGAAATGCAATTTTGGAATATGATAAATGGAAGTTAATTTTAAGATTTATATTTAAACATAAATAAGTTGAAAGATTTAAACATATATTTAAAAGATAAAGTTAATTATACGATTAATGTTAATGATGATAAAATACAAACTGAATTTATTAAAAACTTAACTTTAGAGAGGTATGAGCAATTAGTCCCAACTTTACGTGTTAAAAGAGGACTTATAAATCCTTTAGGATCAATAATTAAATTGATAACTGGAAATATGGATAATGATGACGCAATCAAATATGATGAATTAATTAATCAAATTAAAACTAAACAAGATGCTATTTCAAAGAAAGTTACTTTGGTTGCAGAAATGGTTGATGGTTTTGTAAATTTTACTAATACTTCTTATTATAATTTTATACAATTTGAGAATAATTTAATTGATATAGAGAAAGCATTGAATAGAAGTGAAATAAATGATTTTGAAAATAAAGTTACTCATTCTTATAGTTTGTTAACTCATAATTTTCAAATAATTCTTTCTAAGTTAGATGAGATTGATACAGCAATCGCATTAAGTAAAAATAAGATATTACATAGATCAATAATTGATACTAATGAATTATTTGAATTGTTAAAAAATATTGAAAGAACAGATAAGTTAATTTTCCCTGTTAATTATGAAAATTTAGTAAACATAGAGCAAAATATAGAGATTAAAGCTTATATTAAGGGTAGGCAAATTACATATGTACTGGCAATTCCAATTGTACGCAAAAACACTTACAAATATTACCAGCTATTCCCCTTACCTATCCTTGATACTTCTAATAATACTACATCCTTGATACTTCCTAAATATCCTTTTATCCTCGTGAAGGATTTGAACTCTATTACATTGCTCTCCAAGCCATGCGACGAGATTGATGAGAAATTATTTCTTTGTAAAGAAAGTTGTGCAGTCGTATTGGAACAAGATAAATGTATCACTGATTTAATGAAATTTACGTTGAATATTACGTCGTGTTCTCCAATTTTAATCGAAACTTCAGAGATAAAAGTTCAACAAATTGAAATGAACATATGGATAATTTTTGCAAGTTACCAAACGTACTTGACAAAAACCTGTGAAAATGAGATTACGCGAGAGAAAATCCTTGGTACTTATATTTTAACCTTGGACGATAATTGTAAAATACAAGTTGAAGATATTACTCTACGGAAGAAATTGTTCAGAGGAATGAACTTACATATTCCTAAACTACCATTGATAAATTTACCAAGTGTTCCAGTTACAAATAATTTCAAAAGGAAACCTGTTAACTTAGATGGAGTAAACATGGAAAATCTACAAATGCTGAATTATATTTTGAAGAAAAGTGAAAACAGTGAATATAGTGAAATGAGTGAAATGGTCAATAAAGTGCAAATAAAAAGTGTTAGTTTATGGACATTAATACTTTATATTATAATGATTTATTGTATACGTGATTATAAAATATAAAAATAAGATTTTGAAATTATGTAAAATTGAAAATAATCTGACTTCAAGAAATGAACTTTCAGATAATTTTCAATCTCAGGGTGGAGAAGTTATATGTACCAAAAACCCACCGTTGTTTACCGAAGTCCAATTGCGACATATTTAGTCATACAAGTAGGTACTTAGATTGTGAAAGTACCAATTAAGCACTTTTTGTACTTATGTTGTTTTTCTATGAATAATGCGCAGTAGAGGTACTCTACATGTTGATTTGATTTAATTGCGCATAGCTGAATAAGCATTTATGTACTTAGATGTTTTTTCTCGTTAAAGTATGAGAAATGTAACTACTTAGTTGTTTATTACAATGAAGAATGTACTAGAAATCGCCTACGCATTTATAAAAGTTATATAAGGAAGTTACTAAGTACAAATTATTATTATTTTATCTTCGCTTGAATTGTACGGTCAAAAGTAAGACCAATAAAATTAACTTCAAATTTAATTTGTTGTTTATTTTATTAAAATCTCGGCTCCGTCCAATTTGTCTATCTCGATCACATCAGCTTTCAAACAGAAAAAAAAACAATCCAAATCGGTCCATTCGTCTGGGAGCTACAACTCCTATCTTTTCGAGTTTGGTGGTTAACAAAACCACAGAATAAATAATAGTACTAAAAAACACGACAATAATGGATTTTCAAAGGAAATTGCTGGCCGCAAAACACGACAGTAATGAAATTCCATACAACTTTGCTGGCGCTTATTCAAGCAGCGCGGCAAGGTCGACTTTGCCTAAAGAAGGTTATCGAAATAATGACCACATTACAAGCTTGTTTGAGTAAAGTTATTAAAAGTAAGTATACCTCCCCATGAACATTATATCGGGTGATTATATTAAAAAAAGTATTTCTAAGTACCAGGAGAGCAGAAACACTTAAGAACATCTTAGGGACATCTCATTGTCACTTTCACCTTTTATATTTGTAGTTTACATGTTTTGTTATAATTGTGACATTTGAAAAAAATATAAAGAATGAACAAATATGGAAAAAATACATCCCCATAGAGTTTCTTGGTGCTCTCTTCTCTAACGGGCGTATTTCCGAAGCACCGGTAGAGTCAGAAGGATATTTCCTTTTCCAGTGTGAGATTGAACTCTGTTGGCACATGAAAGGGAAATTTCCTTTTCAAACTCAAAGAATACTTAGTTTATCTAAATTTGGATTGATTTGATCTTAATATAATATTTTATGTATATCTCTTTGTTCAGGAGATGTTAATTTTGACTTGTAAAAGTGCTATTATTATTGCCTATTTACAATAAAATACTTTGACTTTGACTTTGACTTTGAAGTTGGAGATACAAAATTGACAAATAAAGTTATTGAAAGTGAATATAACCTTCCCCATGAACATTAAATAGTTTGATTATATTTAAATAATGTTTTTCTAATTAACAAGAGAGCAGAAAAACTAATATATTTCAAGTGTCAAAGTGACAGGTGTCAAAGTGACAGGTGTCAAAGTGACAGGTGTCAACGTGACAGGTGTCAAAGTGACATGTGTCAAGTGACAGGTGTCAAAGTGACAGGTGTCAAAGTGACAGGTGTCAAAGTGACAGGTGTCAAAGTGACCGGTGTCAAAGTGACAGGTGTCAAAGTGACAGGTGTCAAAGTGACAGGTGTCAAAGTGACAGGTGTCAAAGTGACAGGTGTCAAAGTGACAGGTGTCAAAGTGACAGGTGTCAAAGTGACAGTTGTCAAAGTGACAGGTGTCAAAGTGACAGGTGTCAAAGTGACAGATTTCAAAGTGGCAGGTGTCAAAATTACAGGTGTCAAAGTGTCAGGTGTCAAAGTGATAGGTGTCAAAGTGACAGGTGTCAAAGTGACAGGTGTCAAAGTAGCAGGTGTCAAAGTGACATCCTAGGGATGCAAAAAGGAGGAATTTTATTAAATGTGTTTTCTAATGTGGTGGGTGTGGTAAAGATTGACCGCGGGCGAAGCTGCGGGGCGCAGCTAGATGGATGGATATATAGCTATGGATGGATGGATGGATGGATGGATGTTTGTTACTCTTTCACTCAAAAACTACTGAACGGATTTGCATGAAATTTGGTATGGAGATAGCTTATACCCTGGATTACTTCTTACCCTGAAAAAAAATTCCGGGTTCCTGAGGGACGCGGGTGAAACCGTGGGGCACAGTTAGTATATATATATTTTATGTGTATTTTTTATGTATGTTTTGTGTTTTTTTTATTTTATGGTACGTTGATGTTCCACCATAGCGTCGCCCCAGTTAGTCCGATATTGACAAGCCAGGTGTCAATCGATTCGTCTTCAGGTATAGAGTGTCATAGGCTATTATTTTTACCTGACTACGGCGAAGCAAAGGAAGGTTTATGTGCTTAATCTAAAATCTTGGTCTAATTTTGACAAGCGACGTATCAATCGATTCGTCTTCATCGCAAGAGTGTCATAGGGTTATTTTTTTTACCCGACCGTAGTCGGATTTTTGAGCTTGTCTTGTTACTTACCGTGTAACTATGTTAGGATGGAAAAATAGATGTAAATTTTGGTCAAATGTTGCAAGCTATAAATTTATGACTTCCTCTTGACTTATTAAATTGAAATTGTGTACATTATACATGTAATAGAGACCCGATGATATTGCTGTATTTGATACTTAAAACCTGATGATGCAGTCAGAAGTAACAACACACATGGGAAATTTTCGTCATTATAGTGTTAATATACATTTTTTTCACAAAGCTACTACCCACACAAGCATACTGAAAAAAACATAGCTCTGAAAAAAAGGTTGTTGGCCACTATCTGCGGCCACACATGCTGGAGAGCGATATGAAGTATTATTTAAACTTATGATTGTTTGTTGTTTCATATTCTGCCACTATACATCATTTGCTCATCTGAACGTTGCATCAAATTACTTCATTGTGTTCAATTTAATTACAAAATTGCCTCTTTTCTCGTCTTATCACTTTCAATGTGCGGAAACGGTAGACTCATTACCTACACTACATTTGCATGTCATTAATTCAGCTCTTTGTTGTTACTATGATAGAAATCGTATGCAAGGACAATGTAATAACATTAATTATTCCGCCAGTATAGCGTTTTAGTAAGACGATTATACGAGTATCTTGGTTGGTGCACAAAAAAATACACAGTTTTTTTTTATAGGTTAGCTGATCAGTATTCTGAGCTGAGACCGTAAGATGACAACTGGAAATAAATTTATTGAACTGATTAATTGAGTAGAGTAGATTACCTTTGTTTTCGATGATTGCGAAAGAAGTATTTAGCATACTGAAAACGGTAGTCCAAAACCCTATGAAAAAGTCTTCAACGTAGACCATTTTTACCACAATTTTAAAATTTAAAAAAAGTTTTTTTTAAATGCCATTCCAAAGAGAAATTACTCTACGGACCGATCCCATAGGCTAACCAAAGCATTTCCCTTCACTTGTCCATCCTTTTTTGTATTATTGATGTACCTAAATCATCTGTTTTGTATATCGCGTCACTATAAATCAATGGAAAAAGCCGGTCCGCAACAATGGTGGCATGAGGTAGGTCGCAATCGATCAGTTGTTATAGGAGTACCTACTCACTTAGGTACTCAACAACATTGTATATATTAAACTAAAGTATTAAGACTTACGACTTTATCAACAAAAACACATTAAAATAGTTAGGTTCCTACTAATGTAAAGTAAATTATGGCGCCAAAATCCAGTCCACAGTGAATTCATGCGCATACGGTCTAGCTCGCGCCGCCATAGAGAATAAATGGCGAAAACGCGACGACGACGGAGCCAAACCGGTGTTTTTATGGGAATAACTATATATTATACGACTGTTTAGTTCAAAAACAGTGTTATAATGTATTTTTATCTACACTCACATCGTAAAATCCGGATATTAAACTCAAAAATGGTGGATGATGACATACATTACGCACGGCATGTCTCTAATAAGTTTTTTTTACATTATAACTCTGTTTTTGAACTAAAAAATGTTATAAGCGTTTAATACAACGAGTTCAAAATGCATGCGCAAGATTTTGTTTCACTATTGCGCCATTTGCACATTATGCACTGAAAATGAAGTCACGTCGTAAGCTTCATTTAGCATGTTTACTCTTTGGTGTCATCAACAACAAAGAGCGGTCATATCTGTTGTGAGTTGCCAGTAACAGACAATGTTCTAGTAGATATTGCTCTCATGGTCCATTCCGCGTCACCACACGGCGGCTTTCATAGGTGGGTTTCGCAACGCAGCGTCCAAGTGCTGGAATAATTTGCCACCGCCGATCAGGAGATTGAAATATTTAAAGCCGTTCTGTACAAAGCTCAAAAAACACCTGACTGATGAGCAGAAGAAGCATGAGGACATTGATTTTTCTTTTATGTAATTTAACCTCCACGCTAAAAACCACTAGTTGGTACTGTATATTTCGTTAAGCGTGTTATATTACTTTATTTTCATAAGCAGAAAATTATTTTTCATACATTTTAATTGGAACGATTTTTTTGATGATATCTCAAGAACGCATTGAATGATTTCGAAAAATGTGGTGGTGGGCTCAGGGGTTGTTGGTAGGGGTTCACAGGGGTCGGGGATGGGGAGGGGAAGATGGGGATGTTGGAGCGGGGACAAGAGAGAGGAGTGGGAAGAGGAGGGAAAGAGGGGGATGGGGAAAAGGGGGAAGAGGAGCAAAATGTACGTGTGCGAAGCCGCACAGCTAGTAATTTATAGAAGCGAAAGTAACTCTGTCTGTCTGTTACCTTTTTTACTACTAAACGGCTGTACCGATCTTGATGTAATTTGGTATGGAGATAGTTTGAACCCTGGGGAAGGATATAGGATACTTTTTAGCCCGATAAACTGACGTAGTTTTGACTTGCAAAATTAGTGAAATTAGTAAGTACTAGCTTTGGCTAGTATTTACTAATTTGGAGCATCTATTCGTTTTTCAGTAACTAGTAATGAAAATGATGTACATACAAATTTATTTTTTTCCAATTTTATGTTAGGGGAGCCAAGTGGACGGAGACGATTTTCCTTTTACTTGTGCTTTAAGTTATTGCTTCTTGCCAAATTTCATTATTCTAGGTCAATGTGAAGTACCTTAGAGGTTTTGATTCCCATGCATGTGTCAAAATATGCGGCATAGACAGCCGTATCTTTTGATTGCGTTTACTTTGAAGTTTTTTTTGCAGCTTCAACTACAAGAGATTGCAAACTTAAGTATTTGATATTAATTTCAACTTGATACCTCCACTCCGTTCTTGATACGTTTTTGATAAAAAATCCTGTAAAAAATGGTCTTGACAGACAGACGGACAATGAGGTGATCCTTCATAGTATAGGTTCCTTATTTTCTTTTGAGGAATGGAAACGGATAATTAACTACTGGCGTAAAAAACTTTGTGATTATAACTTTGACGCCGTGGCGGTCTCGGATTAGAATAAGACCCCTCCCAATCCTCCCGTGGATGTCGTAAGAGGCGACTATGGAAATACACACCGGAAGATGGGCAGCAGCGCCCTCCGAGCACATATTTATAACACTGCGGTCACCAATCCGCCTGCCAAGCGTCAATCGTGACTATGGAAATCCCCCCCATACCGATAGACACACCGCAAAGACGGCCCCCAGTCTCCGGTGGCTCCGTTATTCCTGGCACCGGTAGCAGCCATGGTAACGGCAGAGCAGGGGGTGCTAAGAATCCCCGGCAGAGACCCAGCTACCAACCCCCACGATCTCTGGACTTGGTAACTTATAACGCACGCACCTTGAGGACCGATGAGAAAGTGATAGAGCTGGAAGAAGTAGTAAGTAAGTTGCGCTGGAGTATTATAGAGTTATCAGAAGTCCAAAGAGAGGGAGAGGATACGATGACCCTCAATTCCGGAAACTTACTCTATTACCGGGAGGGCGACCAGCAGTTCCAACACGGTATCGGTTTCCTCGTCCACAAGTCTCTCGTCAACAACATTTTGAAGATCGAAAGCGTTTGGAGCAGGGTGGCATACCTTATACTCAGAATTACCGAGCGGTATTCGTTGAAGGTCATACAGGTGTACGCCCCACACTCGAAGCGCCCGGACGATGAAGTGGAGGCTATGTATGACGACATTTATAATGCCATGCATGTCCCGAAAACACACTTCACAGTAGTGAAGGGGGACTTCAACGCACGGCTGGGCATGAGGAATGGTGATGATCTGAGAGTGGGGCAGTTTGGATTTGGGCAGCGAAACCAATTGGGTCAGCGATTGATCGACTTCATGGAGAAGAAGGGACTCTTTATGATGAACTCCTTTTTCAAGAAGCGCCTGTCCAGGAAATGGACGTGAATGCACCCCAGCGGTCATAAATAAGCACAAGATAGATGTCATTTTGACGACCAATAAGCATATATTCAATGATTTATCTGTGATCAACAGGGTTAAGACCGGTAATGGTCACCTCATGGTGAGAGGCTCATTGAATATCAACGTAAAGCTGTAGAGGTCTCGTTTGATGGGAACTACTCTTCGCGCAAGTCCTGCCCATATCCAAAACCCCGAGAGCTTTCAGTTGGAGCTCCAAAATCGCTTCCAAATCCTTACTGAATACGATACAGTGGACAACGGGCTGGTGGAAATTGTTCACGCGGTCGGGTCGGAGTTCTTTAAGACCCACCGCAAAAATAGAACACAGAAACTCTCAGAGCATTGTGACGATGTCAAAACCTCTTTCATAATAATACTCATTTGATCACTTAATTCTTTCATAATCCATTTTATTCCACTTGATAGTTTGTCATTATTAATTCTAAATTCAAATAACCCGTCATTCTGATATTGATTGGATTAGCAAAACCGAATTTTACGAAATAATGTTATAAAATACCTAAATAAGTTTATTTCAACTGGACTCTTTTAAATATATATGACAATACCTTCGTAAGTGGTTGTTTTGATCCAGATTGTTGAAGCACGAAAAGTCTGTTATAATAATGCTACTATTGTTCCTGAAATTTTGTGTCCACTGAGGTTTGGTCCCTGGGCTAGTGGAACTAACCCAAACCCTGGACCCTCGACACTGAAACTTATGGCAAAACGAGGCAAGATGAGGCTGCAGTCTTCAGTGGATATGTCAAGTTACAGCTTGCTTAATAAACAGATCTCCAAGTCGATGCGACACGATTTGCGTTCCTATAATACTACTTGTATAAAGAACGCAATAGAGGGGAACAAGGGCTCCAAAGTATTCGCAAGAGATCTGTCTATTGGGCAAAACCTGTGACGAAGCTGAAAACCGACAGTGGCAGCAACGTTTCGTCGAAGCCAGAGATATTGAGTGAGCTCGAGAAGTTCTATGGACAATTATACACCTCATCGCATAGTCCTCCTAGCACTATTAGCGACGCAAGAGCCCGTTTTGCCCGACATTATACCAAAGATATCCCAGACGTTAGCCTATACGAGATCAGAATGGCTCTTAAACAGCTTAAGAGCAATAAGGCACCAGGGGAGGACGGAATAACGAAAGAGCTACTGAAAGCGGGTGGAACACCGGTACTTAAAGTCCTTCAGAAGCTGTTTTACTCCGTCATCCTTGAAGGTACTACGTCAGAGGCCTGGCACAGGAGCGTAGTGGTTTTGTTCTTTAAGAAAGGTGATAAAATTGCCTGTAATTCTTCAAGAGGGTTGAGTGTTTGTACAGCGAGGCCACCATGACAGTCCGTCTTCAAGATCAGAACACGAATTCTATTCAGGTTCAAAAAGGGGTGAGACAGGGAGACGTTATTTCTCCGAAACTGTTCACCTCTGCACTCGAAGATACATTCAAGCTTCTGAACTGGAACGGATATGGTGTTAACAAAATGGCAAATACATCACTCACACAATGTGCATTAAAATAACTACGCGATAAAAACTTGAACTAATAAGTCAAAATCTACTAGGAACATAATTAATAGTTCAAAATTCAATATACCAAAAGATTCTATTGGTCAAATTAAAATTAATGATGACATTATTAATGATCCAATGAAGATTTTTATTGCATTTAGTAATCATTTCATTGATAAAATCAAACCGATTGAAAGTTCAGGACGTAAAGTTAATTCATTGATATCAAATAGAAATAATTCCATATTTCTTGCGTATGAGATTTTTAAGATAATGAATGCATTAAAAAATACTATAGACTATAACGATATTTTGACAAAAATCCTCAAACAGGTTGCAGAATACATATTTAGTCATATAATTCACATTATTAATTTGTGTATTAATACAGGTACTTACCCTGAAGCACTTAAAGTACCTATCAGTTATTAAACCTTTACATAAAAAAAAGATAAAGAATGCATAGACAACTATAGGCCCATCTCGACATTATTGTCGAAAGTTTTTGAAAAATCTATTTACTCTCAACTGTACAACTATTTATAGAAAAGTAAAATACTGTGTAGCGCACAGCCCTGTATATTCGTCAGACAGAACCCTACACACACATTCTTGAATTGGGGCCTTGCGCGATTATAATAAAAAAAGTATATTTCTTGATACATACTTGATCTAATTATTATATTCTAACACAAATAATAACATGAACATTTTTTTCACTTTTGAATTATTATGCGGTAATTTATTCAAACTTACATAAATTACTCTTCTCAAATCGTCTCGCAAGAAGACGACGAATTCCAGCCTCCTGAACAGGCCGAGTTTCGCGGAGGGTTTAGCACCATAGACCATACACACAGCAAAGCAGGTTATACAGAAGTCTGAGGAGTATAACCAGAACCTTTGTCTTGCTTTTGTAGACTTTGAGAAGGCCTTTGACTCCATTGAAACCTGGGTGGTTCTGTAGTCTTTGCAGCGCTGTCAAGTAGACTGGCGATAAATTAAAGTTCTGAGGTTTCTGTATGACGCCGCGACTATGAGTGTCCAAGTATCCAGGTACATAACCAGCAATCTAAACATATCCAATTAAGCAGGGGAGTGCGACAGGGCGATGATATATCCCCGAAAATTTTCATGAATGCCCTGTAAGATATGTTTAAGATGCTGACTTGGAAAGGAATGGGCATTAATGTCAATGGCGAGAATATCTCATACTTACGATTTGCCGATGATATTGTCTTAATGGCGGAGTCGCTGCAAGACTTTCAAAGTATGGTGACCAACCTAGATGATGCTTCTCGACGCATCGGTCTCGGAATGAACATAGATAACAAGATCATGTTAAACGATCTTATTGACCCGGAACCGATTGCAGTTAATGGTGTATTCTTGAAGTTGACCAACAATATGTTTACCTTGGATAAATATTGCAATTAGGTAAGAACAACTTTTAGAAAGAAGCCAACAGAAGAATAAAGCTGGGTTGGGCAGCATTCAGTAAGCTTCGTCAAGTCTTCTCGTCATCCATACCACAGTACCTGAAGACAAAAGTCTTCAATCTTTGCGTCCTACCAGTTACGACCTACGGAGCTAAAAAGTGGACACTCATGGTTAACCTAATCTACAAATTTAAGGTCGCTCAGTGAGCTATGGAGAGAGCTATGCTTGGAGTTTCTCTGAAGAACAAAATTAGTAATGAAGATATCCGACGCAGAACAAAGATGACCGACATAGCTACGAGTACAAGGATAAGCTAGATAAAGTGGCAGTAGGCTGGTCACATTTCCAGAAGAATCGATAATCGTTGGGGTAGACGAGTTTTCGAGTGGAGACCACGTTTAGACAAACGTAGTGTAGAACGCCCTGTGGCCAGGTGGAGTGACGACCTGCGAAAAGCGTCTTGAAGAAAATGGATTAGGGGAGCTGAAGACCGAACTCAGTGGAGTGCATTAGGAGAGGCCTACGTCCATCAGTAGACAAATATATGCTGATGATGACATAACTTAATAGACGAACAATAAATTATGTTCATTAAATTATTCTCAGAACATAAATGTATTGAACTCGAACTGGAAGATATGCTCAAAAAACGCTAGGTAGTTTTTTTTTCATTTACAGTGCAACCCACGACATTATAATAAATATATTATACTAATTTATTGAAGGATTAATCTTTGATACCATATTTTGACCAATAAATTTACGCCTTTTAATAATATTCTGGCCTATCGATATTAATAAATTATTTTTTAATATGAGCCGCTTAACTATAGTTTTGCATATTTCAAAAGATTTTATTTTAATTTCACTTGTATGTATGTATTACTAGAATTTTGCGATCAATATTTCACCCACTTCCATTAATGCTATCGCGCTGAAATTTGGCACGCACGTTTTGTTCTTGTGACAATGCACGATTTCTTAAATGCCGCCATTTTTAATCCAATATGTCGGACGGTACAAAATCGCAATTTATCATTTCCATAGTAACCCCCTACGATCTGGGTTTCAAATGAAAGGGCTTGATGAGCGAAACACAATAATAAACTTTACAATACCGTAAGAAAAAGATGTATTGATATAGAAAAGTAGTTCAACTATCTAATTTATATAGGTAAAGGTTGATTGAGATAGATTATTGGTTTTAGTGATAAGTCCACACATTGTACTTTTAACTGGTGCTCTAATCACTGTAACTAATCAGACATGAAGTCAAACAAACTATAATACATTTTATTTAAAAAAAAAAACGACTATTTAGATTTAATATCACTGTCTCTATTTCAAAGTTATTCCTTCTGAAAAATCTGTGAATTCTCATTAAAGTTATGTAAATTAGCTGAGAAAACTTTTATATAACAAACTATGCAAAAAATCTTTGAAAATTTGCATAAGTCTTTGTAAAGATCGACTTTAGACTTATGATTTATCACAGACGTAAGAGTAAATAGATGACATCCTTGTAACAACTTAGTAAGTAGACAATAAGTGTCATAACAAAAAGTATTGAAAAGAAACATTCATAATCAGTCACATTTCTCTTAAATATAAAGAAAAGAGAGGAGTGCCAAAGATCGCGCTCAGTGGCGTTCACAAAAAGGGGCCTCGATCCAGGGATCTTATTCTCTATTGCCCCTCGGCAACGTTACGCGCCGCGTTAAGATATCTGCGTGGAATTGTTTGTGCATGTTCGAGAATTGCCGTACTTTTGCAAACGATTCCACAGCGAGACGCGTTACGCGTGTGACTGTTCTTATAGAATAATGGCCCTGGTGTGGACAAATTCGGGCTTATGATGATGATGATGATTATGATGATAATAAAAAAACGAATGTAAAGGGAATGTTTTAATTTAATTGGAAAATTAGATCTTAGAAATAACAACGCGTATAATATCTAATCAACAAGCCTACTTCTCAATTTTTTGCAATTGGGTATATACATAAAATCTGCTGGCAAAACAAGATGGCTAAAGAGATCAGTGGGTAAAACGCACTGAGCGATTCACTTCAGGCAGTATAATATGCTTATTATTTTAAATTATGTCAATGCTGAAATCTCGCGATCAGGAAAACTTAATCTCGAAAATTTCGAAATAATGGTGGGAATTCCAGGATCTTGGATTTCGGGATCAAATCCTCTAATCTCGGCACAAAACAGTATCACCATAGGTTTTCACATAGACCTACCCCTTGGATTCCAGACACTCGACAGTTTAAGCCCATCCTCACGATTGAAATTTACGAGTGTCGAGTTTTTGTCGAGTGTCTGGAATCCGGTGGTAGGTCTATGTGAAAACCGAGGTAATATCGTCCCAAATGCGCGCGGTGACACTTAGTGTTGTTTGTCGTGTGTGAGTAATTAATGAAAGTGTGAACAATGGTTCTGGTGTCACGCGTAATAAACGAGTGAGCAAGCAGGTAGACCATTTTGTCTGCTCTTAAAATCTTTTCCATCCACCCGCAGTAACTTCAGTTATCCGTGATCATGGCGCTTGCAACAGTGCCGAAATATTGGGAACTCAGTAAAATAGTATCCATGGTAAATATCCCGTTTCAAATATTTATACTTCAAGTGTTTGTGACCAAGTTCGTTTTAAACCATGTATTACTTTTAACAGCTTCACATAATTTTTAACTATTTAAATAAATCTATTTTTACACTTGCTACATTTTGCATGCCAATTATTACAGAAGCACTCAAACCCGAGTACCTCGAATACCGTTAACGCTTCTTCATAAATGGGATCCGAATGGAGCATGCACAGCCGACGCTATAATAAGTTGAGAACTCAAAGAAATTACTTGCAGAGATAAAAAAGAAATGAAAAAGATGAAAAGAAAATATAAAAAAGCACGCCAATTAATGGCGAGTACCACCGTCGTATCCGTCTGTGGCTTGATGGCTGTTTGCGTGACAAAATCTAGTTTTTACTTGAGCTTTTATAGAAAAGGATTAAGGGATAAAAGATTTGATTCTTTGTTCCGATCTGGTTAATTACTTATCAATATAGTATTTTATAATGCTTCTCTAGAAGAGTTTGCTTCAGATTATCCCAATTTTCCCAATCCCAATTATCCGAGCGTGAAGCGACTGAAATCAAAAATTACCAGAATTTCAACCGGGAAGATGGATACTCTCGTAGGTTTTGTCTGCTTCGTGGAATCCGATCAATAGGAATTGTTCGCGTTGAAAGTTATATTCAAGCGTGTCTGCCGATACTGTTAGTGTTGTGTGTCGCAAACGTTTTACAAAATTAAACGGGGGTAGTTGGAAATAACGCCGTTCACGCCGCGTGCACCCACATTCTCCAGTCTACTTGTAACCATGGTCAATGCAACTGGATCGAAACGAAGAGGTTAGTCAAAATGGTATTTTAATATTAATTTATGAACGAATTTACCCGATTTAGTCTTAAAAACATGAGCTCAAAAACCTAGCTCAAGAAAGTTCTCTCGGAGATACCTGTTCCAACAGTGGATAAAAACGCAATTCCCTATCATTATTGAAGCAGATAAGTCCACTAGCAAACATAAACACTTTGAACCAGTTACCAATTAACCATCAGCCTGCACAAACTTCGCTCAATTCTTCTCACTTGTACCACTTCCTACGGGTTTGAACGTCCCTGAGAGGCTGTGGTACCGTTATATTGAATGGAAGGGCGGCTCCAAGTTAGGCGTACTGTTCTTATAATTGCAGTTAATTCTGTACCGTCCACTGGCTATACTTTAATGCTCATACGCTGAAATGAGATGTGCGTTTTTTGCCTACTTGTTGTGTACAACTTTGCATTGATTGACTCTTAAATGCACTATTAAGTTATAGAATGTACTTTTAATAGTTTATGTTATATGTAGCTTATGTCGACTTATACGGAGTAAGATATTACTGTCATAACTGTTTGTTTCCTCCAAATTATAATTTAGCTTTCTATGTTCACATCTTTTATTGTGCCCTGAAATACAATCTTTTACAATTTCTTTCCTGTGCTCAGAATTCTGATACTGAAACAAATAAAAAAAAATGGTGCGAATTTAGAAATTTGTGAAAATCAGCAACGATCGTATTTTTCCAAGCAAGTTAAACCCTTTATTAAAACAGCTTCATCATCTTCTTCGTCGTCAGAATGCGTTTTTCCACTTCTGGACATAGACCTCTTTCAAGATAAGCTATTTGGCCCTATTTTCGGCTCTTTGCTTCCATTTACTGCCGGCAACCTTGCACTGATCGTTGCTCCGTATTAGATCTGGTGGGTGCCTTACACTACGTTTGCCAATTTACTGTCTCCACTCATTAACACGTCTATTCCAACGGCTTCAGGCTGCTAACATGGCCAGCCCACTTCAGCTTACTAATTCTGAGATTTTTGTTGGCCTCCTTGGTTATTTAATTTTGTCGGATCACCTCGTTCCGTATTCGACCTTTAGAGAGACTCCAAGCATAAATCTATCCATATCCATAAATTAGTGGTCTAGCTGCTTCGTTTTAAAGAATAACATTTAGTAAAATTGCCCCTCTATGAACCGTAGATACAATCCCTCCCAGCTTACCCCCACCAGGTGTGCAGACCCGTGGGAAGCCTATCCCCGATATCAGACTATTGATCGGCGCACAGTTTTTATATACATTTCACTTGCCCCTGCGCACGCCTCATCAGAATTCAAAGACATTATTTATCGTAATTGCATCCAGAACTGCATCTAGACCTTCATCTTAAACTTGTTTCGTCGGAAACGGAGCTATTGGAGGCTATTTAAAATTGATATTGGATTTGTAATGGGTTAGTGGAGAAATCTTTACGAAGTTGAGATAGTATTGTAAATTATCTGGGGCTTCATGTCTAGGCGTGTAGATAATTCGCTCTTTATCGATGTTATAAATAATTTCTAAATATCTACACTTACATTTTTACCCAAGTACGGCGAAGCAAAGGAAGGGGAATGAGTTTAACAGTATATGTATGTATATACGCATTTATGTGGGTATGTGGATGTTCCACCATCGCCTCCGATTTTGAAAAGCGATTCTACTTCATCGTAAGAGTCTCATAGGGTTTTTAACAAGAGTTTCACAAAGGGGAACTTTTGGAGGCAAAATAGAAAAATATATAAAAAAAGCTTTGCAAACTGAACCCACCGTGTGACATATCAAATCAAAGGACTTGTTGTGAGTGTATTTTTTTTAATTTTCAAATAAATATTTATTTAGAAAACATAAGAAAATTTACCATCCCCTCTATATCTCCGAAACTACTGAGCTTAGAAAATACAGAAAATAGTTTCTGAGATTACAGGAAAACTTATAAAGAAGTTTATGGTCTTAAAATAACATAGTAAATGTCTCATTAGTTGAGATAATACAGAGTGGATTTTTGAGACGGACAGTATGTGCAGGTAACCTTTACCGTTATAGTTACTGGAAAAAAATCCTAGGAAACCTTTCCTAGGAAACCATCCACAAGTTTTTGAGATATTGTGAACAGCAGACACGGATTTTGGAAAAATTTACAGTTAGTAAGAAAATGGTGATTTTACACAAAATCTTTTTTTGATGCCAAGCGATCCTGTTTCTAAGGATCAAAAGTTTCTACAGGGCCGACTGAAGTTTGAGTACTAGAAATGTCAGATATCACGAAAAACTTTTTCCATAATTTATGTAGGAAATTACCTTAACCTCTACAGCAAAACGTTCTTAGGAGACTGTTCTAAACTTTTGAAGATATTTAGACCTGAATTCACAGAGTTTTAGAACAAATTTACTGTTATCAAGAAAATGGGTAATATACATAGAAACTTTTTTTGATGCCAGTCGACCCTGTGTCTTATACCTAAGGATCAAAATTCTCTATCGGACCAACTGAGGTTTGATATAAATGAACAAAAAAAAAACGTTTCTCTGAATGGTTTTTTCTCTGTCCGCCAGTATTTTTTTCTAAGTGAAAGTAAACTCTAAAAGTTTGTATTCGAACGATTATTGAATTTTATTTTATTCATCCACATTCATTTCGCAAAATTTATGAAATCACTTTTTCGCAATTTCTAACTTTTCTATTACTCTAACCTTAGTTGGTCCAGTAGAAACTTTTGATCCTTATAAAAAGCAGGATCCCTTGGCATCAAAAAAACGATCAGTGAAAATTATCTACTTTCTCGAAGTCTGTATTTTTTTCCAAAATTTGTGAATGTAGTTCAGAGTATCTCAAAAAGTTATGGATGGTCTCCTAGAAACGTTATCCTGTAACTAAAAAGTTATGGATGGTCTCCTAGAAACGTTATCCTGTAACTAAAAAGTTATGGATGGTCTCCTAGAAACGTTATCCTGTAACTAAAAAGCTACCAGCCCTCAGTATATTTATCGAACGGAACCCTCTCCATACGAGTTCATGCGAGGGTTTTTTTTTTGGTCTTGCTGTATCATAAACTACAATTAAAGTTATTTTTACCTTTTTATTTCTGTCTAGCTGCGCCCCGTGGCTTCACCCGTGTGTAAAATGATTAAAAAAACGTTTTTTTCTAAAATATGTTTCTTAAACGACCCCAGTATTACGCGTACAAAACAAAAAAAAACAATTCGAGACATTTGCGTCATTTTTGTGATACTAACGGCACGGCAATAATATTTTTATATACATACATAGATAGTGATATATATATAGAAAATAGATGTATTTGTTTTTGTATGAGTAGGTACACGTCATTATTTTTTTTGTTTATAAATGTATTCGGGACAATTCCACACCAATTATCTAGCCCCAAACTAGGATACCCTGTATTATGGGCAATAGCTGTTGTATGGGCATCTAGATAACGGATAAATATACATAAATACGAATATCACATCCATGACTAGGAAACAAACATTTCAGCTCATCACACAAATGATTGCACTTTGCATGATTCGAACCCGCGACCGTTTGGTTTCGTTCCCAGGGTCACTAGCCAGTAGACCAACCAGCCGTCTTAAAAATAACAAATATTAATAATATAAAAAAAACAGTGTGTAATGGTCTGTATGAACCACCAAGGACGTGCATGTAAGCATCATGTAAGCATAGGCAGGGTGCGTTTATGTTTTGTTCTTGTTGGAAATATGGCTCTGCATCCGGTGGTACCTATGTACCGTTATGTTGTCAGAGATGTAGGATTGTGTGGAGGTTCATCATGCTTAACTTCTACTAAAATGGTATTATTATTAAATCGAGACTCTTTTGTCCAAAGTCAGAGTATTTATTGTAATAAGGCAAAACAAGACATAAGTTAAAAACTAAAACTCGACGTCAGTCGGGTAAAAAAAAGCCTATGACTCTTGCGGTGAAGACAAATCGTTTGGTACCTCGCTTGTCAAAATTGGACCAAGTTTTTAGTTTGAACACATACCCATCCTTTGCTTCGGCGGGGTCTGGTAATAAAATCTGGTAATCGGGTATATAAAATAGCCTATATACTTGAAGACGAATCGATTGATACCTCGCTTTTCAAAATCGGACCAATAGGGGCGATGCTATGGTGAAACATCCAAATATACATACATAAATACATCCACTGTTACAATCATTACCCTTCCCTTGCTTCGCCATATTCGGGTAATAATAGCACTTTTATAATTCAAAACTTAACATCTCATGAACATCTTATTTTTTACAAGTAAGAAAAATATAAGTATTCTTTGAGTTTGAAAAGGAAATTATCCTTTCCTGTGCCTACTCAGAGTTGAATCTCGCATAGTAAAAGGAAATTATCCTTTCCTGTGCCTACTCAGAGTTGAATCTCGCATAGTAAAAGGAAATACTCTTCTGACTCTACCGGTGCTTCAGATATAGAGATGGAAATTATCCTTTCCTGTGCCTACTCAGAGTTGAATCTCGCATAGTAAAAGGAAATACTCTTCTGACTCTACCGGTGCTTCAGATATAGAGATGGAAATTATCCTTTCCTGTGCCTACTCAGAGTTGAATCTCGCATAGTAAAAGGAAATACTCTTCTGACTCTACCGGTGCTTCAGATATAGAGATGGAAATTATCCTTTCCTGTGCCTACTCAGAGTTGAATCTCGCATAGTAAAAGGAAATACTCTTCTGACTCTACCGGTGCTTCAGATATAGAGATGGAAATTATCCTTTCCTGTGCCTACTCAGAGTTGAATCTCGCATAGTAAAAGGAAATACTCTTCTGACTCTACCGGTGCTTCAGATATAGAGATGGAAATTATCCTTTCCTGTGCCTACTCAGAGTTGAATCTCGCATAGTAAAAGGAAATACTCTTCTGACTCTACCGGTGCTTCAGATATAGAGATGGAAATTATCCTTTCCTGTGCCTACTCAGAGTTGAATCTCGCATAGTAAAAGGAAATACTCTTCTGACTCTACCGGTGCTTCAGATATAGAGATGGAAATTATCCTTTCCTGTGCCTACTCAGAGTTGAATCTCGCATAGTAAAAGGAAATACTCTTCTGACTCTACCGGTGCTTCAGATATAGAGATGGAAATTATCCTTTCCTGTGCCTACTCAGAGTTGAATCTCGCATAGTAAAAGGAAATACTCTTCTGACTCTACCGGTGCTTCAGATATAGAGATGGGAGCACCAAGAAACTCTACGGGGATGTCATTTTCTCCATTTTAATCAATTCTTTAATATTGTATAAATGCCAGTAATCATAATAAAACACATTTAAAAACACAAAAGATAAAAGTGTCACTGAGACGTCCCACAATCATTAAACTGATGAAAATAATAAACCAGTAGCAAATGTAGATTAAAAAACTACTAATAACCACCTTTTTTTTTAAATGCATTTTCATCTATTTGTAATCTACCCTGAACGTTTCAGCCGGATAGCTATTCGGGAAGAGCTCGAAATTTGAGTTGCAAGATTTCACCTCGAACGACAGATAGACAGACAGACAACAAGAAAATGACAGTAATAAAATATACAAGTGACTAATAAGAAACCAGGCTGGACCATTCCCCACAAGCTACACCCATTCACCCCCCACCCCCCTTCCCCCTCCCCCTCCCAACCATTTTAGAGGGAAGGCCGCCGCAATTCAAGACATTTTAGTGAGATTGACCATCAAAACTAGTTTATCAGGACAGGACCTTACTTTCTAAATAAGTATATTGCATGAAAAGTCATGACAAGTAATGTAAGAAGAAAGGGTAAAATCCAATCATGCAGGACAATAATTTCTTAGTTTAATATTTTTAACCCCTGAACTCAAAAGAAGGTTGGTCCATGGGGTCCCAGTACGAAACTATTTTTTAAGCAAATTTCTCCCCGCGTTATCGACGTCGTTGGTGACAAGAGGGCTGGCTCATTTCTCGCACAGAGAATAGCTGTTGCTATTCAACGCGGAAATGCAGCTAGCGTTCTTGGAACCATGCCACATGAACACCAATTATTTTTAGGTTTAATAATTGTTTATGTTGGTTTAGGTTTTTGCTTTTTTATATTTGAAATTTCATAAATGTATTATTTTTTTGGTGTGAAATAAAGTGTTTGTACAAAGAAAGGGGTGTTATAAGCTTAGGGTGTGTATCATTGTATGCATGTGTCTGTTTGTGGCATCGTAGCTCCCACACGAATGTATCGATTTTGATGTAGTTTTTTCTTTTTGAAATCTGATGTGATCGAGATCGTTCTTAGCTATAATAGGGGGAGAAGGGGGTGAAGGGTGGGGAAGGGGGGGCAGGATCGTAGCTCCCAAACGAATAGACCGATATTGATGCAGTTTTTATGTTTGAAGGCAAATGCGATCGAGATGCTTCTTAGCTATAATTGGGGGTGGGGAGGAACGGGTGTTATGTATTTTTTTAATTTGTGCTTGTTTATCTCTAACATGATTTATTTCCTTATTTTCCTACGTTAAATTGGTAACGAAATTTTACGAATCGTTTTGGCCTCATAAACCTTACTAATGCCATATTTAAATTTTCACAGATCCGCTTTAGTAATACCATCATCCTGAAAACCAGATTGCATGGATCGTATCCACCGTTACTTACATTGAACAAGTGTCTCCCACCTGTCGATTATTAGCCACAGACTGTCCGCTATCATGACCAACACAACTTAGTTTCTTAACTTATGAGCTTTTTACATTTGGTTATAAACTTACCATAACATGCTTTAGTATTAGAGCGTTTTTTAATGCTCTGGAATTTGATAATAATTATGGTAAGTACATTTATTTGGTCTAAATAACCGTACTTAATAACAATTATGTGCCCAGAACCACCTAAAGTTTACAGTAGCAACTGTCTACTGGTGTACTACTGAACGATATCTAAGACTTGTGTCTGTTACATTTTCGGACAACTAATAACTTTTCTATTTTCTCAAAAAAAGCTAGCAACACCTGGTACAACTTATTAAAATTCTATGCACGTCACCAATTGGAAATATTGTATTTATATAAATGCATTTTTTAGTTTTTTTAATGAGCATGTGTCTAGTTATTAGTAAGCTTAATGCTAGTAGAAGTAAAAAATATATAATATGTTATATGATCGTACAAATTAAATTTCTATGATTATGTTCTTTAAATTATACTATTATGAATCAATTCAGCCTTTAGAAGTCTACTGCTGAACATATGCCTCCCCCAAAGAGCGCCATGACGAGCGATCTTGTGCCACCTCCATCCACCGACTTCCTGCGATGGCTACAATGTCGTCGGGTCGGTCCATCGTGTAAGGGTCTCCTTACACTTCACTTGCTTGTTCGTGGTCGCCATTCGAGAACCTTTATTCCCCAGCGGTTGTCGGTTCTGCGAACTATATGGCCTGCGAACCTTGGTTCTTCTACGGATTTCCTCGTTTCGGATTCAATCACTTAATGAACACCGAGCATAGCTCTTTCCATTGCACGCTGCATGACTTTGAGCTTGTGTATGAGACCGACAGTTAGCGACCACGTCTCAGTGCCGTATGTCATCACTGGCAACACGCACTGATTGTAAATTTTCGTCTTGAGGCTCTACGGTATCTGCGACGAGAAGATATGGCGTAATTTCCGGAACGCTGCCCATCCGAGTTGGAACTATTATGAATAGCAGCTAGTGAGTGATTTGTAAATTTTAGCATTTCTTCTACCAAGAAAGTGTTGTAAAATATGTATGATACATAGACACTTTCAGGAATTGTCGAGGTTTACCTGTAATTTTCTAGCCTATTGCTAGGACCTGAAAATATGCATCAAATGAGGCTAATTAAGGGATTGGCGTAGGATGAATTTTCCATACTAGTAATACCGAAATCATTTGTAACTGGAGCATATTTCCGCAGTATTAAGATATTACTCGGATTCGGATAGTGTTTACCAGTTTTAGTGTTTGATCTTTTGGTTCCACTTTTCCCAACATCGATCGACTACATTATATAATATAATTTAACAAATACTTACCTTAGCACATAAGTATTGGTTGCCATCTTGTTAAACGATATTACTTCTCAAACGAACTTAACGAAACTCAAAGAAAGTGTTAATACGTTGTCGGAAAGACATACTATCGTCAAGTTAATTGACTCAGTGTGGATCTAGTCCGTAATCAAGTGATATAGCATTCGCAGTCACATCTAATGAAATTTTACTAGCGATTCGTCCCGGCTTCATACGGGCACCTAAGGATTTCTCTTTATTTGTACCAGATTCTATCCATATTTTGATTCACTAACTTGAACAAAAACGGTTATTGTGTCTTAAATAAAAGACAATAGCCCAGCGATATTTCTTGTGGGTAAAGATGAGTACTATGAACATGTAGTAAATTGCGAACGTAACAAACAGCGAACGGGACATCTTGAGAATGTGACTTTCTACGACATTATGACATTTTGAGAACGTGACATTGTACGACGAGACGATTATTTTATGTATCATCAATAGTTTTCGCAGCGCACGCCGAATAATGTCTTTTAAGGCAAATTTTTGATAAGTACCTAATATTACAAGTTACATTATAGCAACTTTCGTTGGGATATAAAAAAAAACTCATGTTACTCGCTTATAATGTAGCTTTCTGTAGTTGGAAGAATGTTTAACATCGATTAAGTATTTTTGAGTTTATGCATTACTCACAAACAAAACAAACAAACAAACATACAAAAGTTTAAATATATTCTCTTTTTTTGTAAAGTTTTTATGTAACTTCACTTGTATGTATGTATCTATGTATTTCTGTTTGTCCTGGAATCTTGCAACTCAAATTTCGAGCACTTCCCGATTAGCTATCCAGGGTCATTATTCTCTATGAACAGTCACACGCGTAACGCGTCTTGCTGTGGAATCGTTCGGAAAAGTACAGCAATTCTCGAACATGCACAAACAATTCCACGAAGATATCTTAACGCGGCGCGTTACGTGGCCGAATGGCAATAGAGAATAAGGTCCCAGCTGAAACTTTCAGGGTAACTCGCACAAAGCAAAAAAAACTTAAATACGTAAAAAGTGACAATGCAATAAATAAACAAATAACGTGAAATTCATTAAAATAAATTAGTGGTAAAACCTTTTTTATTCTATTATTTTTTTTAAATTACTTTTTATTATTAGTGTAGAAGTTTGTAAAAGGACGCAGCAGTAATGATAGCTACCAAATTCTCAGTACAATAAATACTTTCGAAAGTGGGTAACTGACTGTCCGCGAACGTATTAAATGAACACGCTCGACTACGTATGAATGAAAAGGTGTATTTCCGCGTCTATACACAACTCCCTCAATTTGGTAGACCCAACATAATGCTAATTTGTGTTTTTTTTGTGTTTTTAAGTACACATCATCATCATGGGAAGCCATATATGGTTGACATTCCACCAATTCGATCGTAACGTTTCTACATTTACTATGCGAACAGCCAAGGTATGTAACACCTTACCAACGTCTTTATTTCCCGATAAATACAACCTGAGTGACTTCGAGTCTAGAATGAACCTTCTAGCCATGCTTCATGTTTATAAGACTAACGTTCAAACGCAAAAAAAATATGGTCTGTACTCGTGACCACGATCAATGCAACTTGATCGAAACGGCGAATTTGGTCAAAATGGTATAATAGCAACAAGGTTTAATAAGTGTAATCTAAAAATTAAATTAAAAAAAAACCTATTTTTACACGACTGCCCAAAGAAAGGAGTGTTATGTTCTTAGCATTCATGTATGTATGTATGTATGTATGTATGTATGTATGTATGTATGTATGTCTGTATGTATGTGAGTTTTTTTATTCCACCATAATTTTTAAATGCCTGAACAGATTTAGACGTATGGGGAATCCTTACATCCCCCCGAGTAAAATAGGTCATTTTTTTTTTAATATTTTGATATTGCGGCAGTGTGGCAACATTTTCAAACACAAAAAAAACTTCGATATTTACATTATGGGTATCAAGTTGAAGGTCTTCATTCCAACACAATTGCAAAAGCACATTCCAACAGTATATAATTTATTGGCAAAAGCTCTTTTTTTTGGCAGGGCAGGCGTGTTTTTTTAGCTTTTAAGCAAGCTATTTTTTTAATTCATTTTCAGCCGGAAGTGTTAATTCATTTTCAGCAAGATTCCAGAACATACAAACATATATACAAAAAGTTAAAGAAACCCTTTAAACAAAGACGGAGTCTACATCGCAGAACAAATGAGCATATAAAATGACTGCTTCGTTGGATAATTTGTGATGTTATGTGGTTGGTACACAATTTCACACAATTTGATCACAAACAACTACATTGATTTTGATTTTCCGTGTGATCTTGACATCATTAACACGACTAACAAGGTCGAGATCTTGCTGAGATGTGGTGGCCGATCAGCGTGCTGTGGTGTAAGTGTGTGCGTGAGGCTTGTGTTGTGTTATAAGTAAAAAGTAAATGCTCATGTCTACCATAACAACACGTAGAGTTTACAGGTTATATTGCATAATTTGCTCATTCTCGTCTCATTATTTTAGATTAACAATAGTAAGCAAGCGAGCTATCTCTTGCAAAAGCAAGATAAATTAAACATAGAAGTTTGTTTTACTATCTAATTGTCATTCGCTGGGTGTTGTCACCTTATAGGGCTTTACGGTATAATAACAATAAAATGATAAAAAAATAAGGTGGTCCTACCACGTCAAGGTGTTTGTGTAGGGCTACCAGTATAGACTTGTGGAAAATTAGATATATTTTGAACCAAAAATACCGACATCAAATAGATTAAATAAAAAACCAATTTCTTGAAATTTATATGTTGCTACCACGAAGGTCTGCTCTTTCAGAATAAAAAATAATCATCTAAATTGAAGGGGAAATTGGAGTAAATTAAAAAAATACGCGAAAAATTTCTCCTATTCTTAAGTCGGTTAAAAAAAATGTTAGGGATCGATACACCTATCAACATATTATCAGAAACATGTTATACAACGTCCCTACATGGAAGGTACATGGGACAGGTTTGTTCAGCTGCATGGGTTTTATATGTACAGTTTCATCGTCATCTAGTATTTTTTTCTAGATATAATTTTATCATATATTGATTGATTTTATATCTCTCTTTTTATATTTTGTTATTTATCCACCTATTATAATAATGTAGCAAGGGTTGAAATATCTGTTTTTTTATTAAAAAAATATATTAACTGCGAAAACCCTGCAAACCCTTCATAGCTACAGCATGTACCAGTTATGACCGTGCACGTCCTACATGCATCACTTGTGCGCAATAAATTACATTATTTTTAGTCTAGCCTGCACCGGAACTGCAGATGGTACGTCATCCGGCGCTAAAGCATGCGCTATTGACAGCCTCCAATAACGGGCTAGGGCGAGATCAGGAGTGTAGATTATTCTCATTACGCACTTTTTAATGTGGGACTATCCAATAGTCAGTATTTAAAACTTTTGAAGCGCTAACACTCAAGGATAGAATTCTATCCCGTCAAGCCATCACCGCGCAAACTCCGGATCATCAAAGGACGTCTTCGTTCTTATGATGTGATGTGTGATGCCAAAACGAATATCAACAACACATAATTAGTCGGTAAATCACATCACACTAACCACACTAGTTACACTATTAGTCGGTAAATCACATCACAATAATCATACTAATTACACTATTAGGCGGTAAATCACATCACAATAATCATACTAATTACACTATTAGGCGGTAAATCACATCACACTTAACAAACCGAATATCTGCATCACATCATTAGTCGGTAAATCAAATCACACCTAGTCACTCTATCACAGTTTACAAAACGAATATCAACATCACATCATTAGTCGGTAAATCACATCACACTAATCACACTAGTCACACTATTAGCCGATAAATCACATCACACTAATCACACTTTACAAAACGAATATCAACATCACATCACACTAATCAGAGCTTAGAGTTTTAAAAATGAATACTCCATTATCGAGCGGTAAAGTTCGTATGCGCGATGCAGAACACCGTACATTAGAACTGACAGTCCATACAATACGTCATACAATGCATAAAAACCGATTAGCACCATCAATCTTTTATCTTTAGAAGTGTGTGTGCATGTTTGTTACTCCTTCACGCTCAAACGGCTGAACAGATTTGGATGAAATTTGGTACCAGGATACGAGTATCTTATATCCTGGATTAACACATAGGCTACTTTTGATCATCATCATCATCATCCATCAACATAATCCATCCGGGTGAAACCACGGGGCGCAGCTATTGTTTATATATATTTCCTCCAAATTTGAAATATCTAGGTTCACCGGTTTAGGCTGTGGGTTGTCTGTCAGTCAGTCAATATACATATACGCCACGGTACTGTTTCATTACAAGGTTAAAACAACTTTGTAACACTAATTACAGGCTCTAGGTGTCAGTCTATTGCCGCTAATACGGGACAGCACCTGTCACACGCATCCTTTTACTATTACTTACGGTCCTTTGAAAAAATTACCCATCATTTGCTTCATTATAATGTATTTGCGTTTTTTACGCTAAAAGCGCACGCAGCTTTCGAATGTTTTTTAAATATGAATGCAAATCATTATTGTCTGGTCTTTACGGGAGGGAACGTGGAGCAGATAACTTTGTAAGCAAGGAATGCTTTCTGTTCTACCTAACACTTAAATATATCATCATCATAATGATATATTTAAGATATATTTAAGTGGTAGGCCCGAAAACGTACACACCACTTAGTAAATCGAGGAATATTTCTTCCAAATTTGAAATCTCCAGGTCCACAGGTCTAGGTTAGGTGCAGATAAACGAACGCGTGATAACGCGTGCGAGCCAAGCGCTGCAACGCGCGCCGTTTAACATGCCTGGCTCGGCTATCAGGCGTCGTTTATCTGCACCTTAACATAGTAGGCTCGCGTCCGGTTTAAGACGAAACGAGCTGAGCCTACACGGACAGCGCGGCTCGTTTCGGCTTGCGTTACACGCGTCGTTTATCGTAGGCTCGCGTCCAGCTTAAGACGAGCCGAGCCAATACGGACAGTGCGGCTCGGCTCGGCTTGAGTTACACGCGTTGTTAATCTGCACCTTAATGATAGCCACATTTACCGTTTTGTACTTTCTGTACATTTATAGTTAAAGTCAAATGAACAGCTCATAAAACGCAGCTTGAAACGATAGTTGAGAAATCTTGATAGGTGCCCGAACCCGTTTTCCCAAGTATAAGATATGCACAAGATATGCGTAGATAATGTAGATATACACCCACCCATTCCTGCTGCAACGAAACTTATTGACATTTACCTACAAGTGAGTTTCAGAGTTCCATGGTTTATTTAATTAACGGAACATTCACTGGGATGTAATTATTTAAGCTCTATTTATTCAACCGGCTCCTAGAAAGCAGTTTTGAATCAATAGTTGAGAAATCTCTATAGGGCGGGCGGGAACCCATTTTTTCATAGATTCATTATTTTTGTACCGGATATTCTTATTTATGATTATTACTTAAATTAAATAGCAATGAGATTCAACGGCTATTTATTCGAGGAATTCCAGTTTGAGCACCCATTGTTAGTGTATCTTTTTCACCAAGACAAGTTGAGCACCAATAAATATTTTAGTTCAGCGCTGGCGATTGTTTGTTCTGTATTCTGGGACAGACACCTACGACACAAGAAGTTTTTCTGATGGTTTTGCTCGACACCTACAACTATTTAATAACTTGTATGTATTCACAAGTTATTAAATTGTGCCTGTTATTTTGTTTAGTTAGTTTTGCAAAATGTTTTTTTAAAATGTAAAGCATACATAATGTATATGTACGGAACCTCTCATAAATGCATAGTTATCGTACCTTACCAAATATATATTTCTTGACTCGCAGAGAAATTATTGTGCGTCGCCTCCGATCAGCAAGACATTCGACCTTCAAGGGACAGCGAACTTACTCTCAGTCACTGTATAGTTTCTTACTAAATTAAAATGGTAGCTATCAAAGAAGTAGATTCCATTCTTTGCTTGTTCCTATAATAGATCTTCGTTTTCTTCTTCACGATGTTTCAACAGTAGTGCTCTGAGAAATGCTGTTTTGATAGAAACATCGCGATGATGGCAACTGCTACGTCATTGAAGTCAGCAGTCTAATCTGGCAGAGGGCGCGATGGACATTATTACAATCATAGCTATGGATTAATGATTTAGCGGTAGTATGGAAACTTCGTTAATATACCTATAACAAAGTTTCCATAAGCTACAACGTTACCATTACTTTTAACGTAAGGGATAATTCTGAAGCATATATGTAAGGAGCGTGCTATGCTTGGCATTTCGCCCGTGCACGAATCCCTAGTGTCGAGATCAGGCGTAAGACAAAAGTCGTAAACGTAGGGAAACGGATCACGAAGGTGAAGTGGGGGTGGGCAGGGCATTTGGTAAGACGAGTAGATGGCAGGTGGAAAAGGAGATTAAGAGGCAGACCACCTGCTTGATGGTCAAGCGACGTCATCTAGGTGGCATAAAGGCAGTGGATCCACTTGGCGCAACAGTGACGTGCACATGAGGACCTATACCCAACAGTGGGTTAATGTAGGCTGATATATTGTATGTCCATCGACGAATGAGATATTGCCGACCACGGTAACAGAGTTTGTCAGTTCCTGTAGGGCCTCTGACGTGGTTTTAATGACCGCTACCGGGACAGACGGCATAACGTGCCCTCCGAAGCACGGAGCTATGGCAAAACTGCACAGATCATTGGTGCGAAGTCCAGGTTGAATATCGTTGAATAGCAAAGCGCACAAAGGGTGGTTGGTTTGTGAGGTAGTGCTGGCTTCTGGTGTCAGAGTTTGTAAAGCCGCCCGACGAGGGCCTCTGACATGGCTTAACGACTGCTATTAATCAATAACAGCCGGGACCGACAGCTTAACATGCTCTCCGAAGCACGGAGCGATGGAAAACCGCAAATAACTTAGAAAAGTCATTGGTTCGGAACCTAGGATCGAACCCGGTATCGTTGGATTCTAAGTTGCACTATAGAATCGTTAGGCTACCATCGCTCAAGTACCAACCCGGGGGTTAAGCTATAATTGCTGCCTTAAACAAACCACTATGGACTGATTTTAATGCGTTTTTTGCCGTTGAGAGTGATGTGATAGAGATGGTACTTAGCTGTAATTGGGGGGGGGTTATACATTTTTAATCTGTCCTTGTATATAATATACAAGTTTTCCCGCCCGCGACTTCGTCCGCGCGGACTACTGTCTATCGCGAAAAAAGTATCCTATGTTCTACTAGGATTTTTAAAACCAATGCAAAAGTAGTTATAGTACCACTCTTGATGTTTTGACATACTTGTTATTTCGTTTCCATGGCAACCGTTTCTTACGGCGAGTAATCAACATTTTACCAGTTTTTTCAGTTTTCCTGTGGATACTTACAATTTTCCGGGATAAAAAGTATGCTATGTATTACAAACAGACAACGTTTCACTTTTATATATTGGTATGGATAGATTATGCTGGTTAGTTGAATTCATTTGTACCTAAACTTTTAAAGTATTTTGTGTAAAATGAAACTTGAATAAAAAGTAACTTCAAAAACTAAAACCTGAATACTTTTTTTGTGGAAGTGAAGTAATAAACACATTATCAAAGTTTTTAAAAAAAAAGTTTAGAGCCATCCATTAAGAATGTAGTCGGGTTTTAGTTTTTGAACTTTAGTTTTAATTAAATTATTTTGACGTGATTTTAGAATTTATTCCCATTTTCGGTGCATGCAGCTCACGAGCAACAGCTAACAAATATATATTTGAAAATGTGTTAATGTATTACTTTATTGTTACGTATGGCACCTCAATGTAATGTGACGTCACGTAGTCTATGACCAGTGGACAATCAAGACCTTTCTAACGATACCTCATTTGTCAAATTATGATGTAGTTTAGAAGTTAGGAGGGAACAGATGAACATACATACATACCGGTCAACAGCATAACCCCCTTTTTTGCTTTGCCGTAGTCGGTTAAAACTTCGAACATCATTTTAATGTTTTAGTTACGTCAAACTAAACTAGATGGCGTTAGTTGTTCCCTAACACACGCAAGCATTTCATTCGCAAGGTAAAGAGAGCCAGCTGGCGGGAAACTCATAGCTAAAATCGGTCCAATAGTTTTTACAACTTTTTGAAATAGCTTGTTGGGTTAAATAAGACCTTCTTTAAGCTTTAAAAATGACATTACACTACACATTATTAACAATTACAATACAATTCAATTACATTACAATCGTATACATGTATGTTAACAATTTATAATTATATGTACGTTACGTAGATGACGTGAGTATTATATTACTTACATTACGTAATACGTAGTAATGTATCACTTAGGGCAAATATTCGTAAATTATGTTATTCGAATATTTTTGGTCATTATTCGAATAATAGAAAAAAAGGACAGCAGTTTTAATAATCATGTATTTATTTGTCAATATCTTAGGAGGCTCACGTCAATGAAAAAAATAAATTATGAAAATGAAGTTTTTTTTTGGTTTTTGCCGACTTATGAGATGAACGCGATGGATATCATTCGACGAACACACTGCAACACCGTCTTATAAATCGAGGTCTGAGCATTGTAATAATATCTATAATAAAATCAACCAATTAACAACAAATGGTCATGATAAAATCTTCAATGTAAATAACACTAGCAAATAGAAGTAAGTACCTTGTTATTCTAAGGTCAACCTTTCTTTTTAGAGAGGTCACACAGCATAAAAAATATAAAACACAAAATTAAGAGATATTACACAAATAAGTGGGATATAAGGAGGCGAATTATCGCTTAGAAGCCACAAGTCAACCTCACCTGCTCGTGGTGCATCCTGCCGAACAACAAACGAGGCTCTGACGAACGACCGATGGCGGTATAACCATCTCGACAACAGCATAGCTAAATAACATAGGCCAGTGACGAGCAGCAGCATCACTGGTGCAAGAAGCTACGTCCGGTGGTCGTCAACCCACATGGCCAGCGTGGCGATTAAGGGCAAAACCCTCCAAAATGATAGACACAACTAAAAAATGGCCCCCAGTTCCCAGTCGCCCTGCTAGTTCTTACCATGGTGGCGGTCACAGAAATGACGGGACAGGGGTGCGAAGAATCCTCGGCCTACCGTAGGCCACACTAAATCAAAATAAATGACCCTGGCTACGTACAACTGTCCAGCGATTAGGCTTGACGAGCACATAGCGCAACTTGAGATGGAACTTACGAATATCAATCAGGTGGTACATTTTGGGGTTAAGTCAGGTCTGAAGAGAGGGGCAGGACACAGTTACCATGGAATCGGGCCACCTATTCTATTTCCGAGAGAGCGATCAGCAGTCTCAGGGTGGCGTCGGGTTCCTCATTAATAAAGTCCTCGTTGATAATGTTGTAGAAGTATCAACTGTGTCGACCAGGGTAGCGTATATGGTTCTTAAGCTGACTGAAAGGTATAGCCTTAAGGTTGTACAGGTTTACTCACTGACCTCTATATTTTAACAAATACAGTGGTACAACCAGAAATAATTTCCAAGGTACAAAGCTACGACTGGAGGCGGCACGCGTATCGAAAATGGACTGGATTCGACAGTCAGAATGGTAAATGTTGGTAATGATGGCCAGATTATTAGACGTACAAACACTTTGCCGAAGCTTAATTAACTTGTCAGATATTCAAACAGCGAAAATTATGCAACCCTAAAAGAAAATTAGTGTAACAGTCATAAAGATCTATTAAAGGAATATTATTAATGCTGTTACAGTAACATTTGACGGGTATAAAAATAATACCGTTTCATTAATAACCCACTATGGCGGCACATTTTTTTTATACGTTCTGACTCTATTATAAAACCCCCTAGCTCGTATAATAAAAAAAACTGTCTAACGGTATAAAATACAATGACATTATCTATACTTATAATAAAGCAGTAAGTAACAAAAAGTCTGTACAATGAAGATAATTAAAAAATGGTCTAGGGGACTTAAAATATGTTACTAAGCAAGAATATTACATATTAAAAAATTGTATATGGTGTGGGGTGTTTGGGAGTACAATCACCAACTTAGTGCTCCAAACCAACCTCACCAGCACGTGGTACACCCTGCCGTACAACGAACGAGGCTCTGGGGACCATCAAATGGCGGTTCACAAATCTGCGCAGCTAAATGGCACAGACCGGTGACGGGCAGCAGCACTGCCGGTGCGAGGAGCTGCGCCCTGCGATCGCCAACCCGCCTGCCCAGCGTGGTGATTATGGGAATTTCCTCCAAATGATAGACACCATAAAGAAATGGCCCCCAGTTCCCGGTAGCTCTGCTATTTCTGACCAAGGCGGCGGTCATGGTAAAGGCAGGGCAAGGGGTGCTAAGAATCCCCCGGTTACGGAAGGCCACCAACAACGACTGAATTTGGCTACGTATAATGGACGCACTCTACGGCTGGACGAACACATGGCACAGCTGGAAGTAGAACTAGGAATATCAGATGGCATTGTGTGAAATCCGCAGAGCGGGGGAGGACACAATTATCCTGAAATCGGGCCATCTGATGTACTTCAGAGAGGGAGACCACCGATCCCAAGGTGGCGTTAGGTTCCTCGTTCATAAAATCCTCGCTAACAACGTTGAAGAAGTCTATAGTGTGTCAACTAGGGTAGCGTATTTAACTCACCAAGAGATATACTCTCAAGGTGATACAGGTCTACGTACCGACTTCGTCGCACTCAGACGATGAGGTTGAAGATAATAATATGTACGATGACATATCCAGGACCCTCCATACCACCAGACAGGCTCACTTCAACGCCCTCGAGAAACCACTAGAAACACCTACGAGAATCCTCGATTCTTGAGGATTGGACCACATGGGTTTGGCAGCAAGAAACACCAGGGGGCAAATGCTTGTTAACTCTCTGGAGAGGGAGGGGATCTTCTCAATGAATTCTTTCTTTAAGAAGCAGCACCAGAGAAAGTGGACATGGCGAAGCCCGGATGGCGTTACAAAAATGAGATCGACTTTATCATGACGGACAAAAAGCATATATTCAGAGATGTCTCTGTGATCAACAGGTTCAATACCGGAAGTGATCACCAAATGGTCCGAGGCACTCTGAGTATCGACTTAAGCATAAGCGAATCCGTATGATAAAGTCCATACTCCGACCGAATCAGCTGCAAACCATAGTTGGGTCCGAAAAATTTCAAGGAAATCTGGAGAAAAGATTTGTTGCCGTGGAAACCACAAATGACGTTAACGAGGGACTTAACAAGTTGGTGAGAATTCTCACGGAAGAGGGCCGTAAATTCTGTAAGATCCAAAAATCCAAGCTCTCAGACGAGACTCTCCGTTTAATGGCACAAAGACGGGAAAATGCTAAAGCTTCTTTGGCAGAGCAGATGACTCTCAACAAGAAAATCACGAAACTGACGCAACGTGACCTTTGGTGCTTCAATACCCGCCTAATTCAAAAGGCAATGAGCAGAACCGAGGGTCCAAGGTTTTCGTGCAGCAACTTGGGAGGAATCATCTGACAAAGCTAAAAACAGCTGATGGAAAAACCGCTTTGTCAAAACCTGATTCTCGCTGAGATCGAGGATTTCTATGGCCAATTATATGCTCCACGTTCAAGAGCCACACTGACCCGCCACTACACCGATGAAATGCGAGATGTCAGCCTGGACGAGATGGAGATGGCCTTGAAACAACTGAAAAATGGAAAAGCCCCTGGTGAGGAAGGTATTACCTCTGAGCTATTAAAGGCAGGAGGTACTCCTATCCTCAGAGAGCTACAGGCTTTGTTTAATTCCGTCGTCAACTGGAGGAGAATCCAGAGGCGTGGAAAAGGAGTGTGGTGGTACTATTCTGCAAGAAAGGAGATAAAACTTTGCTCAAGAATTATAGGCCCATCTCACTCCTGAGTCACGTCTACTTATAGACGATTTTAACTTATTGTTCTCAAGGGTCATCACCAATCGTCTCGCGCGTAGATTTGACGAATTTCAGCCTCCCGCGCAGGCCGGGTTTCGCAGAGAACATGGCAACGTAGACCACATTCACACAGTGCGCCAGATTATCCAGAAGTCAGAAGAGTATAATAGGCCGCTGTGTTTGGCTTTTGTGGACTACGAGAAGGCCTTTGACTCCATCGAAACCTGGTCTGTTCTGGACTCGTTGCAGCGATGCCAAGGGGACTGGCGATATATTCAAGTGTTGGGATGCCTGTATGACGCTGCTACGATGTCCGTCCAAATCCAGAACCGGCAAACTGAACAAATCCAATTGCTTAGGAGACTACGTCAAAATTTTGATCAAATGTTAGTATATTGTATTTATATATATATGTTAGTATTTTAGGTCCCGGAATAACACATGGTCTAATACTTTTAACCTAGAGAAATTATCACGCGTGATCTTGGTAAATAATGTAATATTATTTTCAAAGATTACATACCAAAATGTTCATTTATACACACAGGTGCGGTACATAGTAACATTTGTATGGAGTCTAGTTCGATGGCTAAAAATAGTGTAGGAGATGTAATGTGCACATATGCGGTCAGCTTAATATTAAAGGTCATAATATACAAGTCCAGTTGAAAAAAGGCACATTGCGCGACAATTAGTTTTTCATACACATCGTATCATTTTTCAAAATCTAGCCACGCGCACAGTTTCTATGGTTTTTTATGTTTCCGGAACTTTAAATCAGAGGCTCAGAGGCTCTCAAAAACTCTTCTGTAAATTCACTATACTACATCTCTGAGCAGGGGATTATTTGGTATATAAAGTACTCGCAACGAATCTTCATGTTTGTGAAGTTATGCTCTGTGGACGATTGCACAGGTACTGCTGTAAGAATAAAAGAGCATAAAGTAAGAGCGAGATAGAATATGCGAAAAATGTAAACGAGTAGCGAGGCAGTCTAACAATGCTGTCTTCACCTTCAACATTGAGATTGCACCTAAAAAATAGCAGTTTGCGCAGCGACTTGCAGACACCTTCCGAGACACATATTTCCGCTGCGACTACTGTAAGTCCTTATTGATAGAACAGAACTGTGTGTATACTGTATTGATTTCAGTGTGAGTTTTTGTTAAAACAATACGACAACCGATGGTACACTACGACGGCGTTTTGTTAAAACAATACGACAACTGTTTTTCTTTGGTGTGTTATTTTATTGCTACCAATTGTACTTCAATTTAGATATATTTAGCGCATAATTGAGTTACTTAGATCATAATTCAGCTAAAACTGCTTCTATTTCAAATTGTAATTTATAGCACTGCAATTAAAATGTGTTTTATGACTTGATGGTGGTTGAGATAAAGCATTTCAAATATTCAAATAATATTAAGAGAAATGAAGGCCTTAGACGATATGATCGTTAAGGACAAGGTATTTTTTATTTATATTTAATGGCCACAGTACACCTTTTCCTCACATTCCGGTGTATACTAATCAATGCTTAAATACCACTGGCAGAACTTGGAAAGGGTGACGACCTAGAAGTGTTTATCATTAATTATCACTCTGTAATATGTTCTCGGAGTGCACGATTGAATGTACAAAGATATGCACATACATTAAATGGTCCACAATGTCCAGAAGCAGATCGAATTAATAATGTAAAGTATTTTGGTGTTATGGCGAGTGTAATTTTTTTGACCCGAACAAATCAGCAACCTTCATGCTGTGGACCAACTTACTTTATGACTGTTATCTATAGGATCTCTTACTCCTCCTTTTTTCTCTTTTTTCAGTGTCTGGGATTTTAGAATTTCTGATTTTAGATAGATTACATAGATTAACTCTTTATTGAACACCACAAGTACTACGAGAAATTATATCTTAAAATACAGTATAGCAATGAGTGTCACAAGGGGTCTTATCGCTCAGAGCAGATCGCTCTGAGCGATAAGACCCCTTGTGACACTCATTTCAGACTTCCACACAACCGTGCATGCAGAGGAATAAAGAGTGGTAAAGGACGAAGCTTATCAATAAATAAATGAATAACATACCTACACCATAAAATATATAAATGTAATAATTTTTTTTAGTACTGATGTTCTCTAAATCTTTATTCTGTTAAACGGCTACGGCCTCCCGCGAGACAGGCAAGCCCTAGTGCGGGGGCCCTTAGAAATCATAATACGAATATATAAACAGAATGTATTTAGTTAAACCTAATATTTACTGTTTCCTAGTGTTTTTGGATAATATTTTTTTGTATTTTTGTATTTTGTATTAATATAATATACAAATATTAATAATAAACATAAATACTAATATCAATAAATACATAATATATTTACTCTATAAATAACGCCTCATTTTGCGTATTTTCTAACATCTATATGTATCTATACTTATATATATATATATATATATATATATATATATATAAGTATAGATACAGTTACAGTTTTATTATATGTATATATATATATATATATATATATATACTTATAATAAAACTGTAACGGGTCCAATTCTGTACATTAAAGATATTATGAAATTTTCTTTTGGAGGGTACTGTATATTCGATACTGAAGCCAAAACTGTACTTTTTTCATTTTTGTCTGTCTGTCTGTCTGTCTGCCTGCCTTTATTTTGGCTAGGCATCACGCCGAAACTACTGAATGAATTTAAATGAAACTTGGTATGATTTGAGTTCATACTACGAGGTAGGACATAGGCTACTTTTGATCCCGAAAAATGAAAGGGTTCCCGCAGGATAGGCATTTAAAGTTATTTAAAAGAACACGCATTACGCTGAAACAACTGGAAGGATTTTGCTGCAACTTTGCACAGTCATAATTTATATATTAGGTTAAAATTGAATATAATTTTTATCCCGGAAAAACAAAGGGTTCTTGCGGGATAATGTCCCAAATCATGTAAATTGAAGATATTGTGTAATATTTTTTGGAGGCCGTTCTATGTTTAATACTGAAGCCAAAACTGTATTTTTGAAATTTTTGTCTGTCTGTCTGTCTATCTGTCTGTCCGTTTGTCTCTCTATACCTTGGCAGCGCATCACGCTGAAAAAACTCACTGAATTCAAATGAAATTTGGTATGATTTGAGTTCATACATCGAGGTAGGACAATGGATACTTTTCATCCCGAAAAAATAAAGAGTTCCTGCAGGTTAGGGGTGGAAAATAATTTAAAAGAACACGTAGCACGCTGAAACTATTGGACGGATGTTGATGCAACTTGGAACAATAGTATATAAGTTGGGTGAAAATTATGGATACTTTTTGTCCCGAAAAAATAAAAGGTTCTGCGGGATATGGGTCCAAATTCTGTTCATTAAAGATATTGTGGTTTTTTTTTGAGGTTACTCTATATTCGATAATGAAGCCTTAACAGTATGTTTTTTCATTTCTGTCTATGAGTCTGCCTGTCTGTATCTTGGCCGCGCGTCACGCCGTCAGAACAACTGGATGAATTCAAATGAAACTTTGTATGATTTAGGTAAGTTCATACCACGAGGTAGGTAGGATATAGGATACTTTACATCCCGAAAAATTAATGAGTTCTCGCAAGATAGGGGTTGAATATTATTTAAAAGAACACTATGCTGAAACTAATGGACGGGTTTTGATGCAACTTGGCAGCGTCTTAAGTTATATGATGGGTTAAAATTGTGGATCCGTTTCGTCCCGAAAAATTAAAGGGCTTCTGCGGGACATGGATCCAAAGTTATGTTAATATTTAAGCAATAAATAATATTTTTTGGATGGTTCTCTATATTCGATACTGAAGCCAAAACTGTTTTACTTTCTATTTTTGTCTGTCTGTCTGTCTGTCTGTTTGTCCGTATCTTGACCGCACATCGCACAGAAACTACTGAATGAATTCAAATGAAACTTGGTATGATATGAGTTCATACTACGAGGTAGGTGTATACTTTTCATCCCGAAAAATTAAAGGGTTTCCGCAATAATGGGTTTGAAAGTTATTAAAAAGAACACGTATCACGCTGAAACTACTAGGCGGGTTTTTTGATGCACATTGACACAGTCATATACTTATAATAAAGCAACAGGTATGAAAAAGACTGTAAATAGAAGATAAATAAAAAAATGCTCTTGGGTGCTTAAAAAGGGTATTGAACAAGAATATAAAAAAACATGTCGCTCTTCCTGTTTGTCTGTATGTTTGTTTGTTCACGCATCACGTAAAAACTATTGGACCGATTGCAATGCAGTTTTCATTGTTAGATAGCTTAGGGTTTGATTTAAAAACTGGTGTAATTGTTATCTCAATCTGATGAGTTAGAAGCCGAGCAATTGAAAACAGTATTTTAGGCGGCTAAATAAATTTTGATCAAATGTTGGTATATTGGTCCTTGAATAGCACATTTTGGTACATTGAATCTAAAGAAAAGACCACGCGTGTGATGCCGCGGGTACAGCTAGTTTATAATAAAACTGTAACAGGTCCAATTCTGTACATTGAAGATATTTAGTAAATCTTTTTTAGATGCTTTTCTGTATTCCATACTGAAGCCAAACTGTATTTCTTTTCATTTTTGTCTGTCTGTCTGTCTGTCTATATCGTGGCTAGGTATCACGCCTAAACTACTGAATGAATTTAAATAAAACTTGGTATGATTTGAGTTCATACTACGTGGTAGGACATAAGATACTTTTCACCCCGAAATATTAAACGGTTCCCGCAGGATAGGGGTACAAAGTTATTGAAAAAAATACTTACCACTCTGAAACTACTGAACGGATTTTGATGCATTTTGGCAAAGTCATAGTTTATATGATAGGTGAAAATTGGGGATACGTTTTATCCCCAAAAAATAAAGGGTTCCTGCGGGATAGGGGTCCAAATTCTGTACATTGAAGATATATTATATTGTAAAAAAAAATGGAGGCTGTTCTATGTTCGTACTAAACATAGAACAGCCTGGATACTTTTCATCCCGATAAATTAAAGGGTTCCAGCAGGATAGGGATTGAAAGTTATTTAAAAGAACACGTTTCACGCTGAAACTAATGCACGGATTTTGATGCAACTTGGCACAGTCATAGTTTATATGATGAGTAAAAATTGAGGATAATTTTTATAACGAAAAAATCAAGGGTTCCTGCGGGATATTGGTCCAAATTCTGTACATTGAAGATATTTTATAATTGTACTTTTGGAGGCTGTTCTATGATTCGTACTGAAGCCAAAACTGTTTTTTTCTTTCATTATTGTTTGTTGTCTGTATGTCTGTCTGTCTATATCTTGGACGCGCATCACGCCGAAACTACTGAATGAATTCAAATGGAACTTGGCATTTGAGTTCATACTACGAGGTAGGACATTGGATACTTTTGATACCGGTAAATTAAAGAGTCCAATACCAACCCAAAAAAACCCTATCCTGCGGGGAATAGGGGTATTTTTTTTAGGCGTTGGTATTCATGTTTAACGGTTTATGGTTACTTCCATAGTTCACCTCTAGGATACTCAAGGAATATTCCTCCAAATTTCAAATACCTAAGTTAACCGGTTTAGGTTGGGCGTTTTCTGTCAGTCAGTCTGTCAGTAAGTGGGTATGTCATGGTACTGTTTTATAGGCATGATTAAAATAGTTACAGATGTGTTTATTATTCTGCCCAAAAGTTAAGGGCTAAGTACCATAAAGTAGTTGATAGATTCAGGCGTTACTTTGCGGAAATCCATATTTAAAATGAACAAAATAAAAATATGTAGCTTACTTCCGCCAATTTTTATTGATAAATGCTAAAATTAAATTATAACAAAAACAAAAGAAAAATTTTTTTAGTCCAAATTTTTATTTTGTTCATTATTATTTTTTACCATGAAGTAGTAAGTACCAAAAAAACTGTAAATGGAAGACATTTAAAAAAACAACTAGGGTGCTAAAAATAAGCTACTGAAAAAGACTAAAACATTTTTTAAATTCGTGTCTGTTTGTTTGTTTGTTCACGCATCACTTAAAAACTACTGGATCGATTGAGATTTTCACTGTTGGATAGCTTAGGGTTGACTTAAAAACTGGTAGATAGATAGATAGATAGATAGATAGATAGATAGATAGATAGATAGATAGATAACTCTTTATTGTACACCACATAGAACAAAAAATACAATAATAACTACTTACCGTAACCGTATCCGTGTTTGTCTGTACTTATTATCTCAATCCGATGAGTAGAAGCTGAGCAATCGATAAAAACTTTTTGACGGCTGAAGGAATTTTGTTTAAATGTTGGTATATTGGTATAGGTCTTGGAGTAGTAATAGAGTTCTTTTAACCTAGACAAATGGCCACGCATGCGAAGCCGCGGGTACAGCTAGTTTTTTTTCTATAATTGCCACTTCTGTTACATTATCAAATAGGTACACGGTAAACTATGTAAGTATACGGGCGAAAGTAAAACATGTTTCTTAAAATATTATTTACTGTATCTACTGGTAACTAGTTTGATACCATAAACACTACATTCCAAATTCAAAATTTTCAAAAGACTTAATTGAAGAATATTAATTTCTAATTGTTGGTTCATGCTACAACATTTTAGGTAATTCAGCAAGAACTTAAAAAGATATAACAGTGTCGGTACATCTTAGCAAAGTCATTGAGCACTGAAAATCATTCTTTCATCATGTCGACAAATTTCAGTTCAGATCTAGAGCAAGACAGCAAGACTCGTGCGCAGCTTTATGACCCCATTTGGCCATTGCAGTAGTTACCTAGTTTCTTAGCGTCATGTGGGCCAATAAATTGATCTGAATGCTGAATCGTGGTACAACCACATTTATGTTTACGTTTTGATATGACAAAAGAGTTTTTGGCAAAATCTGGTAGCTCTGATTAGTCAAAATTCTTATTATTATAGGGATAGACCGTAGATAGTTTCTTTGTCTCTGGAAAGACGGATATATCATACCACCAACGGTATGATATATCCGTCCACCAACTAAATTGGTTCTATCTCACAAGTGGCACGACAACCAAGTGTCTATTGGTTTCTCTGTCTACGGGATAGACGGATATATCATACCACCAACTAAATTGTACTACCTCGAGATGTCCTATTAAATAACAACTTACTCCTAATAAAGCTAAACTTACTTATAATAGAACTAAAAAGTTGGGACATATTTTTTTTACAAAAAACTGGTCTTTGCTAGGGTAGGTACTTAAAATAAGCTACTGAACAAGAATATAACATTTTTAATAATTGTGTATGTCTGTTTGTTTGTTTGCGCATCACGTAAAAACTACTAAGCCGATTGCAATGTGGTTTTCACTGTTGCACTGAGAAAAATGGATTTCTGGCGTAAGGCGAATTAGGCCTTACACGGTTAAATTATAATGACGTAAGGCTAGTTTATAACGCTTACGTTCATTTTTACTCAGCTAAGCGAAAACGTTAAAATGGTACTGTTGATTAAAATGGATACGTAACATCAAAAAACCTTTACTGTACGGTTAATCTTTTTACGGTTAAAATAGCCGTATGAACTTTTAACACCACCGTACAGACTTTCAAATGAACCGTATGCCTAAGGTAGTATATATTCTGTTAATATCGCCATTGGCACGGCAATATTCGCCTTAGGGAAAAGTTTAATAGTTAGTAAGTAAGACGAAATTGACACAAAATTAAAACCAAACAAACGTTAACATAATTGAAAATGCGACGTACTTATGTGGTAAATTTTAACTGAGCAAGGTGATTTTCGTCTTAAATAAAATAGTAAAGCGCATTACCTAAAGTCATTACATTACGATACCACAGACTATCGTTAAAACGTTACTTTAAGTTGAAAACTGTTGCATTTTAAATTGGTTTTAATGAATTATGTAGGTCAATGTACCTATCTAGTTTGATAAAGTACTAAGTCACAAAGCGACGTACATAAGTAGTAAATTTTAACTATAGTAATAGCAGTACTATTATGGAAAATAATTAAATTATAGCATTTTTCCAGGAAAAAATGCCGTAATTTAATACAAAAACCACCTTGCTCTGTTAAAGTGTATCATTTTTGTACGTTGCTTTATGTCTTAGGCTGATGTTTATTCCGTTTCAATTTTGTGGCAATTTTGTCTTACTTACTAACTATTTAACTTTCGTTTATGTCGGATATTGTAGAACTTACATTAATATTTACAAAATATATAGTACCGTAAGCGTACGGTTCTTTTAGAAGTCTGTACGATGGTTTTAATAGGTTTTTTTTTTTTTTTTTTTTTTTATTTCGGACTAGGCAATCGTCTGACCACGATCTCACCTGATGGAAAGCGATGATGTGGTCGAAGGTGTAGCACGCTTGCCTAGTAGATACCTATTCACTCTTGACTTGAACACACCGGGGTTATAATTTACCGGAAACACTGACGAGGGCAGGGCATTCCACTAAAAAACGAAATTTGGTATATTACCGTACTATAGGTGTCCTGGAATAACATTAAGATACTTTTATCCCAGAAAAATAACCACGCAGGCAAAGCCGCGGGCACAGCTAGTTTCATTATTAGTGTTTTAGTTATAAAATTGGAATTTTATTCCCAAAATATATCACAAAATATTCGAATCTTTTTATCGATATGGTACAATTTCAGATACCAGTCATCATCATCACCATCATCAGCCTAAAGACGTCCACTGTTAAACATGGGCCTCCCATATAATTGCGTTTTTTTTGTTATAACCACCACCCTGGGCGCGCGGCTTGGTGATCGCAGTAGATGTTGATCCTTACACAATAAAATTCTGTTGCCCTTCTGAATTTCCTTTGCTCGTTCTCATCCCCCCATCTCATCCCTCAGCACCCGTGAGATGAGAATGTATAAAGCTGGGCTCACATGGCCTAGTGCTACAATTTAAATACGTATGGTACAATTTAGCGAACTAGTTGGCTAAATTGTACCGATGTCAAAGCTCCATGAAACCTCATTTTTAACATTTAATTTATAATTTGACAATATTCTTTACCTTTGTTGATGTACCTGTTGATGGTTATTATTTTGACAGGTTTCTAAAAACAAGTCTATTTACTCAAGAGATACCTATTTGCGCAAAGTTAAAAACTTTAAAAAGTGGTACAATATAACCAACTCTCCCCGATAAGTTTGTATCAATAAGTAAATCGAATTTAAAATAATAATTGAATTGAGATCGATTTTGTCAAGAGTGTCATGGAAATTCTCAATTCACATTTCCTCGAGGTGGCGTTTTTTTGCGATACACATTGGGTTCTTTATATGTTGTTGCGGTTTTTTAGCTCTTCTTATCTAGTCGTGTTGCTCACGACAGAGCGATCGAGAGCGTCATGTAGCTTATACTTTTGAACCTGATGTAGATCGCTCTACGATGTCTCGCCTCCCTCTCAACACGGGCTTGGGCCACCCAAAGCTGATTTGATCTGGTCGGTCTATAGCATGGGTTCTTTGGTGCGCCTTCCACTTTGACCTGAATGAAAAGACGCTCAGTGGATTCATAGTTCTTACTTGAAATGTGTCCAAAGAACTTTAGTAGGTAAAAGCACTAAAATTTATGTTATGTTTCTTGTATCATACAGTTTCATTTTCCTCTATAACAATACACACTTCTAGTCCTCAGTCCATGGGTCCACAATTTTCTTCAACTTCTTATCAAGCATAGCTCTGAAAATGTACATAGTTTGAACTCAGTAATCATAGGGTATTCTTTTTAATTTTACTTGATTATCACCTTAATTAACTAAATAATGATCATAGTACCACCTTCCTCGCGGTCATCTCACTCGACCTCCCAATTGAGGACATTTAAGTCAAACGAGAATGTTGCCCTTATCGCAAAACGACCATGTAAAAACTCTCCACAAATTACTGGCAAACAAAAAAAATACATTTGTCCACATAAAAAGTAAAGTGAGAATTTCACAAATTGTATAAGAACGTTTGAAAGTCAGTTTCGGCCAAAGACCTACCTCTGATTCAGATTGACTTTAGAAGGTCAAGTTTTTAGCAAGACCAGTTAAATAATCGTAAAAGAACTAAATCGACTTTTATTTAATTGTTTTTGCTGGGCTGTAAATTTTAATCAAAAATCTAAGTCATAAATGTTACACTAATATGTGTTTTGTTTGTTTGTCGTATGAGGTAGTGCTGGCCCTTGGCATCAGAGTTTGTCAGGCCGCCCGAGGGCCTCGACTGCTATTTACTTATAATAAAACAATAAGTACCAAAAAATCTGTACAACGAAGATAATTTTAAAAATATGGTCTAGGGCACTAAAAATAGGCAACTACACAAGAATAAAATATTTTTAAAAATCGTGTCTGTCTTTCCTTTTTTCTGTATGTTTGTTCGCTAAGCTGTCCAACTGTAAAAACCACATCGCAATCGATCCAGTAGTTTTTTCGTGATGCATGAACAAACAGATAGACGATTTTAAAAAAAAACTTGTTCAGTAGCATATTTTAAATACCTACATAACATAGACCATTTTTTTTAAATTATCTTCTTTGTGCAGACTATTTCGTTCCTATTGCTTTATTATAATAATAATAATAATAATATATTCGGGACATTTCCACACCAATTACCTAGCCCCAAACTAGGATACCCTGTGCTATGGGTACTAGATAACGGATAAACATACATAGATAAGAATATTAACATCCATGACTCGGAAACAAACATTTCTGCTCATCACACAAATGATTGCACCTTGCAGGATTCGAACCCGCGACCGTTCGATTTCGTACCTAGGATCTCTAGCCACGACACCAACCGAGGAAGAATACTCGTTCTTTCCATAAGTAGTGAACATCTTGGCAATACAAAGTGTTTTACTGATTCTTTCATCATACAAATGATTAAGCTTGGAAAATTTCTTCCAGCATTTCTTTACTATTAAAATATTATTCTGTGTCTAGACTATCTAGGCGGAATCTCTAAGGCAAGCGTGTTCCACCTTCGCTTTCCAATTGGCGAGATGTCAAACGAATTCCAATACAATGTATTTTATTCTACTTAACGGTGGGTCGGCAAAGGCCCTAAAAACCTAACATTTCCGACCTCGTTATCTAATGTAAACAGCTATTGCTTCTAATAACTGGCCTCTGTATCCTATTTACATTTGGAGGGGAAGACACGCTGACCTATATCCTGTGGAGCATAAAGGCCCACTGTCCTATTGCACACACAGACATAGCCCTGCACATTTCCACAAGCACTCACACTTAGATCCTCGTATACACACAACACGCACGTGGCCAAACACGCGCATATAAAGCTTTCTTTGTGTGCTAAATGTGCCAATGTGTGTTTCATGGAATTGACGTTTAATTTATGGATCTTTCTCTATTTTACATTATTGATCTAGTGACATGCATTACAAAGGGATATAAAATATTTAGTTAGAGCACCAGCGATAAATCATTAACAAAAGTAAGTTCAACAAAATATATACACATTAACGATTAAATTTAACATTTTGTTTTGAGAAAATATTTAGCTTATGATGAATTAGAATGACTCATGGTAAGATTATTAATCATTAGAAGTGAGTGCTTGCTTATATCTCTCATCTGGCTTTATCTATCGCAAGGAGAGAAATAAATCAATAGGAAGAGGAATATTTTAATCTTGCTAGAAATAAGTTCCTAAGTTAATAATTGAACCACGAAAATGTTCGAATTTAGTCTGTTATAAATTGTATTTCAAAAAATTATCCTAAAACCCGCGTAGTTAAAGAATTGGATTATACTCGTAAATGGCGGCCACTCGCATTCTGTCCCGCTCAGAATATATTTCTGTCTATACTCAGCGGCACCGTGCGCAGAAAAATATTTTGTCTGTCGGGTTTGATGGATGGATGGTTGGATAATTAGTTGGATGGATAGTTGGTTGGATGGATTTCGAGTGCCCAGTGACACTAGGCCCTCGACACTACACCAAAGCTATTTAAAGTATTTAAAAAATCATAACATCTAAACTAACTGTGCCCCGCGGGTTTGCCCGCGTATTCAATAATAAAAAGTATTCTATATTTTACTCCAATACAATAAATCATGTTTTATGTGTTAGCAAGTACAACCAATCTACTAACATTTTCCTGATTATTCATTTGCATTTGCTTTTTTTAGAGCGATGGTAGCTTAAGTTGATGGTAGGTTCAATAGTGCAACTTATAATCTAACGATACCTGGTTCAGTCCTAGGTTCCGCACCAATGACTTTTTATGTTCGGTTTTCCATCGCTCATTCAACGGTGGTACCGTCTCTATTTTTGTTAACTGTATCCATTCAAAGGATGTATGTAAAAATTTGCTATGTGCGATAAGATCGCTGATTATGTTACTCTTATTTTCACTTATACTTTTTGTTTTTTGATTTATAAAATATGCTGATTGAACCGCCTGTTTTATATTTACTTGCTTTTTCAATAGTATGTAATATATAAATGCAGTTTTTTATCATTTGTTTGTTTTATTAAAGATTCAAAAAAATAAAACAAAATAAAACCGTACATCATAACACCGCCGCCATTTACAATCCCATGCTTTATCTACGCGGATTATACCATTAGGTTCCTTTTCGCCTTCCTAAGTTAGACCTGTCAGATTAGATTAAAATGGAAATAGCTATGTATAATTTATCACTTTGTTGTACTTATAATAACGCAATAATAAATGTTATATTCTAAATTACAATTATAATTGAAGTTATATTTTAAAGCCTATTTAAAGTAACCTAGACCATTTTCTTGTTGACCGAGCGAGCGCAAAGCGCAAGCGCAGCGTCTCCGTTTTAGCTTGGGACTTGTACTATTATTTATTCTCTGGGTTGGGCAAGAATGTTTTCGTATTTCCGGATGTCCGTCTGTCTCTGAATTATTTTTTCTCCTCTACAGGTCGCATTTCTCAACCAATATAGACGAAACTTGGTATACGGAATGAGCAGAATAGCTCCTCAAAATGCAGTAAATTTTTCACTTTTAGGTTTCTATCTGGGGAACCATCCTTTTTACCCACTAGGTAGGGATTGATGGACCTAGTTTTACCATAAGGTAACTAGATGGCGCTACTGTGCACCGCTAGATTGTTTGCAAAAAAGTGTGTGAACGCGCGAGGTCTAACTCACAGAGCCACTAGTAATTATCTTCTCTGTACAAATGTTTTGATATTTAAAGCTTTATATTAAGTGTATAGATAGAATAGATATAAGATAGATAGAAGGTACATAGAAGATAGATATAAGATAGATAGATTAGCGTACCATTAGGTTTATTTTCTCTGACCTTAGATCTGTCATATTAGATTAAAATTAAAATTATGTTAATGATTTCAGTTATCTTTTCGGTACCAAAATTGTACATAATAACTTCCATGATCTTAATCTGTTAAAAAACTAAAAGAAGAATATTGTCGAGTAAGTTCCAATCTCGGAATACGGGCATAATAACCCTCAGAAACGGGATAGTTTTTAGTCAATAGTTGCTGCAATTGTGTAAAAGGTTATTGCTAACATTATTGCTCTATTTTCCAATAGTTTATTGCTTGGTGTACAATTGCGGCAATTATCTAGATCGTTTCTGAGGTCCATTAGGTATGAACTAAGCTTAGAACAAGATGACAGAATTACCGAATAAAGATAACCACAAAACTTTTGTAGGATGTTGTGTTGTCTCGGACTTGGAACTTACAAATTCATGTTAGGCTTGTATGGAGGTGCTTTATAAATACTGTTCAAAAGCGCAGAATAAACATAATCTCAAAGCTAGACATGGTATTATTTCATGTACAAAATACAAGGCAGGATAATGTGAAGTTTGCAATTTGTAGACCACACCTCCTTACACCTACACATTTTAGAACCGCCAATCCATTACACTTCCGTTATTACTGCAACTTACAATCAAACACACATTCAAGAAATTATATCCAACAATTAATACTACGGAATCAATGATAGCGACCAAATAGGATTATTATATTCAGTTGCCCAACGAAGCGTAGGGCATTGGTTTAATTAATCCGCCATTAGAATACTACTCCTCTATTCTGTCCATAAATTTTCATTTACGACAAAACTACTAGACCGGTGATAAACGGCATTTGCATTGTAATAAAAACAGAAAATGCAACTGCTTATTTACATCTGTGCATGATGTTTGAAATATGTGAACTTACAGGATATAAACTTAGGCCATTTTATGTTGGTAAATCGCCCCCAGGAAACTGTCAACCTGTATACCAAGTTTAATCTAGATCGGTTGAGAAATGCGACCTGTAGATGTAGTAACACAGATCCAACCGGACAGACATACGGATATACGAAAGCATTTTTGCCCAAGCTGAAACAGAGACTCTACGCTCGCGCTTCGTGCTCGCTCGGTCAAAAAATACAATAAGTGTTAACCTTTTAAAAACACTTCACCAAACGAGAAAATACACATAATTAACACAAAACACATATATGAACAGATATAGGCAGACTCTACAGAAGACCGAAGAATATAATCAGCCCCTGTGTCTTGCCTTTGTGGATATGAAAAGGCCTTTGATTATTTATTATTTATTTAATACTTTATGCACAAAAACAGTGTACAGAGGAGGACTTAATGCTAAGACAGCATTTTCTGCCAGTCATCCTGGTTGTGCAAGAAAGATGTGTATAGGCGTGCACTCGAGATATGGACAGTAAAATGAAAATTCCGTAGAGATCTGGGCTGTATTGGAGTAACTGCAGACTTGTCTCAAGTGGACTGGCGTTATATCGAAGTTCTGAGATGTCTGTATGACGCCGCGACTAAGAGTGTTCAAGTACAGTACCAGCAGTCTAAACATATCCATGTGCGCAGGGGAGTGAGACAGGCGGATGTCATATCCCCGAAACTGTTCACGAACGCCTTGGAAGATATGTTTGAGACACTGGACTGGAAAGGGAAGGGCATAAATATAAACGGCGAGTACATCGCACACTTAAGATTTGCCGATGATATAGTCCTTACGGTGGAATCGCTGGAGGAACTTGAGCGAATGCTGAACGGCCTGGCTTATGCTTCTCGACAAATCGGTCTCGGGATGAACTTACACAAGACCAAGATCATGTTTAACAATCTTATTACCCCGAAACCTGTATTGATCAATGGTGAACCCCTCGAAGTTGTTAATGAATACGTCTATCTCGGGCAAACTTTGCAGTTGGGTAGACACAAGTTCGATAGGGAAGCCAACAGAAGAATTTAGTTGGGCTGGGCGGCATTCGGAAAACTTCGTCAGGTATTCTCGTCGTCCATTCCACAGTGCCTGAAGACGAAAGTCTTTAATGTGTGCGTCCTACCAGTTATGACATACGGAGCCGAGACATGGACACTAACAGTGGGACTTGACCACAAATTTAAAGTCGCTCAGCGAGCTATAGAGAGAGCTATGCTCGGGGATTCTCTGAATGATAAAATCAGAAACGAGGTAATCCACCAGAGAACCAAAGTCACCGACATAGCTCAAAGAATTAGCAAGCTGAAGTGGCAATGGGCTGGTCACATTTCTCGAATGACGGACAACCGCTGGGGTAGACGTGTCCTCGAGTGGAGACCGTGAACGTAGAGTAGGACGCCCACCGGCCAGGTGGAGTGACGACCTGCGAAAGGCGGCCGGCAGAAACTGGATGAGAGGAGCCGAAGATCGGGCTCTGTGGCGTTCATTGGGAGAGGCCAATGTCCAACAGTGGACGAGCACGGACTGATGATGATGATGATGACACATATAAACATTATCAAACATCAAACATTTATTAACATTATTCTTAAACTAAAGTTTGTTTCATATATTCAATGATAAATTTAAAAGGCCCCTTACTATAAGGTACATCATTATATTAAGTACATTTTCTTGGTAGTTTTTTTTAAATAAATACTTCATTAACTCAACCTCAAAAAACAATTTAGATTTTGCAACCCAAATGTCCCCATAGTCGTTGTCTTCAAGGGCAGTATAAAAAGTAGCTACTATTTTAACAAAGGACATGGGTTATTGACCGTCAAAACTGCAAGTGCATATAATATCACTTTGTTGACCTTTAGTTCAATGATCGGAATTGAACGTGTACTAAGTAACGACTTGCAGCTTTAGTACTTAGTCTTTTCATAGCCATATTTAGCCAAATCTTTTTTAATTAAAATTTAACTAATCAATATATTCAAAACAGTACCGTGACATACCTACTAACTGACTGATAGACAGAACACAGCCAGAGGACCTAGAGATTTCAAATTTGGAGGAATTTGAGCATCTCAGAGGGGCAATAAAGAAATAATTTTACCAAATTCAAAGTTCAAAGAGGCAAAGTTTGCAAGTAGGCAAAGCTGCGGAGCACAGCGATTACCTAATAATAGCTTCCAGGCTTCTACAAAAAGCTTCCATGCTTCCACCGTAGTTCAGTAAAAGCATAGAAATGGTAATCCAATTATTTCTAACTAACACCAAAATAAACCCGCTTGCCTCTACTACCTCTTACCTCACATTTTGCAAAATTCTCGCAAAAAAACATGACCTGCTCATATGTACACGTGTTGCGCAACGCATTGTCCAAACTTTGTTTGGATCGGCACAAAAGAAAAGTTTTTGTGCGCATACGCAAAAAATATGAGAACGCTTTTACTTTCTTTAATTCTTGGCGTTGGTTTCATATATGGCAGTTACTATGATGTTTTACGGCAAAATGATTAAATAACGATTGATTTCTTTCGTAGTAGGTGGTAATTCAAGTATCTAATGACATGGTAACGAATTTGCAAAATAAAAATTATGCAAATACGAACGACGACGAAAATTTAAAGATCATGCCAACATTATATTAATCTTTATTATTTTAATTTATTGCAATTTTAAGAAACCATTTTTCTTGATCTGCTCAATTTTTTTCTACTAAAAACCCAAACGCTACTGACCATGATCTATTATGAATAAACCTTGTAAAAAACGAAATATATGCAATTTATTCCAATTTATTCATAAATCTCTCAAAACACAAAAACATTGCATTTACCTGCACGTGTTCCCACACTCCCACTCTAACTGTCTATCTCTTTCTCTCCTATAGCAGTAGCCTTCTCGTTCCCACACTTGTAAATCCACTTTCAACGTCATCTTTCACTCTCACTATCTATGCAAGTATTTAGTATACTGAAACATAACAGATCAATTTCAGAAGAAAAAATAAATTTGCATATCTTTGTGTTTTCTGTTAACCTGATATTTGTTACTTCACTAAAACAGTTCTTTGAGTTCTGTCTAAGTATTAATCACAGCACAATTTGATACTGCTGTTGCACGCTCACAGTTCTACTTTATCAAACACAAAATGTTTATAATTCAAGTATAAAAATCCATCCTCTCTCACTCCATTATTTCTTTCCATCCAAAGATTGACTGGAAGAGATCGCTTTTAGCGATAAGTCCGCCCGTTGTACTTTAGTTATAAGATTGTTTCTATTTGTTGTAAATTTTTGAAAACTGGTGTACAATAAAGTATTGTCTATCTATAAAAATCACTATAGTCACATCTGTGAAACTCAATAATGTTGCGTCTGTTTTTAATGCATGTTCTACGTATGACGTAAATCCGTTCAGCTGGATGCGCGCGCGCACTTTCTTCACATGAGACGGCGACACCATTTCTTTGGAGTAGAAAGGGATGGGTATAGAAAACAATGATGCACACTTTTTTAACATGATCGCCCTGTCGTGACATCACTTTCTTTTAGTTTTTACTTGATGTCACAGAATAAATAAAAGTACAAACCGTTGACTCCAATTAAGGGTAAACACTCACTGGACTAGTTTTAATCAATTGCTTAATAGGTATTCCCTGAGCAAGTTATTTAAAAACAGATTTTCATAAAAAGGTAAGGTGCAGAGAAATTACTTACTCCAAGAATTGTTTAATTTTGTGAAAATCTTGTATTTTTGTATTTTTGAAAACATTGTGGATGTTTAGTTATGAATGGCTTTGAAATTATGCAAAATCGTACTATGGGTATCACGATACTTAGAGTTTTGTATTTTAAGTACATGTTTCAACCATATTGTGCATTGATATTTAAACTTTCGCTTTGGTAGAACCATCATGATGACAGGCTTAGCCAGCCAGACTGCGAACATGCAATCTGGCAGATAAGGGCACACCCGTCGATTTTAGAATCATAGTTAAGCTCCTGTCATATACCCTAGAGTTATTATACCTGACTTAAGTTTATTACCTTAACGGGTAAGTAAAATTTTGGTGTAAATTAAATTAAACCTGATTTGACACGTATTTGTCGAGTCCAATTAGATTAAACGCTACTATACCTTAGGCTTGCTTTCTTTTTTATTCTGATTTCATCTTCAGTGTGTCTAAGTCCTAATCAGTGATAGAGTGAGAGTATGAGCTGCGCCCGCGCAACTTTCGATGCCAATGACTGATGAGCGACAGTTTTTCTCCATTTAACGGTCATGCTTCAAATGATCCGAGTGAAAATTTGACATTGTTCTTTAGTAAAATTACATGGCTTTCTATTAGCGGCTAGACAATGACATTTTATACCAAATTTGTTAATTTAATACTTACTTTAATACTACGAGCAACAATGTTGGGGTAAATTGTGTAAAAAATATTGCGCTGGCTATACAATTTCTGCAATAATAGAAAATTTAGTCCATTAAACGCTTTAGGTCAAAGTCAAAGTATAATTATTGTAAATAAGCAAAAAACAGCACTTTTACAAGTCAAAACTAAACATCTTATGAACAAAGAGAATAACATATATTATTAGAAATAGTTCAACTGAATAAAATTAGGTAAACCAGCATAGGCTGGAAGTCCACCAACATTGTAAAACTGCAGCTCAAGTCATTTTAGGTCACATTTATTTTTTCTAGTCGATGCAAATTAGTATTTTGTTTCGTGTTATTTGTTTTTATGTTATGCTATTATTTTGATTCAAGTTTTAAAGAAACTTTTAAAATACTCTCAAAGGATCGTCAAATTAGACTGCTTATCTTAAAATAGAAGAAGAGAGAACAAAAGTGGGATCTCCACTAAGGTCACTGGAGCCCCGAAGTTTTGTGCAAATCCGCCACCACCTGTCAAGAACTTTTTACTATACTTTGTGCAATTTCCTCCAAAGAACTTCTATTTAACAATAACCACGTTCTTACAATATATATTTGATCCGCATCCACACACACGAAACCTACAACCAAAAAGCGATATTTTTTCTCCTCTATTATGTTGAAACGTGCGCGGACAAAAACTATCGCTTGATCCAAATAGGAATTCTTAAGGGTCGTAAAAAAATAGACAGAGGCGGAGAAATCAAACTTTTTGTCCGGCTGTCTTTCACATACTTTCCCCGGACACAAAGAGGCAGGTAGGCGAACCAAAAAAGTTTTACCTTCGCATGTACCCTGATTGTGTGATAGTGACATTTTATAAATGTGAGGTCATGATTCAGCTTGGAAGACCACTATTTGTTAAAATAAATGTTTGCTGTTCCTGTGATACTTATAAAAAAATGTGTAGTGATTTGTCCTTTGACGGAGTGGAGGTAAAACAATATCTGGTGATATACTTATGAATATTTCGTGTGTGTACAGGAACTGAGAATGAGAATGAGGAGGCCTATACCCAACAGTGGATTGATGTAGGCTGATATAGATAGATAGAAAGGAACTAGTCTCATGGACTTTATATTCTTATAAAGTCCATGATTCTTAGAGTCAGATCTTCTGATCTGACCCTAAGTTATGGGAAAATAACAAACCTATCATCGTTTATTAAAATCAAGTTAAAATGAGTTTGGGTCAGCGTTATGATCCATAAATTTTAGAGCGATAATTAATTACTCGCATTGATTTGTCACTGTTCAAGACAAAATCCTCAACATATTAAAATCATGTTATAACATCAACAAATTTACATCTAAGGTTAAATGCATAAATAAAAGCTATACATATTGATTAGCTAAATAAAGCAATAAGTCAAATATTTCGAGAAGTTTACACAAATCTGTCCCTTGGTTTGACCCTGGGCCAGCCTTCACACATTCTACTACAATATTTGAACACAATGTTAGCTCACTCGACTGTGTAAATAGCTATGTACTCTAAAATGTTTCTTGTTAGGTATTTCCAAGAAAGTAACAAACAAGGTTAAATAAATTGGGATTGTTTTGTTAACGTTATAAATCTGTAGCACAAGAAAATTTATAAATTACTTGATAAACAGTATTGAAAATGTTAAAGCGTATTTATGAAATGGTCATAAACTACCTACCCGCCCAAAGTGGAGTGGAAAAACTTTGCTTAGATAGACTTGAAGTTTTGAACCTATACATTGTTGATATTTACGTGAAAATGTTCGACTAACATTAACACTAACAAGTTAACAACTAACATTATATCAACTGACCACAAAATCAAGTATTATTCTGTTCATGAAAATTATTTTAAAATTGAAGAAAATTTCTTAATCAAGTGTTTGTACATAATCAAACAGCCCATCAAAATCTGATTACAAAATCCAACTTGGCGCATTCCTAAAGGCCGCCAAAACATTCAAAAGCTGTGTACACTGAGTTATCTTGCATCCTATGGCCATAAAATAAGTTTCTGCAACGCTTAGCACTGGCAAATATGCCGCAAAACATGTTCTATCCTGGCCCAATCTATGCCTAAAAGATAAAGCTAAGTTATGAAATGAAAGCCAAGTATCACCACCCCGTATTTTAAGCCGCTTCCTCCACTCGACCTCAATCGAGATTTTGAGCAGAATCCTTAAAAAACATGACTGTTTCAGTTAGCACTTTGCCTTTGTGCGTTTTAGGTGGTTTTAGATAGTATTTTTCGTATTATAGAAAATTCTTGGACCGTTTCCCGGTTTATTCCATAAATCGACAATGAACAACCTTCCTATCAGATAATTCAATTTGTCAACTGTCTTGCCTAGAAATGCAATTAGGAGTTTTTTGAAAGTACTCAAGTTGTCATGTTGATAATTTTTATTTTTCCTTATTCTATATTTTTCGAGTGTTAATGAGTAATATTGGTGGAATATTAATCATTAGGTGTTGGTTAACGTGCACGAGTGAGGCAAACGATAAAAATTCAGAAAACGTGACTCTTTGTGATGTTTTCAATACTCTCGAGGAAGTATCAGTAAAACGTCCACCATTTTACGGATTCGTGACTTTGACAATTATTGACTGTGACGTGACAATAATTTTAGTAAACTACACTACACTTGACATTGGTGAAATTGCTAGAGGGCCAGTGGCTGCGCTGAAGCTATCTACTAAAAAGAAGAAGAAGAAGTAGAAAAGCACATAAAATACGGACGCAAGAGACGATATATATGAGCGTGTGTCGTGAAAGCGAATCTCGTATTCTTGCATTGTACAGCGCCCTATTTACCTTTTGTGTCTTACGCGGGGACCTTGAGACGTCCTGAATAGGACTGATCCGTAAAGTAGTAATTTGTAGCTTGGGCGCTATTACTTTTTTGTTGGGGGAGAGGTTGCCACGTGCTACTTTTCAATTGATTCGTGATCCCCTCTGAGATAAATTGTAATGTAAATGACTATATCCTTGATTTTGATAAAAAGATTGGACTAATATTAATTTCAAGAATTTCAAATTGGTAGCTATAACGTACGTCAGAACTGTTGAAAACCAGTAATCATAACTATAACTTAAAACAGTAATAACTTGGGCACAACTTAATCTAGGTGCTTACGTATTACTTAATAAGGTACTACAACTGTACAGTTATTGGATATAATAAAATCTGTGGTACTGTTGAGCTTTTAGCCAATTATAATTACTGTATACAGATATAGGAGTATCAAGATAATCAGAGACTACTAGAAACAAATCTGATTTATCCTGTGATAGGACGGAAACTACAACCTATCTTTCATGAGCCAATCTGCTCAACTAAACTACTTTATGAGCCTCCTTGCCTCCTTACAGCCTTATCAAGCAAGGAAGTTGTCATCTCTATTTGTTAATATTGTGAGCCATTCTGCTTTAACATACCTTTAGAGTGTTTACGTTTACGCAAACATCTTGAGGTATTTTCATCTGGAAATAGGTAAGAGTAGGAACAAAGTAGGAGGCATTATCTATCTATAAATACTTATAATAAAAAAAAACAATAAGAACGAAAAAGTCTGTACAGCGAAGATAATTAATAAAATATGGTTATGGTACATAAAATAAAATGCTGAACAAGAAAATAACATTTTTTAAATTCGTGTGCCTGTTTGTCTGTATGTTTGTTCGCGCATCACGTAAAAACTACTAGACAGATTCTGATGCAGTTTTCACTGTTGGATAGTTTAGGGTTTGACTTATTAAACTAAGGTACTTAGTATCTCAATCCGATGAGCAGAAGCCGAGCAATCGACTAAAATGTTTTAGACGGCTGAAGGAGTTTTGATCAAATGTTGGTATATTGGTATTTTAGGTCCTGGAATAGCACATAGAGAAGTTTTAACCCAGAAAAATGACCACGTGTGTGAAGCCGCAGGCACAGCTAGTACTTATAATAAAACTCAATAAATAGGAACTCAAAAGTCTGTACAAAGAAGATAACTAAAAAAAATAAGGTCTAAGGTACTTAAAATAAGCTACTGCACAAGAATAGAACATTTTAAAAAATCGTGTTTTTTTTGTTTGTTGTTTTTTTGTTTGTTAGTTTGTTTGTCTGTATATTTTTTCACGCTTCATGTAAAAACTACAAAACCAATTGCGATGCAGTTTTCACTGTTAGATAACTTAGGGTTTGACTTAAAAACTGTGTATCTCAATCCTATTAGAAAAAGGCGAGCAAACAATAAAAATATTTTAACGGCTGAAAGAATTTTGATCAAATGTAGGTATATTGGTATTTTACGAGTAGGTCCTGGAATAGCACATAGAGTACTTTTAACCCAGAGAAATGACCACGCGTGTGAAGCCGCGGGCACAGCTAGTATACACTATCTTTTTAAATTTTTCTTCCTCATTCCTAATTTTGACAGCGATAAATCTTTGTGTTTTTCTGCGTAGGATTTAAATTATTAATCAAGATGGCTGACCTTTCTGAAACACCACTTGTGTCGTCATCGTAGTATTTTGGAATAACTGCTTAATGTGTGAGCGTAAAAATGTTCACTTTCACAATCGAGCAAACTACACTAAACTCGATTTGGATAACTCTGACCGGTTTTTAGAGTTTTGCTTGGTAAATCGGTAAAATTAAAATCAAACCAAAGTTCTATATCTAAAATTTGACTTCAGTAACACTTAGCATTTACTTTCTGTAGCTTGCAGAAACTGGATGCAGGGAGCTGAAACCGAGTTCAGTAGCGTTCATAATGGCATACGTCCAGCAGTGGACAAGCAGGAGCAAAGCAAATTAAAGAATTTCAGAAAAATTTGGATACTTTCAGGAACTGCTTGGAGATCATTGGTGAATGCCAAAGCGGAAATAATGCTACACCGATGTCTAATCGATCCCAATTTTATGCTTGATTTTATGTTTTTTTTGTGTTTTTTTAAACTGTTGTATTTTATAAAAGCTTTCCAAACACAAGTCTCAGTGGAAAACCAAGGACCGAGAAGATGTGCGATGATTCACACGGTGCTTGTAATCTTTATAATCAAAGTTGGTGCTGTGTGTGACCCAAATCGGCGCAACCGCCGAGTACTTTCATTGTGAACAGTAAACTACACCCACACTAACGCAACATGCACACTCACCCAACTTACACTATAGCAACACATCACTCACAAACACATAAATAAAACAAGCACACTAAAACAAATGTGAATGTAGAACGAATGGAACCAACACAAACAAACGCTCTTGAATGCGTGAAAGATATTTGCATAATAGATCTATTGGAAGCAAGAAATGCTAATTTTAATTTTGGATCCACTGCATCTAAATTGAAATTAGCATAGATATTGGAACTAAATAACGCACACTTAAACGGAGTCAATGTTTTACATGCGACTCTATCAGGCTTAAAGTGTACGGGTTGCAAATGTGCAAACAGAACAGTATTGTACTTCGGCATTAGAGCGAGAAGAGACACGTATATCATTTAAGATCTAGGGCACCATTCCCGCCTTGTTCTAATTAAACATAGGAATGTAAAAATGATTAATGAGATAGAACGTTATGATTTCGAAATGACATTTGAGAGACGACACATTTTTAGCATGATTATCTATGAAGGAAGTAGCTTCATCAAGACCTTCCCACCATAATTAATACGACGCCCTTTTTTCAAGTGATATCTTCTATACTGGATAACATTTCATCGCAAGGTTTCCTTTGAAGTTAGTGCAAAATGTCATACGGCTGAAATTAAATTGGAATCAGGTCTTATACACTAAAGCAGGATATCAGATCACGGTACTTATACTTATATTAACATTATTTTGGAGGGACATGCCATGACAAGAAAGTGTTATCGAACCACAAACCAAACAGATCATAAGACGAGCATTTTGCAAATCCTCCTAGAAGACATGCTTTTTTGAATATTTTTTGTAAATCCTACAAATTCGTTGATATTGTTTCTAAATGATAACATGTGGGTGATAGTGTGGGGACATAGTGGTGATAGCTCATAGTAATAGAAAACATAATATGAAAGCAAGAACCGTGTAATTACTGTCAAACTGTATAACGTAGAGAGAACAAACGCAGATACAGTGACATAATGACTGCAATCATCAAAAAACGATTAAGCAAATAGGGAAATAAGCATAATAAGGCGGGTTGACGCAAAGATTTGTGTAACCATGTTTAGTAACGTTTTGCTAACCATCTGCGTTATGGTCCAGATTGTGTATCACTGCAAATCTCCTTTCAACTGAAAGTGTAACGGGCAGTTGTGCGTTAATAGCATTCAAACACCATACAATTTCAATCTCCGTTGAAATCCGTCAGAATATCAAAATACCATAAAATTAACTTCATTTTGAACCTTATGACCTTTTTAATAGCATAGCTAACTTCCAAGATTTACTACAAGATAATCAAAAATAGAGCACGTAAGCACCGCTTAACTTAAAAGTTCATCAAAGCCTATCTAAATTAAGCTATTTCAGTATCTCGAAATCTACACCGGAAACAGATCCAAAAGAAATTGATTACTTCCAGCAATCATTCAAATCAGTGTCATACAGTCATAATCTTCACAACGAGGTTGCATAATATACGCCAGCGCAGCTATGACGTAACAGAAACCAGCGCGGCGAAAGTTACAACGGCAATTTCACTCGCCTCTCTGTCTTTCTCTTAGTTGGTTGTCTCTTTTGTGCAGTTTGGTTGTGGAGTTTGCTGTCTCGTTTCGTTTTTAACTAGTTCTGCATCTTTAACGCTTTAGTTTAAGAGTCAGTGAATTTGATTCACGTATAAAATTAATACGTACGATAATATTGTTAATCTGTAAAAGTAGAATCATAATCGGCATGTAGCAGTCTTCTATTGGGCAAAGAACTCTCTAGTTTCAAGATATTAGAATTGTTTCATATGGCTGCTGACTTATGCAAGATCACCTGATACCTGAGTTCCACCATATAATAACTCCTAGTACACTGTTCCTGAAAGTTTTCTGACTTTCCAGGACCATGTAAATAGGGGTCTTCAATGCATTCAATTTAACAAATCTATTACCGCAAAATGACAAATTGAATACGTTATCTATTACAACGAGTATCCCCGATCCTGGGGGAGCTTAGACTTATTATTGTGTTATAACAGAATGTAGGAAGTTTCGAAGGACTTTAAAAAGTTAAACCCTGACTTTGATACATGAGAAATTCCCGTTCTTTTTTCCTATTATAAGTATAAAACAGCGATGTTCCCGAATTTTAATACAATGTAGCCTTGAATTTCGCTAATAAGTTTACTTCAACTTTTATAACAACTTACTAAGACTGTGTCCTATAGCATTTTTCTTATTGTCTCTAATACGACGAAGACACTTTATTCATGTATTTTTTGTCGGCAGCACTTGAACAGCACAAAAATCACTGACACTAAACACTACACTAACTCGAATGGTTTTGTGATATTATTAACAAAATCTAACTCGTAATTTAAAACAACACAGTCTTCGTCACTACTTACACAACTTTCTGTTATATCGTTGTCTCCCTTTAATCATCTTCACGGTTCGCGTGGACCATTTTTTCGGTTTCGCACGCGCTCGAAGCCACTGCTGCTTATACTGTGGTACTACGTAATCGATTGTTTTCTCGCTTGTTTGATCGAGCCTCAGGGAAATATTATGATGATACAATGTTGAAGATATCAATTTCGTCGTAATTGCGCTCATAAGATGTTGTTATTAGTGTTCTGCTGATTGATATACTCATTTGAAAGAGTCGTTTATGATTTTATTTTATTGTATAGCTGCAAGGTTCGTCAATGTAATGAGATGTTTTATAAGAGTTAGAATAAGGTCGTTCAAAAATGCTTTGGGGTTTCTAGTTTCCTCATAGTCAGTGTTAAAAATTAGAGCTATTATTAACATCAAAAACGTAATTATTATAAAGACAAAGTATATTTGTGACAAAGTGTACCACACACTACCAGACAAACTATTTTAAGAGTTTTCCTCTAAGTTCAAAATCTAATTTTTTTTCAGTTAAACTTTTTTCAGGTCTTGTATTATTATTATTGTCATCATTTATTTTATCCTCTACTCTACTCTACCTACAGATGAGTGTATAAAACTTATATCACCTTTGAATTCAAGATGTGCAACTTTTTTTTTGTTGATTTTTGAGAATGAATCTCGAATAAATAATATACAGGCTGTTCGGCGGAACGTGCGCCACTGTCGTGCGTGACTCCAAGATGCCTTACAAATGTTATTACATACTTGCTACTAATTACTAGTTCATTTCCATTATTAGTGTTATGATGCCTGAAATGACTGTGTTCGACAATATCGGTTAAAATATGAGGAAATTTATGGGTTTCCTTTGCAAATGGACTACCGTTGGAATGAGCATGAACCAGAGAAGTTTTAAGAGCTTCGGAAAAACTGAATCGCTTTTAGTTTTTTTTTAAAACGGGTTTCATAGTTAATGAGATATTTATTTCTGTTCTCGACACTGTTACCTCATAATTATTTTATTTCTCATTTCCTATTTTAAATATTAATTTGAGTAGAAAAGGCATACGCTACAGATATATTAAAAAAAATATTGAACCCTTACATTTCTATAAACATAGTTATGTCAGCATAACAACCAACTTTCTGTAACTTGACAAAAAAAACCCAATAAAAACTTAAAAATAGCCGTGAGGCAGGAAGGGGCTAACTAGACTACCATAACGTTGCAAATGGTCCTACCTGCCTCCCCATACCGTATGGCACACGTTCCGCCAAACACCTTGTATAACGTTGGTAAAGTAGCTATTTTAAGGTATGTAAAATTAGAAGGGTTCTACAAATAAAATAAGAAGTTGCCTCCAATGTTTACGCTTTTCCACGCACGCGCACCCAAGGTTAGTATTGAAAGTAGACTTGCAAATGACGCTACTTTTACAACGGACGGGAAGGTAGAGATATAATAATATTCTTGTTTTGCATTCTTGAAACCTTTGGGTTGACTTCGTGGTCATTTTATAATATAATTATTTTAAAGTACAGAGTTTTAATTTATGGTCTCTCCGCGAGCCATGGAGAGGGCTATGCTTGAGTTTCTCTGAAGGTCAAGATTCTTAATAAAGATATCCGACGGAGAATCAAGGTGACCGACAAACTCGTAGATAGATAGATAGATAGATAGATAGATAGATAAATCTTTATTGAACACCACACAAATAAAAATCTTACAACTAAAACTTACAAAAAAAAAAGTGTCACTATGGGCGGTCTTATCGCTCAGAGCGATCTCTTCCAGACAACCGTGCACAGAAAGGAATAACGGAGATAATAGGGACATAGATCTAAGGATAAGAAGCTAAAGTGGCAGTGGGCTGGTCACATTTCCCGATGAACCGATAACCGTTGGGGTACACGAGTTCTCGTGTGGTGACCACGTTTAGGCAAACGTAGTGTAAGACGCCGTGTGGCCAGGTGGAGTGACGACATGCACAAAAGTGGCTGGATGAAAATGGATGAAGAGAGCAGAAGACCGAGCTCAGGGGCGTGCATTAGAGAGGCCTACGTCCTCCCAAATGCTTGCCTATATCTGTTCAGCAGTGGACAGATATAGGCTGATGATGGTTATGATGAAAGTATAGGGGATCAATTGTGTGAGAAACATAGAAATGTCAGCCATTGCCCGAGAATTATCAATACGACCAAACTAACAGAGCATTATTGTATCAATAGGCCTCATCCCATCTATTGCCTTAAAATGGTCTGGTTGTGGTAATTTAGTATCTAGTAAGTAGAAAATATGATTCCACGTTGTCAAACAGTAACAGTACAAGGCAATAGACGGGAATTAGAAATCTGATGATACTCGTAAAAATTGGTGCTGAAACCCGGATCAGTTATAAGCTTTAAATGAGAGGAGCTTACTACTTTACCTTGTACAACAACGTTACGTTTTTACGTTATACAAGGTGTTTGGCGGAACGTGTGCCATACGGTATGGGGAGGCAGGTAGGACCATTTGGTGAGACTTTTTGTGACACCTGTCTGTCTACATGTTGGCATTAATAAATGAAATGAAATGAAATGGAGTTTATGTCTAGACAGGAGTACAGGCTAAGTTGACGAAAACCGTTCAAAAAAATTAACTAACAACGCTTCAAAACGCTTCCACTATTATTAGAAAAAAAAAAGTTTATGTAACATTGGATCAAGTGGATTCAAGTTGCATACAACCCTAAATTCTAAGTTAGAAAGTATTTTTAATTTTCTTCTCAAACATTGTAGATATTAATCACTGGCACTAAATTACACTGACCATATAAAGCGAAGAAAGACTCACTTTTACTTATAACCCAAGGCCGTAAAAGTTCACTTTAGTACCATATCTATTTCTAGTCTACATCTCCATACAAGAGGCGTTTTACCGCGGCCTAGATAGCCCAGTCTCTCGCTTTATTTCCAAGTTTTGGCCGAATGCGAACGTCCAAGGTCGTTAGAAAGTGAACTGGCAAAGTTGGCGAACATACCACCAGATATCCGTACAAACTGACGCCTAATCTTTGGTACAAACTAGGTATTGAGCGTACAAACTTGCAGATAATCTGCGGTGGTACCCAGGTCTCGCGTTTAGTAACTAGGACCTTAACTGGGGTGCTAAGGAAGTAACTGTTTGGTAAGCTGCGGTGCCGGAGCGACGCACTTTCGTCAGGCAAGGCTATGCGGTACTTTATGTCTATCCTTATCTAAGTATCTGCATAATCCTGATCAGATGCCGTTTAAAGTTTCCGTTGGGCTATATTCAAACAGCTTTGTCTGCTACGAATAAATAATAAATAATTACTTATTCGTAGTTTGTCTGTATCTTACAAGACCTATCAGTAAAATAGTAAATGTTAAGTGGGATAACAGATTTGTAGTTCTATTCTCAGCCTCACTCAAGAGTGTTCATAATATTGTTTCATCAATTCGGAAAAGCTCCTTGTGCTAACTTGAGGACTGAGCCTGATTGAAACTGGAGAAATGCATATTTTTTCTGAAAGCATTCGTCAAAATTTGTAATTTTAGAAAAGCATAAATAAAAATCTTACAACTAAAACTATACATTATACATGACATAAGTTAAAACACTAAAAATCTGACTACGGTCGGGTAAAAAACAGGGTATATGACACTCTTGCGAAAACCAACTTGATATTTTAAACAGATAGTCCTTCATTTGCTTCGCCTTAGTCGGGTAAAAAAAATAGCCTTTGCCACTCTATCAATGAAGATGAATCGATTGATACCTTGCTTGTCAAAATCGGATTAAGTTTTTAGTTAGAACACATAATACTTCCTTTACTTCACCGTAAACGGCTAAAAAAATAACCTGTGACACTATACCTGAAAACGAATCGATAATACCTCGTTTGTCTAAATAGGACCAATACGAGCGACGCCATGGTGGAACATCCCACTTACCCATACACATATGTACTAGTACATAGACTGTTAAACTCATTACCCTTCCCTTGCTTCGCTGTAACTCGGGTAAAAATACTGCCACATCCTATTTATTTATAGAAATTAATTATTTATTTCAGAATAACTTCCTATTATTGTAGTTTGATAGAGATATCTGAGTTGGTAAAGCTTTTTAACCGACTTCAAAAAAGAACAGTTTAACTGTAATTGACTGTATGTTTTTTGAATGTATGGTACCTCTTTTCTCCTGGATTTCTTTACCGATTTCGATGAATCAAATTTTTAAAAGATTTTATTTTACTTGCAGTGTTTGTATGTATGTAAGTATGTTTGTGTAGGTCAAATCTTGCAAGCTGAATTAGAACCACTTCCTCTTATCCTACAGAGTTGATTTTTTACTTGTTGGTTCAGTTCCGATGACAATCTTTTTTATGGTAAGCATGAATGACATCTAGGATAAGCTGCAGATAAAGGAACTCATCAACGATCAACAGCAAAGACACGAAATTTTGTATATGCATTTAAATGTGATAGCTTGTTCTATGTTTCACCGTGACACGGCTTCTGCATATAAGCTTTTTATTATCGTTTTTCAATTAACTTATTTAATTAAAAGGGAGTTAAAGACAAAATTATTAAACTGGTTAAGTACTTAGTTTGAAGTAAATCTATTTAAAGTCGATTTTTTGAATCAAATAATTAATCCCAAAAAGAAGCTTGTTATTGTACGAAATTAAGCCCACATACAGACATACTACTCTACTTACTCTTGTCTAAGGTATCGCCAAGCGTAGGGCGTGATCCAAGGGCACGGAATTCAGAGATACCAACGGAAACTGAAAATTGGAGAATAAAGTATTCATTCAGTAAAAGTTGATAAATTTACTGTTTTGAAACTAAGGTATTTAAATCTGCTGTCGAACTTAACGCGCGTGCTTCATCATACAGCGCCCTCCCTCCAGATCACTGTCTTAAAGCTAGCCTCCATAATATGGAAATTTCTAATTTTATCAATATTAGTAAACTTACAATTAAATTTAATTCAATGTGTTTATGATCCTCTCTATGTGTATGGTGTATGTGAATGTGTGAGAGGGTGTCAGTTAGTGTAGAAGAAGAATCTCACATGCTTTAACGTATCGTTACATAGACATATAGACATAGACATAGCTTTATTTATGGTAAAAAACAAGTACACAAAATAAAAACATTGAAGAAATAATTTAGTACCTAAGTAGTAAGTTAAGTTTTTTGCCATAAGCCGGCCCCAACTCAGCATAATGCTGGTTAATAACAACCAGCGCTGATCTTCCGTTGGGAACGGCAGGTGACGTCACGCACGGAAATGTCACATAAAATAAAAAAATTACAATAATAAAAATTACACATTAGGTACAAAAATACAATATAAAGTAAATAGGAATTGGAACAAACGAATTAATATATAAATTGGCAACACTGTTCCACACAAAAACTAAAATATGAATTGAGTGTCTCCTATATAGTCTGTGGAAGTGAGGCATATTCCATATATCTTAAATTGTCTGAGGTATTAATGTGCTCACAATAGGTATTATAGTTTAAACCCACATAGGGTTTAAACATTCTGGTTCTTTAAAAACGACACAAGCTTATGTTATCAAATCTTCCATTAAAATCTTCTGTATTTATAATAAAGCAACAGAAACAAAAAAGTATGCAATAAGAAGATAATTAAAAATGGTCTGGGGTACTTAAAATAAGCTACTGAATAAGAAAACAACATTTTAAAAATTCGTGTATGTCTGTATGTTTGTTCGTGCATCACGTAAAAATTACTAGACCGACTGCGGTAAGGTTTTCACTGTTGGATAGTTTAAGATTTTACTTAAAAACTGGTGTACTTGGTATCTGAGTAGAGGCCGAGCAATCGATAAAAACTTTTTGACGGCTGAACGAATTTTGATCAAATGTTGGTATATTGGTAGTTTAGGTCTTGGGAAAGAACATGGAGTACTTTTAACCTAGAAAAATGACCACGCGTGCAAAGCCACGGGTAGTAATGAATAAATACTGTCCTCAAAGATACAGACTGCAACATTGCAGGACCTTGTATTTTTTTGATCATCGATTCGCAGAAAAATAATATTAAACCGGTAACATATTTATCCATATATATTAGAAGCATCATATTGTAAAAGGACTTTTCCCGTTTTCTAAACGAATGAGGTCATCAGATCGACTTGTGAAATTTTGTATTTTTGAGCAATGCTAAATCACTAAAACGTCAGGTTGGGGCAAAATAATTGAACATAGTGGGTAGGTACCTTTCTTTTTGTAGATAGAAGCTTTTTAGAACAAACAAGTATATTATGAAAAAAAAGCATTTTTTTGGGTTTTTGATAGTCAGCCTTCATTCATTTTTTAAACAAGTTGATATCAATTTTTTTTCAACTTCAACTTCAGGTCCTATCTTGTATGGAGTACTGCTGCCACCTCTGGGACAGTTCTGCCAAGTATCAGCTCGAGGCTTTGAATTCAATTGAGAGACGTGCTATGAGGCTTATTGGGGATGACACTCTGGTAAAGAGTAAGCTTCAAAGTCTGGCGCATCGACGTTAGGTCACAAACCTGTCGGTATTCTACAGATTGCACTATGGAGAGTGTGCACAAGAACTGCACAATCTGATTCCCCCATCGACTTTCCATCACCGTATGACTAGACGATCGGCAAAGCGCCACCCTTTTATGGTTGAAATACCTCGCATAAGAACGAAGCGTTACGCTTCTTCATTTATTATAAGAACTGCGAAGGAGTGGAATGCTTTGCCCTCATCAGTGTTTCCGGTAAAATATAACACATGTGTGTTCAAGTCAAGAGTGAATAGGTATCTACTAGGCAAGCGTGCTAAACGTTCGACCGCATCATCGCTTTCCATCAGGTGAGATCATGGTCAAACAATTGCCTATACCGTAATAAAAAACGTAAAAAATAATAGGGAAATCTTTAACCAAAGTCTAATCGTAAAATTACGTAATTCTCAAAAAAAAAAGTTTACAGTACATGAAAAATTACAACAACAAAAAAAATAAGATTTTTACGAATCCCATAACAAACTTCCTGCGCCACGTTGCATCCACATTTGCCTTGTTTTCCCATGTTTATTTTCCCAGCATAAAAGTATCATTTGTTGGCATCTGTTTACACTATTAACTTGATCAAAATCGTTTCAGACGTTTGAGTGTGAAAATCAGGCAAACAGACAATGGTTCATGTACCAATATATATAATTTTGTCCGAGCAACGCAAGCAAGAACTCCAATTAATTGAACTTGGACAAATAGCCGTTCATGTACGAGTATGTATGCAAAATTTCATTCGATACTTTTTCTTTTCAAAAATTACGTTATTTTCGGTACTGTTTACATTTTTCTACTCAACGGGTTAAGTTTTATCTCTAAAATAAATCTCACAGCAAGAAAATATAGTTTATTATTTATGGCTTAGACAAAATTTACCTAACTACATTATTAGCCTGCCAATAAAATAAATAACTTTTACATCTCTCATATTCGGTAAGTAGGTCCTTATTACCCCCAAATGAGGCTTGTAGGTGACCAATTAGCGCTCTAGGGTAATAATGTAGCTAGAAAAGCCCTAGGGCGGTAAGTAATTAAAAAAAAAAAACTTCACTCTTTAAAAAAGTTCGCGTACATCTAACCATCATACTGGCAATAGACATCATGCATTCAGCCCAATGACAAAAGAGATCGCTTCGCTATTCAGCCTTGTCTTCGTATGAGTGTAGTAGTCATCAATTTTAAATATCGAACGGAGAAGCTCAATTTCGTTTTTGAAAAAAAAATTTTTAAAAATGATGAAAAAAGGCGGGAATAGAAAACTTTTACTTTAAATATTGTTTGTTTTTGGGTTTTTTATAATTACGTGCTAATTAGGAAAAAACATGAGTTCTGCAAGTGATGAAGATATAAGCTGCACTCCCGATTCAATGAAAATGGAAGCTGAAGCAGCAATTAACAATATTTTGCCTGGAAGTTCTAAAGAGAGATATTTGAAAACTTACGAGTTTATGAAGTGGCGAAAAGAAAAACGAGTAAAGTCTTTATCTGAGACTGTATTCTTAACATACTTTAGTGAGCTATCAAAAAAGCTGCAGCCTCTAGTTTGTGGTGCATTTATTCAATGTTAAAAGCAACTATGAGTACTAAACACGACATCAATATCAAGAACTTTTCAAAATTATCATCTTTTCTAAAAAGACAATCAGCTGGGCACAAAAGCAAAAAGTCAAAGGTTTTTACAGCGCAAGACGTGAAAACATTCATAAATGAAGCCCCTGATGACATATATTTAGCTGTTAAGGTACGTAAAATAACAAATCACATAATGGTAATACTTCATCATTTATCTTTTAAATTCTTACAATCCTATAAAACATACTTACTTATTTTTATATTTCGCTTGTTTTAGGTGGTTCTTATCTTCGGTATAACATGCGCACGCATGTTATATTTGTCAAATATTGAATTGACAAATATAACAATAGAGAACATAGAACAACAGGGTCAGTTGTTAGTAATTAAACTACCGAACACAAAAACTAAAATTGACCGAACATTTGTAGTTCCTCAAGAATTCTCTAAATTCGTACAAAAATACAGAAATCTTCGTCATGAAAATGTAAACACCAACCGATTTTTTTTGAAGTACCACCAAGGCAAATGCTACAAACAAGTTATTGGAAAAAATACCATCAGAAGTAAATCGCAAGTTATTTAAAGTTAGATAACCCGGAATTGTACACAGGTCATTGCTTCCGGAGAACATCGGCTACACTTTTAGCCGATGCTGGGGCTAACTTAACCACTATAAAAAGGCACGGTGGGTGGAAATCCAGCAAGGTGGCTGAAGGTTACATCGAAGATTCCATACAAAATAAAAGTAAAATTACCAACCAAATAACGGAAACTATTCAGCTTTCAAAAAATGAAACTCAAGAGATCTTTCTCAAGAGATGATCCGCAACCATCAACTTCTGCTGAAGAAAGCTTCATCCCGTCAGATTTTGTCCATGACCAACAAATATTACAATCTCAAACTATTAATATACCCAAAAAACACCTGTCCCTAAAATTTGAAAATTGTTCTCATTTCACTATAAATTTTAACTAATAAAATGTTTTATTCTTGTAATGCCGGTTTTTTTCTACTTACCTCATAATCGAGATGTAAAGCAGAGTAGTTAGCTCGGGTGTAAGCATCAATTGCACCCTCGAACTATAGGCGCCCTCGATGCGCTCGTGCGCCTAAATATCTCGGGCTGCAATTGATGCCTTACAGCCCTTGGCTACTAATCTACTATTGAGACATTCGTCATTTAGTTCCGAGCTAAATTGTGTGTTCAAACAGCGCTCGCGATATTCAATCTTGTTACGCAGGCACTTCAGTGCTTATTGCGGGTAGTGGGTCGCAGAGTGTAGGGTGCCTACCCTACACTCTGCGGCAGGGGAGTGCGGAGTGGGAAAATGTAACCTTGGAGCCTGGTCTTAAGCTGTCGGTCTCGTCTATTATTGCTTAATAGCAGTTGTTAAGCCACGCCAGAGGCCCACTGGCGGTTTGTCAGGACAAACTCTGGCACCACAGGCCATCACTATCTCATATGAAAAGCAAAATAACTTTAATCCAATTTTCATGAAATTTACTAAATAGATAGGTAATAATCGAATTATTAAGTTCGTATGTGAGCCAAATTAGTCCGGGGCTAATTAATTGTTAAGATATGACCAGCAACAAGATCGGCAATAAAACAATAACAATATCGCTATATGTATGCGTTATATTTTGTTGCCAATATCACTGTGGATATTGTTAACATCGCGGCACTTTCCGATTGGCACTGAACCGAGGCGAATGGATGCCTCAAGAGAGACCTATACCTAAAGAGGAGAAAGTCTGTGGATGATGAAGATGATTAAGTTGAGATTTAAATGTCTCAGTTCGGGACGAACTATAGTGACAATTCTTCATCATCATCATCATCATCACTACGGACTAGGACGTCCGTTACTACGTTTGCCTAAACTCGGTCTCCACTCCAGAACTCGTCTACTTCGATAGATCTGACCAGTCCATTGCCACTTCAGCTTGCTAATTCTTAGTAGAGATAGTGACTGTTATTCCTAGTAACTCATGAACCTAATCAAGCTTTGGGCGGGTTACAGACCAATAGCTTAGTTAGCTTAGCTTATCTCACGTGTAGCTGAGCCTGATTTAAATACCACCACAAAATATCAAACAAAAGCCATGTAGTATGAGCCTCAGCTACGTGAGCTAAGCAAAACTAGATTATTGTAGCTTTTGGCCTCCAACCCGCTTCTAGTAGAGCTGTAGTTGGCTTAGCATAGCTTTGTGGTAGCTTAGCTTTTGGTCGGCAACTGGCTTAAACAATGGTGGCTTTCAATCAATTTTTTAAAGTAGAAATCATCATATATTATCAGATATAGGAAATGCTAACAGTTTTTAAATGCAGATATGGTGTAGAATAGGTTCTCATTCAGTCTTCACTCTTAGATACTATCCCAGTAATTTCGGTTTATATTAAGCTGCACTTTCAAAAAGTTATACACAACTTGAAGTGTGCTTTTGTACACATAAAGCTTGTAAGGATCCACAACCAGTTGACTCACAAAAAACATCATTACATTTTCTGGTTTTAATATCTCCACTGACTTTTTCAAACCTTTTATGGCGTCCGTTCTCGTCAACATTATGTTAGGTATATCAATTCACCTCTAAAAGTTTGAAATACACTCAATGACTCACGCGCAGGTTACTATAACCTTTCCTTTTTATTTTAGGACCTAAATCACATCGCCGGAAGTGCCTTATCAGGATTCCTGACCGCCCTTTTTATTAGTAATTTCGTTTAGGTGTTTTAGTTCGTTTGGGATTCCCACTTGGTGTTGTGAAAGCATCTGAGGCTTTTCATTCAAAGTCACTAGTCATCGGAATTACATACCTACATTTGCAGAGTTTCAAATGGAAGTGATCACTAGAAGTGAAATTCAGGTCCTTAAATTCCATGACATAGTTACAAGTCGGCCTATTATGCGTTAATTCTATTATAATAGGTACTAGCTTTCCCGCCCGCGTCTTCGTCTGTGCGGACTACTGTTTATCACGAAAAAAAGCATCCTATGTTCTTCTAGGATATTAAGAACCAATGCAAAAGTAGGTATAGCACCGTTTTATAAGGTCAATGTATAGCTCCAATGCTCTTGATATTTTTTGACATACTTGTTATTTCGTTTCCATGGCAGCCGTTTCTTACAGCGATAAATCAACATTTTTCCTGTTTTTACATTTCCCGTGGAAACTTACAATTTTCCGGGATAAAAAGTATCCCATGTTTTATTACAGGATATAAGCTATCTGCATTCCAAATCTCGCCAAAATCCGTCCAGCCGTTATCGCGTGAAAGCTCCCCAAACAAACAAAAAACAAATAAACAAACAAACGAACAGACAACGTTTCACTTTTATATATTGGTATGGATTATTCGTGCACAGCTAGTAAATAACAAATGCCACGTTTATTAGCTGTTCTCAGAAGTATTATTATTCTAAGTAGCACAACTTTTCCTCCATCGCAAAAATATTAAAAAGAAAACGAAACAAACCAAGACACCTTACGGATAAACAAAAACAAGAATGTGGTATTTAAGAATATACTACGAAGTATAGGTAGATGATTTACGAGAAATTTAAGCATAGTATACGTTATAAAAAATGGCCAGACAATTCGTAGGACATCAGTAAATTCGTAACAATTATTATCAGAAACCTAGACTCAAAACAAATTAAAAAGTCATTAACGTATATAATCACATATCTTCAGAAAAACCTTAAAGTTTCACATAAATCATTTTTACGACTTTAAAACTAGTGGCTCTGTGAGCTGTAGACCTCGCGAGCACAAACTTTTTTGCAAACAATCTACGAGTACCGGTGCACAGTATCGCCATCTAGTTACCTTATTGTAAAAATAGCATTAATAACCAAGGCGCACCATCAATCCCTACCTAGTAGGTAAAGGGCTGATTCACAGGTAAAAATTTAAAAGTGAGCAATTTACTGCATTTTGAGGCGCTATTTTGCTCATTACGCCGAAGATCCTCATCAGATCTTCACCAAAATTTTATATTAAAAAAGAACCATTGAAATCGGGTCTAATAAGGTAGAGAGAAGTATTCAATAGCTCTTTTTTTACTCTTTTTAGGGGAAAGTACCCCCAAATCAAAAATCCCCCGACGACTAAAAAATTCTAAAAATTAATTTAACTTGTATACCAAGTTTCGTCTAGATTGGTTGAGAAATGCGACCTGTAGAGGAGAACAGTTGGTCATACCATTCAGACATTTTTTGCCAAGCTGAAACAGAGACGTTTCGCTCGCGCTTCGCGCTCTCTAGGGCAATTGGTAACTTATTGCGAATACGACTGAACTAACACGTATGTAATACCTAAGAATCTCCTCATTTTAAGCCACGAACAAAAAGCAATTAACACGACGAATCAAATTGAATTATCCATTGAATAACATAATTCAGAGATAAAAGGACGCTGCCAAACTACCTACACATGATGGTGCCCTTAAATATGTTCTCACGCAACAACTTTGCCGCAATAAAGTGACCACACAACTGTGGCAATTTTGAAGAGATTGTTGAACTTTTTTGTTGTGATAAAGTTTTGTATTGTGTATGTATTTCTGAGCATATATTTACAATGCACGATGGCCTAGATGCAGCGCATCAGTTCAAAGTTCGCTACACAGCCTTCGCTGGGTATCCAATCAACTATCTAATGAACCAAGCGAAATAAATTACGTTCAATGTTGTGTTCGAGCTTTGTAAATTTATCGATGGGAATAATAAAAGGGAATATGTCTGATATATTATATTGGACTAAAGCACAAATAAAAAATATCTACGAGTATGTACACCCATCGATATTAATTATTTGTGGAATGCGGTGTATTGAAGAAGATAAAACATATAGCGCTAATAGTAATATTGAAAAGCAATTAAATGTAAACATACAGATTTGCAACATTATTTAAATGTATTAGAACTAACTCGAAACACAATTATTATTTTTATTGCATATATACACATAATAGAGCACTTTTGTAAATCAAAATCTTAAATGTCTCCTGGGCCTGCAGTCTCGACATCGACAGCGATTGCTTTACAACCGAAATCAGTCGCAAAGTCCGATTATAACGATATTTGGTAATCTCTGCCAAATATCGATGTCAATCATGATCATTCTCAGTACAAATACCGATGAAAATCGATATATTTTGTGAATAAATGTCAAACCTAACAGTTGTCATCGGTATGTACCGAATTCGGTTGTAAAGCAATCACTATCGATATGTCGAGACTGCAGGTCCAGATCAAGGAAAAAAATTATTATTATTAATAATAAAACGAATCAATAAATAAGGTAGACTTTAATTGTATTTGAAACAAATGTTTTCAAAATTCTGTTCATATAAATATCATCCGATTTTGTTAAACATTACAAACATTTTGCATGATGGTTGGTTATACATTTTTACACAATTTAATATTATACGTCGTGGCAATATCGTAGAATTGATCACTTCATGATGTGACCGATAATTTCATGAAATGGCTCTAATTCATTGAATGACCAGCTAAAACTGACCATATCGTTTAAACAACAACGTTTAATATGTCAATCCACGTTTGGCCATATCATTAATGTAGGGTTACAGAATAAATATTGGGTGGGGTTTCCATGATACCAATGCGAGAGCTCGCTACGCTTCGCTGCCGCCTTCGCCTTCTAAACTATACTGGCCAAGACGGGCTTCCGCCTAACACCTCTAACGGTAGATAATGTAACTATTTTGCGATATGATCACTAATGTGTGATCATATCATGAAGTAGACGGGCATTTAGTTCTTCATATCGAAAAAAAACGCTGATTATTCATTCATCTATCCAAACCATTTCACGCTAGCCGATAATTTCATGAAATAGAACCATTTCATGAAATAGAACCATTTCATGAAATAGAACCATTTCATGAAATAGAACCATTTCATGAAATAGAACCATTTCATGAAATAGAACCATTTCATGGTGTGGCCAACCATTTCAAGAAGTACGACATATACGACACGACATTATATTACCTACATAAATAAGCAGTAAGTAAAAAGTATGTTCAAATAAGATAATTAAAATAAAATTGGTATAGAGGACTAATGAACAAGAATATATATTTTAATGGTGTCTTTGTCAGTCTGTTTGTCTGTCTGTCGTTTTGTATTTTTGCAATCACGTAAAAAGTACTGGACCGATTGATAGCAGTTTTCACTAGGTATTGGTAAGACAATTATTTTTTTCTTTAATTGTGGTGTACCTTGTATCTCAATCTGATAAGTAGAGACTGAGCAATCGATAAAACTCTATACGACTTAAATATACGTACGTAGTTATTGTATTATAGGTACTTTTAATCCTGGAAAAACAAGTAGGTTACTTTTAACCTAGATAAATTTCCACACGGGCAAAGCCTCGGGAACAGCTAGTATTAGCATAATTTTGAACATATCTACGCACATGTTTTTGCAAAAATATAGATAATAAATTAATTATATCTAACCTGTAGTCGAAGATAAACACGCAATGACAATCTTGAGTTTTAACAATCACAGAGTCTTGTTATGCTGCTATTATTATATCGGAGCTCAAGTAAGCCAGCAATCATTTTCAAAGCACTTTATGTAGTCATTAACAAAATTTGTGGATAATAATACAGCTGCCACTGGCAGGTATGATGACCTTAATTTGGGTCTCTGGGTATGAAAATATAATGGCACTCTTTTAGTAAATAATACCATATTTTCGTCACAGTTTAATAAGTTGTATCGCTTAATTTCAAACTCAGTTAACTCTACTATGGAGTACTAGCTGCGCCCCGCGGTTTTACCCGTGGGCAATGATGACTTATTCCAGGACTTAAAGTTTCTATACAACCTGTAACATAATTACCTATTAATTACGGGGCGGGGTATTCCAAACGTCATGGCGAACCACTGTAGTTTTAAGAATTTTGAGATTTCGAAGTTTTTCATTAATTTACTTAAGAAGCTTTCTCTAACAACACTGTACATCAAACCCTATCAGCACAGAATAAATAATAGTACTAGTAGTCAGCTGGGAAAGAACGATAAAAGTCTTGACCTTGAATTTGTGCAAGACTGTTTAATAAGTCTGGTTTGACAGACCTCGCGCATCGGAGCCTACTGCACTGTGGTCTAAAATCTAAACGTCAAAATGAAACCACGAATTTTGTTTTTTACTTTGTAAAATGTGAATATTTTATTTAAATTATAGATCAGTTTCAATTTTTACACAGTTGTTACATAACATTGTCGTTTTCTAAGCATCCAGTGGTTTCTTCAAATAAAGTAACACTGCTTACAACAATTGAGATAGTAGGCTGGCTCGCCCCACATCTACTCGGACTGGTGACAGTCTCCACAACGGGGGTCTTTCCACCAGCGCACAATTTCGAGGTGAGGCTTTGTAACTTGAACCCGCAGATGGAGCAGTATGTGTTTACCTACTTTTTTGTTCGACTTGATAAATAGTAAACAAACATTTAGGGATGACGCAAATTTCAAATTTTTACTTTTGTATGGGAATTTTAAATACGATGTATTCAACCATTGCACACGTAAACGAATGTACATGTTTGATCGAAACAAACCTTATAAGGCTATTCAGTGACTCATTGTATACCAAATTTTATCAAAATCCATTTAGCCGTTAGAGCATGAAGAAGTAACTAAAATACACACACAGACATATATACATACAAACTTTCGCCTTTAGATTAGTGTGATGAATAGAATAGTTTATTATCTTAAATTGTACTCACATATATTTCATCAATAATGCTTATAAAAACCAATGGCACATTTCTATGGACTTGTCTGAACATTTGTTTGAAATCATAATACTTATTACAAATTCAACACTTTCTCATATAACATAATAATCATTACTACAAATAAGAAACAAACAGAGATGCTGTGTCCAGTCTCTTATAGGAATTCATAATAGTATAATTTTTAAATATAACCTTAGTCCCAATTCAATTCATCATCATCATTATCATTTCAGCCTTTAGAAGTCCACTGCTGAACATAGGCCTCCCCCACAAAGCACCACGACGAACGGTCTTGTGACGCCTCCATCCACCGACTCCTTGCGATGGATACAATGTCGTCCATCCAGCGTGTGGGGTTCTCCCTATACACTTCGCTTGCTTGTTTGTGGTCGCCATTCGAGAACCTTTATCCCCCAGCGGTTGTAGGCTCTGCGAACTATATGGCCTGCCTATTGTCACTTCAACTTGCAAATTTTGAGAGCTAGTCGATAATCTTGTTTTTTCTACGGATTTCCTCGTTACGGATCTTATCACGTAGTGAAACTCCGAGCAATTAAAATAGATTCAATTAAAACAGTAAAATAACAAAATAATAAATTAGCAGTAAAGGGGCTTTGTCAAAAATAAAAATTTGTGGAGTTACTGAGTTAGAAGTTAGGCAACACAAATATATCGTTTTAAGATTATCACATAACTACCAAAGAGTATACAAATACTACGTAAGAATAACTACCTCCGCGCGGACTACAGTTTATCGCGAATAAAAGCATCAAATGTTCATCTAGGATATTAAAAACCAATGCAAAAGTATAGTAACAACGCTTTTGATGCTTTTTGATAGACTTGTATTAATTACGGTTGTAAGGAACGGAATGAAACATAAAACGTTTCATTCCGTTCCTTACAGCGAGTATTCATAATTTTCCAGTTTTCCCGTGCCAACTTGCCATTTTCCCGGATAAAAAGTATCCTATGTTGGTATCTATATTTTAACGTACCTATGTACAAAGATTCATTGAAATCGGACCAGCCGTTTTGGCATGAAAGCTCCTCAAACAATTAAACAAACATATAACATATCACTTTGTATTGGTGTGGATCTATTCAGTTTAGGTAATTGATGTCATCTCAAACCTTTTTCTGCAGAATTTCCATCCATAATTCAACGATACATGGTTTGGAGTGAAACACTGTCATAGAATGACACTGTACAAGTAGAACAGCTAACCATAGAACAGAGACTGGGAATTATTATCGTTGTTTATTGTCTTATCTATACCTGCAGCATCCATCAGCATCCTTAACACAACTGGCTGAAATTAACATAATTCAAATACAAAAGAAAACAGCCCATGTGGCGCATCCGACTGACCTCTCGATGAAGTGACTGTTACCTCATCTGTGTCCATGGGTGTAATTTCGCAAAACCATGGCCTGCGAGCCTTATTGCTTATGGTTAAGTTAGTAATTTATATTGAGGCAGTAGCAAAGCTTTATATTACTGGCGTTATTAGACGAGCTGGGATTTACGTACATAAAGGAAAGTTTGCAATAAACCTGTGGTTTGTGAAAAAAATATAAGTTAGTTGAATAGATAGATATACGCTCCCAATAGTGTCACTTTTATAACATGGAAATCATTTTAAAATAGATAACATTGCTCTTTACTTTTTATTGGTCTCCAAGTTTGTACACGACTGCCCAAAAATAGTAGTGTAATGTTTTTTGGATTCATGTATGTTTGTATGTGTGTAGCACAAGTATTTTTATTTTTTTATAAATCAAAAAAATAGTTATACCAGTTTAGTTTTAAAGTTATGGTGGAATAAAGAAACTCACATATATACTATATGAGTTTATTTATTCCACGATAACTTTCAAATGCCTGAACAGGTTTGGTTGTTTGGGGTATCGTTAGAATCCCGAGTGACATAGGCTATATTATTTGTTTAATTTCTGGTGCCATTATGAAAGGCAAAAAAAAATGATATATGAGTTTTACAATATGGGTTTTAAATTTAAAGCCTTGATAAGCACATTACAATAATATATAATTTATTGGCATAACTCAAAACTTGTCACTAAAAAGTATTAAATAAAAGTATAAAATAAAAAACAGGGCAGTCGTTTTTTTTTATTTTTTTTTTTTTATTTTCATCTCTTTTCCTTCAAATTAGAACCAATGCAGAGCTTTTAAGTGGAGATCACTACTTGTGGGAAAATCAGATGGAGAAAAGAAATTAAATAAGAAAATAATTTTTGAAATCGATCCACAATTGCCGGAGATATCGCGTAATGTATATTATATCTCCGATACAAAAAAACATACGGGTTGAATTGAGAACCTCCTCTTGAATTCGGTTGAAAACCAGAATCCCAATAGAATCCCAAAGTGTACCCCTTTGGGATTCTATTGGGATTCTATTGGAGTCCTATGTACTAAGGCAGGCTGTTGTTGATGATGATGACAATAATGATGAATCCTTCAGATTTTCAAAAGATCATAGATTATTGGGTGCCTGGCCCAGATTCTCAAGCACGTCTTGTTTAAACCATTCCTACGTAGATGCTCTTCTGATTTGCTATCGTCGACTACAATGAGAATGACACCATCATATTATGATAGTCATCAAGCATCATCAAATTTCCCAGTAACCGTGTGCCAGTGTGTGTGTCCAAATTGTTTATCTCGTAGGTACTAACCTCTTAGTCTGTCTTTATAGCCCCATAGTTTTGCAAGCGGCCACAATGGCTGCAGTGAACTACCTGCATGATTGTGAAATTTTGTCACATTGTTGCTATTTTAACGTTTGTGTGAATATGGCTAAATAGGTCTAAAAGGTGGGGCGGGGATGATGTACCTAGATGTGTATTGTAGTAATAAAGTGCGCACTTTTTGAGGTAATTATTTCTTGGGTTTACCTGCTAAACCTATTTACATATTTTATGAGGGCCTAAACAAATTAAAGAGACCCAACTACGAAATCAAACGGTCGTGGGTTCGAAACCCGCAACGTGCAATCATTTGTGTGATGAGCAGAAATGATTGTTTCCGAGTCATGGATATAATATTTGTATCTAGTATCGATGTACCTATGTTTATCCGTTGTCTAGTGCCCATAGTAAAGGATATCCTAGTTCGCGGCTAGGTAAATGATGTGAATTGTCCCGAATATATTTATATTTATTTATTTAAACACCAGCAAAGGCAAATATTTGAAGGTAACTCAGATTTTAGTTACAAATCAAATTTAAAACGTATAAGTTACATTAATTTACTGATTTATAATGTACTAAATTGGAAAACCATAAAGAATTCCTATTACTTTAGGCAAAATTCATCATAAAACCATAAAGAATCCCTATTACTTTAGGCAAAATACATCATAAAACCATAAACAATTCCTATTACTTTAGGCAAAATTCATCTTAAAACCATACACTATTCCTATTACTTTAGGCAAAAATCATCATACAACCACAAATAATCTCTAGGCTACATCTATACTTATAAATAAGCAATAGAAACGAAACAGTTTGTACAAAGAAGATAATTGAAGAAAAAATGGTCTAGGGTACTTAAAATACCTACTGAACAAGAATATATAATATTCTAAATTCATATCTGTCTGTTTGTTTGTCTGTATGTATGTTTGCTCACGCAAAAACAAAAACAAAAACTACTGGACCAATTTCAATGCGGTTTTAACTGTTGAATAGATTAGGGTTTGGTGTATTTGGTATCTTAATCCAATGAGTAGAAGCCGAGCAAACGATAAAAATATTTTTGACGGTAGAAAAAAAAATGTTGAAATGTATTATTATATTGTACTTTATAGGTACTTTTCCTTGAATAACAAGTATGGGCTACTTTTAAATGAAACGCGAGCAAGGCCGTGGGTATATCTAGTTCATCTTAAAACTCACTTTGCTTAGTTTCATGAAATGGCACTTACGACTATTTAATGTTGGGAATTTGCCGAATGCTGTTCTTTCTTGTTATGCCTACCCTCACAGTAGCTTCGGTAATATTTTTTTTTCAATTATTATTCCTAATATTTTAAATTTTATTTACATACTAGCAGTGCCTGTGGCTTTGCCCGCGTGGTCATTTCTTGGGGTTATGGTCACCCTATGTGCTATTCCATCTATGTGTTATATGTATTATTTTAAAAATACCAATTCTTCAGTCTTTTATTTTATATTGCTTGTCTTCTACAAATCGGATTGAGATACCAAGTACACTAGCATTTAAGTCAAAACTTAAACAATCCAACAGTGAAAACCGCATTACAAACAGTGTAGAAGTTTTTACGTTATGCTCGAACAGAAAAATAGACACGATTTTAAAAAACGTTATATTCTTATTCCGTACCTAAATAGGAAAAAAACGTTGTCCGTCTATCTGTTAGTCTGTCTGTCCCTTTTTCTCAGGAACGCTTGGAGGTATGAAGTTGAATATAATCCGTTGACTTCTACTCATCGCATCGAGATACAAACTATACCAGAATTTAAGTTAAATCCTTAGCCATCCAATTGTGAATACTTCATTTCAATCGGTCCAGTAAACATCCAGACAAACAGACATGATTTAAAGATGTTATATTATTGTTCAACAGCTCATTTTAAGTCACCAAGACCTTATTTTAATAATTATCTTTTTGATTACTGACTTTTTGGTACTTATTGCTTTATTGCTGATATGCCGCGGTTCTGTCTGTCTGTAAAATGGGGTGGCCAGGTGGCGATACTACATATGTTTATATATCAACTAGCGATCCGCCCCAGCTTCGCACGGGTAGTAGTAGGTACTTTATTTGGACAAATAGAACAACAACAATTTCTTACACAAAATGTTTATGTTTATAGATTTTATACTCACGTACCGTTTCGTCTATAGTATTATTCTGTTTAACGCAAGGAGTTTGAATTACGGTTACTATTTCGTGTATTATTAGCATAGAGCATTTTCTACGTCAATGATTATTATATGTTCTGTGATTTCGTTTCCATGGCAACGTTCCATATACAAAGACCCGTATCTCCTTCTTAGTTTGTGATGTTACGTAGTATTTATATAGGTACTCTTTGGTTTGTGATACAAGGTAATCAAGTTTTTTTGCAAAATTTAATACCTCGTGTTTCATTATTGCAATTTTCGAAGGGAACACTATTTTTTTTAAAATAAAATCCTGCTAGTGTTACTTGCAGATAACTTAGCTTTCTTAATGTGAAAGAATTTTTAAAATCGGGTCTGTTTTTTTTGTGTTTATCCATTAAAAACAAACAAACAAACCAACAAACAAACAATCAAATCTTTCCTCTTTATAATATTAGTGTAGATCTGGAGAACTAGGCGAATATAATTATGATAGAACTTCACTTACAGGTAAGTTCTTTCAATCAATCATTATTCCAGGACCTATAGAGTACAAAAATACCAAATTTCGTTAGCTATCACATATTTTTTTCGATTTCTCGGTTTCTAGAAACAGGTACCTATCTCAGTTTTAAAGTCAAAACCTAAGCTATCTAACAGTGAAAACAACATCGCAATCGGTTTAGTAGTTTTTGCGTGACGTGCGAACAGACAGACAGTCCCGAATTAAAAAAAAAACTTGTCCAGGCAATGATGTTATATATAAACATCTCATTGTGTCCAGGAGGTTACTTTTATTCCCTAGGTTTTTTTAATTATCTCCTTTGTACAGACTTTTTGTTACAGTCGTTGTTTTTTAGTAAATCCAAGTGCAGTCAACTTGGTTAAAATGAATGTTAAAATCTTTTTAAAAGCAAAGATAAATGTAAGTGAGCAGATACACTTTTCGATATATAGCAACAGTATAGCAAGAATTATAATTAAAACCAAGTATGTATTACGTTGAGTACCCATACCAACAGACCCTGAAAATGTTAGCTGGTTAGGTGAAAAACCTAACCTTTTCCCCATTCCCGAGTACAATGCTCTCAAACAAGGTCAATTTCTTTATAAATAAACCAATGGTTTTTACAACAACACAAAACGTTACCTAAATGGAAGGTTTTTTCCTTATTTCACGGTACTGCCCAATCAATTAAAAAACCATTTGGCTCAGTTGACTAAAATAGATTAATGACAGTAATGACTTTGTTTCACTTTCGACACTTCATTTGTTTTAAATGAGAGCGTGACGTCATTGGATTAATTAGTTAACAGATAGAAGTTCAAAACCTAAAATCAGACTACGGTCGGGTAAAAAATTGCCTATGACGGAAAAAATTGTCTCTTGCGATGAAGACAAATCGATTGATACCTCGCTTGTCGAAATCGGATCAAGTTTTTATTTTCAACACATAACCCTTTCTTTGCCTTGCCGTAAACGGGTAAAATCATCATATCAATTTTAATAATATTAATATTGAGGTAAATTATAATGGACATAATATTGAAGGACCAAATAAGGTATCATTTTTGGGTTTAATCGTGGATAAAGAATTAAATTGGAAACCACAGATAGATAAAATATGTAAAAAAATAAACAGCTACGTTTATGTATTAAAACGTTTGCGGAAAACTTCAAATAAAGAGACTGCTCTATTAGCATACCATGGTTATATTGGTTCGCTCCTAAGATATGGATTGATTATTTGGGGACGTAGTACTGATTTTGCACGAGCTTTCATCGCCCAAAAAAAATGTATTCGAGCTATTTGTGGAGCAGCACCATTGGACTCATGTCGGCCACTTTTCAAAGAACTGAAAATTCTACCACTGCCATGTCAATATATTTACGACATATCATGTTTTTTTAGACAACACAGCTATATTTATACGAAGGCGAGTGACGTTTTTCCACGAAACACAAGGAACAGAGATAGATTGGTTGATAATTATGCCCATAGAACCGCACTATACAATAAAAGCAGTTACTCGATGTCTGTAAAAATGTATAATAGATTACCGCAGCACATAAAGGTACTGCCTTTTGCTAAATTTAAATATGAATTAAGAGCGTGGTTGCTGGATCACAATTTTTACTGTCTTAATGACTACTTAGATTCTAATTAGGCTTATTATTATTGTCATCATTGTAAATATAATTGCTATTTTTATCGCATGATGCATGTACTTATCAAATTATAATTTGTTACAATTTTTGCATGCCATTTAATTGGCGAAATGTGTCAGGTCTTTTCACTGTAAAACATCAATTTATATTAACTCACATTTGGAGCAAATAAAATATATTCTATTCTATTCTATTCTATTCTATTCTAAAAAATTGTCTATGATACTATGGATGAAGACAAATCAATTGATACCTCGCTTGTCGAAATCGGACCAAGATTTTATTTTGAACACCTAAGGGTTATGTGCACTTTGCATTACCGACGTGGAATAAAAAAAATGAGACTCTAAACCTAATGATCGACACCTCGCTTGTTAAGGTGAAACGTTTCTCTCAGCGCGCCAAATTCAAATTTTCTTGTGTTTTTACTTTTTCGGCTCTATTGCTCATCGTGGATTCATAGAAACTTATTTTGCGGCAATAAATAGGTTGCATCAAGAAATCCAACCAACCAAAATTAAGGTGAAAGCTAGTTTAAGTACATTTGTCAATAAACCAAAAATCAAGATGAATATACCTAAGCTTATTGACAATTGTAGCTAAACCAATATTATCTAGGTGATAATTTTAAGCATAATTTCTTGATACAACCTATTTATTGCCGCAAAATTAGTTTTCATGAACCCACGGTGAATAGAGCTGTAATTAACAAAAAACGCAAGAAAATTTGAATTTGGCGCGCTGAGCGAAACGTTGCACCAATAGGGGCGACGCTATTGTGGAACATCCACATAATCACATACATACGTACATAGACTGTTAAACTCTTCCCTTGTTTTGTTGTATTCGGGTAAAAAATATAGTTTCTGATGTTTAGTGGCTTCTTACATTTGTTGCTATAGGTTAACTTACATTCTATTCATGTTTTCATGAGGTGAATTATAGCGTCAGGTGTGCAAAAGTGTGCCTGGGTGAATACCACTTTTGCCAGTATGTAACCGTTATCAGTTCTCATGGGGCTGTCTCTTGGTTGCTCCAGCTTAACCTCATTGGCTACTGGATACAATTTCGCAGGTTACTCTAGCTATATGATGGCCTCACTGCGCAGTTCCTACACTTTTTTGTGCTTGCTTTTTATAACAATGTGGTTGGTAGTTGGTCTGCAGTCAATTTGTTTAGAATACTTTGCTGATCAGTACCGAATGCACAAAATTAGATGCTTACATTAGGTTCCGTTTTAAAAAGCTTCATGACCAGCAAAATTAGATGCTTACATTAGGTTCCGTTTTAAAAGGCTTTGTGGCCAGCAAAATTAGATGCTTACATTAGGTTCCGTTTTAAAAGGCTTTGTGGCCAGCAAAATTAGATGCTTACGTTAGGCTCCGTTTTAAAAGGCTTTGTGGCCAGCAAAATTAGATGCTTACATTAGGTTCCGTTTTAAAAAGCTTCGTGGCCAGCAAAATTAGATGCTTACATTAGGTTCCGTTTTAAAAGGCTTCGTGGCCTGCAAAATTAGATGCTTACATTAGGTTCCGTTTTAAAAAGCTTCGTGGCCTGCAAAATTAGATGCTTACATTAGGTTCCGTTTTAAAAGGCTTCGTGGCCAGCAAAATTAGATGCTTACATTGGGTTCCGTTTTAAAAGGCTTCGTGGCCAGCTAAATAAGATGCTTACATTAGGTTCCGTTTTAAAAGGTTTCGTGGCCAGCAAAATGATACTCTTAAATAAAAGCTAAGAAGGGCTCTCCTAAGCAAAGACAATAATACCTAAAATCGATTCTATGGTAGCTTTGTTTTGTCCTAGAAAATTTATAATGTTCTAAATAAATAGCACACATCGTCATGGTTTCCCCATCATGCCGTTGAATTGAATTGCCCTGTGGAAATCCCGCACAGTCCACTCGATCTCGATCTTTTCTGCCTTAAACCTGCAGAACGTGGAACGAGCTACCAGCAAGCTAATCCTTCAATGGATACAATGTATGGGGGTCTTCAAAAAAAAGGGTGACACATGGTAGATAATGCATTAACAGAGCTCCAGGTGTTATTATATTCTATCTATTCCATTCAGCGGAATGAGGTCAATTTTGGAGCTTGTTTATCACTCCAATACATAAGAAAGATAATTTTCTATGTGACTGTTTTCGGCAATCTAGTTCAAAATTTAGTTAAATTTAAAATATATGTTTTCGCTAATAATATTATACAGATAAATAACAAAGTTACCTAAACATTTCTCTTACTTCGTGTTTTTACGAGAAAGACAGCTTTAGAAACAGAAGGATTCTAGTTCAAGGTCCCGCTGTTTCTTTTTCCCTAAATTAGGTAATTCCCGATAGCAACAGTAGATAAAATACCCTAATGCTGTACTGTAAATTATTAGATCTAGTCCGTTTTATTTGTCATCGATACTCCTTATTGTTAATTACCTACTGACGCGTGTAGAACATATTAACATAAAAGTATGATATGAAATTGACATTTTAACTGCGCTGGTAAGTACGAACCCAATAATTATTCCGTAGTTGTAACACAGTTATAAAACCAGCCGTTAAATAGTTTTTCATCGATTGCTTGGCATCTAATCATCAGATTAAGATACCAAGTACCGCATATTTTAAGTCAATCTCTAAGCTATCCAATAGTGAAAACCGCATCGCAATCGGTCCAGTAGTTTTACCGTGATGCTCGAAGAAACATACAGACAAACAAACAAACAAACAAACAGAGAGACATGATTTTAAAAAACTGTTATAGTATTGTTCAGTAGCTATTTTAAGTCCCATATTTTTTAATTTATCTACTTTGTAGTCTTTTTCGTTCATATTGCTTTATTATAAGAATAAGAATAATTTATTAATAAAATACCACATAGGCAAAACTTAATTAAAAAAATAAAATCATTTTTTTTTTATTTACAAACTAAGGACAAATAAGTAATAAGCAAAAGTAGTTAATATAAGTATAGATATATAGATAAATGGTTTAGACAGAAACAGAACAAGTATATACCTATTTGTAATGTACAGTATTAATTATATGGTATGAAAAAATGACAAAAACTTTAATCTTTACTTTTGTTATGCCGCAAAAACAAAAAATAAGAATCCTTGACAAAAAGAACGGCAATTCGCTTAATTATAATCATAAAGTTACGAATCACATAACCCTATTATAACAATACAAGGAACTAAACCCGAATTCCTCATTTCCCAAAAGATCCGAGGCCTATCACTTGCGATTTATCGCATGGCCCTGAGGAACCAGGAATACGGAAGCAAATCTAAAAATTCTCAGCGCAAACTTACGCAGGTAATTTTCGGTGAGCGACGTGTTGATCTGCCTTCCTTGTAAGGCTGCGATGTACTCAGAGAGTTTTTATGGCCACGAATTAGCAGCTTTGAAATGTACTGTCAAAATTGTCAGTTCGGAACATGTTTTAAGTCTAGACTTACAAAGTGACCTCTACTTTACATTGAGGCTTATTTGCAGTTCTTTTTTCGCTTGACGTTCATAATTATACTTAATGCATCAATAAAAAAATTACGTTGCTCAATTTTGATAAATTTCATTTTCTACTGATCACACTTCCTCATATTATTGTATCGTCATTGGTTATGACTACAAATTGGGACTATATTATATCGTATACAAGCTGGGCTTACGGATTCACTCTCGTGAAAAATGATAAAAAGTATCTTTATCTATATGCATTACAAATTTCATTCCATTTCGTTTAACCGTTATAGAGCTCCGTGGATACAACATATACCTATGCTTTACTTACAAAGTTAGGTAGTCTGAAAACAACCCCACATTTTATTACTATATTTCTTTGTTTACAATAAACAGTATTTGTATAGTAGAAAATCGACAGGCCCAGTGTGTCACAGAAGAAAATCTCCAGCACCGCCTATTATAGGTGCGCATACGCAGTTCGCCGCGCGACGCCTGCCGCGACCACTTGAATGACAAATTTCATTGGACCTTGAACACATATTTTCCTCGTGCGTGATTCAAATACGATTAAATATTTTTCTTTATAGTTTTAAAAAGCTAGTTTTAGCTTGTGACTTCCTTTGTGTCTATTGGAAATATTGGAAGGTGAAGACCCGACACTTTTTTCAGTATGAAGAAATTTTAAGTTTAGAAAATGTAATGAAACGTTATAATTGTTATTCAGGCCTTATAATAATATTTACCTAAGACTGTTTAAATAGTCTTTATTAATTTATTATAATTATCCAAATTATAATACTTCTCGATAAGATACCATGTGTCGATGCTTTGTTTTTTTTAAATATGCGTTACATTGTCATTTCTAGTAAAGCATACATTACAGCATATACATGTTTTTTTAGAATCGATCACAGAGGAACAATGGAGTAGTTATATGCGTAGCACGTACTTCTGGATCCTGAAGGACTTATAATAGCGCATTAAAATATATACGCGAGTTAAATCCGTTATTACTTCTGAATACGTCTTGATTTTTAATAGATTTCCAGAATGAGGCGTATCCCAATTCGCCTGTTTTTTTTTTGTATTTGCAAAAAGTAAGTAAGTTATAAGATCTAGTCCGTTTTATTCGTCATCGATACTCCTTATTGTTAATTACCTACTGACGCATGTAGAACATTTTAACATAAAAAAGTTTTATATGAAATTGTCATCTTAACTGCGCTGGTAAGTACGAACACAATAATTATTCCGTGGCTATAACACCGTTATAAAACCAGCCGTTAAATAGTTTTTCATCGATTGCTTGGCATCTAATCATCGGATTAAGATACCAAGTACCCCAGATTTTAAGTCAATCCCTAAGCTATCCAACAGTTGGTATGTGCATGTTCACTCATATTTCCTCGATTTTGGATTGATTTAGATGGCTGTTATAACCGCTACGAACATAGACTTCATTTTAAAATGAAAAGAAATCATTTTTTGAGTCATAGGCATGAAAAGTGAAGAGGAAACATTTTTTGTAATCTTTGAGGTCTCGTTGAATAGTACTTTAAAAATATAATGAGGTTTCCAAAGAGAGGCTTCTTTAACAATTTTTTTAAATCTGGTTCCGTTTACGAATAATACGGTTCTAAAGTGGGCATTTTCGTCGTCATCATTGTCCCCGATCCCCCATCGTATAGTAAAGACCAGTTTCTAAAAAAAAGATAGAAAAAGATATTTTAAATTTTTATTCACGTACTTGGCCGGTTTTCTTTTATGGATGGCCAAAGGTCAGTATAATCATAAAGTCAGTAAGATACTCCACATACGAGTATACTTAACTGAAATATAATGAAAAGTTGTTAAGCAATGGAAACTATAAAGTAATTCCATAACAACGTAAGAAAAAACGCTACGTTCAAGCAAACGTAGCGTAGAACGCTCTGTGGCCAGGGCTTGCAGTCTCGGCATAGATAGATTTACAACTGAAATCGGTGGCAAAATCCCAGCGATCCGACATTTGCTATAGTCTCAATCAGTACAGATCCATATCATCTCGTAGTCCATACCACAGTACCTGAAGATAAGTCTTCAATCAGTGAGTCTTGCCAGTCATGACCTACGGAGCCGAAACGTGAACACTCACGGTCAGACTAGCCGATCAATTTAAGATCGCTCAGCGAGCTATGGAGAGAGCTATGCCTGGAGTTTTTCTGAAGGCTTAAGTCGATTCGTAATGAAGTGATGAAGCTCTAAAGCTATGTCGGTTATCTTGGTTCATTGCCGGATATGGAAGCTAAATTGGCAGTAGGCTGGTCACATTTCCCAAACAACTGACAACTTTTGGGCGGACAAGTTCTCGAGTAGAGACCACGTTTAGGCAAACGAAGCGTAGGACATCCTGTGGCCAGGGGGAGTGACGACCTGCAAAAAAACGGCTGGCAGTAACTTGATGCGGTGAGTTAAAGATCGAGCTCATTGGCGTGCATTAGAAAAGGCCTACGTCCAGCAGTCATCAGTATAGGCTGATGATGATGATGTAACTACAAAGGCTACGGTATAAGCGATGGTACGTCATTAAAAAACCTTCTAATGCCTCAGCGCAGCGCGCTGACTTGTCGAGGAGTAGGATTATTACCTGACTATGGCGTAGCAAAAAGGGAGGATTATGATTTTCACCTGTTTGTATATGTATATGTGTATGTGTGTGAGTGTGTGTAAGTGTGTGTGTGTGTCTGTGTGTGTAAGGGTGGGTATGTAAGTATATGTGCATCTGTTCCCATAACTACTAAATTACGTCATCATCATGTCAGCCCTTAGAAGTCCACTGCTGAACATAGGCCTCCCCCAAAGAGCGCCATGAGGAGTGATCTTGTGCCACCTCCATCCACCGAATTCCTGCGATGGCTACAATGTCGGCAGTCCATCGTGTGGGGGGTCTCCCCACACTTCGCTTGCTTGTTCGTGGCCCCCATTCGAGAACCTTAATTCCCTCGCGGTTGTCGGTTCTGCGAACTATATGGCCTGCCTATTGCCACTTCAACTTGCAAACTCTAAGAGCTATGTCAGTAACCTTGGTTCTTCTACGGATTTCCTCATTTCGGATTCTATCACGTAGTAAAACACCGAGCATAGCTCTCTCTATTTCTACGCTGCGCAACTCTGAGCTTGTGTATGAGACCAATAATTAGCGACCACGTCTCAGTGCCTTGAGGCTCTGCGATATCTGCGACGAGAAAATATGGCGTAATTTCCCGAACGCTGCCCATTCGAGTTGGAACTGTTATGAATAGCATCTTTGTCGAAGTTGGATCTACCCAGTTGGATCGTCTGATCTAACTAGATATAGTGATCAACAGCTTTGATAATATCGTTTCCAACATAAACCAGCATGGGTACGACATGGGCATTTGACATGATGTTCGTCTTACCCATGTTCATTTTAAGACCCACCTGTTGGGAAACAATATTGAGGTCACTGAGCATTGTGCTTAGGTCTTGCAGGGTTTCTGCCATGATGACTATATGATAATGATGATGATGATGCAAATCAAAGGAGAGTGATGTATTTGCTATTGATGTTAACACCATATCCGTTCCAGTTCAGAAGCTTGAATATATCTTCCAGAGAAATCTTGAATATATCTTGAATATATTTTGCAGAGGTGAACAGTTTCGGAGAAATAACGTTAACCTGTGTTACCCCTTTTTGCACCTGAATAGAATTCGTGCACTGATCCTAAAGACGGACTGTCATGGTGGCATTGCTGTACAAACACTTCAACACTTCGATGTACCGGTAGTCAATCAGGCACCGCTGTAATGACTGCAGGACTGCCCAGGACTCGACTGAATAAAAGGCTTTCTCGTAGTCCACAAACGCTAGACATAAATGCCGATTATACTCTTCGGTCTTCTGTATAATCTGCCAGAGCGTATGGATGTGGTCTACAGTGCTGAAGCCTTTTCGGAATTCAGCTTGTTCGGGAGGCTGAAAGTCGTCAAACCTACGAGCGAGACGGTTTATAACTACTCTCGAGAAATGGCCTATAATTAGAGGGTTTTATCACCTTTCTTAAAGAACAAAACCATTACGCTTCTGTGCCACGCCTCTGGCGTAGTACCCTCGAAGATGACGGAGACACAGCTTCTGATAAATACAGGTGTTCCACCCGCTTTCAGTAGCTCTGTCGTTATTCCGCATCCTCCCCTGGTGCCTTGTTGGTCTTAAGATGTTTGAGTGCCATTCTGATCTCGTATACGATCTGAGGCTGACGTCCGGAATATCTTCGGTATAATGTCGGGTCAAACAAGCTCTTGCATTGCTAGTCGTGCTAGGAGGACTACGCGATGAGGCGTATAATTGTCCATAGAACTTCTCGAGCTCACTCAAAATGACTGTTTTATCCATACCAATACATAAAAGTAAAACGTTGTCTGTTTGTTTTTTGTTTATTCCTTTGTTTGTTTGTTTGGGAAACTTTCACGCAATAACGGCTGGACTGATTTTGTTGAAATTTGGAATGGAGATAGTTTATACCTAGAATAAAACATAGGATACTTTTTATCCTGCAAAATTGTAAGTTTCTACGGAAAAACTGGAAAATGTTGATTACTTGCTGTAAGGAACGGTTACCATGGAAACGAAATAACAAGTCTGTCATAAAACTTGCAGAGCGTTGGTGCTATACCTACTTTTGCTTAGGTTTTTAATATCTTAAAAAAACAAAGTATGCTTTTTGCGCGATAAGCAGTAGTCTGCGTGGACGAAATAGCGGGCGGGTAAGCTAGTATTTTATAACATTAAATTAGTATTTTATGTTGGAAATTCAGTCAAACTTAAAATTACATACCTTCCACCTAACATTATTAAAAACAAAATAACATTAGCGTCAATCATTAAACAAAAGTCTTCTAAAAACACATTTTACTCATGACCTGGGCCCCGATTCTGTAAGCTATTGAACCGCGATAACGCAATTCGATCGCTTGAAATTTTTTGAGAAATTTTCTTATTTACCACTTAAAAGTGCTAGAAGTACTTTTTTGGAAATATTCAAAAAAAATGGAAAGTAAAAAAAAACAAAAAAAAAACAAAAAGCGAGTTTTAAGTGGTAAATAAGAAAATTTCTCAAAAAAATCTCAAGCGATCGACTTGCGTTATCGCGCTTCAATAGCTTACAGAATCGGGGCCCCGTTCAAAATGCTTAAGTAAAAAGTCTTTATTGAGAAATTATAGCTTATCCCTATAGCGAATCTAAACTGATCATTATGGTGTGCTAACCTAAAAGGCCTTTAAATGTAATTATGACCTTTCAGACTAAAATAGTGTAAATACTAAAATTAAAGGCCGTAATTTCGAAATTATGAGTTCTTACTCATAAGTAAGAATATATGATAGCATTTTCTTTGCTGATTCCGAATATGTATGTATAAAAGTCATCTTAGATAAAATTGTTAGTTGGGGCCTTCCTTATTATGAAAATAGCACTTAAAGCTTTAAAGCTTTAAATTTATAAAACTTTTGAAAATTATTGCTTTTTTATTCATTGTGACCGTAGTCGGGTTTTAATATTTGAACTTATATTTTTTATCTACACTAATCTACCGTAATATTATAAAGAGAAAAGATTTATTTTTTGTATGTTTTTTTGTTTGCAATGGTTAAACTCAAAAACTGAACTGAACCATTTTAAAATATTATTTCTCATAAAGAGACCCACATTATCAGCAAATAACATGGCGAGTTTTGTTTTAAATAGAGATCACTACGAAAATTGCAATTATGTAACCCAAGCTATCAAAAATAGACAACGGAATTATACGTTGCCATGGAAACGAAATAATAACAATACTGTCAAGTACGCGAATAATAATGCAGTTGTCGCTGGTAAAAATACACCACGATCGTTGCTACCAAAGATTTTGAATTACACTTACAGGCGTTTTTTTTTTTTTTTAGAATTTGCTATAGTTGTATAAATGCTAAAAGTAAGGAAAATGACGGGGTGTGAGCGCTACCCGTGCGAAGCCGGGGCGAGTGAAAACTAAACTACGCGTCAAAACAAACACGGGCTCGAGCACGAACTGCGACCAAGTGCTAGTTCAGAGTGTATCTGACTTGGTGGTATTAGGTTGGTTCTCTTCGGTCCCGTTTGTCTTATAGTTTCCCAGAAAATAATCCATTTAAAACAGGTCAGTAAAGATAAAGATAAGGATTGTTTATTTGCATAAAACACGAGTAATACATCACAAGAATGCACAGATGATAATAATCAGATCGGTATTCAGATCTCATGCTTTGCCGTTAATAGGCGTGCAAAATTAAAATAAAAAGAAATAATAACATAAAAAATATAATAAAAAAAAATGGCAGGCAGACAAAATATAGCAATTAAAAAATAACTGTCAATACAGTGCCATAAAAATAAAATTAGTAATAATTAATGTGTAGTATTGAGTGAAATGAAATATGTCAATAAATATATTTAACATACATAACCACCTGAGCTTATCACGCACCAAAGCAGTAGCTTGTACGCGCCGTAGCTTGTACTGGAATCCCGGTTATAACCGCTTTTTAACTTAGTACAATAAAAATCAATCACAGTGATAGTCATGCCAAAAATAATAATAATAATTAAAAGGAAATTGAACTGTCAGCGCGTCCAATAAATAAAAAAATATATATAGAATGAAAACAAACAGTAAGTAAAATAAAAATAAAAGGCATGTCAATTGGGTCAAAATATTATATAAATTTATCAGTTAACTCCATTTTTGTGTTGACACGTAGGATGTTGTTTTTCGGAGCTCGACCATATGTGTAATGGTGATCACACATTACACATATGGCTCATCGTCGCGTCAGAATATTGTAAATCAACCTACTTACTCCTCAACACGGTTGCTTCCCAACGGATCACGTCACGTCAGCGCGCTGAAGCTGAGATATATTTTAATTTCAATAAGTATCAATATATACGAGTATTATACTGATTATCGATGTTATTATATTATTATTGTACTTGTCTGCCGGTTAACTTGATGGTCTATTTTATGCTTTGCTGTTCTTGGATTATAGTCATCAAAACGCTAGGCATTCACACTAATATTATAAAGGCGATAGTTTGTATTATCTTTATAATACAAATTTTTGTTTGTATGTGTGTATGTATGTTTATTACTCCTTCATCTCAAACGGCTGAAAGGATTAGGATGAAATTTGGTATATAGTCAAACTAACGATGAATGAAAAAATAAAATAAAATTTATGAACAATTCGCGTTAACCAACCATGAAAGGTTACCATGAAAGGACCAAACCATACAAACATACATTTTTTTCGATACTTTAAGTCCTGGATTAACTAATAGGATATTTTTCATCATTTCATCATTTTCCACGCGGGTAAAACCGCGGGGCACTGCTAGTTGTCAAGTTAGGTTACGGTAACCAGCACAGATTTTTCTAATTTTAAAGTACCAAGTGTAACTTTTAGTATCACATAGTTAATTATTTAAAGGTTCATCATCATCATCATCAGCCTATATCTGTCCACTGCTGGACGTAGCCCTCTCCTAATGCACTGAGATCGGTTTTCAGCTCTCCTCATCTACTTTGTTCCGACCACTTTTAGCAGGTCGTCACTCGACCTGGTCACAGGGCGTCCTACTCTACGTTTGCCTAATCGTGGTCTCCGCTCGAGAACTCGTCTATCGGTAACTGTATAACGGGAATCACTGCCACTTTAGCTTTCTTATCTTTTGAGCAATGTCGGTGACCTTGGTTCTCTCTTCTTGGTTCTTCTTGGTTGGTTTCTTGGTTTTTGGTTGGTCGGATCTTCTTTACGAATCTTGTCCTTCAAAGAAACTCCAAGCATAGCTCTCTCCATAGCTCGCTGAGCGACCTTAAATCTGTGGACTAGTCTGATCGTGAGTGTCTACGTTTTCGAATTTTTTCTTCAGACACTATTGTATGGATGACGAGAAGACTTGACGGAGCTTGCTGCCCAACAGCTGAATGCTGCAGCTGAATTCTTCTGTTGGCTTGTTTTCTGTTGGTTTTTTTAGTAGCAATTTTTGCCCAAAGTAAACATATTGATGGATAACTCAAAGAGGTACACTATTGACTACAACAGGTTCCGGGTAAACAAGATCGTTAAACATGATCTTGGTCTTATCTTTGTTCATTCCGAGACCGATTCGTCGAGAAGCATCATGTAGATTGGTCAGCACACTTTGCAAGTTCTACAGCAACTCCGCCATTAGGACGCTATCATCGGCAAATCGTAAATGAGAGATGTTTTCGCCATTGATATTAATGCCCATTCCGTTAATATCCAGGGTCTGAAACATATCTTTCAAGACATTAGTGAATAGTTTCGGGGATTTAACATAAATTTTTCTCACTCCCCTGCGCAGTTAGGTATGTTAAGACTGCTGATTTTGTACTTGGTCACTCATAGTTGTGGCGTCATACATAAACTTCAACACTTCGATGTACCGCCAGTCCACTTGACACCGCAGAAAAGACCCTAGAACCACCCAGGCTTCAATGGAGTCAAAGGCCTTGTCAAAGTCCTCAAAAATAAGTAATGGGGTCTGGTTATACTCCTCAGACTTCTGTATAGCCTGCCTTACTGTGTGTGGATGTGGTCCATGGTGCTAAATCCTCCACAAAACTCGACCTGTTCAGGAGGCTGGAATTCGTCAAATCTTCTCGCGAGACGATTTGAGATGACCCTCGAAAACAACTTATAGAAGTGGCTCAAGAATGAAATAGGTCGGTAGTTCTTTAAACGGGTTTTATCCTCTTTTTTAAAGAAGAGTACTACCATTACTCCAACTCCACGCCTCTGGACTTCTCGCATTGTTAAGAACGATGCTAAGTCTCCATCACTGACCGCAATGTTTATTTTATATTCCTGTCCATCCAAAGGTTGCCTGTAAGAAATTACAAATAGCGATAAGGCCGCCTATTGTACAACATTAGATTTTATATATAATTACTGTTATGTTGTTTTTTATTGTAATGTGTTCAATAAAGAGTTATTGTATTGTATTGTACTGTATTGATGCTAAATAACCCTTTAAGCTCTCGATGTACGGGCTTTCCCCTGATTTTAAGAGCTCCGAAGTTATTCCGTCTTCTCCAGGGGCCTTTCTATTCATAAGTTGAGCGCCATCTCAATCTCGTCTAGATTGACGTCAGGCAGTTCGTCAGTGTAGTGGCAGCTCAGTATTCCGTGGGAATCTTCTGTGCTGAGTTCGGGTCTAAAAACATGCGAGTCTTACAATCGGCCATAGAAGTCTTCAATCTCAGAAAGGATCTCTGGCTTAGAGACGACGGTATTGCCATTATTGGTCTTGAGCTTCGTCATATGGGATCTACTTAATTGCTGGGCGAATACTTTTGAACCCCAATTTGCCTTTTCTATTCGGCGAGTATTTGTGTATCGGTGGTCACGACGCACCAGCTTACATGTTTTTTTATTGAGATTCCTTTTTTCTGGCTGTGTGGCCTGCTGTTGCTTCCGTCGTTTGCTCATGAGCCGAAAAACCTCATCCGAGATTTTAGACTTACGCCAGTATGCTGCAGTTGACAAAATTTAGTGCCTTCTTCCCTGAGGATTTCCATAACTTTTTGGTGTTCCTCATCAACGTCATTTGTGGTTTCCAAGGCAGCGAAACGATTTTTCAACTTGAATTGAAAATATTCTAATCCAACAGCGGCTTAGAGCAGGTTAAGTTGGAGCGTAGACTTCACCAGATGACATCTTTCAAGCTTGTGGTCGTTATTCAAGGAGCCTGTTACAAGTCTTTGATCAGTACTGGTCTTGAACTTGCGTATCACTGAGACATACCTTAATATGTGCTTAGTGTCTGTCATAATAAAGTCAATCTATTTTTTGTGTCGAAGCTTTTCCAAGTCCACTTCCTCTAGGGCTGCGTTTCGAACAATGAATTCACCAAAAAGAAGCCTTCTATTTCCAAAAAGTAAACTTACATTTGCCCTCTATGATTCCTATTCCCATACCCGTGCAGATCTATTTTCGATTCACTGCAAGTATTTACTTTCACTTTGGCGTTAAAGTCTCCCATGATAACATTACAGTTGGCCCTTGTGGTGTAAGGTAGGGAAAGATGATATGTCACCAAATATATGTTCTACCTCATCATCCCAGAGTGCCAAGGTCGGTGCGTAAACCTGTACGAACTTAACGCTATACATTTCGGTCACCTTAAGAATCAGGTTCACTATCCTGGTCGACACACTGGATATTTCTACAACCTTATCAATGAGGACTTTATTGACGAGGACCCCCACGCCACCTTGAGACTACTGATCGCCCTCTTGGAAGTAGAATAGATGGCCCGATTCTAGGGTTACAGTGTCCTCCCCCTCTCTTCAGACTTCACATAACCCCAGAACATGCCACCTTTACTTATCTTTGAAATCTCCGTCTCGAGTTGCGCCATGTGATCGTCATGCCTAATCGTTCGTCCGTTGAACGTAGCCAGGGCCAGTTGTTTTTGTTTTGGCTGGCCTGCGATAGCCCGGGAATTCTTCGCACTCCCTGCCATTTCTGTGACCGCCACCGTGGTCAGGACTTACAGGGCGACCGGGAACTGGGGGCCATTTCATATATGTGCTGTTCATATTGGAGGTTTTCTCATAATCGCCACGCTGGGCATGCGGGTTGGCGATCGCAGGGCGTAGCTTCTTGCAACGCTGCTGTCCGTCACCGGCCTGTGTCATTTGGCTAATCTAGTTTTAAAATGGTTATACCACCATGTGTCGGTCGCCAGAGCCTCGTTTGTTATCTATCAAGATGACCACGTGCAGGTGAGATTGTCTTGGAGCAGTAAGATGTTATTTCACTCCCGACACACCCCGCATTTAACACATTTAAAGGTTAAAGGGACTTAATCGCGCTCAAAACGTTATTTTATTTACCTCACATTTTTTTTTTTTAATAATAATTATGTGTTTGAATCGCGAAAGTTTACATGTTACAATTTAGTAAGTATCAGACTTGGGTACGTATTACTATTATTTATTCTGTGGAGTCCCACATGAATATCCCATTGTGTGTAGTTAACTAAACAAGCAATTAACGGCTGTAAGCCTGTCGATTAATCATTCCAGTGCCCACGTACTTCAACAAAGAGGTGTTCCTACGATTCACAAAACGGTGGGGCGACTATGGCTTCTATATGGTAGGTACTAGTTTTTTTATTTGTACATAATGATAGTTATTTGCGTCAACAATTTCAGCTTTTTCGTACATTTGAAGTTTAGTAATAAAGCACGAGGTGCTTTTAAATAGATAAAGCTCCGTGAAAGTTATATTTCACATGGAGTTTAACGAATTTCTGTAGAAGTGAGACTGTAGTTGAAAAGTTATCTATGGCTGCATGAGCCACCAACCTACAAACTTACAGACTTGAAAGCAGATAGACTGTGGTTTCAGCAAATGGGATTCTGTTTAACTTTCAGATTCTTCTCTTCTTCTTGTGGTGTCATGTCCTATCGGAAGTTGTAACTTTTGATCCTGCTGCTGCTGCTCGGAAAAGAGATCTGGGCCACATTCTCTATTGCCAATAAGACACGTTACGCGCCGCGTTAAGATATCTGCGTGGAATCTGACGAAAACGTGTACTGACGTCACACGTTTTCGGCAAAAAAAATCGCACGGCAAGGAATTTCGTGCGGCATAGTGAATAAGCGCCCTGTTGTTGTTTGAGCCATATCCGGAAATTTTTGCGCCTTGATGTACTTACGCTTTCTGGGAGGTACTTTTTTTGCATTAGAAGTTGGTGTATATTTGTATTTTGCACATCGTATTTTGGATTCAGGAATCTATCTATTATTACTTATAATAAAACTGTAACAGGTCCAATTCTGTACATTGTTTTGTAATTATTTTTTTTGGAGGCTTTTATGTTTTCCATACTGAAGCAAAAAGTGTTTTTATTTTCATTTTTGTCTGTCTGTCTGTATCTTGGCTAGGCATCACGCCGAAACAACAGAATAAATTTAAATGAAACTTGGTATAATTTGAGTTATGAATGAGGATATGAACTAGGATACATAGGATACTTTTCATCCCGAAAACGGGAACCGCAGGATAGGGGTTGAAAGTTATTTAAAAAAACACTGAAACTACTAGACGGATTTTGATGCACTTGAGCACAGACATAGTTTGTATGATGGGTGAAAATTGAGGATACTTTTAATCCGAAAAAATAAAGGGTTTATGCAGGATACCTACCTGGATGTCCAAATTCTGTACATAGCAGATATTTTGAAAAAAAAACATTATAGGCTGTTTTATACTCGTACTGAGGCCAAAAATGTTTATTTTCTTATTTGTGTTTTGTCTGTCTGTCTGTCAATATCTTGAACGCGCATCACGCCGAAACTACTGAATGAATTCAAATGAAACTTGGCATGATTTGAGTTCATAGTAAATGATAGGACATAGGATACTTTTAATCCCGAAAAATTAAAGGGTTCTCGTAGGATAAGTATTTTAGGTTATTTCAATGAATACTTATCACGCTGAAACTACTGGACAAATTTTGATGCAACTTGGCCAGTCATAGTATATATGATAGGTGAAAATTGAGAGTACTTTTCATCCTGAAAAAATAAAGGGTTCATGCAGGATAGGGTTCAAATTCTGTACATTGAAGACATGTTGTTTTATTTTTTTGGAAGCTGTTATATATTCAATACTAAAGCCAAAACTGTTTTTTTTAATATTTGTCTTTCTGTCTGTCTGCCTGTATCCTGGCCGCGCATCACGCCGAAACTACTGAATAAATTCAAATGAAACTTGGCATGATATGAGTTCAAACTATGAGGTAGGTCATTAGATACCTTCATACCGGTAAATTAAAGGGATAGGGGTATTTTATTCGGAGTTGGTATTCATGTTTTACGATTTATAGTTACTTCCGTAGTTCTCTACTCAAGGAATGTTCCTCCAAATTTCAAATATCTAAGTCCACTCGTTTATGCTGGGTGTTGTCTGTCAGTCAGTCAGTCACGGTACTGTTGTATAGACATGATTAAAATAATGTAATAAAACACTCATTTTTATTATTCTTCGCAAAAGTGAAGGGCATCTATACTAATAATAAAGCAACCAAAAAAAAAATGTTAAAGGAAGATATTTAAAAAAAAAGATCTAGGGTACTAAAAATAAGCTACTGAAAAAGTATAAAACATATTTAAAATTCGTGTCTGTCTGTTTGTCTGTTAGTCTTGTTCACGCATCACGTAAAATCTACTGGACCGATTGCGATGCGTTCTCACGCGTGTGAAGCCGCGGGTACAACTAGCACTTATAATATAGTTGTCCCTAAGTAACAAAAACTCTGTAAAATTAAGAAAATAAAAAAAGTGTCTGAGGTTCAAAAAATACTGGTTATTTTTTAAATGGTGTCTGTCTGTCTGTTTATCCGCGGGAACAGCTAGTCATTAAGACGTTACATTATTTGCAGTCGTCGAGAAGTATTCTAAAGTTGATTGACTTCTAAAGTTTGCTGTATAATTAAAAATTAACTTTTATAAATAGACAACACCAACAGTCTCGTTCAAATGATGGCGACAGCAAAAAGGACAAGTCGCTGTCGCTTTACACATTGTTTTTGTTCGCAATCATTAATTACGGGGCTGAGGTGGGCACAGATGTTTGCACACTCTGTAATTGTCCGCCCACTGGCCTGCGCCTGCGCCGGCCCTGGCGCGTTTGATGTGACGTAAAAAAAGGTGTAATTAATATCTTTAATTGAATCTGTCCTTTGCTTTTCAATAGTCCTAGATTAAAGTTTTTGCTTAACAATATACAAAAAGCTATTTTCAGTATAGAGAAATGTTTATTAAATTTCATTCTACTAGGCAAGCGTGCTACACCTTCGACCACATCATCGCTTTCCATCAGGTAAGATTGTGGTAAAACGATTGCCTAGTCCGTAATATATAAAAAAAAAAAAAAAACTTTGTACCACACTTTTAATATTGCAAATTTTCCTAAACTATAGAAGTCAAAGTTTTGATATTAAAAACGTTTTATAGCAAATTTCATCAACTTTATACAATAATAGTTTTTTATACAGTAGTAACGTTTTTAACTTCAAAAAGGAAACTTCCCAAGAAATACGTGTCTCTCTGTTCGCGCATAACGTTAAAACCTGGACCGATTGCAATGCAATTTTCACTGTTGAATAGCTTAGATTTTGACTTAAAAACTGGTGTACTTGGTATGTTAATCCAATAAGTAACCAAGCAATTAAATAAAAAATCTATTACATAATTTTAAACATGTGATACTAAGTTCACGTTAATACTACTGGACCGATTGCGATGCGATTTTCACTGTTGGATAGTTTAGGTTTTGACTTAAAAATGGGTGTACTTGGTATCTCAATCCGATGAGTAGGAACCAAGGAATTTAATAAAAAACTATTCAAATTAAAAGTGTGGTACTTACTATGATTTAAAGGCCAGTATACGAGTAACTTATTGTATTGGTTTTTAGTATATAGATGGTAGTAACTGTAATTATATTTGTAACTTTTTTTTTACTGTTTTATTTGAATAATAAACCAGCAACACAATCAATACAAATTCAAAAAAGTAGTGTAATATTTTTTTACAGATTGGTAAGGTTAACTCGGTGTAAAATTGTACAGTGAAATTGACCACATAATAACTAAAACATAAAAGGAAACTGTAAAGTTACTCCGTATATTAGAATTGATTATGTGTTATAATATTTATATACCTAATATAGTCTAAGTCGGTGGACCTACAGATTTGAAATTTAGAGGAAATGTTCCTTGAGTATCCTAGAGGTGCACTAAAGAAGCATTTTTTTAAATTCCATCCTTAAGTGGGTGAACTGGTGTGGCAAAGATTACACGCGAGCAAAGCCGTAGGTTACAGCTCTTAAGATTTAAAAGCATCATGGTACACTTACAATAAGCTTCCACGAAGCCATCCAACCACTACATTATTTTAATGAAATACAATTAATGCACCGGCGATCATTAAGTTTCAATAGCTGCATGTATTATATAATCGCTAGAAATCAATCATAATAAAGTATAACAGTGATTAAAACAGGTATTAGTACTTTAAGGGCTACCGTCGACAATAAACTTGTCCTACGCCTAATGCATATTAAAACTAACTATAATGCTTGGCTATAAAACGTAATAACGATTTTGGTATTGGTATCATAGATTTAATAAAAGTAGAAAGATATGGTAGTCCACATACGTAGACTGCATAAATTAGGTGCAACGCATACAATTGGCCTTCTTTGGCCTTAGTAACAATCGGAGCGGGGGTTGTGTAGCAAGCGTTAGCAGTCTCTCATTCGCGTTACAGTCTGTGTATGTCTGTCGCGGGAAAGTGGGACTTTACATGAACACTTCTAAGACCAAATTCATGGTGGTTTCGAAAGTGCCAAAGCATTGCAGCATGCAAGTAGGGCATGCCAATCTTGAAAGAGTACAGCAGTACCCGTATTTAGGATCGTGGGTGACTGACTCTTGGGAGAGCGACACTGAGATACGAGTTTGGTTAGAGATTGCAAGGGCTTCGTTCATGAGAATAAGCAAAGTGCTCACTATAAGAAGGTGCTCACTGCAGTGCTACATTCAGCCAAGCAGTGGTTCTTTATGGCTGCGAGTCTTGGAACTTTAAGGAAGACCTCCGTAATAAACTGGAAGAATTTGAGATGTCGGCGTATCGCCCCATGCTCCGCATAATCTGAACGGTTAATATCACCAATGTTGATGTCCTAAAACGAATGATAACAAAGAAGCCCGAACTTCAACCGAAAAAACAACGAAACAGAGAAAAGTTTCGTATCTGGGACACATTTTGAGATATGACCGGTACCAATTGCTGCAAACAATAATTATGGTAAAAGTGGCGGCCAAGATATGAGTAGGTAGACGGAAATTGTCCTGGCTTCGTAACAGACAATGGACTGGGATTAGTAGCTGTATTAGTAGTAAGCTGGCCTTGGGCAAAGAGAAATTTAAGCGGATGATTGCCGACCTTCATGGAGAGGCACTTGAAGAAGATGAAGATTTATCTCTATATTTGCTGTTGATGCACAGGAAGTACGACTGTGGGAATGGTATTGAATGGGTGTGTTTATCTGTAGCTGTATCCATTCCAGCTTTTGTTTACGTGATACAAAGCGTGTCGTATCTTCCCCCTTTAACTAGATCAATGTTGGCAATTAAAAAAAAGTTTAGTTTATCCGACTTCAAAACGGAGACAATTCTACAGTTTTTTTTGTTGTTGTTTGTATCTCCGAATACTGAATTGATACGGAAGATTATTTTCTGAGTGCGTCTTCCAGGATTAAAGTATAGATATTTGTACATCAAAAACATACCAGCAACAAATTGACAATAACTAACTTCTCCTCTTGTCTTTTGAGTCTTCAGCGATCTTTTTCAGAAAAACATTAACAAAATTAGCTATTACAATGTGATATAATAGTATCACAATTAATAGCTAATATTAATATGTACATAAATACTAAATTGGTATTATACAATTAGTAAGTATAAACACTTGTACGCCTAATACGTTAAATAAAACGGCTTCGCACTTCAAGTTAACGCCATGGTTAAAGTTTGGAATTCCATTCAAATATTATACGAACCGATTGAATGCAAATTTGGCATACAAAAGAGTCCAATGGAATGATTTGAGGGTACTGAATATTTTAGTAGTCAGGTACTCACTACTAAAATATTCAGACTAACTACTTACTTCTAGAGCTTATGTCATAGCACCATACCTCAATCAATGTGTATTGTTTAAAACTTTCATAAGGGCCCTCTTGGAGCCTATTTGTGAATGACTTTTTTAAGTCCCCTGAATTACTATCACATCATGAGCCGATAAAAGTGCACTGCTGAATATGGAGCTCCCACATAAAACCACACAAAAAGCGGTCGCTCGCTGATACTTTCAAACAGCTGCAACAATTGAGTGTTTTTGCCATATCACCTCACTTTGAAGGCATCTCGGTGATTGCAGTAGTAGGTGATAGCTGGATCTCACAGCACCCGCGGAATTAAAAGGCGTGGTCCATGCGGGGCACCATTGGCATAATAATAGGACCAGTTTTAGACCCATACATAGCCTAAGAAATTTCCCTTTCATGTGCCGACTCAGAGTTGAATCTCACACAGGAAATGGAAATTCCCTTCTGGCTCTACCGTTAGAGAAGAGAGCTCCAAGAAACTCTACGGGATGTAATTTTTGCATTATTGACAATAAATTCTTTATATACATTTTATTTATCAGAAATTATTTTAATATACCTGTATTCAACTGCTGCTTGTAAGCAGTACTTGAAAGAAAAAACTGCCCAATAAGTATTTGGTTGAAGGAAGATGTCTTCGCTCCGTAATAAGTACAGTGGACCAGAACAAGCAAGCAGAACTGTTCACGCTAGCCCTAGACAAGGAAAAATATAGATGGAAGACCTTCAATAGTTGAAAAGCCGAAAAAATATATGTTTTTCTCGTTTCTTCTAGTACTTTTTATTATAGACATACTAGCTTTCGCCCGCGACATCTTCCGCGCGGACTAAGTTTACCGCGAAAAAAGCATCCTACGTTCCTCTAAGATATTAAAAACCAATACAAAAGTAAAGCACCTACGCTCTTGATGTTTTTTGACAGACTTGTTATTATTTCGTTTCGATTAGCCGTTATGGCGTTAAAACTCCTCAAACAAACTAACAAACAACGTTTCACTTTTATATATTGGTGTGGATATGTTGTGGCGATTTATTAGAATTGTTTTTTTTCATGAAATGGTTGATAATTTTATGAAATGGTTATATATCATGAAATATCCAGCTTAAACTGACCATATCGTTGAAACATCAACGTTTAATGATCTTTCAATCCACGTTTGGCCATATCAATATTGCATGAATGAAGGTGTTCAAACACACAAGTTTTCAGGCTAAAAAAACACGAAGACGAAGGTGGAGGTGGAGGAGGCATTATAGCATGAATGAAGAGTTTAATGTTCAAACACATAGGTTTAAGGTTAAAAAAAAACACGAAGACGAAGGCTGAGGCGACGTTACGCTTCGCGCCCGCTTTCGCTTTCTAACCTATCACGGTCAACTCGGGCTTCCACCTAGCGCCTACTCTAGCGGTGGATAATGTAACTATTTTACGATATGATCACTAACGCTTGACCATATAATGAAGTAGCCGTGCGTTTAGCTGTTCATATCGTCAAACGCTAATCATTCATTCATCTGGCCAAACCATTTCATGATGTCACTGATAATTGTATGAAATAAAAAATACATGACGTGGACAACCATTTCATGAAATGATCAATTTTACGATATCGCCACGACTTTATTTACAATTTCTTTTATATGTGTGATGATGTCATAATCCACAACGCAGTAAAGTGACGTAAATAGCATGCTGCATGAGCATGTCCATTAGAGTCATAATGATTCACTTTAAGGTGTCATTATAATTAAAACTAAGTCCATTCAAAAGTATGTATGACCAGTTATTGACTCGCATTGCTATCTAATAATACCTACTTATTGGAAAATAGCAATTAACTTTGCTTAGGTATGGTTACCTATGCTATCAACTGTAGCATTCTCACCTATGACGACACTTAATTTTTCCAAATTATTTATGTTATATTTCTGATAACCGCGGCTTCGCACGCGTGGTCATTTTAATATATATAGCTTATGAGACTTACAATTAACGTGGCTTTCTATTGGTAAAATAATTTTCAAAATCGGTTCAGTAGATCCAGATATTACCCCCTACAACCTCACAAACTCACAAACTTTACCTGTTTCTAGTATTATAGTATATCATACTCGTAGTATATAGTATTATAGTATATAGTATTATAGTATATATAGTATAGACCAGCTTTTGCTCATGACTTCGTCCGCGCGGAGTACAGTTTATCGTCATAAAAAGTATTATTATGTTCTTCAGGTTCAAATTATCTCCTTATCAAAGTTTCATCAAGATCGGCTGGAAAGACAGAGAGATAGAGTTACTTTCGGTGATATAATATTACTAGCTGTGCCCGCGGCTTTGCCCTCGTGGTCGTTTTATTGGGATATAAGGATCCCACCATAAATATTATATTGTGTTATTCCAGAACCACAAATACCAATATCATAAAACTTCGTTCAGATATCAAATGTTTTTTTTCGATTGCTATTGAGATAAAAAGTACAATAAGTAATAGTTTGTAAGTAGTAGTTTTTTTTTGAAACGCTACATAAATGTGAAAACAGCATCGCAATTGGTCCAGTATCTTTTACGTGATGCGCGAACAAACAGACAAACAGTCATATTTTTTTTTGAAGTCGGGACAATTCCACTCTAATTACCTAGCCCCAAACTAAGATACCCTCTACTATGGGTACTAGATAAGGATAAACATACATAGATACGAATATTATAACATCCATGACTCAGAAACAAATATTTCTGCTCATCACACAAATGATTGCACCTTGCAGGATTCGAATTGATTACGTACCTAGGATCACTAGCCATGAGAACAAGCGGGCGTCAACAAAAAAAAACTCATATATATAAAAAATATTTTTTTTACTAATTTGAATAATTTAAATGTTATGTTCTTGTTCAGTAGGTTATTTTATGTCTAATATTTTTTTTTTTTCGTTGTACAGACTTTTTGTTACTTACTGCTTTATTATAATAGATAAATAGTTTTTTATAAGTATATATAGATAATTAGAAAATAGAAGATATATAGATATTATGAATATGGAAGGAAGGATATTATGTCTGTTGTATGTGTTAGTGTGTGTCTGTGTCATTCTGTAATAGTTTTTACGCCAGTAAGCGTATAAAATGTATCTAAGGTCAAAATAAGTTCTTCGGGATTGGAAACTGGTTAACCGGTTGGTCTAGTGGCTAGTGACCCTAACTACGAAATCAAATAGTCGCGGGTTCGAATCCCGCAAGGAGCTTTGTGAGATGAGCAGAAATTAGCTTCTGAGTCATGGATGTAATATTCGCATCTATGTATGTTTATCCGTTATCTAGTGCCCTTACAGGGTATCCAAGTTTAGGGCTAGGTAATTGGAGTGAATTGTCCTGAAAAAATAAAAACATATTTGGTTCTATCCCACAGAATAAATAATAGGACATTGCCTATCTATTCTTCTTCTATCTCCTATACAATACTATAACAAACCAAAATGTATTCAACAAACTTGTGATCGTAAACAATACAACGCAAGCTCGGTATGCAAACAATGTTAGAACCTATTAAAGTAATGTAATCATTACCATTGGTTGCATGTTAAGGAATACAAGCGAGTCGATAGTTCTGTCCCTTACATCCTGATTTATTTTGATCACTGATCCCGAGCTAATGCAGTACAAAGTTATAATACTAATCCAGATAGGTTCAACTCCACCATTACGAACAAGTTTTGGCTTGCACTGCAATTGCTAGCAAGAAGTTCTATGGCATAGTGGTTCTAAAATTTTTGCTTTTATTATTAAATCTATTTCAAGTCACTGGATTTAATAACCCGCTCCTACACCGCTATTTTATTCCAATAGCCAAGATCAAGACGCAAAAAGTGAGACCAACCTACCCTTTGAAGGAAAATCTATGTGCCGTCATATATGGTGTTGAATATGTGTTATTATGTTCTGTTAAGTATTATAACAGAGTTCCACAGTAATAATGGTATTTTGTTTCCCCCACCTAGGTAGCCAAGACCACAAGCAAAATCTCCTTGGAGCAAAATCTACTCGGGAGGAGTGGAGACACCGGGCAAGCTAACCCCACGATTATACATTACTAGTTTTCCCGCCCGCGACTTCGTCCGTGCGGACTACAGTTTATCGCGAAAAAAGCATCCTATGTTCTTCTAGGATATTAAAAACCAATGCAAAGTAGGTATGCCACCACTACGTAGTATTATTAGGTATTATGTGGCTCCACTCTTGTTGTTTTTTGACATACTTGATTTTCTGGGATAAAATGTATTCTATGTTTTATTCCAGTGTATAAGCTATCTCCATTCCAAGTTTCATCAATATCCGTCCAGTCGTTATCTCGTGAAAGTTCCCCAAACAAACAAACAAACAAACAAACAGACAACGTTTCACTTTTATATATTGGTATGGATGGATTATACTACAAGACCTCTTACAGAATCTCCTTGTGACATGAGGGGAGTCAAGACCACGTAGCCACTAACACAGAGAAAAGAAAAAGGATTTGTTGGCTAGCTATCATATAAACGAATGAAAACATGACCTGGTTGTGAATGGCACGGACTTGAGGGGAAAAGCAAATATTACAAAACCTACACCGCAGAGGCCAACAACAATGATGACTATACCGCTAATCGCTATCGCTTCCTCTCAGAACTTGTCCCCCCATGTAATCATAAAGTCGATGGTAACAAATAGTCTAAGACAAAGCCGCGGCCTTGGAACAATTAATTCGATACAGACTACGGCATGTACAGCATATGTATACGAGTATATCCGAAAGCCGCGTCGTAAAAAAGAATTGTCATCTGCCCTTTTTTGTATAGAAAACATCTCTATTTCCTTACGGCTTTGCCCTTGATTGTTTTTGTTGAGTTATTTTTTCTTTGTAACGAAGAATAGTTACGAACGTATTATATACGTATACATATTTTGTTAATTTATAGATCAGTTTGGCATCATCATAAAAGTAGTAAGGTACCTAAATTAGAATGGTATTGAGACCATCAAAATTAAAACTTACAAGGTTCCAACTGCTTAGATTATTTACGACCTCTCTGAGAGATATAATGTCGTTAACAGTTTAGTTTGCTATATATATATATATATATCACTTTTTTTATTATTGCGGCCTAAACAATCGTTTGGCCATGATACCTGATGGAAAGCGATGTGTTTGTGGTTCTTGGGTGGTGTGACCATGACACGCCGCTGGTTTTCTCTAGATATTGACCAAAATGCTGTTATAAAAATAAGGTTCAATGCATCAGCTTTAAAATTATTATTCAGTTTATCAATGCTGCTAGGATATAGTTAGTTGATATGTATCATATTTTATATAATAATAATAAATGGAACTGGGCTGGTCACGTCTGCCGCATGTCGGACGAGCTGTGGGCAAGACTCACCACTGAGTGGATTCCACACAACGTTAGACAACGTCGCGGCAGGCCCAGACGGAGATGGCGGGACGAGCTAGACGCCTATTGGATTGGCCGCAGAAATCTTTCAACCGAGAGGAGAAGAAAGTGAGCAGGGAGGTCTTTGCCCTGCAGTGGGATGACCATGGCTGAATAATAATAATAATAATGTAATAATTGACTATACTGATTCGTTCGTCGCTATATTATTAGCAACTAGCTATCGCAAAAAAAGCATTCTATGTTCTTCAATGCAAAAGTATAGCATCAACGATCTTGATGCTTTTTGACCAACTTGTTATCATTTCGTTTCCATGGCAACCGTTCCTTAGAACGCGCAATCGTCATTTTCCAGTTTTCCCTTGGAAACTTACCATTTTCCAGTATAAAAAGTATCCTAGCTATATATTTATTTAAACGGGACTTAATCGCGCCGAAAACTTAATTTTTATCCATGACCCGAAGATCTTCGCTACGGAACTTCACTACTACCTACTCCAGGATTGTACGTGAAGTGGTTGAAATTAAAAAGTATCCCAATTTCAACCGGGAAGATGGTTTCAAGTTGGCAGCGTCCTGGAATCCCGTAATAAGCAAGTGTTCGCGTCGCGGTTTATGTCAGAAGAAATCTGCAGATGTCGTTAATGTTGTGTGTCGTGACAATTTTGAATTTTTACAAAACCAAATGCTGGTAGTTGGAGACAACGCTCGCCCTTTTCGACGCTGACACCCGCTACTTCAGTCTTCTCGTGACCAAAATCAATGCAACTTGATCGAAACGTTGAGGTAAATGAATATTAAGTTTTCAGCGCGATTAAGTCCTGTTTAAATAAATATATAACTATGTGTTCGAATCGCGAAAGTTTAATAGTTAAAAAGTATCCTATTTTGGTCTCTATATTGTACAGCACCTATTTACAAAGTTTTATCAAAATCAGTTAAGCTATTTTGGCGTTAAATCTCCTCAAACAAACAAACAAACAGACAGCGTTTCACTTTCATATATTGATGTGGATTTGTATCCCAAAGACTTGAAGATCACGTGTTTCAATGAAGCTTCGGCCTCAATGGCTCTGCCTTTCATTTACCTGGTCGAATAGTCTATTGACATAAATCAGGAAGAGACGAGGACAAAACAGCTTCCTTTAAAATTTCCCCGTAGAAAGATCAAGTGAATGAAATCATTTCTTACCTAACTTCGTTGAGACATTTTTTCGAAAGTCAAGGGCGGGCGGTGGGACCGGTGATACCTACTTTTTTCTCAATGTTTCTACTAAAGTTTTGAACAAGTCTCTTATTTTATTACATAACTAGCTGTGACCCGTTTGATTCATTTCTCTGTTATAATTATAAAATGTGTTATTCCTGGAACTACCAAATTAGATTAAAATTCGTTCAGCCATCAAATAGATTTTTATTGATTGATCCGCTGTTACTCGTTGTCTTCAGATACAAAGTATACCAGATTTTAAGTCAAAGTTAAGCTATCCAACAGTAAAAACCAGATTTCTGTCGGTCCAGCAGAAGTTGAATTTGTTGAAGGAGGGTAAAGATAGCTTACTGTTAGTGAGAGTGATTCGACGCACAATTATTTATAACCTAGCTTTCCCGCCCGCGACTTCGTCCGCGCGGACTACAGTTTATCGCGAAAAACGCATCCTATGTTCTATTTTTTCTCATTGTTTATATTTATTGATAAAAATATACATAGGTAGGTATATTTTTATCAATAAATCAGGTTAATATATAGAATTTGAAAGGGAAATTTTCAAATGCATTCAGAGTTGAATCTCCCACGAGAAAAGGAAACTTTCAATTGTACTGATGCTTCAGAAATGGATAGATCATCATCACCAGACTATTATGTTCCTTGGGGATGAGCCCAAGAAAAGACCCGAGTCTTCTCATAGAGAGACAGGGAGAGAAGGCCTTTATCCACCAAGCTCACACAGACTTGATTAGTGGATACTGGGATAGTACTTGCCCTTGAATCTGATCATCAGATATTTTACGTCCAGATACAGCTAAAAACGTAACTGCAGCTTACGCAGACGACGTCACTTGCACATCACCCTTATCACTTTTTCTATCACTCTGTCGACACAGTTTTTGTCCAAGAGCGATCCAAAGACGCGCCACTTGGTACATTTCACAAAGAAATATTACGTATGCGAGTCAGAACACGCAGCCTAATTTAAGACGAACTGTTAACGCATCGCAAGGCCTTCCTTTGTGTGTAATGTGTCGCAGAGTTAAAACAACGCAGGAGCGAGGGCGCACCTTTATGAAAAACTTGGTGTTATTCTAGGAGCGGTTCTTTCGCGACGTTATTCGCGCCAATTCAGCTATATATCATTTCGCGTTCTTGGGTAAACTGATTCTGATAAAAGTTGATTTTCGATGACTTTGTGTCTTCATACAATCAATTGTATTTCCTTTTTCACGAAATCAAACTTTTTAGATAGATTGTGCAATACCAACATGTCATACTAATAACTAAGTAAGCAATCTGTTTTTTCATGACAACAAATTCTGCCAAAATGTAAGCTCTAATTTTGTCAGAATTTGTTATTTCGAAAAAATAATCGCTGGCAGACTGGAGAAGGAATAGCTAAAATTTATCTGTAAACAGAAATTCAGACCTCTTCGTGGCAACATAATACTCATGAAAACTGCTATGTACTTCATATATGTTTTATATTATGGTCTATGCAATCGTTTGACCACGACCTCACCTAATAGAAAGCGATGATGTGGTCGAAGGTACATCACGCTTGCCTAGTAGAAACCTTATCACTCTAGGCTTGAACACTCCTGCTTTATATTTTACCGGAAACACTGACGAGAGCAGAGCATTCGACTCCTTTGCAGTTCTTATATACATATAATAAACGAAGAAGGGTAACGTTCGCTCTTGTTCGTGGTATTTCAGCCATATATGGGTGGCGCTTTGCCGATTGTCTACTTGTACTGTAGTCATATCATCATCATCATCATCATCATCATCAGCCTATATCTGTCCACTGCTGGACGTAGGCCTCTCCCAATGCACGCCACTGAGCTCGGTCTTCAGTTCTCTTCATCCATTCTCTTCCGGCCGACTTTCGCAGGACGTCACTCCACCTGGCCACAGGCCGTCCTACGCTACGTTTGTCTAAACGTTGTCTCCACTCGAGAACCCGTCTACCGCAAATCATATACTAAAGATTTATAATGTACCTATATCATTTGAGCTTGTCAAATGCCCCAGCATGTTAATGTTACCGAAATCCAGTTTCTTTCCAGCGAAACATCAGTCAAAACTGTCATCTATGGATTCTAGCTCTCACATCCCGTGTCGGTTGTTCCAGCTCTCAGAACCCGTGACGGTTCTCTTTTCAAACGGACTATACAAAGGCTGTGTTGTGCTAAACATTAACGATCTTGTCTAGCATTTGCAAGGGAACAGCAATTAGTTGTCTATTCATCTGTTATGATGTTATATTGCTTGTAAACTAAAATTTTGCAAGATTTATGAATGGAGTGTTGTAAGAGACTTTTATTGAGGGCAACGAGTTAAATACATTACCTTGGAGAAGGTATATTATTTATCATTATCAGTTCTTTAAATTCTTCTGTTGGATATGGAATCCTTTTATTGTACAAACTATTGGCCTCAGTCGTTTCTAATACAAGATTGTCTGGAAGAGATCGCTCTTTAGCGATAAGACCGCCAATATACATTTTGTATCATTGCGTTTATTATTATATGCAGGTGTTGGGTTATGTTGTTGGGTTGACTGTATGTATGTTTGTTTGTTTGTACGTCCCTTAAGAGAGTCCTACAGCCTAAACGGCTTGATGGTTTTTGATATATGAGGCATCATTGGATTTGTCGTGATCACGAAAGTTCTATAGGATATATGAAGTGTCAAGAAAACTAATATGGCAGCTTACAGCTGCCATACTTTATTTCTGACGGAACAAAAAAATGACCAAAACCTATCGAGTGAGGTATCAAAATGAAGGTCTTCAAAAGACCATTTCAAAAATTTATAATTCTTATAATTAAATATATACAACATTGACTACGTTGTCTTTTAAGCTTCTTACAAAATTTTCAATTTTACATAATTCATGTTAATGTAGATAATATAGTCTAATGTTGCAATTGCAACTATTAAAGTAAAGTAGAATATGTAATTAAAAAAGAAACATTAAATTTATATAAATACTAGCTGCATCCCGCGGTTTCACACGCGTGGAACTCAGGAACCGTGCATTTCCGTGTGTTTCCGGTAAATTATAACCCCGGTGTGTTCAAGTCAAGAGTGAATAGGTATCTACTAGGCAAGCGTGCTACATCTTCGACCACATCATCGCTTTCCATCAGGTGAGATTGTGGTCAAACGATTGCCTAGTCCGTAATAAAAAAAAACCGGGATAAAAAGTAGCCTATGTGTTAATCTAGGGTATAGCTACCTCCATACCAAATTTCATCCAAATCCATTCAGCTATTTAAGCGTGAAGAAGTAACAAACATACACACACCCACACACACACACACACACACACACACACACACACACACACACACACACACACACACACACACACACACACACACACACACCCTTGTATTCACACAAACTTTCGCCTTTATAATATTAGTGTGATTATTTTTGCGGGCGGTAGCTCGTATTCTATAATTTTGTTCGCTGCCGGTTTTTTGTATTTGTATAATATTTTTTCTTGTTATGGTATATTGTTTCGTTCAGGTCTGATCCCGAGATTTATTGATGTAAAAGTACTTGGAATTTGAATAACTTCAATTACTTTTACTAAAAAAACTACTGATACAGTTTTGATGAAATTTATACGAGGCTACATTGCAGACAAAAAAGAGTCATTCAAATTGATTTCAAACTCCGGAGATAAATAAAAGATAAATACTTTAAAAAAATGCAGCTGAATTCAGAATGTTTTCGTTTAGGCATTCGATGAATAATAATTAAAAGTATTTTATGGAAAAATAACACGTGAACTTGCGCAGGTAATATAACTTAATTTCTACTTTTCCAATTATCAAAGAATAAAATACAAAGCCTTGTTTGGTTTCATTTAGGACTATAAAATGACACTATGAATAAATAACAGAAACTGATTTAAAATAAATATGCATGTTAGCATGTACGCCTACAAAACGTAAAACTACAAAAACAAACCGTACAAAATATAATGTGATTAATCAAATGAACACCAAAATGATAACATACATATCAAACAATCAAAACAAGGAAGCAAATAAATCAAAGTTTGATCCTAAGCTGCACTTTCCATTTTTGGGCAACAGATGGCGCCGAATACACTTTAATCACGTACATATCCGTCCACATTACTAATACCGTCAATCGAAATAAAACAGATCTTAACAACACTGACGAAAGGTTCAAAATCAGATTCACGTAAGTATAATAAATCGAATACTGCATAGACTCAGCCTTGAAGAGTCGAGGTACAGTAGCATATTAATAACGAATCAGGTATGCAATCACCGTTCAAGAAGACATAGCAGCAAGGTGGAAGAAAGGGCATGGAATGTCAGCCAGCCTCAAGGCCAGCAGCATATAAACCAACTATGTTACATGTACTAACGTATCAAGGAAATACGACGAGCATAACATCCATCTTAAATCAGCGATGTAACCGTTAATTACAATGTGAGCATGATAACTTTTCTTAGATGGTTGTGTTTAGGTACGTAATCGAGGCCGCGTTGTTTCTTTGCTGAAATGTCAAGGGTTTTTTCTACTATCGTCATTAAGTTTAATAGTTATTGCTGACGAGTAGATTGTAGGTACATCAATTTCGAGGTGCGAGTCATTTTGAGTGAATCTCAGTGTGTCTTTGTGTTATGTTTGTAATATTCACTGGTACAGAAGACATCAACGCGTTCTCATATTTTCCTGTGTAACATTTAGCTTATATGTCACTTATATACCTATCTTGCCTATATGCCTAACTCGGTGGACCTAGAGAGAGTTATATATTATGTGCTAGGGATTAGAAGTTTGAAGGAGATATCGCTTAGTATCCTAGACGTGCACTATTAAGAAAGAACGATGGCAGGTCTCCATACTAAAGAATGACAGGACTCAAATTGCAGCGTCCCGTAGTGAAAAATATGTGAAAAGATTCGGCGTTAGTTCCAGAGTCTATTGAAATGTCAGCCTTGGCCATGACATTCTTCAAATAAGTCTTTTGTTGGTAACTATTTTCTACCTACTTACTCGTGAACACAACGAGTAAATAGGTAAAAAATAGTTTCTACCTACTTACTCGTATGTACTTATAATTTACTGTACCATAATACAACATAATTTTTGCGCTCGTTTACATCTATGATTTATTTTGTACTATATAACAGATTTATATATCATATTTTTATGATCTTTACGGCATAAAGATTGTAAGCACAAAAATTTCAATAAGTTCTAATCGAGAAAACCTAAGAAATCACTACAGTAAAAACTTGTTTGTCAGTACGACGAGACAGGCCATTAAAAGGTCTCATTGACGTTAAACACCATATACTTACAAAGTAAATGTAGGTATTTTCTAACGCCCAAGTAAATAAATTGTTGAGTTTACCAAGAATACGCATTATTCATTAATTATACCACAAACTTGTTTTTCTTGGTGATCTATATCGATCGGGAAAACAACTATTCATGTACACGTAGAAGGAAAATCTTATCTTAACTTAGATCAACCGAGCGGAGCGGGCCGTGACAATGCAATATACTGAGTATATCTCTTGGAGCAGACATACTAATACAGTTATTATATATTTTTCTATGATATTCTCTATTCTAATCTCTATTATATTATATTTTCTATTTTATTCACCCGCGTGGATTATGATGATGGATGATGAAGATGATGAAATGTTGCCTATGTGCTAATCCAGGATATAAGCTATCCTGATAACAAATTTTATCCGTATCAGTTTAGCTGTTAGCTGTAAAGGAGTAACAAACATACACACACACTTCTAAAGATAAAAGATAGATGGCGCTAATCGGTTTTTATGCATTTTATGAAGTTTTGTATGGGCTGTCAGTTCTAGTGTATGGAGTTCTTGCAGCGCATACGAAGATTTCCGCTCGATAAGAGAGTATATATTTTTTAACTCTAAGCTCTGGTTGGCCTGTTTAGGACAGTGGCTACACTTCTCTGATTTATAATATTGGTGTGATTGGTGTGACATTGGTGTGATGGTGTGATTAATGTGATTCAAGTCTGTATTCTCTAGCTATTATTCTTTCTATTATATATTCTTTTCTCTTGTCTATTTCTTTTCTATTCTCTATTTTATTCTATTCTATTCTCTATTTTACTTTCAACTGTTCTTCTACTTTGAGAAACCTACGTCCAGTTTATATCTCTATTATAAAAGTTATTTCCATTTAAAACGTTTTAGAATCCACTTTTAGAAAATAAGTATCATTTTACGACTTTAAAGTCCACCATTACCTTGGCATTTGAGAATAATTATTCCACTAGTATCGTTATACTCCTATAGTTGTTTATTCTGTGCTTGTAGGCTGTGGTTATAAACCTTTCCAGCAATATCAAAATCTACGCTCACAACTCACACGTATATTAAATTTTATTGTGTATATTTTCCAAGTTATACTTGTCGTTGTGATATTTAAAGGGAGAAGCCCCTGGCTCCTGATACACGGTTTTAACTGATAAAGGAGCTTTCGGATTTATAATGTACAGTATCTACATTATAAATCCATACATAGGCTTTATAATCTATACCTATAAAACAGTAAGTACTACGACATACCTACTGGCTGACTGAGTAACAGACAACGCACCGCTTTAACTGTTGGACCAAGAGATTTGACATTTGGAGGAATTCCTTGAGAATCGTAGAGCTGCGTTTTGCAAGAAATAAATCCATCCCTAAGGGCATGGTAAAGTTTTCACGAGGGCAGAGCCGCGGGGCCGCGGGGCGCAGCTTCATATATACAATACAATACAAGTACACTTTATTGCACATCAAAAACTATACAAACAAGGAAATAAATTATAAATTAAAGAGTACAATTGACGGTCTTATCCCTAAAGAGCGATCTCTTCCTGACAACCTTATAGACTATATTATAGGTATAAGTCGTATTACTATATGCGCATCATTTTGAAATTGGTAAATAATACAATTGTACGTACTCAAGAAACATAAACGGCATAATTAATAAGTTTGGCAGTAACATATTGTTTTTTTTTTCTAAAGTTAGCTACAATGGCAGTCAACTCTTAATCCAAAACCTTACCTCAAACAAACTACTCGATTAAAAAACCGTCAAAAATGTAAAGACCACTTAAAAATGTAATACCTTAACCAAGTCACAACGCTATTATTATTACATGTATTTCTCTAGTCTAGATTTTCACCTGAGGAAAATAAGATAACATAATAATTTATCGATCTAAAGATTTTTTGAAACTTTGCTCTTTTATGGTCTAGCGAAATATCATAAATACTATTATGTATATCGACCCGGCTTTGTAAAGTAGATTTTAAGTTGATCTAGTTTCTAGCCTAGCGATTTTTCGATAAAATCGCATTATGTCGTTCAAAAGCATCAACTAAAATCTGCTCCTGAGCTGTATCATCTCTCCCGCTGAACCTGGACCTGGAAGAGAAGGACAAACATTAATAACATCGCCAAAGGCTCAGTAAGTGTGCGCGCGCATAAACTAGTTTTTGTACTGAATTATGGTAACCTCAGGTACCGTTCGTATTGAGCCTTTAAGAAAGCTCTTCTAAGTTACAAACAAAGACAAGTTTACTTATTCATTCGTTAATAAAACGATTGATTGTGGCATTCCTACGCTCTTGCCACAATTACCTACGGTGATTACGTCGCTCCATATCGACAAGGCCACCGTTCGTGTGAAGTCGCCGTGATGCGTACAGTCGAGCCGAGAATCTCTAATACATCTTGTGGTAGTAACTTAGAACGCAGAACAAGGTTTATTATGATACTAGCATTCCCGCTCGCGACTTCATCCGCGCGGACTACTGTTTATGGCGAAAAAAACATCCTATGTTCTTCTAGGATATTAAAAACCAATGCAAAAGTAGGTATAGCACCAATGCTCTTCAAGTTTTTTGATAGACTTGTTATTTCGTTTCCATGGCAACATTTTCGTTACAGCGAGTACTTATACTCCAGAATAAAACATAGAGTTTTATTCTAGGGTATAAGCTATCTCCATTCCAAATTTCATCAAAATCCGTCCAGCCGTTATCGCGTGAAAGCTCCCCAAACAAACAAACAGACAACGTTTCACTTTTATATACTGTTATATGGATGGACTAGTTCAATATACTCGTACTACATTTCATCAAAATTTGTTCATCCGTCAATATTTTTTATGGATTGTTTGTCTTCTCTCATCGGATTGAGATATCCAGTTTTTAAATCAAAACCTAAACTATCCATCAGTGAAACTGCATCGTAATCGGTCCAGTAATGTTTACGTGATGCACGAGTAGACGGACAATATTTTTTAAATGTTATATTCTTGTTTATATGTTATTTTATGTAGGCTAGGCCATTTTTTATTATTTCCTCTGTACAGACTTTTTGTCTTTACTGCTTTATTATAAGTAAGAGCTGCACCCGCTTCTTTGCCCGCGCGATAATTTATCTGGGTTAAAAGAACCTACCCTATATGTCCAGGTGGAATGACGACCTGCGAAAAGTGGCTAGAAGCAAATGGAGTAGGAGAGAAACCGAACTCAGTGGCGTGCATTAGGAGAGGCCTATGTCCAGCAGTGGACAAATATAGGCTAATGATGGACCTATGTGTTATTCCAGGACCAAAAGTACCGTTAGTACAAAATACTAAAAAAAAAACAGTCGTCAGATGGTTAAGTATCGATTGCTCGGCTTTAAGTCAATTCCTATCTAAAAGTGAAAACCGCATCGCAATCAGTCCAGTAGTTAAAACGCGATGCGCGAACATAAACACAAACTACCATTTCTTTAAATGCTATATTCTTGTTCAGTAGCTTATTATAGACCATTTTTTTCTCATTATCTTAATTAAACAGACTTTTTGTTACTTATTGCTTATGTATAGATAGATAGATAAATATATTTGAAGAGAATCTAGCCAAAAAGAGTTTGGCTCTATGTTGAGTTTATTCTACTCTGTAGAATGTTGAATTTTACAGACTTTTGAGTGTTTTAGTACAGACTTGAAATACGCTCTAGCAGATGAAAATCAGACGATCTTACCTTAAAATTTTCCGCTTAAGTAGGTGCGAATGATCGAATGCGAAGATCTTTCATGACCCCATTGTAAATTCAATAGGATAAAAAAACATTGATTTATTATGATGTTCCTGTTTCTCAGTCAAAAATTATTGAATAAGGACAATAAGATATAAAAAAAAGTTAATACTTTAACAAAATACGTCTAGAAATGCTGACTTAATAAACAAAAAATATATTTTGTTGTACATAAAATATATTTTAAAATTTACCTACTATACCTACTTACATAATCATATTAATAAGTACGAGTATTATGAAAACAGATATATTTTTTCGTCTCCTTTTCTTTGTATCGAGATATTTATAACTTTACAAGTGACCCATAGGTCACTTTATGATGTTATTCCATTACCAAAAACACCCGTAGGTACAACATGGACGAGGCACGGTGAACGAAACGTGGTGAGGATCTTGGCACAGTCAGTTTTCGGGATAAAAAGTATTCAACATTTTAACACTCTATATAAACTTTGACTGTGCCAAGATCCCCGTCACGTTTCGTTCACCGCTAGACTTACGTCCCGCCAGGTAGTTTGTTTATCGATTGCTCGGCTTCTACTTATCGCATTGAGATACAAAGTACACCAGTTTTTACGTGATGTGGGAACAGACATACAGACAAACAAACAAACAGGCAGACAAACAGAAACAATTTAAAAAAAAACTTGTTCAAAATGAACAAAATAAAAATATGTAGCTTACTTCCGCCAAAACTGTAAGTCAGACAAATGATAAATGGTAAAATTAACACAAGTAAAACCCCACGCTAAACAAAAATCAATAAATACGGCATTGCACCAATTCTTACAAAAAGTTCTAACAGGCTTAGATAATAGAAAACAAATGACGGCCTTATATATGGATATGTCGAAAGCATTTGATCGTGTAAATCACTCTATATTATTACAAAAATTGGAAATCAATGGAGTGCGTGGTCTGTCATTAGATTTGATGAAGTCATATCTAAAGTATAGACAACAGTTCACAGAAATCACAAGAATATGTCGTAAAACGATAACGGAAATAAAATATTTATCTAAACCAAGGATGGTGAAATATGGTGTACCACAAGGAAGTATACTAGAACCATTTCTTTTCCTTGTTTATATTAATGATCTTCCCAATGCCATACAACACCCTATGATCTTATTTGCAGATGATAGCACACCATTCTTTAGTAATAATAATAATAATAATGTGGAATTGGAAATTAATAAATGTTTATCTGACATTATCAATTGGCTATATATAAATAACCTCAGTTTTTTTTGGACAAAACGAACTATATAACATTTAGAAATAAAAATACAATTTCGAATCAACTTAATATAATTCACAATGGTAAACTTTTGTCTGAAACTGACTGTACAAAATTTCTAGGAATCAATATAGACTCAAACATGCCATGGAAGACACATATAGAACATGTACGCACCAAATTAAATCAATTTTCTTATGCACTTTACATGCTCAGAAAAGTTGCTAATCAAGCTGCACTACTGAGTGCATATCATGCTTATGTAGGTTCTACAATCAAATTTGGAGTACTTTATTGGGGTAACTCTACAGATAAGGAAGCTGCTTTCAAAGCACAGAAAAAGTGCATCAGATCAATGTGTGGATTATGTCAAACCGTTTCATGTAAACCATACTTTCAGAACCTAAGACTATTAACACTCCCTTCACTGTATATTTACGAAGCTTCAATATTAGTTAGGAAAAATATAAATACCTACGACACTCTAAAAAGTACAAGACATAACACTAGGCTACGCAATGCGAAGTGCCAAACAACTATGTATAGAAACAGCGTATTTGTTATGGGAATAAAAATGTATAATAAGCTACCGATGAGCATTAAAAATGTAGAATCATTAAATATATTTAAAAACAAGCTAAAAAATTTACTCTTAGGAAAGGCCTACTATTCTATTAATTACTTTTTATGTGGCAAATTTTTATAAATGTATAAATTAGATGTGTGTGCGTGTGTTTGCCTTGTAATGTATGTATCCATATAATGTAATTGATTCCAATATAGTATGTAGGTAATAATTGTACTGTTAATTTAATGCATATTTGATTTTAATTTGTAATTTGTAATACATGTAATTTTGTTATTTTTTGCACACCCTGTCGGGGTAGAATGTAGCGAACTTTTAATATTTTAATGTTACATCACTTTATACCTACTTATGTTCACGCAAATAAAATTAATTTGAATTTTAATTTTAATTAAGTTAGGTGCGGTTTTCCATCGCTCCGTGTTTGCACCGGAGGCTACGCTTTGCCTTATATTGTTTAATGTTAGTCGTTTGTCTTGTTATTATTATTACTAGAAAATACGTCGTGGTGTGCATCAAATAATTATTGTATTGTAAGCCATGCCAAAGGCCCAGGGGCGGCGTGACAAACTCTGACACCTGAGGCCAGCACTACCTCTAGCTCATTCGACAAGCAAGCTAGCATTTCGTTTAGGCTTTACAAGCCAGTGACAGATGGATAGACAGCGCGGCAGCGTTGCCACAGCACAGTTCCATTTGGTCCCTTTGTTCATGGCATAAACATGATAAGTATACACCTAGGTATAGATTACTACGATATATAACTTCTATTTCCACTCATTTGCATCGCATGCCATCTATTTCCATAATAATGCAAGAGACGTCGATGATGCGTACTACAGACAAGCTAGGAATTTCAACCATAGATGAGTACTCAACCCAGGCAGACTAGAATGCAGAAAGCGTGATAGTCGTGATACCCTTATTAAACCAGATTAGGACGGGTTTGTCACGTCTATCATGAAGCTAATTGTCTCAGTTCTCCATGTTGTTGTTTTTTAAAGCAAATTTAATCAAAAGCATGTGTTTGGTCGTGAAGACCTGGATACCGTTATAAAGGTCTAAAAGATAAAAACTGATTTTGCACTTAGGAACCGACTGATTGCATTGCTCGCGAATTTAGATAGATTCCTGTACATCCAAGTAAGAAATTGCTACAGCATTAGTAGCACCCAACATACAGCATGACTTGTTATTATTATTACTTGAACGTTGTATGTACGTCATGGTGTTCATCAAAGGATTATTGTATTGTAAAAGGGTTTGTCTTTTTAGGCAGGGTTATGATAGCCTTTTTTATTTGTTAATATTTAAATTGTATAATAATAATAATAATGGGATTCTCTCTCATGAACTGCAGTAAAGATCGAACACGTAAACTCAGCAATAGGTTTTCCGCTTGGTTTATATAACAAAACTAGGAAAAATGCAATAAGCTCTACAACAAGACATAAGTTCATAAACTAAAACCCGACTACGGTCGGATCGATTGATACCTCGCTTGTCAAAATTGGACAAAGTTTTTAGTTTGAACACATAACTCATCCATTACTTCGCCGTAGTCAGGTACAAAAAATAGCCTATAACACTATACATGAAGTCGAATAGATTGATACCTCGTTAATCAAAATCGGTCCAATAAGGGCGACGCTGTGGTGGAACATCCGTATAAATACCTACGTACATACATAGTCTATTAAACTCATTACCCTTCCCTTGTTTCGCCAAAGTCGGGTAAAAATAGGACCGCGTCTTCGACTACAGTCACTTCCCTTTATATGAAATTCTGATGAAAATTTGGACTAAAATAAGGAAGACCAACTTAAAAACAGATTGGAAGTCCAGACATATCTAACGGAAGAGACTATGTACTTGGACGTGTCTGGCAATCCTGGCGGCTGAGAAACCGTTTGATTAAAGGAACAAAAATATTTTTAAAGTTAAATTCTGTCAAGATTGGATATATTGATAACGGAATCCTAAGATGCTAATGCTTCTCACTTCCGCTAAGTTTGGAGGACTCGTTACAATTAAAATTCACCTTTCGCTCGTTAAGTTAGTTTTATTTATCAATAAATAGATAACGCCATAAAAACCATTCATAAATATACCTACGGTTTACGATCAGTAGCAGTAAAATGTAAATTCAAACGACACGGCATTTTTCTTAAGTTCATATCAAGTTTTTATATTTTTGCAAGACGCGGAACTAACCGGTAATAGGCAACATGTCGTAAAGCTATGACATTATTCACTAAGTAAGAAAATATCAATGTTTATTGGACAGCAATTTGCCTTTGGAAAGTAGCGAAAGAGCACGCGTTGAAGATTGGCTTCTGTTATGTAAGGTTTCGTCAAATACTTTCGTAGAATCGCAACTTTATTAGGGCTCGTTAAATATGCATGTAAATAACGTAAGGTAAGGGAAAGCATGTACGTAAACTCATTGTGCGTATGGAATTATTTGATTACTATTTATATTCTGTGACGAAGCGGCCAAACCAAGTAAACAAGAAAAAAATAAAGCTTTAATATTATCTATCTATATTTATAATAAATCAATAAGTACGAATAAGTCTGTACAAAGGCGATAATAATAAAAAATGGTGTAGGGTACCTAAAATAAGCTACTGAACATGAATATAAATATATTTTTTAAATTGAGTTTGTCTGTATTTTTGTTCGCGCATCACGTAAAAACTACTGGACCGATAGCGATGTGGTTTTCACTGTTGGATAGCTTAGAGTATGACTTAAAATCTCAATCTGACTTACTTAGTATCTCAATCTGATATAAGCTATGCAACACGCATAATAGGCCGACTTGCAACTATGTCATGGAATCTAATGAACTGAATTTCACTTCTAGTGATCGCTTCCATTTGAAACTCTGCAAATGTGGGTATGTAATTAATTTTTTTTAAATTATCTTCTTTATGCAAACTTTTAAGTACTTATTGCTTAATTATAAGTATAGAAGATATCTAGTGTTATTTTAATTATAATTAAAGGTAGCAAGCCTGTCGGTATTCTACAGATTGCACTATGGAGAGTGTGCACAAGAACTGCACAACCTGATTCCCCCATCACCATTCCATCACCGCACGACTAGACGATCAGCAAAGCGCCACCCTTTTATGGTTGAAATACCGAAGCGAACAAAGCAAACAAAACAAAAAGCGAAGCGTTACGCTTCTTCATTTATTACAAGAATTTCTAAGGAGTGGAATGCCCTGCCCTCGTCAGTGTTTCCGGTATAATGTAACCCTGGTGTGTTCAAGTCAACAGTGAATAGATATCTACTAGGCAAGCATGCTACACCTTCGACCACATCATCGCTTTCCATCAGGTGAGATCTTGGTCAAACGATTGCCTACACCGTAATAAAAAATAAAAAAACTACTTTGTACAGAATTTTTCGTACTTATTGCTTTATTAGAAGTATACTTAGATTGATAGAATATAGATAGAAGTCTGCAAGAAGACTGCGTATTGCGAAGATTATGCTAACATTATATGTCTTAGAAATGTGAAACTTCCATTATTACCCCCATATTTCAACAAACCCCGAACTACTTACTTTCAGGTTGCCTGGAAGAGATCGCTTTTAGCGATAAGGCCGCCCATTGTACACTTCTTCTGCTATTTTTCCTTTATTTTTTGTTGATTTTGTTTGTGGTGTGTGCAATAAAGAATTTATCTATCTATCTATCTACTTAGCTCATAAAGAAAAAAAATAGCATATTTAACAATTAGGATAAAGATAATATAGGACCAATATAGGATCAACGAATCGAAAGTTATCGTAGAGCATACAAAGATACAATTACGCTAAAGATGCCGATATTTTCGATATGTTTTTAATTCTACTTTTTTAAATGTTATTAAGGCGGAATTCTGATCGGGTAAAGTTTTACAGATTTGCCAGCGACTCGCAAAGTAAGTGAGAAAATAATGTTCCCAATTCGTGTTTCCAACATAAAATCTGTACATATTTACTTTTCTCGAACTTGTATACATATTTCTTCGGATACTCGCTGATAAAGCGATCTACTCTTTACCAATCTATAATGTTTCGAGCAGACATGCACATGAGATAAACAGGAGAAATATTCAACGTGAAACGAACAACAGATTTTACCAGAAGTCACGTACTTTCAACAAGAGCGGTAACCAAGTGGCAATATATTTGTGTAGCCGCTAACGAGGCCAGGAGAACATAAAAGCAAATGTTTTCACTGTTCCTTGATTAGCACTAATTAGCATTAGGTACCTGAATCGCTTGGGGCTTCAAGCATAGGTAAATAACAGTACTTTAAGCAACATTGATGTTTGACTTAGCCGCGTTGACACGATCAGAGTCTGCTCGGTCCGATCGCACTCGGATACCTACTCGGATGCCACTCGTATTGTGACAACCTACAATTCAAGTGCACTCGGATGACGGTGTCCGATCTGTGTAGACTCGGACCGCGTTCTACTCTTCCGAGCTAACTCATTTACGAGTAGGACAACAAAATGGTGGCTACTAAAAATTTACAAGCATATCGTCGACGTGTTTCAAAACAAATACTATATAAAAAAAAAAGGTACCCTAAAAACTCTAGCCTATGACCCTCTAAGCATGAAGACGAATCAATTGACACCTCGCTTGTCCAAATCGGACCAATTGGGTCGACGCTATGGAAGAACAACCCTTCCCTTGCTTCGCCGTAGTTAAAGTAAAAAGTGAGCGTGACACTATGTATGTACGAGTACGCTTAGATACGTGTAAACATTTATCCGTGTACACTCGTATGAAGCCAACTCGTACGAGTCTACTTGGACCGAGCAGACCCTGATCGTGTCAACACGGGTTTAGTACTATGTAATTGAATATTTGGCTCATCGAATCAGCATTGCATTTCAGCGTGGCAATGCCGCCAGCATGTTGAGTACGCTGCCAACTTATATATAAATGGCTAGAACATTTTGGCTATCTATCTAAACTTATAATAAAGAGTAAGTACCAAAAAAAACTGGTGTATTGGTATCTCAATCTGATGAGAAGAATTCTAACAATCGATAAACAATCATTTGACTTCTGAACGAAGTTTGATGATTTTGGTTGGTACTTTTATATAAGGATCCTGTGATGTTCTGGAATATCACAGGATCCTTATATCCCAGGTAAACGACCAAGCGGTCAAAGCCGCGGGCACAGCTAGTGAACTTATTAACCTGTAAGGGATTTTTGGTTGTGAGAATCTATCATGTTGTACCTAGTTAGGTGGTTGTTTTTTATTTTACTTTATTTATTGAGTTACGAGACGAACAGGTCGCTCACCTGATTGTAAGCGTCACGCCTGCCCCGAACAACGCCATTCAGAACTTTGGTTGCAAAACCTTGCAACCAACACTGCACTGCGCTCGTCACCCTTAGAAATTGGTAAGTAATTTCGTTGGAAACATTGGCCTTAAAACCGGAATACATAATTGTTCACACTACTGCTTGGCGGTTGAATATCTGACAAAGATACGTGGCAATTCCTTGGGGAAGAGGCCTACCACCACAAAATCTACTATATACTATTTTGTAGCATTAGGTTAATAAAGGCACCGAAAAAAATGTATTTAAACAATGTATTTTTTTTATATACTAGGTACAGATAATTTTAATAGTTACTTCGTGATTACTTAAAATTTACTTTATTTATAGCCAAATCCATACATTTGTCATTTAATTTTAGTATTTATGTAAATTATGACGAGACTATTAATATTATATTAAATCGTAAAATATTAATACGTTATTAGCTTTATGTATCGTAATTATAAGTTTTACATATTATGGAACGTGGAATTATTTGAATAAATAAATAAATAAAATTGTATCGGTTAGACATGCTAAAGAAATCAAATATTTAAAAAATAGTGTCTCCTAAAATATCATCTATCTATTCTAAATCTATCTTTCAATACTTCTTTTGTTTGTTGTTTAAGCCCTCCGGCGGCTTGACAAGCTCTGACACCAGAGGCCAGCACTAGTTCATACGAAAACAAACAACACTTATAAAAATGCATTAAGTAACAAAAAGTCTGTAAAAAGAACACATTTTAAAAAATGGTCTAGAGGACTTAACATAAGCTACTGAACATGAATATATCATTTTTTAAGTCATGTAGGCCTGTATTTTTGTTTGTCTGTTGTGGCGCATCACGTTAAAACTACTGGACTGATTGCGATGCAGTTTGCAGGGTTTGACTTGAAAACTGATGTACTTGGGACCTCAATCTGATGAGACGAAACCCAGAAATCGATAAATTTGCTGCTATTTGATGGCTGAATTAATTCGGATTAAATGTATATTAGAGCTCAGTGGCGTGCATTAGGAGAGGCCTACGTCCAGCAGTGGGCAGATATAGGCTGATGACGTATATTATTGTACTGTATATTCCAACGAAACCGGGTTTGATCCTACACTCCGCACCAATGACTTTTCTAAGTTATATGCGGTTTTCCATCTTGCTGCACTTCGGAGGGCACGTTAATCTGTCGGTCCCGCTTTTATTGATTTATAGCAGTCATTAAGCCATGTCAAGGGCCCTTGGGCAGCCTGAAAAACTCAGACACCAGAGGCCAGCACTACCTCATAAGACAAAACAAAAAATCGTACTGTAGGTACTTTTATCCTGGAATAACACGTAGGCAACGTAAGTGATTTTTAACCCAGAAAAATGACCACACGGGCCCAGCTATTCATAAATAAATCAATGAAATCAAAAAACAAAATCTACAGTAATGATAATTATAGCTATAACGCTTGTATATCTATTTGTATGTAGTACGTACACCAAGAACCGCGATCCACTGAATGGAGAGGAAGGTCAGTGCACAGCCTTTTGTGTTCACCGCGATAATACCTTGTGGCAACCCATGCAGTACTAAAACTTCGATGAGAAGCATTATAAAGCTTATACATACATACATGCTGCACCCATGTACTGTATGTTACTAACAAAATGGAAAATTAACAGTATGTAATGAGTAGTGCCAGTTTGTCAGAGCTTATCAAGCTACCTAAGGGCGTCTGGCGTGGCTTAACGACTGCTATCCGCTGTTAGCAACCAGTATCGACGGCAAGACGTGTCTTCCGAAGCGCGAAGCTTAACTTTTAGCTTTTTTAACTTGTTAAAAGTAATTGGCAAGACCTGGGCGGCCTGACAAACTTTTTCATCGGCACTACTCGGCTTACATTAGTGTTCCAGGTTCAAATCCTGGCCGGGGCAAACAAATGAGTAATAATCATAAATTAACTATTCATGCCGACTCGGCGACACAGGTAATCCTTGTTCGGTGTTTATGAGTGTGTAAAACATGTGACTATCCTCAACACAATACCAGAAAATGTTTTGGTTTATATTTCTCAATAGGTATCACAAATAGACTTTGATAGCAGATCGTCCCGTCAACGCAAACCATAGTCAACGAAATTCCGCGGACCCAGCCACACTCGCGTCAGCAGGCGCATGTAGAGAACACATTAGACAGACTTAGGCGCTCAGCACACGTAGCAACTTGAGTATAGGAAACTATCAACTTTTTACAAGTTTTCATTAACGGTTGCCAATTGCAGTAACAAAAATCCCAGTTTACGGCTGCCGCGATTTTAAATAAACTTTCGAAATCCATGAGCATCAGTCAAGCAATAACGCTGCGCTGCGGGGAATGGCGAGGGAGTAAAGTCGCTCTACGCGTTGCGGTTGCCGGCAACTTGACAAAACTGCTACTAATTTGACAGTTACTAGTTGCGGAGATCTAGAATAGATTTTGTCACCGATTGTAGCAACCGAAAACTGTTGCGATAAAGTGAAACTCGCAACTAGAGTTGCTACGTCTGCGCAGTTTCTCAATATGGCAGATTTTCTGACAGCTCAAAAATAATGAAGAAAACCATACTAAAAGATTGTAATAGATAGTGTTGACAATATACCCCATCGTTGGTGTTGATTGATATAACATATATATATATATATCAATGGTGTTGACAAATAATGAAGTTAATGTGACCTTTCGAGCATTTAATTTAACCTATTTGGTACCCATCTTTTTGACGGAGATACAATAGACATAATGGTCTAATGTTTGTTTATTTTGTTTGTCGTATGAGGTAGTGCTGGCCTCTGATGTCAGAGTTTGTCAAGCCTCCCGAGGGCCTCTTACATGGCTTAACGACTGCTATTAATCAATCTATTAAACAGCCGGGACCGAAAGCTTAACGTGCCCTCCGAAGCAAGGAGCGATGGAAAACCGCACATAACTCAGAAAAGTCATTGGTGCGGGGCTTAGGTTTAGAACCCGGTATTGTTGGTTTCTAAATTGCAGTATAGAACCGTTAGGCCTCCATCGCATTGGAAGGTCTAATGTAACAGCAAAAATAAAAATCCAACTAAAAAATAATAGCCAAATGTCATTCATTATCATTTTTCTATTTGTTTATTGCCCCTCTTGGAAGTAAATAAAATAAAAAACTGTTTGTAAATGGTTCCACTTCCATGTGTGCTTTCGGCACTAAAATAAGAACGCTTACTTTCCCTAAAGCTGAAAATGGTAATACGTACGTAGGTAGTCACAGAACACTAGACCTGGGGAAATCAATCCTGGGGAATTCGAAATCACCGGTGATAAAAAGATCACCGGTGATTTCGAAATCAGCTTTTCTCAAAAGTGGTATTTTTTAATATCATACCCTGTCTACCAACATATAAATACTGCTCAGGGGTGCGATTTTTGAATATCACCGAGTGATTAAATATCAGCGAAATGATAAAAAGTCACCGATTTCCCAAAAGTCGTATTTTTTAATTTCACTGAGTGATAAAAAATATCATACGTATGATTTCGTTTACGAGTGCTCGTTTTGAAATCACCCGGTGATATTTTTGACATTTCGTTCATAGTTTCATAAATTAACCTACTTTTCGTGTGTTGTTTTTCCTAAAATACGAACAACGAATGAGATAATACAGGTATGATATTCAAAAATACCACTTTTGCGAAAAGCTGATTTCGAAATCACCGGTGACACTCAAAAATCGCACCCCAGCTTTGCTAATAGACAATCGTATGATTACGTTCCAAATACGCAGCAAATATTTTTATCAGTACTAGGTACCGGGTTTCATACGAATTGACAGTAAAACCACAGACAACACACAAGTATTGCTACATTAGTCTTTGTTGGATCTCAGTCAGAATAAATTATTGTAACTTTTAAACTTTCGCGATTCGAACACATAGTTAAATATTTAAACGGGACTTAATCGCGCTGAAAACTTAATATTTATTTACCTCGACTTTCGATCAAGTTGCAATGATCGTGGTCACGAGAAGACTTAAGTAGCGGGTGTCAGCGTCGAGAATGGCGAGCGTTGTCTCCAACTATCCGCATTTTTTAGAATAAATTATTGTAAGAAATACAGTTTACTGCAACATTCACAACGAAAGAATTTTCCAGCCGTCTGAATGCCATTCTGGGCGCCAAGAAAGCATGTATACAAAGTCAAGGAACATATTACAAAGTGCGAGCAAGATTAAAAGGAGAGGAGGTAATTATCATTTTTACTACCTACCAATTATGTAAATTTGTAACAATGGTTTTACCATTATATTTATCTAGTCAGATAGTCCTTTGACTTAGCTAATCGTTGCTACCAAGCACATTTGGACATGTATATCTTCCAAAACATGCGGATGTCAACTACATCAATAAATGCTTCATCAGGTTCCATTCTGCATAACTAGTTGGTTATTTCAGTTTGTCGGAGTAGAGGGACAGATTCTGAAGTCATAATATCTCCATCACTGCAAGATAGGGTATAAATACATTATAGCCCATCGTTGTTGTATAATATTTTGGCATGTAATGGCGCTTGATCGGTTCCAACAACGGCTTAACATTCCCTCTGAAGCATGCATTGATGGCAAATGCACACTTAACATGGATGAAACCCGGTGTTGTTGAATTTCAAAGTGCACATATTACAACTTGACTACCACAGCTCTTCTGCAGTGACATAAATTTACTATATAATTGAACATTTAAAACTTGTTTTAGTTGAAGATGACCAAATCCAGCAACCAGCAATAATTCACCAATGCACCTGACTACAATCCATTGCAGAACATGGGCCTCCCCGATGATAGGGGCGATTTACCATAATCACCATGTTTGGAGGCAGCGCGGTGACCGCAGTACATGTTGATACTTACAGAAAAATGCTGCTGCCCATTTCCTGAATTCCCTATGCACTCACAGCACCGACGGGGTTAGAATGAGTGCACCTATTATTAAGCTGCTCACATGGCAATTATTTTGTAAATTGTGACATAAATATGATTTTACGTTTCTACAAAGTATCTACTATTAATATTAAAAATCAAATGATGTTTTATTTCTTTATTGTAATTTCAAACAATCAATGCACAAAGAGATTGCAGATAAGTAAGTCACTGACTCTTGGTCTTCCACACACAGGGACACATCATAGAGGCTAAAATCAACTCGTATAGAACATCAGTCCTCAGATTACCTATAGATTCCCAACAACCCCTTCTAAAACAACTACCACTGGATGTGGTATACATTCTTTTTAATGTTATGAAGCATAACAACTTTATTTATATGTGCATTCTCCTCAATTAGAGCACTCCGGAACTGTCCTTGACAATATTGTATTGCATGGGCACTTTTGAAGACATAATTTTTCTTCGGAATGACTTTATGGCACAGGAATTGGCACTTGTTACCAAGGCTTTATAATTATCCACTCATGTGAAAAAAATATAAATGAATAGTTAAATAAGTAGGACATGTACCTACTTATTAGACCTCAGATTAGTCTGAGCGCTAAACTAACAAAATAGGGTTACATGTTACATATAGGTTACCCCTGTATTGTGGGTATCTACCTAATGATACCACCTAACCTAGTATAAAAGAAGATACCTACCTAGGTAAGTATTTATGGTAATCTGTGTCTACAGGTAAGAATCAACTGGGTGTTGGCTGCTAGTGCTAGCTCATAGGAGAACACAATAAAACATTGACTTACCTTTGTTTCTATAGAGAAGGGAAGCCGCTTGCCCTATTATCACGGAAAAAAAGCCTCACATCCTTTTCACAGGCTTTTTTTTGAGAAGCAATGTCTTAGCGGACATTGAGAATGCCTACTCATGCATAGCATCACTTTAGTCCCAGTATCTTAATCTGACGAGTCCTCTTTAGTATTGCTACTAGGCTTGCTGCTAGTATTATCTCATTCGTTGTTCGTATTTTAGGAAAAACAACACACGAAAAGTAGTTGAATATAAAAAACTATGAACGAAATTGCAAAAATATCACCGGGTGATTTCAAAACGAGTGGGGGGAGGCACTCGTAAACAAAATCATACGTATGATAATTTTTATCACCCAGTGAAATTCAAAAATACGACTTTTGGGAAATCGGTGACTTTTTATCATTTCGGTGATATTTAATCACTCGGTGATACTCAAAAATCGCACCCCTGGTCTGTGATGGTAACTATATTCGCATTCGTACTGATAGTACTCTGTGACAGTCAAACAGGATAGTGACAGTGACTGACTTGACATGATGGCAGTTGGCAACTCTCTTTTTATCACTTCATTGTTTTTTGAAGACATCTATTAGGTCATTTTGTAATTATTATTTTTTATTCATCTCTTGGAAAATTCCTCATTATATAAAAATCGTAAAAACAGCTAGTAGCGAGTTGCTTGCTGCCGCAAAAGGGAGCTCAAAGTTGCTACGTGTGCTGAGCGCCTTAGACTCCTAGCATACTCTGTAGGTACCTACGAGTATTTCTCAAGTAATTAAATTACTAATATTACAGGATACTCAGGTACATGTGTACTGTGCACGTACGTAGAAGATTATTTTGTTAATTTTGACAATTACTGTCACTGACATTGAACCGTGAGACTTGACATTTGCACTTATCTAACTAATGGTAATGTTTCAAGGAGAAAACCTACGCAAATGCAAGATTGAAATGTCTGGTTTATGTAATTTAGTTTAGACAAGTTTAGCTTACTTTAGGAATTTACATTAAAGTGCTAAAAGGCCAGCTTTGAAAGATCGATGGGAGATAGGTCGATGACATGAAACTAGTAATAGATTCCCTGCTTTGCCATTTTAAGCATACTGAGAGGAATGTTGTTTTTGGGTTGTATGTATATTTGTATGGTTCTTTGGCGCGTCCTACAGGCTAAACGACTTAATGGAAATCCAAAAAAAAACAAATGGAAATCATCTGCAAATCTTAATGGAAATCAAAATTGATAACTGAGGTATCGTTGCATTCATCCTAATCACCAGAGTGACATAGGATGTTATGACGTGTTAAGAAAACTAATATGGCGGCTTACAGCTGCCATATTTATTTACGAGGAAACTAAATATTACCAAATCTATCGAATAAGGTATAAAAATGAAGATCTTTAAAAGACCCTTCCAAAAATGTATATGGGAAACTAAAAAATTAATAATAAAAAAAAAACTACAACAAAAATAAACGACAAATCGAAACTAAAAAAGAGGCAAGCAAGCTTTAAATTCTTCATCGTGAATTACAAGATGCTGTCGGACTATCATGTATTTCATTTCTCCTTTAACGGGATCAGTTACAATCAGGTAGCTCGCTAGAGCTACCCGCATGCCTACGACTGCATCTCATATTTCAAAATCAAGAATCTAAAGCCTGTTAGCCTCTTTTTAGTTTTACGGTCGTTTTTTTTTATAATAATTTATTTACTTGTCGTATGAAAAAATAGCGATAAATAATAATCGAATAGAATCGAATATAATCGAATAGAATCGAAAAGAATCGAATCGAATCGAATCGAATCGAATCCAATAGAATCGAATAGAATCGAATACAATCGAATCCAATCGAATATAATCGAATCGAATCGAATAGAATCGAATAGAATCGAATAGAATCGAATAGAATCGAATAGAATCGAATAGAATCGAATAGAATCGAATAGAATCGAATAGAATCGAATATAATCGAATAGAATCGAATAGAAACGAATAGAATCGAATAGAATCGAATAGAATCGAATAGAATCGAATAGAATCGAATAGAATCGAATAGAATCGAATAGAATCGAATAGAATCGAATAGAATCGAATAGAATCGAATAGAATCGAATAGAATCGAATAGAATCGAATAGAATCGAATAGAATCGAATAGAATCGAATAGAATCGAATACAATCGAATCCAATCGAATATAATCGAATCGAATCGAATAGAATCGAATAGAATCGAATAGAATCGAATAGAATCGAATAGAATCGAATAGAATCGAATAGAATCGAATAGAATCGAATAGAATCGAATAGAATCGAATAGAATCGAATAGAATCGAATAGAATCGAATAGAATCGAATAGAATCGAATAGAATCGAATAGAATCGAATAGAATCGAATAGAATCGAATAGAATCGAATAGAATGGAATAGAATCGAATAGAATCGAATAGAATCGAATAGAATCGAATAGAATCGAATAGAATCGAATAGAATCGAATAGAATCGAATATAATCGAATAGAATCGAATATAATCGAATAGAATCGAATAGAATCGAATAGAATCGAATAGAATCGAATAGAATCGAATAGAATCGAATAGAATCGAATGGAATCGAATGGATTCGAATAGAATCGAATGGAATCGAATGGAATCGAATGGAATCGAATGTAATCGAATGGAATCGAATGGAATCGAATGGAATCGAATGGAATCGAATGGAATCGAATGGAATCGAATGGAATCTAATGGAATCGAATGGAATCTAATGTAATCGAATGTAATCGAATGGAATCGAATGGAATCGAATGGAATCGAATGGAATCGAATGGAATCGAATGGAATCGAATGGAATCGAATGGAATCGAATGGAATCGAATGGAATCGAATGGAATCGAATGGAATCGAATGGAATCGAATGGAATCGAATGGAATCGAATGGAATCGAATGGAATCGAATGGAATCGAATGGAATCGAATGGAATCGAATGGAATCGAATGGAATCGAATGGAATCGAATGGAATCGAATGGAATCGAATGGAATCGAATGGAATCGAATGTAATCGAATGGAATCGAATGGAATCGAATGGAATCGAATGGAATCGAATGGAATCGAATGAAATCGAATGGAATCGAATGGAATCGAATAGAATCGAATAGAATCAAATCAAATCGATTCGACTAGATTCGATTCTGTATGTTTGATTCTATAGAAGAATGAGCCGTCGTGGGTCGCCTGGCAGATGTGAAACATCGAATAAGGCCAAGATGAGTCGGAAATAGCCGACGAGCTACGAGCAAAGCGTCGCCAGGCCTCTTGATCTTGATCTTGGTCCCCCCGTATCGCGCCATTAGATGTTTACACATTAAAATGACATCCAGGTCTGAGCTATGTTTAAAGTTTCAAGTCTGCTCATCGGGAAATTAGTTTAAAATGAATTACAAAACATGTACCGAACATACAAATAACAGTCGGACAAGAAGGAGAGTCAACAAAAACGTGACTTCATTGGGATTGCGAACATTCTCATTTTTGAACTCCAATAAAATAAAGGCATTCACCAAAATAAATTCTAACGCTGTGGTATGCAAAAATATATACATAGACAGCATGTCTAGTATATTTTTGCACGTTTAGAAGTTCTGTGGTTTTAAGATAAGCACAACCATGCCTCACGATTCAGAACTTTTCGATTACGAACCCAATCGATTCAATTGGATATCGTTCTCGTACATATCGCACGTGTTTTTTTCGTCAGAACAGTCAACCTGAAGTTTCGCTAGCTTTTGTTTGTTTTGTAAATAACCTAAGATATTTCCTGGGGAAGGTTGATCCGGATGCTATGTTGTTCTCAATAAGTTAACGAGGAAAATAATCTAACGTTCAGAAATTCTGTTTCGATAACTGCGTTGTGAATTTCATTACCGTATTACATGTAATACTCCGTTTCAGCTTGGGCAAAAATGCTTTCGTTTATCCTGCGGATGTTCGGATGTTCTCCTCTACAGGTCGCATTTCTCAACAAATTCTCGTGACATTTTGTGAGCAGGTCCGATAATTAAATGTTTTTTTTTATGTCGATTCAGTTTTACGGCATTTTTCAACATGTTGGAGAATGTGGGTTGAAAACGTAAAAAACATATTTCAGCCATTTTGAAAAATATTTTTATGATTTTTTATAGCAGTTAACGTCTGCTTAGCGTAAATATACATATATAATAATTTTATAATGGAAAAAAACTCAAATGTTTTTTTTTTTGGTCGGTGGCCGTAATAAATGCTTTCGGCGCGGGGTAAGGTACCAGATAAGAATCTAATCATTTCAAGTTTTATAAGAACAATAGACACGTAAAAAAAGAGCTATCGCGAGACGCCTGGCAGATTAACTGGTGAACATTTATGTAGTTATGCAAAGACAGACTCGTGGGGTCTACAGCTCACATAGTCACTAGTTATCGAACAGTATGGTATAACTTCAATTTCGATTGTATATAAATAATTCATAGTCGATGAAACTATTATACGATATCTAACCGTGTCGAACGATCGAGTTATCGTGAGGTTCTGAATCGGTGGGCAGACCATCAATCCCAACAATTCTCTGAACAATACCAATCATTTATAATATAACATACAACACGACAATATAGACCCTATCTGGCCAGGTACCCTACACCTACACGGGTCACTGCTATAGGTAAAATACATCTTATTCACACAAAAAAGACAATGCAGACTCGACCTTGGACTCTAAGTCAAATTCTTCTGCCGTGTGGGCGACCACAAAAACTATCCTATGACATTGCATATTTCTAATATGACATGGTGCTTGAAGTGAGAAGTCAGTGGAGTAAGTAGAACCTTGTGGTTTTACTTAATGCTGAATACTGGATGGACAATTGCTTCGTCCCACGCTTCTTGATGTGGTCGTCTTCCACTAAAAGCGAAGAATTACTCTAAATACGTACACACTCTTAAGTACCCATTTTATTTTAAAAAAATGTGTCAATGTATAGTAGTTTGTAATACAGTAGAAAAGCATTAAATATTCTATAATAGCATGAAAATCAATCAATCAAATCTATATAGTTATATGTACCACAAACCCACCGTTGTTTACCGAAGTCCAATTGCGACATATTTAATCATACAAGTAGGTACTTCCTTAGATTGTGAAAGTACCAATTAAGCACTTTTTGTACTTATGTTGTTTTTCTATGAATAGTGCTACATGTTGTTTTGATTTAATTGCGCATAGCTGAATAAGCATTTATGTACTTAGATGTTTTTCTCGCTAAAGTATGAGAAATGTAACTACTTAGTTGTTATTGCAAATGAAGAATGTACTAGAAATCGCCTACGCATTTATAAAAGTTATATAAGGAAGTTACTAAGTACAAATTGTAATTATTTTATCTTCGCTTGAATTGTACGGTCAAAAGTAAGACCAATAAAATTAACTTCAAATTTAATTTGTTGTTTATTTTATTAAAATCTCGGCTCCGTCCAATTTGTCTATATAGTAAACTGTCGTAACATTTGGTACCCGCTTCTAAATATTGGCATCGTTACATAACACCAACTAATGAAGCTCTTAATTTAATAAACATGGCTTCATTCATACATTCATTCATTCAAGCAGTGTGGTAGGATCATTTACTTTCATTGGCCCCACTTGAGATCTACTAAATAAGTCCTAAAAGTCTTAATTTTCGACGTTATGGAAACGATGCCAATATGTGGGGTCTTGCTAACAAATTTCAAATTCAAAATTCAAATTCAAATTTATTTATTCAACCAACTAGGGTCAATACAAAAATACAATAAATTCATCAAAAATAAAAAGAAAACACAAAAAATAGAAATAAAAATTAAAGTGTTTTTTATTTTATTTTAAATAATGAAAAATAGTATTATAATAATTATACTTACTTAGAACAATAAGTTGACTTTAGTCAGGTGCACCATATCACAGGGGTACACGTACTGACAGTCAAAACGTTCCGCAAATGCCCGTAGAATACTGTTGCGGCTGCCCCGCATACTGCGCACCAGGGATGTGCACCGTTTGCGCTTGATTGTGTAGAAGCAATCTACACGTGCTTCGGCAAACATCCCCGAAGCGCTGCAGAAGCGGGGCTGCCGCAAGAGCACCCAAAATGCATTGTTGTATTGGATGCGTAGAGCGTTGTACTGCTTTAGCGTATGACACACCCACAAACTGCTCGTGTAGAAAGACGTACGTAACGTAATGCCCTGAAAAGGGTGATTTTGACGTCTCTCGAACAAACAGCAAATCTGCGGGCTATCATATTAGCTCTAACAGACAACGCCCTACGCTCCCTCTCTATGTCAGCATCATCTTTCAGATCCGAGGTAACGAGATGTCCTAGGTACTTAAATTTTTCAACTCTATTTAGAGGACAACCGTTAAGTTTTATAGTCGGTATATTATCTAGACATCTATCCCGAACCTGGAAGACCATGCATTCACTTTTTTTAACATTGTACAACAAACCGTGGCTGTCAGCATATTTTTCGCAAATGCCAAGCAGCTTCAACAAACCACAAACAGAAGCACTCAGCAAAACCATGTCGTCTGCATAGCTAATATTATTAAGACAAATTCCGCCAATATGGCAGCCGACATGCGTGACGCTGAGCTCCTCAGCGCATTAACGTACAGGTTTAAAAGTTTGGGGGAGGTCAGCCCCCCTTGCCTCACCCCACACTCCAACCCATAAGGAACCGAATAGGCCCCCGACCACCGAACAACGTTGACCTGGTTCTTGTACCAATATTTGAAGATGCATATTAGTTCTTCTGGCATGGACGTCTGTTGTAGTTTTTGCCATAGTATGTCATAACACGCTAACGTTTGAACATCTTCCCCAAAATAAAGTAGTAAGTAAAAAGCCTGTACCTAATGAAGATAATTTGAACCAAAAGTTCTTGAGACTTTTAATAAGCTACTGAACTATGACTGCCTGTCTTTTCTCCCATCACGTAAAAACATGGTTGTGGCGATTAACTTGGTGTAAATGTAGGCATAATCTGGAATGCTTCACTTTTGAATTTGGCGTTGAGGACTAAAAATAAAATTATGACGAGTAAAATTGTAAGGCTACAAAAGTTACAGAAAGTAATTTTTGCAAATTACGATACGAGTTAGTTAACTTATTTTATTCAAACAGCTGGCTACTCTGGCAGATTCCCAAGGTATACTTCTACAATAGAGATATTTTTGCTGCTATTCGGATTCCCCAATAACCTTTACCTATCGTTCTGAACACAGTACACGATACACAGAAAAGCCATCTCCTAACTATCAAATTTGAGTACAATACGATACGATACGATACGAAATACTTTATTGTATACCAAAACAAAGAACAAACAATATCAAAACTTAAATAAGGTAATACAATTGGCGGTCTTATTGCTTACAATCTTACAATCTTCAATGTCAAGTAGTTTCGCTTACAGTACAAACCAAGCATTATATTACAAGTGGGCGACGAAATTTCGGTTAATATTCTCATGTTAATTTCGCATACAGGATCTTTGTTTAATTTGACCGCTGCGAGTGTGTTGCACTCAAATTTATGCGATGTGTTGCATTTGTAATTAGCTTACAATTTAGTTGTAAGTATTATGCTTATTTTCTCTTTTCGAAATGAGCAGGTCGTTTGCCTTATAATTATGAATATCTATTACAACGCATGTACTTATATTTTAGGTTTGTTTATGTTTAGTACCCTCATTGTGTTCCGTTCGTCATTAAGCGTTATTTCTTTTTATTGTAAATGTGTCAGAAGGAAACCGCTTTGAGCGATAACACCGCCCTTTGGGGTAACTTAATTTGTTATAATTTTTGTTAATTTGATTTAAATACTATAGTGTCTGATTAACATCACTTTGTGTCTGCTTATCACGGATATGTCTCATCTAGACTCCGTTTCGGTATAATTTTTTGGGGGAACGGTACCGAAAGAGAAACTGTTTTCAAATGCCAGAAGAGATGCCTAAGATCAATGTGTGGAGTGAAAACTACCGATAGTTGTAAGCCTCACTTTCAATCTTTAAAATTGTTGACATTGCCCTGTATGTACATATACGAAATAGCAATATTTGTTAAATGTAACCTGCATCTTTTTCTCAAGCCTAGTCATTCAAGGAGTAGACGGGATCTGGACCGTCTTTGTTTAGCTCATTGTAATACGGCTTTACACCACAAAAGCTATTTGGAATGGCGCCAAAAAATTATAATAAAATTCCTAATGACATTAAATCGCTAAACACGAATTTATTCAAATTAAAATTACATAAAATTTTGATGATTAAATGTTACTACAGTGTAAATGAATTTTTGACTGATGAAAATGTAAACTTACAATTAACTAAAGGCACTTTATAGGTAATTTTGACAATATTATTATTAAATTAGATTGTAATTATGACTTAAAATATTGAATTTTGACATGAGAATAATAAATATAACCATGTGTATAATATTTGCATGCTGACAAAGCATAAAACATGCTGTACTAATTATAATATTGCCATCTTATGTTTAATAAACAAACCATGTTTTAGCGAATAAATACTTTGATTTGATTTTTGATTTGTCTGTCTATATCTAGTTCATTGTGTAAGTATATTAAAAACTTGGCTGATAGCTCATTCTAAAATAATTTCGCCGGACCTTAGATATAACTGTTTTTATTTTTATTATAACTGTATGTATTTGAAATAATCTACATTTTTACCGTTTTGTGTAATTCGGTACCAATTTGGCCCTAAATTTCGCTGTGCCACCTGGAATTTATCGTTCTTGGAGAAGCACATCAGCATCACAATACACCCATAATATAAGATATAGGGTGAGGATTTCAGAGATGCTGGTTTCAATCATTAATCCATACCAATATATAAAAGTGAAACGTTGTCTGTTTGTTTGTTTGTTTGGGGAGCTTTCACGTGATAATCGCTGGACGGATTTTGATGAAATTTGGAATGTAGATAGCTTATACCCTGGAATAAAACAAAGGATACTTTTTATCGCGGAAAATTGTAAGTTTCCACGGGAAAACGGGAACATGAATACTTGCTGTAAGGAACGGTTGCCATGGAAACGAAATAACAAGTCTTTAAAAAAACATCAAGAGCGTTGGTGCCACAGATTAAGTAGTTGATGCTATCAAGCCATACAGGCCATAACCAAGAAGTCCAAGCATACTTTTGCATTTTTAATATCCTAGAAGAACAAAGTATGCTTTTTTCGCGATGTACTGTAGTCCGCGCGGACGAAGTCACGGCGAAAGCTAGTTACAAATAAAAATTAATACTCGCAACATTGTTCGGTGGTGTTTTCGGTGTTTCTCTTATCTCCGGGATGTCTGAACCGACGTTAAGGATGTATTTTTTTAGTTGGCATACAGTATCGTCCTACACTTTTCATCGAAATTGGTTCAGGAGTTTGTTAATAGGTACCTAATTTATCCATTTGAAGTCGGTTTTTTGGTTCAAAGTATTTAAAAAGCTTTTATTTAACTTCACTTGTATGTATGTATCTATGTATATATCTATGTATTTCTGTCCTGGAATCTTCCAACTCAAATTACGAGCACTTCCCGATTAGCTCATCTTGCTGAAACTTACAGGGTAGCTCACAAATCGATGACAATGCATTTAAATAATAACGTAAAATCTTTATTTTTATAAATTTATTTTATTCAATTATTCTTAATTACTTGAGCTCTCAAAAATTAGTGGTCTAGGCGTTGCTTTACTTGTGAAAATGAGTCATCAACAGGGGTATGTAGACTTTGTCCTCGATTTTCTTACCTAGTAAATAAATTGCTGGGTGACCTAAGTATATAGATAATAATAACATCGTAAAGAAAATAATCTAGCAGATCTCCATTACTGAGAAACATAACATCACCAGGCACACCTACAACCTCCGTAGAATGTCTAATGCTAATGGAATATTCGCACTTTGCCGTAATCACGTTTTTCCACACCGTACTAGTTGGCATGAGAAATACCTATTTATTTTCTCACTATTAAAAATGTACCTACTTACAGATTTGCGATTGTGCTCTTGCGGATTGCGTCAACCGGGGTTATAATAACTAAGACCTAATCTGTATCTCTGGATTCAATGAATGAGTTCAGCCCTTGTTACATGTTACTATTATCTCGGCGGCCTTGGGAAGTATATACTACATTAGTACTCAATACTCTGGGATCCATTATAATAAAAGTTTTTTTTTAACTAATACATAAATAAAATATAAAAATACCTTTATATCGAGTTGTGAGCTACTTTGAAAGTTTCAGCCGGATAGCAGCCGGGAAGTGCTCGTAATTTGAATTGCAAAAAGATTCCAAGACAGTAAATCATACTACATAGATACAATCATCATGTCAGCCTTTAGAAGTCCACTGCTGAACATAGGCCTCCCCCAAAGAGCGCCATGAAGAGCGATCTTGTGCCACCTTCATCCACCGACTTCCTGCGATGGCAACAATGTCGTCGGTCCATCGTGTGGGGGGTTTCCCCACACTTCGCTTGCTTGTTCGTGGTCGCCATTTGAGAACCTTTATTCCCCAGCGGTTGTCGGTTCTGCGAACTATATGGCCTGCCCATTGCCACTTCAACTTGCAAACTCTGAGAGCTATGTCGGTAACCTTCGTTCTTCTACGGATTTCCTCATTTCGGATTCTATACATAGATGCAATACAAGTGAAGTTAAATAAATGCTTTTAACAAGTAAAATTATTATAAAAATTAAAAAGGCAGACTGTGAAAAAAAATGAATACGAGCTGACCGACCACCCGCAAGATTAATCACAATAATATTATAATGAATACGAGCTGACCGACCACCCGCAAGATTAATCACAATAATATTATAATGAATACGAGCTGACCGACCACCCGCAAGATTAATCACAATAATATTATAATGAATACGAGCTGACCGACCACCCGCAAGATTAATCACAATAATATTATAATGAATACGAGCTGACCGACCACCCGCAAGATTAATCACAATAATATTATAATGAATACGAGCTGACCGACCACCCGCAAGATTAATCACAATAATATTATAATGAATACGAGCTGACCGACCACCCGCAAGATTAATCACAATAATATTATAATGAATACGAGCTGACCGACCACCCGCAAGATTAATCACAATAATATTATAATGAATACGAGCTGACCGACCACCCGCAAGATTAATCACAATAATATTATAATGAATACGAGCTGACCGACCACCCGCAAGATTAATCACAATAATATTATAAAGACGAAAATTTATATTTATACCCAAATGGCGCCGCCATTTCTAGCAGTATCAGACGCAGACATTTCAGGCACACCGAAAGTCGTATAAAAAGTCGGTCGGCAGCGGAACTAAGCCATCTTGTGTAAATTTAACTTCTTTATTCAGGCTTGATCTTTGCAGTCGATAGAACTATGGCAGACCGACGGTAAGTGGTAGAAGATCGATGAAAAGGCCAAGACCTACAAAGCGTTGCAGGTGCCGTAAAGTCGGTTTGTAAATTAGATAAACCAAGGAAACTATGCAAATCAAATTGCATTAAATAATTGATGATTCCTAGCTATTAATATAAAGTTGCCATTGCAGATTTATCACCCAGCTTGTTCTTTCGACTTGTCTGTAGGCTGAATCTTATTAGCCAAGCTTTCCGCGTCGCTATCAAATGTCAAGTTTTTGCGACTCTTTTTTGGCTCTCACAATCTTTTGTGTCTCTGGCTCGAGATTAGATGAGTCATGAGACCTGACGCAATCGACGTTTACGATGTCTCTGAAATGCACGTACAGCCTGCGGTGTGCGGTCGCATTTGAAGGACAAAGGAAAATGGAGCGATTTCAACAGTTCACTGAATTGGGATGATTTGTATCATGATAATAACGTAACTTATCCAGTGGTAGATTAAAATGATGCCCTGTTGCCAGCTTTACATTTGGGTGGGGCATTTAATTCAGATATCCGTCATGCCGGTGAAAAGGAAATGGTAACACCCTAAAAGAATGTACAGCAGTTTAACGCGTGAATGCATTGCAGTGCAACTAGTTTTCCATTGCATGGCAATTGTTATGGCCAAGGATATCACATTAGCATAATACGAACGACAATCACTTGAATTAAATAAATAAATCCAAAAATGTCTAAAATCAATGTTTTTGAGGAGACTACCAGTGACAGAAAAACTTTTATAGGTGTTAATATTGTTTTTCAAATTATAAATATGAACTAACAAATAAAAATAATTACTATCAAAACAAAATTTAACATGAGTAATGAATAACGAATATGAAAATTTAAATATTATAAACTCTTTTAAATTACTATTAATTATTCTACTCTAAGCTACATAAGAAGATTCATGACCCATGAAACAAAGAGGAAAATCTCCAATCATTTTCATACTAGCTCACGAGTTAACAAGACATCAAAAACTAAAACCCGACTATGGTTGTGTAAAAATAGCCAATGACACTTTTGCAATGAAATCGATTGATACCTCGCTTGTCAAAATCGGATCAAGATTTTTGCTTCAACACATAATTCGCTTTCCTTGATTCGGCGTAAACGGGTAATAAAATAGCATATTTAATTTCATTTTTTATACTTATTCTTGTGTTTATTTTTTCCGATCCCTCTGGGCTTTAGCTGAAAACCAGCGCTGCGTGCCTTCGGCAAACAGCCTAATGCTGAGTTAAGGCCCATTCATCACCACTTTAACTATCTACTTTTACCTTTTCTTTGTTTGCCTTTTCTATTGTACCTACTTAATTATTCTAATTATTTGTATCTTTTATTTTTGTGTGTGTTGAATAAATGTATTTTCTTTCTTTCTATGACACTCTATACCTGAAGACAAATCGATTGATACCTTGCTTGTCAAAATCGACGTTTTGGTGGAACATCTACTTACCCACATACATACATACATACATACATACATACATACATACAGACTGTTAAACTCAAAAAGCTCAAGCTTCGCCGTACTCGGATAAAAACAGGCTTTTCACTACTCGCGTTCATTTACAAAGCCATAAGGCACTGTATTATTTTACATGGGAAAACTGACATTTTCCCATGTAAATATTCATAAAATAATAACAAGAAAAGTGTGTGCACCCATGCGGTCAGTTAATCCGATAGCTGCGGTAAGGTTGTGGGCGAAGGGCATTCCACCGCCGATTGATTACCCTATCATCTATAAAATATACCAACATATCTATCTTTATATAAATCCTAGATAATACATGTTTTTTGTAGCAATTATGTGTGTGTACGGAATAAAACAAATTTTAAATTCCAAAGTTTTAGGCAAGCTCTTCATAGTCATCATTATCTTATATATTACTGCTGGACGTAGGCATAGGCTATCCACTGCTGGACCAAGGCAGAAGCTATCCACTGCTAGACGAAGGCAGAGGCTATCCACTGCTGGACATAGGCATAGGCTATCCACTTCTGGACGTAGGCAGAGGCTATCCACTGCTGGACGTAGGCAGAGACTCTCCACTGCTGGACGTAGGCAGAAGCTATCCACCGCTGGACATAGGCCAAGGCTATCCATGACCCTAAGATCAGGCTCAGTGTTCATTAGGAGAGCCTAGTGAGCGCCAAAGAGCCTGATATCAGCTCATCACCTCATCTAGTCGCTGCCAGCTGCCATTTTCAAGTAGCGTCCCACGCGATCTCCAGTCTAGAACTCGTTCTTCCCAGCGGTTGTCGGTTCTGCGAATGAAGTGATCACCCCATGGCCACTTCAGCTTGTTTATTCTTTGGACTGTGTTGGTTAACTTGGTTATCTGGTGGATCACCTCGTTGCAGATTCTGTCTTTGAGAGCTCTCTCCAGAGCTCTCTGTGTGACAAAGCCCTCGCCAAAGTTTTGCGTTAACACGACATTCGACGGGTTATACGTGTGGACCAGTCTCAATGTAAGTGTCCCATTCCAGATCCATAGATCATATTATAACTAGTAAGAAACACACGTCGAAAACTTTCGTCTTTAGGCACTTTCTGGCGGAGTTTATCAAATGCAGCAATTCCAGCTACCATAATAGACAAACGACCTGCCACCTAATCACTTAATCGTTCTCTTTTCTTTGTGTTGGATGTTATTTTTCATTTAAACTAAGCCGAAAACATCAGCTAGTCCATCAATAAACCACCGAAGGTCCTTTACAATCCTCACCTAAAGATAATTGCTCTGCCTCTAGTACTAGCAGATACACAATTAACTATTCACCTGTGAAGCTAACGTGCATGTTGCTTTAACTGTCCACTGAGGGAATTAGTGCTTATAATTGTACTGAGCAGTTTACGCACAGGGTTTGTTTGTTGCTGCTGTAAAACTTATAGAATCTATAGAGATTCTATCTTCAATCTTTCAGTTCTTGTCATAGGCCAACATCAACTTAGTTACAATAAATAAAAAAGTTGGTCACAGCTTTAAGCATTAGGCTGTATTTACTCCTCGACCGACGGTCAGCGCTGACGTCGGTCATGACGTAACATGCAAGCACAAATTATGTATCTAACCCCCTTTTTTGTAGTATTTTTTTGTAATGCATTGTCATCGTTTTGTGAGCTGCCCTGAAAGTTTCAGCCGGATAACTAATCGGGAAATGCTCGAAATTTGAGTTGCGAGATTCCACCCAGAACGGCAGAAAGACAAACAAGAAAGTGACTTAATAAGAAAGTGGTACAATCTGATCGGTTTCGCCGTTTAATCTTGAAAAGTTAACAAGCAGTCAGAGAAACAGAGGTTCTTTCGCATTAGAGTGATAGTTGTATATAAAGAAGTTGCTTGTACGGAACTTGCAACCAGGCTGCAACTTTTCAACCCAGTGCGTCTAGTTTCTAGTCTGTCCATATTGGACTATTATTTATTCTGTGCCACAACGCTAATACAAAGTGTTCCATGCCCACGCACGATACTTAATTATAACTTGTTTAAATTAACATGTAAACTTTATAGTTTAATTAGCCGTTATTTTGTATCTATGAGGCGAAATAATTAAGCTGTCTACCAAACATATTGAAATCTTAGTTATATCGTCCACTGGACAGTATTTAGCATTTTGTAATTGCATGTAAGCGTTTGTTTATAGCGTATGAAAATACTGAATCAATTTAGGTTGTACAATTTATATACATAATTAGTTGGTGAAAAATGAATGCAAAATTATGTTTATTGTGCAGCTTTCATGGTCATTAATTACTATGATCACATCAATTTTACTGGAACAAATGTACACCAGTTTTTAAGTCAAACCTTATGCTATCCATCGGTAAAAAACACATCACAATCGGTGCAGTAGTTTTAACGTTATGCACGCGTAAACAAACAGACGCAGCCAAACACACAAACAGACACGACTTAAAAAAATGTTATATGTAGGTATGATACACTGTTAATAAACCGAATTTATAAATGTGATGTCATTTTAATAACATTACAATTGATAACTGTGCAATATAATAACAATTTACATTTCATGAAAAATCCGATTTCGTTAATAATTCGTTTAACAGGGGTTACTTTTGGTCCAACAAAGTTTCGCTTGTGCTTATATATTATTATATTTTGCTTATTTTTGTTATGCATGTTTCCCATGAATTTTCGTGTAGAATGAGTTTTATAGCCGACTAGCTGTGCCCGCGGCGTTGTTCGCGTGGTAGTTTTTCTGGGATATAAGGATCTTATGAGTTATTCCAGTACCAAAAGTACCAAATAGGTACCTGCCTACCTGTGTTAAGAACGGATGCTCGCTGCGCTTCGCTACGCTTCGCTCCCACCTTCGTCTTCTAAACTATCACGACCATGTCGGATCGCCACTGAAGGTTGTTGACCTAAATTCAAAAGTATACCCGATGTCAACTCAGCCATAAAAGTTGGGTTTTCGCTTTTTTTAAATATGTCCGATGCCAACACGGTCTCTGTGTTATAATAGATTATCAATATCCCAAGATGTAATAAACGCGCAGTCGTCTGTATATGTTTCTCTGATTGTTTTAAAATAAAACTTAACAAAAAATTACAGCAGCCTTAAAAATATCAAGGATATCAAGGAAAACCCCCGGCCCCCAATCCCCCTTAATAGCTATAAAGCATCTCGATCACATCAGATTTCAAACATAAAAACCGCATCAAAAACGGTCCATTAGTTTGGGAGCTACGATCCTCACCCCCATTTCCCCCTCCCCCCCTCCTCATTATAGCTAAGTACCATCTCGTTTACTTTAGTTTTGAAAGATATAAACCCGCAGCTAAATCGGCCCATTCTTTTGGAAGCTACCATTCTCACCCCCCTTTTCTCACCTCCCCCCTCCATACCCTATATATCTAAGAACTATCTCGAGCACATCAGTTTAAAAACAGAAATAACTGCATCAAAATCGGTCAATTCATTTGGGAGCTACGATTTTCACCCGCTTTTCTTACCTTAAATTATTAAAGGATTAAAAGTATTATAAATTTTAACAGATAATATAAACTTTGACTATGTCCTGTTACATCTAAATCCGTTCAGTAATGTCAGCGTGATATGTGTTCTTTTAAATAACTTTCAACCCTTATCCTGCGGGAGCCCTTTATTTTTTCGGAATAAAAAGTATTCTAAATGTGAATCCATAACATATCTTAATTATAATTTTCAAAAAATATTTAATGTACAGATTTAGCCCAGTTACAGTTTTATTATATGTAGTATAGATATTCTGCTCGGAAGGCGGCTAAAACTACAATTTCGAACTTTTTAGAGAAAATGACCAATGTTTTAAGTGCTGCATCTCAAGTTTTTCAACAAATAACAGAAATGCGGTTGGGCTCAAATAATATAACATTTTGACTTCTTTATAAATAGTAATTGATAACTTTTCCGTGAGAAGCACCTTTTAGAAGTCATAAGATTTCGATGTTTTTCGAGCACCACGAAATAAGCTCAGTCCTTCCAAAGCTGCTAATTTAGTTTATACGGTATACGGTAACCGGCTTAAATATATTAATCATATATGATAATGTGCGAAGGCCAGCTTAAGATGAGCCGTACGTTCAAACTTTCCTGTACATTTCGTGTTTCAAGTTATTTAGACACAATGATGAGGGTAGTGATGTCTGTAATTTCTCAACTAGAAACCGATAATCTTGAAATATTTACATGACAATCTTTAAAGCACCTCCAAAACAAAAAAAATGAATGAAATCGGACTACGCGCTAATGAATTATAACTTTGTACACATTTTGACTTTCATCCCCTCTCCCAAGAGAACCATGCTAAATACCGGAGTAAAAACTATCAAATGTACTATCTCGTAGTATGAACTCAAATCATACCAAGTCTCATTTGACTTCATTTAGTAGTGTTGGCGTGATGCGCGGTCAAGATACGGACAGACAGACAAATATGAAAAAATAACAGTTTTGGCTTTAGTATCGAACATAGGGTACCCTCCAAAAATATATTATTAATTACTGCAAACTTAACAAAACTTTGGACCCCTATCCCGCAGGAACCCTTTATTTTTCGGGTAAAAAGTATCCTCAATTTTACCCATCATATAAACTATGAATGTGGCAAGTTGCATCAAACTCCGTCCAGTAGTTTCAGCGTCATACGTGTTCTTATAAATAAGTTTCAACCCCTATCCTGCGGGAACCCTTCAATTTTTCGGGATGAAAAGTATCCAATGTCATACTTCGTAGTATGAACTCAAATCATGCCAAGTTTCAATTGAATTCATTCAGTAGTTTTCGCGTGATACAGACAGACAGACAGACAGACAGACAGACAGACAGACAGACAGACAGACAAAAAAGAAAAAAAAGAAAATAAAGAATACCATCCAAAAAAAACTAAATATCTTCAATGTACAGAACTGGACCCGTTACAGTTTTATTATAAGTATAGATAACTGAGTTATATGTTATACTAGCTGCGCCCCGCGGTTTCACCCGTGAATGATAATGATTATTTTCTAGGGTATAAGCTATCTCCAAACCAAATTTCATCAAAATCCGTTGAGCCATTTCAGCGTGAAGAAGTAACAAACATACAATGATACCTCTAACACACGCTGACTCCTGTTACATTTCAATAAAAAAAACACAATTATTATTTTTTCGAACTCCTGGTACTTTTCAATAAAAATTCCAACTGAGTTTTTTTTCAACCGACTTCAAGAGGAGGTTCGCAATTCGACCCGTAAGTTTCTTTTGTATGTACGAGTATGTTACGCGATATCTCCGGCAATTGTGGATCGATTACAAAAAAAATAATTATGGATTGGGTATGTTTCAGGGGTAGTCCCATTTAAATTTCATGAAAATATACCACCTCTAAGAGTGGAAAATTAGGGGATGACTTAATTTTATTAACTTTCACCCACTTTATGACGCGATATCTCCGTCAAATGTGGGTCGATTTTGAAGTTATTTTTTTATAGAATAGAATAATGCTTTAGGTATGGTCCCATATGGTATTTGGTGAAGATCTGATGAAGACCTTCGGAGATACAAAGGAACTTCTCAATGGATAACAGCAAGTCACTTGCGATTGCTGTAATCGCATGTTCATGTATTGTTAACGACACACAAAATAGGGAAATAAAATAATCTAAAAAATATATTTAAAAGGGACTTCAAAATGAATAAAATAATCTTATGTGGGAAACAGTTAAGGAAGTATGTGGCCAATTTTCATAAAATCAACGGCACAGACTTCCTACATAAGATTATTTAATTCATTTTGAAGTCGGTTTTTACTTTTTTTTATGTTAATTTTTATTTTCAAATCTTATTCGTACAATTACGAATACAAAATAAAATACAGATCGGTAGAGCCATTCTCGAGTTTTTGCGAGGCATGGCATTACATTATTTACACGTATACTTATATATAAAAAAAATTGGTGCCGTATAGATTTAATATTTTTGTATTAAAGCATGTTATGCTCTCTACGATACTTTGCTTGAGCCCGACAGGGTTATATACTAGTGCGCGCTAGAATCCATGATACCGGGTTCGGTCCTCTGCTCCGCGCTAATGACTTCTAGGTTATGTGCGGATTTCCACCACTCCGTGCACCGGACGGCAAGTTAAGCTGTCGGTCCCGGCTGTTATTGTTTTCATTCCATTGATGAAAGTATTTCTACTAAACATAAACTGGTCAATCTCTACTAGTTCTTGCATAGCAACTTTTTTGCATCTCAAACATTACGACAGAGCACCTTCTGTACCACACTTAGGCCCTATGTGGTAACAGAGTAACGTCCTACTTCCATTCAAGGTTCTAACTTCGATAGACTCTGTCAGAACAAAAACATCACAACCTATCCAAACTGATTCACAACATTAATCTTTAAGACCACGGTGAGAAGGTGGAAAACTGGAAGTTAAGGCCTAACAGATGATACTGTTCCACGTCCCTGCCAAGGTCTCACCGTGAGGCAGTGCACACATTTGCATTTTCACAAAAAAAGTCTAATACTTTTGACAACGGAGGTTCAAATTGCTACTCTATCATTTAAAGTTTAAGGTCGCTAATGAGTTCTGGAATCCAATAAGTTATGCGTTTTGTATTCAACAAAGGAGTAGCGATAGTATAGAAGTGTTACGGCTTTGTACGTGTGATCGCGAATGTCACGTACTTTAGGCCTAATCTTCGCTTGAATTTTTTAATAAATTATTCAGACGAAATTCTATTGTCAATTGTGTACCGTTTGATTTTCATTATGATAAACTCAGATAATAATTATCTCAATTCTAACATAATAAATTTAAGCATAACATTCAATATACTGAAATAATTATAAAAAGGTCTCGGTTAAGGATATTAGAAAGCATAAAATAACCTTCACAGTTTAGACTTAAACAGGATATAGAGCACATCAGAGCTAAACATATACAATATACGAAAATTATCTTTATTTTCATCAATTAAGTCAAGGATGGAAAGGTAACTTAGGCAACGGTATGTCAATAACGAAAACTTTTAAGATTATTATTTTAAATACTGTGCGGGCATAATCAACAAATGCTTATAGCTAAGTAGTATATAATTACAGACCTGCAGTACCGGGGGGCATGCCCCGTGTCCATATAGCATGCTATTAAGATTAATGTGTAGCCAGTGGGTGGCTAAGTTAGCTGCTAAATTAGGTACTAAAGGATTGTTGGTTTTCCTTGAGGTTGACGGGTCGGCTAGTGAAAGTTTCTTGGGTTTTGGTGTGAATTAAATTTAACTGGGTGGATAACAAATAAAAATGACAACTTCATGACAAGCGTCATAAATCGAAGCGTTATCATAAATCGATTGATTCTAAAAACATGGCATAGCAAGCAAAGTCTATACAACGAAAATAATAAAATAAAATGGTCTAGGGAAGTTAAAATTATGTTCGCGCATCACGTAAAATTTACTGGACCTATTGCGATGCGGTTCACTGTCGGATACCTTAGGTTTTGACTTAAAATCAAGAAGGTTTAAAAAATAAGAGAGGTTTAAAATAATATTAACTTTCGGTTTCTACTTAATATAATTAAGTAGAAGCCGAGCAATCGATAAAAAAATATTTGATGTCTGAACGAAATTTTGTGACGTTGGGATATTGGTACTTTTGGTTTTGGAATAATACTCAGGATCCTTATGAGCAAAGCCTCGGGCACAGCCAATAATAATTATAAATAATTTAATTCAAACTCAAATTGATCCATAAATGTATTGGTAACAAACTTATTATACTACTATTGTTAGTAATAATGGATACAAGATATTTATTCAAAAATATCGTGCAATTTGTAAAAATTAAACAAAGGGTCAATATCGCTACATATCAAGCCATAAAGAACTAAAATGCATTAAAACACGTAGGAACCTAACCCACTAATGGCCCAGCCGCACAGCTAATGGACTTACAGGCAACCTTCTCTCCTCACAGGCCAAAGCTAATGACCATATCAGTCTAAAAACCAGCCATCACGCAAATTTTAGTTTTCCACACGCAGCCAACACGGATGCGAGCGAGGACGTTGGTAACGCCAAAAAAAGTCGATGCAAAAGTGAACGTACTAAATGAGTGGTATAGTCGTGTATACCCCATTGTTGGGATTATCTTCTTCGCGATCGAAAAGGTCACGCTAGCTGCCGATGAGATTTCTAGTTCCGGTATCGTGGAGCTACGTTTTTAGATAATCTTCGGTAATTAAAATAGTTGGGTTGTTATTCGCTAATTATAGGAAGCCGATGCTAATTTTGGTGATGAGAAATATATATACTCGCGGTGTTACGCATTTCTTACACGGTGCTGTGCGTGATCAGCGAATCATGCCATCGCATACACTGTAGGACTCTGCTAGAGAAAACTCCGACAACACTAGAGAAGGCTGCACCACGTTCAAGAAAGTGCGATTTGGCTACAAAATCTAACCTGCACTGCTGTTTGGGGAAGTGAGAGAAGGTGTGGGAAAGTGAGGGGAGGGTGGGGGGAAGAGGACGAATGGTGGAGGATGTTGGGGAAGGGTGCGGGAAGTGGGGCAGATGGTGTGAAGTGGGAAAAGACTGAAGGGATGGGTGGGGGCAGAGAGGGAGAAAGGGGGAAGGGTGGGGGAAAGTGAAAAAGGGTGGGGAAAGAGTGAGGGGAAGTGAAGGAAGGTAGAAGTAAATAAAGGAATGGTAGGAAGAAAGAGTGAAGGGTGAGCAGTGGGAGAAAGGTGGGAAAGAGAGGAGACTTTTTTTTTTAAATCAAAGTGTCGCTTATGTTGCCAAATTTTCGGTTTGGCAACATAACCGACACTTGCTGCCAAATTTTTGGTTTACAACATAACCGACACTTGTTGCCAAATTTTCGGTTTGGCAACATAACCGACACTTTGATTTTAAAAAAAAAGGTTGCAGTGCAGGTTAGGTTTTCTAGCTGTGGTGTTCGAAAGCAAGCCAGCTGATTTCATCGCACGGATTGGTGTTGTGCCACCAAAACGTCTCACCGACAGACTCCACGCTCCGCAACGGCAGGTGATTGCCGTGTGAGATCCGCCTAGCGATACTGTGTAATTAATTTGAATGGAGGCTAATTTTATACATGGACTTAGATAACTAAGTAACCAATGTTCCTTATTTTGACAATTTTCTACTGAAAAAGTCTCCAGTTAAAAGGGCAATAAAATATAAGTTCAAAAACTGAAACCCGACCACAGTCTTAATGGACTAAAAAGACACACAAAAAACTAACGTTTTATATATTTAAAAATTTAGTGCGCTTTACCTACTTGGTTTAATACGTATAAATTTATGACGAGGGATAATTTAAAAAAAAAGTTTGTTTCTTTATGTCCTTTTAGGGTGCCATATTCAGTTTTATGTGACGTCTCATATCTAGCGAACGATTAAGACGCTTCCAACGATAACAACCATTTGTAAAAATTATGATAAGTAAGAAGTTTTGAAGTTATGAGGGAACAGATGAACATACATGCATACATACCCATATACATATATGTAAACACATACATGCCGGTCAAAATCATAACCCTCCTTTTTCATTCGCCGTGGTCAGGTAAAATAAAAAAATTAAAACAAATAATAAAAAAACACGACTGCTCTGCGAAAAACGAACTGAAAAGTCAAGAACAGGACAAGAATATATTTATTTTTATTCTACTCTTTTTAGAGATAAGTTTAGGTATATAGGTACTTCCATTTGATACCCATATTGTAAACGTGAAGTTTTTTTATCGCATTTGTAAATGAAGCCATTTTACCGCCGCCATATTGAATTAAAAAAATATAGCTTTTGTTATTCGAGGGGATGTAAGGGATTCTAACGATACCCCATACATCCAAATCTGTTCAGGCATTTAAAAGTTATGGTGGAATAAATAAACTCACATACATACATACATACATACAAACATACATGAATTCTAAAAACATTACACTCCTTTTTTGGGACACAAACCTTGAGTATCCAAGAGGTGCACTAAGGATATTTTGAAATTCTATCCTTATGTGAACAGGCGTGGTAAGGTTTGTTTGAGAATATTTTATTTATTTAGGTTACGCTCATGACACTTTGTAAATAAAGTATTCAAAGGAAATGAAATAACACGTGTTTTATTATATTTGAAAATACATCTCTAAAGCGGCAAACGGGGGCAAAGCTTTGATGAAGAAACATAAATTATATTTTGAGCGTACGAATACAAATTTGGTATAAAGATTTTAGGTCCTTTAATAACATAGGTATAGGATACTTTTCATTATCATTATTATCATCATACATACCTACTGATTTTGATGAATTTTGGATAAAGGCACTTTAGGTCCTGGAGAACCAAACACGTTAGGTGTGTGGTATTAAATAATCATGACTGACTGACAGACAAAGCACTACCTTACCTAGAGATTTGAAATTTGGTAGAAATATTTCTCTAGTATCCTAGAGGCTAAGGAAGGTTTTTTTTAATTCCATCATTAAAGAGGCGAACGGGGATGGCAAAGATTGCACCCGGGCGAAGCAGTGGGGCGCAGCCAGCAAATGTATAAATATATTAAAATTAATTTTATAACATACATTATCTTCCAGCTTGTTTGCTTGCTTGTGGTTAAAGGTAGTCTGGCAGATCGAGAGCTTCTGACATGGCTTAACGAATGCTACTAATCAGTTAACGACCGGGACGGACAGCTTAGCTTTAAATGCCTTCGAAAGCACGGAGCGATGGAAATCCATACATAACTTAGAAAAGTATTTGGTGAGGAGCCGATGATCGAACCCGGTATCGTTGGATTCTTTTAAGCCCTAGTACCTATAGCGCTCGGCTGCCATCGGTTATTCTTATATCTTCAAGCGTTACTATCTCTGTAATTTCGATACAGTTACATTTCTTGTTATGAAGGTGGAATGTCAACTTGCGAAATGCAGCTGGTTGCAACTGGATGTGGAGAGCCAAAGATCGGGCTCAGTGACGTCCACAAGGAGAGGTCTACGTCCAGCAGTGTACGAGTACGGGCTGATGATAAGCCCATATATGGACATGTTTTACGATATTCACACATTCATAGAAATCCAAAAAAAAACAGTTCGTAAAATCTGCCCACAACTTAACAACTAACCTAATGTTGTGTCAACTAAAAGTAAAACAAAATCTTTTGTTGACGCACAATCGTTTAAATCGCTAATTTATTATCCGAATAAGGGACCAATCCGATTCTAAACAAAAAAGCGGCAAAATTTCGCGTTGACATTGAAAACACATGCGTTCGGTCCTTTCGGACATGAGTTCATTGTAACTTATTTGCATACGAAAAGATTACTGACGCTTTTGACTTTGTCGGTGATTGCCACGACTTTCGTCTAAAAAGGCGAAAACAAACGATCGTAAAGTAGGACCGTGCAACTACCCAGAATATTTTTTGCGCTAATAAACTGGCCATAACGCCCGACTTTTTGTCGCTGTGATCCAATATTTTTTAAGTCGAAAGGCGATGACAAAGGAAGAATTATGTCGTAATGTTTGGACAATGATTGTTTACGTTGTCGCTCAGTTGGGTCCTTTTATGGGTGCCAAGGGGTCCGGAAAGTGAAACTGATTGCGAGAATGACGCTAATTTACTTTTGCTTTTTAATAATGTGTCTTAGTTCGGTGAAACAGAAAAAGGTTAAAAAGAAATCGAAAATTTAAACGGCAAAATGTTTTTTCACGCTTCTCAGGATTGTCAATAACTTTGAGTTGTAATGAGTTATGTTAAGCATTTTACAGTTTTATGGATTCAGATATTCAAAAGCGTCTTATTGAAGAAATTACTAGTCAGAGTAATATAACCGTAACGAAAATCAATTGCTTTAGTAGCTAAAGTAGGTATCTTTAAAAAGTTTAAGCTAAGACTGAAGTCAACATTAGAAAAAACAAACAAACGAACCATGATACCATGATATTCTTTTGTATTGAATTTCCGATATTTTAGCACTGTTGCAAGCACCATGATCACGAATAAAGTGTTGTAAATGAGGGTGGGTGTTATTTGTTATCTTAAGACTAACGGTCTACCCTCTTGCGTGCTCGTTTTTTGTTAGTGACAATGTTACCACTGCTCACAATATCACTTTCAACTCGATTAATATCTTGACAATCGAAACGTAGGTTCTTCTGGGTTCTACCTCTGTTTTTACTGCATAGCCGTAACGCTGGATTCCAGGCCAGTGACAATTGAAACCCGTCTTCACGATTAGAAATATCCCGTTTGTGATCGTGAATCAATGACCATCAACCGCATTAGCTAACTTTTAACCTACAGTTTCAATCTAAACTAAACTAATTATTGTTTTATTGGGATTAATAATTATTTTAATGAGATTACGCAATTTGTCTTACCCACTTTCATGCCTTTTCAATAGATAGAAGAAGAAGATAGTAGATATCAATTTAAAGTTGTCACATACCGATTATTTAAATATTGTATTATAATGAAAATCTCATTGCAAGTGGTTGCATTAGGTCATCCGTAATCGGGTCGCTGCTGGTCAGTTTAAACTTATACAGACTTACTCATCGGATAGAGATACCAAGTGCACCAGTTTTTAAGTCGAATCCTACACTATCCAACAGTATTGCAAGCGATCCAGTAGTTTTTACGTGATGCGCGAACAAAGTAACAAACATACAGACAAACACGTATTTTTTTCAATGTTATTTTCTTGTTTAGTAGCTTATTTTATATACACTAGACCATGTTTTTAAATTATCTTTTGTGCAGACTTGTTCGTCCTTATTGCTTTATTATAAGTGTAGAAATACCTATATTACTAGGTTATACTCTTTGATGCAATCTATTTGTGATCCTGGCATCCTACTTTCACACCAAGCTCTCTCATTCTCGCATTTTCACGTGAAGATACTTCATGCGCGGTATTCGCTCGTAGCTTTCATTTCAAAACCACGCTGAGACCCCTGCCTCCCGGCCTCCGCACCGCTAACGTCAATTCGGCCGTTTATTCCTCGATACACTACTGTCCGTATGACTATAATATACAGGCGCGGTCCGAAGGGGGGAGGGGGGGGGGGTCACAGGGGATATGAGAGTTCCTTACGTCCGAATAAAAAAAAGTCTTTGCGTTTATCACCAATTTGCTCCGAATCTACTGGACCAATTTCTGTGACCCAAACACGTTCCATGCGAATTAACTCGCACTTGTCCGATTTTTTCAAAAACCTTATAGGAGCGGGACGCCAAATCTTAAAATACGCCCTTGAGTATCAGCTATATATTTCAAAATGGAAACGGTAGCTCAAAGAAAATATTGATACAACATTTTCTAAGTGGTGGTGTTTCTACAATCGAAGTTTGCGACGATGAGCTCTACCCAATTATAAAGACATGCTTAAAATTCTGGCAACCCTTCATGTAAGCGGTGCGAAGGCACAGAGATCATTTTCGTATAAAAACTTGTTTGAGAGCAAACATGTTAGAAGAGACAAGAGAGGCTAACAGGCTAAATATTAATAAAAAAACTTCAATATTATCACCCGATTTTCCAATAAAAATAGAAGACTTCCATTATGTTTTATAATGTGTGTAATAAAGTTATGTATTGTGTATTACAGTCTAATTTACTTGACATATTTTATTATTAGCGACCCCCTCCAAAATTTCAGGCTGCGACCGCGCCTGATAATATATATGTCAATTTCAAGTTAACTGTATTTTAACCAAGGTTTACCTAAATGTTGATGAACTCCAGAGGATAAGTACTAAACTAACAAACCATTTAAACTAGTAGCGATTAATGATATCATCACAAACAAAAGTACAACAGCAACACAAAAGCCGATGACCGAAAAAAAACTATTACAACGCCTCCATTTTTGTTCGCTATTCTTCTTTAGAACAATGAATGGCTTTGATATCCACAAAAGGGCTCCGTCTTTGTCATTGCATAATTGTAGCATATTTTGTAAAAATGTGAAAGTGAATGTTTAAAGTTTTATGTTGTTATATGCGTCGCTACTCGGTTTCTTTATTCTTTTCTGGTACCATTTTTATTGCCTGCCATATTGGGTAGACGGAAGCTCTGTCTACTGATTCACTTTCGTTTTCTAAGCACCAATTTCTATAATGGGTTGTATGAATCCTTTTGTCGGTAGAAGTTTCGGTCGTAAAAGTAAAAGTTTTGTCTGGGATAAGGAAACAAGGTAGACTTAAGTTATTTTTATTAGTATCAATGAGGGACGAGACTGTAATTTTGTTGCATAATGAAATGTTTTGATTACTCATATCACACCTCGTATACAAAAGTTAACCAAATAGGTTTTTATAATAATGACTGTACATTATTTGCAACAATGGGTGGCCTTATTGCGGTCTCCTCCAGGCTAGTTGATAATATCTTGAACAACATTTATTAGCCTTAAAAAACACTGCATTAAAATTATTTCAATGCCAATCGACTACTTATTTGCTACCAATGGACTTTCCGAAGTTCTTTGCTTAAATACTTCAAAAATGGTTATTATTCATCGACAGATAATTTTGATTGCCTTCGCGATTTAGATAAAGTCATAATTTGGGTCATACATAATCACAGAAATTTTCCAAATTAATATGTAATTTAGAACTAGAGCAAGTTAGCAGATTATCTAGAGCTGCTCTCTATTATTCCAATTTTATCACCAACCTTTAATTTTCACACTGTGATGGGAGCCTGGGACACAATCCGTTTAGCTCTGGATTTAGGACCACGTATATTATACCCCGCGTGCTTTGAGAAAAATAGTCTACAGCATTTCCCTATGTTATGTAGTGGTAGCTCTTCTGCAAGAGTCCGCCTGGGGAAGTATCATACCTATGCCAGATATTTAACTGTCTTCTTAAGTCCTACTGCCAATATTGTTAAGGTAGACTAGTTTAATACCCATAATATCACAACGCTAGGCAAGCGCGGGATTGTGGATGTCAAATCTCTGACTTCTTGAATCTTTGCGTACCCAATCAGATTGTATAAATATAAGTGCCTTCGCTTTTATATAGTCAGAGCTCAATGATTTGATATTTGACCTGATATTGCATTGCCCTCCCTCTTATTAGTGGAGCCTTAGCCAACACTTATTATAAGTATTGCCTACAGCTACATCTCCACTAATTCCTCTCAAAGGTCAGGGATAGGCCCAAGTGAGAACAAGTCCATATGATTTGATATTTGTCGTGATAACGCCTTATCCAATTACTGTACACCTATAAGCCTAAAAGATAACAATACCAACCAGTATAATCCACGGTAAATCACGCCGGATCACTCCCACGCGATCGTGACAGCGCTAAACACTAGTTAATGATCTATTTTGAAAGTTACTTGTTAGACGGCGGGCGTGCGATTTGGAGGCGGTAGCGATATACCTAGTTGCAGGTCACGAATAGTTTCGCCCAATATTTATTGAACGACACTTACTTATTGTTCAGTAAGCTGATATTTCATTTGTGACAAACTATAGTGCCGAACTAATAAAAGATGCATGCTTCAGATATTTATGGATTCATCAAATTCTAGTATGATATTCAGAGCTGGCGCATCACAGCGCGCCGCGCGCCGGCCCGATCCAAAAGTGAACGCGCGGCATCTTCCACGAATGTCGTTGTCACGTTGAGTGGACTGTCAAATGCAAATTCTGATTGAGACAGTCTTTTGAAAAAACCTGATTAAGCGAACTGGACTACATTGAATCAAGAGTATTTTTTTTTATAATGTGTGAGCTATTTATTAACGCCGCTTGTCTAAAGTTCAGTTGCGTCAGCCCCCCATACTTGGCTTGTCTAGGGCCTGCTAGAAGTTGAAAAAAGAACAACCATGTAATTACTTTGAAATTATGTTAATTTGATAGTAGAGCTGAATTTGAGATATTTGATAAAATCTTCGAGCATGCAATCAAACTGTAGTTGGTTGTTTCCTCGAAGGATACAACATAAAACTAAAGCCTAAAGGGAAAAAAAATAGCTTAGGACACTCTTGCGATGAAAACGAATCGATTGATACCTCGCTTGTCAAAATCAGACCAAGTTTTTAGTTTGAACACATAACCCTTCATTTGCTTCACCGTAGTCGGGAAAAAAATATTGCCTATGACAATCTATAAATGAAAAAAAACGATTGACACCTAGCTAGTAAAAATAGGAACAAGTTTTTAGTTTGAACGTCACCCAACGTTAGCTTCAACGTGGTCCGGTAAAAAATTTGCTTATGACACTATAACTGAAGTCGAATCTATTGACATCTCGCTTGTCAAAATCGGACCATTAGGGGCGGGACGCTATTGTGGAACATCCACATACACACACACACATTTATACATAAATACACATATATATATATATATATATATACATTATATATATATAGGTACATACATAGACTGTTAAACTCATTACCCTTCCCTTGCTCCGCGGTAGTCGGGTCTCAAAAATAGAGCACAGTGACATTGAACTAAATCGCTCGCTCCCATCGCTCGCATCGCCCCAGCGCCAATTCTCACGATACAGAAGGCTGCATGACGCACGATGGCGCTGACCGCATCAGCGAGATATCCAGGAAGAGTGGATCAAGAAGTGTTTGCTTGGACATCAGCAGTTATCTTAGCATTACCAAAGTTGGTTACCATAGGCACCATCAACAGCTATACAGAATAATGAAGGCAGAAGTCAAACTCGCACTGCTTAAAGGAATGCGTTCTATCTTAATAGTACATTATAATTTCCGCAATGGAATTTTAGGAAAGCTAACTTATCTGACCTTTATGTAGGAATAAGTTTAATGGATTGGACTAATTTATATATAATAGACGATGCAAAAAATGCGCTCGATTACTTTTATACAAATATTAATACAATTTTAGATCATTGCACTCCTAGAAAAACGCATAAAGCTGTTACTTCCAAATATTGTTATCCGGAATGGTACAATGCTGACATAATATGCGACATTCAGGAGAAGTCTAGGCTTCATAAGCAGTATAAAGGAAGTAAATTGCAATGTGATTACGAAAAATTCTCAGCGAAAAGGGCTCTCGTTAAAAATAAAATTGCTCAGGCTTATGATGACTGTAGAAATAGGTTGCAAATACAATTTTCAAAGGATCCATTGTCATTTTGGAACTTTATTAAGTCTAAGAGATCTAGGAATAACCCTACGCGTATTACAAAACAGGGGCAGGTGGTTGAAAATGAGCGTTGTGCACAAGAATTTGCCAACTATTTCCATTCCGTTTATAGTGATACACCTCCCAGGCTGAACGTTTATGAGGCAGTTGAAGCGGCTGCAGCTAAAAGCAGCACTAGGTCCGCTTATGTGCACATCGCTCAACTATCATTGCAAGATGTGCGTGCAGCTGTTAAACGTATAAAACCCAAGCAATCGGATGGCCCGGACGGTATCCCAGCGTTCGTGGTGAAAGATTGTGGGCAAGTTTTGACAAAGCCACTACAACACATTTTTAATTTACTACTCCAATCGCACACATATCCGGATGAATGGAAACTTACTCGCGTGATCCCTGTACCCAAGAGTGGGTGGGTCAGACGTGGAGGGTTACAGGCCAATAGCAGTGCTGTCGTCATTCGGGAAGGTTTTCGAAACCATTCTGCATCAGAGTATTTACTCGCAAATAAATGCGCAGCTATCTGACGCCCAGCGTGGTTTCCAACCTGGTCGTAGCACGGACAGTAATCTGCTATGTTTTATGACGTACGCAGCTCCTGCTATGGATGATGGAGTACAGGTGGATGCAGCGTACTTTGACTTCAGGAAGGCTTTCGACACCGTTGATAATGACGTTCTTCTAATGAAGCTGGCATTGATGGGCTTCACTCCGGGGCTATTAGATTTTTTCTGTTGCTATTTGCGTGGAAGACGGCAGTATGTCGAATATGGTGGACGTGTATCGGAACCCTATTTCACGAACTCTGGGGTCAGTCAAGGTTCAAATCTTGGACCTCTTGAATTTATGATTATGATAAATGATTTACCGAACATAATCAAACACTTATTATGTCTACTGTTTGCGGATGACCTCAAGTTAGTACTAAAGGTCAGAGGCGTGGAAGATTGTGAACGGCTACATGAGGATATTGAAAGCGTTTTCCGATGGAGCCAAGCCAATAAGTTATACTTTAACGTGTTCCGTTATGTCTTATACTAAGGCTAAAACTCTAGTTACAGAGTCTTTAGTTACAGAGTGGATGCAGCTGCTATGGCTCGTGTCACTCTGTGAGGGATCTTGGCCTACAGGTAGATTCAGAATTAAGGTTTCGTAATCACATTGTAAACATATGTAAACAAGCATTCAAGAATCTAGGCTTTATACTTAGACAATCTCAGAGCTTCCAAAACCTTAATGCCATTAAAGCATTATACAACGCTTTGGTGAGAAGTAGGTTAGAATGTAGTGCAATGATATGGAGTACCCATGAATCTAAATATAGATCTATGGTGGACAAAATTCAGAACAAATTTACACGTTTCCTATATCTTAAGCAATATGGGGTTTATCCTTTCTACCCCCTAATGTATCCTACTCTTTTCGTCCTAGGAATGGTAGGATATCATAGGCTGGAGGTCAGGAGGGACCTTTTATTGCTTACTTATTTATTTAAACTGTTACGAGGTATGATACACAATCCTCAAATACTGATGTGCTTGAAGTTGAACGTACCAAACAACTATATACGTGCGCGTTGTCACAAGCTGTTTGCAGTGCCATACAGTAGAACCAATGTGCTTCACCAAGCACCATTTACCCGGGCTCTCCTATTGAATATAATTAATGCTGAACACAGCGATTTACACATTTTCACATGTTCTTTGGTGAAATTCACTGATGCTGCCCTTAAATGTGTTAGTAATTAAGTACATTGTCGCATTAGATTCGTCTGTAATGATAATGTAAATTTAAATAAATAAATAAATTTCGCTTACAACAATATACATACTTACACATAAGCGGTATGAAGCAGCAGAACTAACACGCTATATTCAGCGTGTCATTTCTTTGTGCTGTGTGTTTTTGTGTTTAAAAAGCGTACTCGTAAATATATTTTAGAAGTGTATAATAATACACTTTTAAAATATATTGGGATCGGTTGCGATGTGGTTTGCAGGTCACTGTTGGATAACTTTTAAAATATACTGGGATCGGTTGCGATGTGGTTTGCAGTTCACTGTTAGATAACTTTTAAAATATACTGGGATCGGTTGCGATGTGGTTTGCAGTTCACTGTTGGATAACTTTTAAAATATATTGGGATCGGTTGCGATGTGGTTTGCAGATCACTGTTGGATAACTTTTAAAATATATTGGGATCGGTTGCGATGTGGTTTGCAGGTCACTGTTGGATAACTTTTAAAATATACTGGGATCGGTTGCGATGTGGTTTGCAGTTCACTGATGGATAACTTTTAAAATATATTGGGATCGGTTGCGATGTGGTTTGCAGATCACTGTTGGATAACTTTTAAAATATATTGGGATCGGTTGCGATGTGGTTTGCAGGTCACTGTTGGATAACTTTTTAACGTTGCGTTGTTTTGACTTAAAAACTGGTGTAATTGGTATCTCAACCGATAGATAAGTAGAAGTCAAGCAATATATACTTAATACACTATTTGACGGATGAACAAATTTTGATGAAATATAGTATATTATACTTTACAGATACTTTTGGTACTGGAATAACACATAGGTCCCTTTGAACTAAAGGCTTATTACAACTATGTTTGCAATTGCAATTAACGCCAGTGCATCTGTGTGCCATAATAACCTCAGTTATTAAAACTTCATTTCATATACTGAGCTGACTCTACACTGTGGTCAGTTATCTTAGGGAGGAAGTTGCAATCGCCTTTGCAGAATTAGGTTATCGGGCTGGGTCGGATTTCAGCGTTTGTTTTATATCTAACGCGTGTTGTAATTTGGTTGTGGAATATAACCATAGTAGTGATATTTTTTCACATTATTTGCGGTAGAGCTCTTGTTTAGAACTCGAAGACAGTCACACTTTTTGTTTGCTTGTCGTATGCTAGTCTCTGGTGTCAGAGTTTTCAGGCTGCCCAAAGGCCTCTGACATAGCTTAACGACTGCTATTAATCAATGAAAGCCGGGACCAACAGCTTGCACGGAGCGATTGAAAGCCGCACATAACTTAAAAAAGTCATTGGTCATTGGAGTCTAGGACCGAACCTGGTATCGTTGTATTATAATCTAGGTCGCACTAGTATACCGCTAGGTTACCATCGCTCTGATTTGTGATGTCTGGTTGACGATGACAATAGGACCACCCCTTCTCGTCCAGTGGATGTTGAGATGCAAACCAGCTGGGGGTGTTCATGAAAAGGAAAACAACAGCTTCCTGAGTAATTAGGGCAGTGAAAGGCCTCTTCTGCGAGAGTCCACCTAGAATAGTACCACACTTTTACCAGATATTGAAAAATCAAGCAGTAGTGTGCAAGCATTCACGCTTACACAAATTACTGGGCAAGGATTTAATAACTCCATGGAAACACTGCCATTATTATGGGCAGACTTAAAGCTTTCCATCAAGCAAACATCGTGATCGTCTCTTCATTGAATAAAAAAAAAGATTTTCTGTTTTTAAAACATATATTCGTGGGTTGAAAATGTGGGTTGGAAACAAACAACGCCATACATTTTAAAAGAATAAATATAATTGGTTATGTACATAGATCTAATTAAAGGAGATAAGTTGCCGGCACCTCCGGCGTGGACCACCTAAATTAGGTGCAACACACATAATTAATTGGCCATCTTGGGCCTTAGACACAATTGGAGTGGCGTTTGTGTAGCACGTGTTAGCAGCATATTCTCATTCGCACTACAGTCTGCGTATCACTCTCGATCTTTGTGCGACGGTGGGAATGTACGAGTAACTATGTGAATTGTAGGTGTGTTTGTCTGTATATATATCTAGTCCAGTTTTCGTTTACGTGATATTAAAGCATGCCGTATCTCCCCCTTTTAACTAGATCTATGGTTACTTAACTAAAATATCCATGCCGAAATCCCATGTATCAATCCCACCTATAATTTTTCATATTTCCATCTAAACAAAGAGTTGCCTAACTTCAAGGATTAGCCGCGACAAGTGATGGACAGTCCGTCATGACATTGTAGGTTTTTATAGCCAAATCTCGTTTATCTTTACCACAGCATTAACTATAAGCTGACCTAACGCATTAATCTGTATGATAGATGATTATGTTATTATATGAATCATAGTGACATAATATTTGAAGGAAATTGATATACTTATTAATAATCTTTTAATTGAGACATTAACTTTTTCATTGGGGTAAACGAGTTTTAGAAGGGAGACCGCGTTTAAACAAGCGTAGTGTGGCACCAGCCGACCAGAAGGAGTGACGATTTGATTGGACGAGAAGAGCAGAAGATCGGGTTCAGTGGCGTTCTCAAGGAGATGCCTACATCCAGTAGTTGACTAATAGGTCCCATACCTATTAGTCAACTACTGGATGTAGGCATCTCCTCCCTCCTCTCCTCCCTTGTGATGATTATCTTTTGGTAGTATTAAATACCTCTTATGAATTAGAAACATTTTATTTCAAGGAAACATAAGTAAATGAATTATAAGTAATTTAAGCTAGAATAACGAAAAACCACCTAAAATAAACCTAATCAAACAAGCCGCTACCGTAGGTAAAGTTCCCAAAACGCTGTAAGGCCAGGTTGCAGTGAATATTTTGTCCCTCTCATTCGTGAGCTCAAGTAGAGCGGGACAGATTATACATATCGTAAAATTTAAGGTTATTATTTATTTGTAGGAAAACTAAAGCTTGTGACAAAAAAGTGTCTTACCATTTTCACAATAATAATAAGTTCTTTCTCTTGGTGTATCTTTGATATAATTTAGTGACGGGATCTCTTTCCAATCAATGTTCTAAGCATAAAGTAGTGTTACCTTTGATTTTATTTTCTATCGAGTGAATTGATATTAATCATGTTTCTGTGTTCACGAAGTACGAGATAACATGTAAAATGTTGATGTGATGTCAATTTCATAGTTCTGGTTTAATAATAAGAGCAGATACAGATAGACGTTCAAACATGATCGAAAATTGCTAAAAATGCTATAACCGGGCCTTAGTCACGTGCTGCTTCGACCATACACGCAGATAAGTCTCAAAAATACTTATTTTACGTCAGGTAAGGTTTAAAAAGCACAATTTAATAATTATGAGTAGATGACAATATAAAGTAAAGAGGAAAATAACAGATTCAAACACAAATTAAAATTATGCTAAAGTTTATAAATAATAATGATTACTCTAGAAATAAGTATAAACCCTGCGGGAAAATAAGAAAACTACTAAGGCAGAATCGCCAGCCAAGCTAAAATATTCCTTACTGAAAATATGTAAACTATGCAACAGACAGCATGTGCCCTGCGACTTGATGATTATGTTTAAAGGAATTTATTCTGTGCTATTCCAGGGTCAAATATCTATACATATACCTAATTTCATACATCATCATAGATTAAGTGGTTGATACAGAAAAGAGTGATCTATCTATCATAAGTAATCAGATACTTTCGCGTTTATAATTTATCAAACAAGGCTTATATTTTACAACAAAACATTTATCATTCGCTGCAATATGATAATATTGTATTGTTTGCACCAATTCACTCCCGGACACTCCATACAACCGCGTGGATTTAAATACCGACTACTCTCACATATATTATAAACAGATTACGTTCGTAGACGCGCCAAATGTGAATGTAAGTGCATACTTGCATAGGGCTACATAAATACTTATAGTACTGACGTTTCCAGACACAAATATTATACGCGGCAAAAAGAAAAGGCAACCCGCTAGTATGAGGGTTCCGTCCCGTTAGTATTGAGGGTTTAAATCTGTTTGTTGTATGTTAGATTTGGGCGTGTAGTATTGGAAGCAATATTTTTGCATTTGCACTTGTTTCACTAACTGACAGCTCGCGTACATTTGATTGCGCGCGCACAGCGCCAGCGCGCGCCGTACCACGAATTGAACCCGAGCATTGGCCCTTGAGCTGCGGACGGGGGGTGCGGGAACGCAGATTGCGCGGGGCGGGGAGTGGAGATTCTGTACGTTAGTACTATACATATTCGATGTATCACACCCGGATTCCGAAAAGCGTGTCACATCAAGAATCAGTCAAGATGCTGTCACCTTTGACAGTCTGTTAACTCACTTTGGATTTCCCAAACGCAATACCACACATTACCGTGGCAATACATCTGAAAATTAGCTAAATGATTGTTGACAAGACATATTGTATCGATATGGTCACACTTTATAGGTTTGTTCTCTTTCGTTTACTCGTAAGTGTTTTTTATCTGTGTGGATAATCAAAAACAAATGAGACAACGATAGAACTCTAGCCTTGTCTCTCATTTTTGACAATACAGAAAACATATTATTTTGATTTACCGCCGGTTTCTGAAAGGCATGACGTAAATCCAAACCAATATATAAAAGTGAAACGTTGTATGTTTGTTTGTTTGTTTGGGGAGCTTTCACGCGATAACGGCTTGACGGAATTTGATGAAAATAGAGATAGCTTTAAGAGCTTTTAGAGATAGAGATAACAGCCGTTTGCACGAAGTTCAGAGTGGCCACGACTTATCAGCCGTACTGTAAATATGACGTTTCATTAATGCTAGGTATATTTTATAGCTCAGTAGATATTCAATACCTTTCTGTAATGTATTCTACTGGTTAATGTTATAAATTGGAGTCGTTTAATTGGAGTTAACAGACTGTAATATATTTTTTTCAGCAACCCAAAGTGCGTATTACCAGAGATTAACAGGCTCTTGGATATTTTTTTTCGCTAATTTGCGTTCCAGAAACTGGGTGGTCTTACTTATACTGCCTTCGTAACGATAAAACAACCGAGCGAATATCAATAAACTTGGATTGTACTATGAGTGGATAGATCCACCGTTTATACATGTACAGGTTCACTTCACCTTTTCGTCAGATAGTACATAGTCGCCTCGTAAATCTAACGTAACGACTATAGAAGGTCCAGAGGCCAATCGTGGCGAGCCAATGTTTATGTCTATCACTAAAATAGTCTATCACTTTAAGATTATGGCCATACCGCAATATACGGCAACTGAGTTCAACTGAGCGACACTACATCCTAGTGTAACCTCTCCAGAAGATTGGCTTTTTAAATTATAATTGATCTGTAACGACTTCTTTTGCCGCTCTAGACACTAATGTCATCATCACCATCATCAGCAAGACATTCATTACTGAACATAAGCCACGCCACAGCGAGCTTTTGCTAGCTGTTTGCACCTGGTAGCCTAACGGTTCAGTAGTGCAACATAGAATCCAAAAATACCGGGTTCAATCCTAAGCTCTGCACTAATGACTTTTCTAAGTTATGTGCGGTTTTCCATCGCTCCGTGCTTTGGAGGGCACGTTAAGCTGTCGGTCCCGGCTGTTATTGATTAATAGCAGTCGTTAAGCAATGTCAGAGGTGCTCGGGCGGCCTGACGAACTCTGACACTAGAGGCCAGCACTACCTCATATGACAAACAAACAAACCCAGCGGCTCCCCGCAAGGTCTCGGTCCGCCGCATATTGGGCCTCCTAGTTCCTACACTACGAGTACATCTCCCGGTCCGTCGAAAACCGTATTTTCCCAACGGTAATTTATTCTGCGAGCTGTGTAACCATTGCCACTTTAACTTACTTATTCTGAGATATGTCGGGAACTTTAGTTCATTTGCAGATTTCTTCATTGCGGATTTTATTTTGCAATGAGACCCCAAGCATAGCTCTCTCCAGAGCTTGTTGATTTACTTTGAGTTTACGAGTAAGGCCAACTGTGTGACCACGTTTCAGTGCCCTAAAACATCACTGGCAACACACACTGGTTGTCACTTTCGTCTTTAGGCTATGAGGAATTTTGGAAGAGAATATCCGAAGCAGAGTAGCTTACTGAACGCTGCTTCTTCTAATAATTATTATTACCTGACTTTAACAGTGTATTTGGGTATGTGGATGTTCCACCATACGATCGTCGCCGCTATTGGTCCAAATTTTACAAGCGAGGTATCAATCGATTCGTCTTCATTTATAGAGTGTCATTCGCTATTTTTTACCCGACAACGTCGAAACAAATGAAGGGTTATGTGTTGAAACTAAAAACTTTGTCCAATTTTGACAAGCGAGATATCAGTCGATTCGTCATCATCGCAAGAGTGTCTTAAGCAATTTTTTACCCGACCGTAGTCGATTTATAATTTTTGAACTTGTCTTGTTTTCTTTCAATATCTATGACTGTAAACGAAACTCCATGTCTACGGACAACTCTAGTGTATATTTGACAGTATCGTCACTAACGTCTTGGTGACCACAAATTATAAAGTATTATGTACAAGTATTGGTGACACAGCTTTGTGGTGTGATAAGGGGAGACCCATGCTCAGCAGTGGTCCTCTTCGGGTTGATGATGTGATGTGACACTTCATACAGTTTACACCAGTGTGATAGTGGTGAAACTCCAGCCCGTATTTTGCCTCATATTTTGCCACAAGTGCCTCGTTGCAGTTTAGTTCCGCCTCGCGCGTTTGGACTTTGGAGCTTTAATTCGAAGAGAATGTTATACCTATCGCTATTAAAAATAATTCTCGGTGCACGAAGGAAATTGAAATTCGTTTCAATTAGTTGCGTTGCGTCACGATATGTAGTGGCCTTCACCTTTTGCGGAGAATTGATGAGAGCATATATAGTCAAAGAAGGTACATAATAAAGAACGATACATAAACCTGACAAGGATACGTATAGCAGATATAAATCTAGCAGTAGTGACCACCGCTACCTTGCTAGATTTATATCTGTTATACGTATCCTTGGTTCCTTGGTACGTACCCTTGGACCAAGGTAGCGTTGATCACTACTGCTAGATATATATCTGTTTTACGTCTCATTGGTTCCTTGATACGTTTCCTTGGACCAAGGTAGCGGTGGTCACTACTGCTAGATTTATATCTGTTTTACGTCTCCTTGGTTCCTTGGTACGTATCCTTGGACCAAGGTAGCGGTGGTCACTATTGCTAGATTTATATCTGTTTTACGTCTCCTTGGTTCCTTGGTACGTATACTTGGACCAAGGTAGCGGTGGTTACTACTGCTAGATTTATATCTGTTTTACGTCTCCTTGGTTCCTTCGTACGTATCCTTGGACCAAGGTAGCGGTGGTCACTACTGCTATATTTATATCTGTTATACGTATCCTTGGTTCCTTGGTACGCATCCTTGGACCAAGGTAGCGGTGGTCACTAGTGCTAGATTTATATCTGTTATACGTATCCTTGGTTCCTTGGAACGCATCCTTGGACCAAGGTAGCGGTGGTCACAACTGCGAGATTTATATCTGTTTTACGTCTCCTTGGTTTCCTGGTACGTATCCTTGGACCAAGGTAGCGGTGGTTGTCAAAGTTGTAATTTTTTTTTTTACTAGCTGGTTGGGCGCCCGCCCAACCAGCTAGTAAAAAAAACCCCCTACTCTACGTTTGCCTATACGCGGTCTCCACTCTAGAACTCGTTTACCACAACGGTCGGTTCTTCGAGAGATCTGAGAATAAATAAGACAATGTAATATTAAGAATTCCTCCTTCACCGGAGAGTAGGTCTCCATTATAAAGTGTTGTTTACATAATATAAATACCTAATATTATGTAAACAACACGTGATGTATACGTATAGTTAACTATCATTAAATCGTAGTAGGAAACGATCGGTCATAGGTAATCGTAATATGTAAATATCCAATGCTAATCGAGACTTGGTCACGAATTGATCAGGAACATATCCAAGTTCCCATTTTAGTTCTTTGTCACAGTTAGAAAAAAATAAACTTCCTGTCATTATTTTTAAGGGCAAATAATTGTAAGCTATGAAAAGGTGCTAAAATTTTATTTTTTTCAAGTATTCGTTATACCCTCTTCAATGATTCTCTCCTTATTATATCACTAACCCAGCCTGAGGTCACAATCTCTCTGAAAGAAGATGTGAGTTCCAGCTGGGTCACAGTACCTATCTAATGATGATGACGCCATTTAAAGCTTCAAAAACGTCTCTTGCTCACCTCACCTCTTTCATACTTCAAAATGACTAATCTGAATATTTAATAGGACTGGGTAAAACCTTTTAACTAACAATAAAGTACCTATCACTAAGCGTCATGATCTGTGCTTGAAAAATTACCATGTTCAAAGCTAATGAGCATTTAAATGCCAAAACGGTATTTTAGAATTGGATACGCTTCAAAGGGCAGTGGATATTGGATATCATTGTGGAGCTTGCGGGATAACTCTGCTTGGTGTCAGAATGCCTGTCAGCCTATTGTGCGTAATGAATTGGATAAGCTGGGTGGGCTGAACTTAGAAATACCATTATTGTGGCTATTAGTGACTGCATCAAATGAAGAAGAATATTAAAAACCGAATTTGGTTAAAGCATGACGCAGAGGCACGGATACTGCGGGTTCAATTCCCGTCCGGGATCCAAGTCTTCCTTGAGAAAATTATTAGATAAGAAGGATATTGTTTGTTTCAGTAGCTCAATTTCTATAGCTTTGAACTAAAATTTGGTAATCTCCATCACATTTTCGGTAGCTCTGTTATGGTCCTATTTTGTATACCCTGTCCCTATATGTAGGGGTACTCCAGCTGATTTTGAATACCTCCTAATTAGCACAGAATGGCCGTAATCTGTAATAATACTCGTAAAATTCGTATCATAACTTTTCAACCGCGTGTAGGTACAAAACTATTCACAAAACTTCGTCCAGTACCTTGGTCCAAGGTAGCGGTGGTCACAACTGCGAGATTTATATCTGTTATACGTATCCTTGGTTCCTTGGTACGCATCCTTGGACCAAGGTAGCGGTGGTCACTACGGCTAGATTTATATCTGTTATACGTATCCTTGGTTCCTTGGTACGCATCCTTGGACCAAGGTAGCGCGGTGGTGGCGTGGTTGTCAAAGTTGTAATGTTTTTTTTGTACTATCTGTACCCGCGGCTTCGCTCGCGTGGTCTAGGTTAAAAGTACTCTATGTACTATTTCAAGACCTAAAATACTAATATACCAACATTTGATCAAAATTCCTTCAGCCGTCAAAAAGTTTTTATCGATTGCTCGGCTTCTACTCATCGGATTCATCTGAATCCGATTAGTAAATTACCTGATGTAATTGGTATCTACCAATTACATAAGTTTTTAAGTCAAACCCTAAGCTATCCAACAGTGAAAACCGCATCGCAATTGGTCCAGTAGTTTTCACGAATTTAAAAAATTATATATTTTGTGTTCAGTACCTTATTGTACCCTAGCCTATATATTTTTTAATTATCATCTTTGTACAGACTTTTCGTTCTTATTCCTTTATTTTAAGTAAGTATATAAAGATGGTTGCAGCAACGGTATGTTTGTACCTTTAAGCCATGACATTCTCACAAATTCTAGTGTCGAAGATTTTATAATCTCACTAGCTGCACCCCGCGGTTTCATCCGCGTGGATTATGATGATGGATGATAATGATGATAAAAAGTAGCCTATGTGTTAATCCAGGAAATAAGCTATCCTGTTACTAAATTTTATCCACATCCGTTGAGCCGTTTGAGCGTGAAGGAGTAACAAACATACACATCTAAAGATAAAAAATCCAGGATATACTAGTGAAGTTTCCAAATAGATGGCGCTAATCGTTTTTTTTTACAGTTTATGACGTTTTGTATGGATTGTCAGTTCTTATGTATGGAGTTCTGCATCGCACAAACCAAGTTTTCCACTCGTTATGAGAGTATTTAAACTCTAAGCTCTGATTTGCTTCCTTACGACAGTGGCAGTGGATTAGTGTGATAGTGCGATTGTTACTAGGATGTACATAGAATTAGTATATATGTCTATGAGGATGTATCAATATTATCGGCTTGTGTCAGCCACTGCTTGATATAGTATTGAGCCCGATTTTCGGCTCTTCTTTTCTAAATTCTGACATTTAGCGTATATATTGTCGTACCATCTAGCCGGAGGGTGCCCTACACTACGTTTGCCCAGTGTATGGGTATCACTGGATTGCTCTTGAGGACAATTTTTAGTTTATAACATTTTGGACTTAAATATACCAACAGGAGTGACTGTACACTTTTGAACTCTTTGTCATGAAAGTATTCCGTGTTTGTGCTTATTTTGCTCAGCTAACCGCGGTTTACAACAGCTTCAAAAAAACAATAAAGTTACCTACCTAGTTGAGATAGGGATTTGCATTGAATTAAATAAATGATAGGTATGTAAAGGTAGCAAGGTTGACTCATAGAAATACATGAAAACAGTGAGTTACTGGTGATGATCGCATCCTGCTTCCTTACTCACTCTGAGGTTCAAAGTATAAAACGGCAATGTTTTAACTATATATCCATGGGGTTCCATACCTCAAAAGGAAAAAAGGAACCACTTTTTTTCCTTCTGCGAACCTCGTGGTCCGTCTGTCAAGACCCTCTTTCCCAGGAACGCGTGGACGTATCAAGCATGCATCCATTGGAATCAGAATAAATAGTAGTACATGTTGGAGCTGTGAAAAAAACAAACTTCTAAGTCAACGCAATCAACAGATACGGCCGTTTATGCCGCATATTTGGACACTCGCAAGGGAATCAAAACCTACAGGGTACTTCCCGTTGACATAGAATCATAAAATTTGGAAAGCAGCAATGTCATATAGCACAAGGAAAGGGGGAAATCCGAAAACCGTAAATATGTTGCTACATAAGTATATTTTTTACAAGTTTGTACCGAAACTTCGGTGCGCGAGTCAAAATTGCACTTGGCCGTTTTTTTACATCTGAGAGTCAAAATGAGCTGGTTGGTTGCCTGATCGTAAGCGCCGTTCATGTCTATCATTGCCACTTAGAACTTTTCAATTATGGGCAGGCACTGCTTATTGGCCTTCTTTCATAGGAAGAGAGTCGGTATGGGTGATGAATGATACCAATATCACATATCCTTAAATTACATTCTGAGTTTCTTGAACAACGCCGCTTTCCTCGCACGGTCACAGAATAAATAATAGTACAAGCGGTGTAGGCACAACTCTAAAATTAGAATTATTGGTTTGTACTAACTTTGCTAATACATCAGTAGTTGCGTACGTTGTATTGCGGTTTTAGTGGGAATCTTCCTTAACTGCATTACTATTTCTGGACCAAATATGGACTGCTAGGTAAAAGTTTGTATTGTTTAATAATAATACCTACAACACTTGTGATTTTAACCTACATTTAAAGGAGGAAATCAATCGGTAATGTTTTTATTAATTGTATATGTGCGATACTTTTGGAACTGGACGAAGTTTTGTGAATAGTTTTGTACCTACACGCGGTTGAAAAGTTATGATACGAATTTTACGAGTATTATTACAGATTACGGCCATTCTGTACTAATTAGGAGGTATTCAAAATCACCTACATATAGGGACAGGGTATACAAAATAGGACCATAACAGAGCTACCGAAAATGTGATGGAGATTACCAAATTTTAGTTCAAAGCTATAGAAATTGAGCTACTGAAACATACAATATTCTTCATATCTAATCATTTTCTCCAGGAAGACTTGGATCCCGGACGGGAATTGAACCCGCAGTATCCGTGCCTCTGCGTCATGCTTTCACCAAATTCGGTTTTTAATATTCTTCTTCATTTGATGCAGTCACTAATAGCCACAATAATGGTATTTCTAAGTTCAGCCCACCCAGCTTATCCAATTCATTACGCACAATAAGCTGACAGGCATTCTGACACCAAGCAGAGTTATTCCGCAAGCTCCACAATGATATCCAATACCCTTTGAAGCGTATCCAATTCTAAAATACCGTTTTGGCATTTAAATGCACATTAGCTTTGAACATGGTAATTTTTCAAGCACAGATCATGACGCTTAGTGATAGGTACTTTATTGTTAGTTAAAAGGTTTTACCAAGTCGTATTAAATATTCAGATTAGTCATTTTGAAGTATGAAAGAGGTGAGGTGAGCGAGAGACGTTTTTGAAGCTTTAAATGGCGTCATCATCATTAGATAGGTACTGTGACCCAGCTGGAACTCACATCTTCTTTCAGAGAGATTGTGACCTCAGGCTGGGTTAGTCATATAATAAGGAGAGAATCTTTGAAGAGGGTATAACGAATACTTGAAAAAAAAATATTTTAGCACCTTTTCATAGCTTACAATTATTTGCCCTTAAAAATAATGACAGGAAGTTTATTTTTTTCTAACTGTGACAAAGAACTAAAATGGGAACTTGGATATGTTCCTGATCAATTCGTGACCAAGTCTCGATTAGCATTGGATATTTACATATTACGATTACCTATGACCGATCGTTTCCTACTACGATTTAATGATAGTTAACTATACGTATACATCACGTGTTGTTTACATAATATTAGGTATTTATATTATGTAAACAACACTTTATAATGGAGACCTACTGATTTACAGACATTTTATAATGGAGACCTACTCTCCGGTGAAGGAGGAATTCTTAATATTACATTGTATTATTTATTCTCAGATCTCTCGAAGAACCGACCGTTGTGGTAAACGAGTTCTAGAGTGGAGACCGCGTATAGGCAAACGTAGAGTAGGGCGCCCGCCCAGCCAGGTGGAGTGACGACTTGCGAAAAATGGCTGGCAAGAACTGGTTGAGAAGAGCCGAAGATCGGTCTCAGTGGCGTTCATTAGGAGAGGCCTACGTCCAGCTGTGGACGAATATAGGCTGATATGATGATGATGATTTATTCTAGAGTTGCCGCGAATAGTTGTTATAGCGAATAGTCGAATACCGATTAATCGCCATTCACTTTGGCGAATAGTCGAATAACTCGACATTACTATTCGACATAAATAAGGCACATTAAAAATATTTCTAATTTCTTCTAAGGTTGTGAGAAAAGAAAACAATAAAGTTAAAAAAATCTGTTTCATGTTATACATATCTACATATATGTATATGTAGTATTTTAATTTTTAAATGCTGGCAACCCTTTTCTTGTACATATTTTACGAGGAATACCCCGTTTTGTATTACCCAGCGTTTACTATTGTAGGGGATTTCCCGCTCAATCAATACGCTTGTGTTTAGGGTAGGCGGCACGCATTTATAATTTGATTTTCGTCATCGGTTGACGTTTTTTATTTTTTCTTTCTTTACTTATTTGAAAGTTGCTATTGAATTAAAGACTTGAATACTTAATTAGTTAAAGTGTTACTTAAAAAGAAGAACAATCATGCCAAACCCAGGAAAAAAAACTCATGTTTGGCTACATTTTGAAGAGGAAGAAAACAGTGCAAAATGTAATTTATGTGTTGTAAAAATAAGTAGAGCAGCAAAAAAAGCAGGAACGACGGCTTTGCAGAATCATTTGAAATTCAATTTACCATACCCAGATGAGTATGGTAAAAATTATGGAAGCTCAAGTAGTCATGCTCAACATAATGCTCCCGCAAAATCATCTCCAAGTACTTCCTCATCCACCCAGTTGCCCATTCAGTCTTTGGTGCAACCGTCACTGCAACAACTACTTGAAAAAAAAAGCTCTGGGACATCAACGATAGCCGAGCAAAAAAATATCACTACTTGATTGGTGAAATGATCGCTATTGACAACGGGCCACTTTCCATCGTCGATCATCATGTGGGCTTTAAACGTCTTATTAATAATGCTTTGCCGTAATACACTATTCCTGGCAGGACATATTTCACCGAGAAAATAATTCCAGACATGTATGAGAGAGTGGTTAGCAAACTAAAAAACGAGTTAGAAAGGGCTGAAGCTATAGCATTCACTACCGATCTTTGGACTTCTTCTGTAAATAATGCTGCATTTCTGAGTTTAACAGGACACTGGATATCAGAAAACTTTAAACTGAATCATGCCGTTCTAAACATGGCTCATTTTCCTGAATCACACACATCAGAAAATATCAAAAGAGAACTGTTACAGTGTGTAACGAAATAGGACATACCCATCTCTAAAATTCAAGCGATTGTTCACGATAATGGGGCGAATATGGTTAAAGGAGTTAAGGAAACTCTACTTCCTTCAGAGCGTTGCTTCATACATACTCTCCAGCTGGTGATAAATAATGCATTAGATAACAGTTTTCCAATAAAATAAATTCTTACTAGTGCCCGCCGCATAGTGGCACATTTTAATCATTCAGGATATACAAAACTTGAAAGTATTCAATCTGAGCTCGGACTTCCTAAGCATAAACTGATTCAAGATATTCAAACTCGCTGGAACTCAACATATTACCTTCTGTAGCGTCTATTTGAGCAAAAAAGAGCAATTTCGGTGTATATTTCAGAATCAAGGAGCGTGAATTTTGAAAATTTGACCAGTGATCAGTGGGAGGTTATAGAACATCTGTTAAAGCTCTTAAACCCTTTCGAAGAGATAACAAAAATCACGAGTTCCACATATGCACCTATATCAGATGTGATACCTAGCAATGTTTCATTAACCAGATACCTAATGAAAGATGCGCTGATTCAACAAACTGCACACGTTGATGATTTTAGAAAGGCGTTAATAGAAAATATGCAAGCCCGTTTTAACTTGGACGATCTATGCTTCAGGAAGACATATTACTTGTCGACATTTTTAGACCCCCGCTACAAGGACTTTTACTTTGACGCTACCCAAGCTGAACGGATCCGTAGAACTGCGCTCAGAGAAGGTCTTAGGCTTTTGTTAGATGACGAAAATGATGATTCGGATCCAGAAACGGCATCCAAAAGGTCTCGTTTAGACAATGAAAGTGAGCATGTCGATTCAGAAACTCATAAACTATTTTAGGCATGTTTTGAAGAATCATCTATAGAGCAGCCTACTGAAGAGCAACCCAAGAATGCCAGTGCTGAAGAAATCACCCACAACATCGCATTAGCAAAGGCTGACAGAAAAATAAACCCATATGAATGGTGGGCTTTGAGTACCAATAAGAATAGATTTCCTACTTTAAGTAAGCTTGCTAAACAATACTTAATCACACCAGCAAGCTCTGTTTATTCAGAAAGACTATTTTCCGAGGCAGGTTTAGTTTATGAGGAAAAGCGAAACCGACTTGCTCCCGAACGTGCAGAAAAAATAGTTTTTTTGCACCACAATCTGCCTCTGTTGGATTTTAAATATTAATTAAAAAGTCTAACTAATTTAATTTCATTAATATGATAGGCACAGGCACATATTATTACAGATAATAATTGATACTGTGTATTGTTTTATTAAGGAAAATAATAAAAATTGTTTATTTTTAACTCATTCGTTTTTTTGTTCGTTAAAAGTTTATTTTAGACTATTCGCCGCATGCCGAATAATACTAGCTATTATTCGGTATTCGACGAATATCAAAAAAATGTCGAGATATATCACCGCATTTTATAAGTTCCAAGCTTTTCATTTTGCGCTCTACAGCTTTCTTTTGAAACTTTTGAGGATACTGAGAAATGATTATCTACATTGATTTGACCACAGGTGATATCTATCTATCCTATCTAAACTTACAATAACGCAGTGTGTAACAAAAAGTCTGTACAATGAAGTTAATTTAAAATAAAATGTTCTAGGGTACTTAGAATAAGAAACTGAACAAGAATATGACGTTTTTAAAATTCATGTCTGTCTGTCTTGATGTTTGTTCGCGCATCACTTAAGAAAAATAGTGCGTGGAGTCCCTCCGCGCGGAAGAAGTGAAACTTCGTAATGTGGAAATGAAAATAGGAAGGCCTCCATGGTAGCGTTAAACGTTTAACGCAACCTTGTTGGAAGTCGCATTAGAAGATTCACTTAAAAAAACGCATCGAGATTCTAAGTTCATCAGATTTTCAGTCGAAGCCTAAGCTATACAACAGTATATATATTCACTAGTTGTACCCTCGGCTTTGCCCGCGTGGTAATTTTTCTTTCATTCAGTCTCAGACTCAATGCATTGAAATATCAAGTATATCAGTTTTTAAGTCATATACTAAGCTATCATCATCATCATCATCATTGGCAGCTCAATCACTGCAGGGCATAAGCCTCCTCCCTCTTTCGCCAATCATCTCTGTCTTGAGCCAATCTGTGCCAGGTCTTTCCTATAAACTTATTGATGTCATCGTCCCATCGTTGCACTGGTCTTCCAACAATGAAAACCGCATCGCAATCGGTTCAGAAGTTCTTACGTGCTGCGCGAACATACAAACAAAAAGACAGACAGACCATTTAAAAAAAAACTTGTTCAGTAATTTACTTTAAGTCCCCTATTTTATACGTATATTATGTTTTATACGTTTTGTTGCATATTCCTTGATTAGGAAGCTATTCATATCGTTAAATTATCATTAACGTATAATATATAATGTTGTCAGTAGGTTTCCTCTCTCCACAGTCTTAACCACCTGTAGGTGTTTAGCTTGCACCGTGCAGGCGCAGGCGCAGGTGGCATTCTGGGCTTAGGTAAAATTAAAATATTTTTCATAGTGTTTTTATAAATATACTAGACGTGCCCGTTGTATATTTTACTTCATTTTTATTTTTATCATTTGTCTAAGTTACTTATTTTTTCTGATCTATTCCAAACGAATACCACATTTCTAATACCAATGGTATTTCTTTTTAATCGTATTTATTTTGTATTCCAAACGGATACCACTTTTTAAAACATTTAATATAATACATATGCCAAACGAATACCAACACATATTTTTCTTATAAATTGTATGTAATTTAATCTTATTACGACTTATTGCTAAAACTAAAACTTTTGCATTTCACTTTATTCCAATAAATTAATTCATTGATTTTAAAACAATCAATATTTTTTTAGCTGCTTAATTATATTAATAGTTGATTGTATTTTATGTTTTATACAACAATAAAAAAAATGCATGTATTTAATGCATTTTTTTTATTTTGATTATAATTTGTTTGGTCAAACTGATTTAGTATAAATAAAACACTTTGAAGATAATTAAAAGCACTGACTGTACCTAACCTGATAGGTACCTATAAAATTGTTTTGGGATCAGTTTTCGAAAGAGGTATCCGTTTGGAATACAAAATAAATATGATTATAAATAAATACCAATGGTATTAGAATGTGGTATTCGTTTGGAATAGATCTTTTTACTTCGTTCATTTTATATATAGATTTCCGCAAACCAACGCCTGAGTATATCAACTATATTGAATAAAACTTAAACCTAATAAAAGAAAAAAAATAAAAAAATATATAAGTATTAGAATTAATTTTCTCGGTAATTTCCTTATTCCGCTTATTACTTCTGCCAGTAAGGATGCAATTACATCTATAAATTTTATAATCGTGCGATTTGCCAAATTGGATGCCAATTAATTGAATTATGCAAGGATAAAACCCTTTCTACATGACGTAACTTTTCGTTTTATTTCATAGTTGTTTGTTTTGCCCGAGTTTTGAGAGTAAAAGTTACTTTTGATTTCAAAATTCTAGTTGACTCAGATTTTAAGAAGGATATCCAAAACAATGTGGAAATATGACAGTATTTCAGAAACAAGGTATGATCTCATGCAATTTATTGTTCATGAGTTGAAATAGGTCATGATTTAATTTCTCCTGATGGAAGTGTAGTTCCTACCTAAGTAGTTCATGAAGCAATTTAGATTTGCTTTTCTTGATTTAGAACATTAGCTTTTTAAAGCGTACTAGCTGCTTCCCGCGGTATTTCTTGCATGCAAACTTTGCCACCCCGTTCACATCAATCGGGACAAAATTTCACAAAGAAAAACCTGCACTTCCTCTAAGGTACATAATAAGGAATATTTCCACCAAATTTCAAATTTCTTAGTTTGTCTGTCAGTCAGTAATCATCATCATCATCATCATCATGTTAGCCCTTAGAAGTTCACTGCTGAACATAGGCCTCCCCCAAAGAGTGCCATGACGAGCGATCTTGTTCCACCTCCATCCACCGACTTCCTGCGATGGCTACAATGTCGTCGGTCTATCGTGTGGGGGGTCTCCCCACACTTCGCTTCCTTGTTCGTGGCCGTCATTCGAGAACCTTTATTCCCCAGCGGTTGTCTATTCTGCGAACTATATGGCCTGCCCATTGCCACTTCAACTTGCAATCTCTGAGAGCTATGTCGGTAACCTTCGTTCTTCTACGGATTTCCTCATTTCGGATTCTATCACGTAGTGAAACACCGAGCATAGCTCTCTCCATTGCACGCTGCGCAACTCTGAGCTTGTGTATGAGACCTATAATTAGCGACCACGTCTCAGTGCCGTATGTCATCACTGGCAGCACGCACTGATTATAAACTTCACTTTTCACTTTTTTTTCACTTCTACTTTTCACTTTAACTTTACTGTCAGTCAGTATGTCACAAAAAATTGGTTCGGATAGAATGAGAAGCTGACGAAGAAGTGAGTTGTGCATAACATAATATTTAGGGTTCCATACGCCTATTACAACGTATGTAAATATTATTTTTATTTACCATTGCTCATTCTAATATTTATTTAGTTCACCACAACACATATCCATATCCAAAAAAAAACAGAATATGCAGAGAGAAAAAAACCCCATTCAAATCCGCCACTAAAAAAAAAATCACTCTACTACAGCAAAGCAAGGGAAGGTTAATGAGTTTAACAGTGTATGTATGTATCAATGTATGTTAATGTTCCACCATAGCGTCGCCCCTATTGCTTCGATTTTGACAAGCGAGGTGTTAACCGATTCGACTTCAGGTAAGGTGTTCTGTGCTTCAGGTATAGTATCATTGGCTTCTTTTTTTTACCCGACAGTGGCCTGGCAAAGTAAGGGTTATTTTTCTAACTAAAACTTGGTCCAATTTTGACAAGCGAGGTATTTGAGGATTCATCTTTATATATAGAGTGCCATAGGCATTTTTTTAGCCGACTACGGCAAGTTGAAGGAAGGGTTATGTGTTTAAGCTAAAAACTTGGTCCGATTTTGACAACCGAGATACCAATCGATTTGTCTTCATCGCAAGACTGTCATAGGCTCTTTTTACCCGTTTTAATTTTTGAACTTATCCTGTTCTCTTTCCAAATCTATATCTGTATCCGAAACTCCATATCCATAACATCTCTCACTCACTTACCAAACTAGACGGACTCATGCAAAAGAGTAAAAAGACTCCTGCTACAAACTAGCACCAGGATCACCCAATTAATGAATAATATGATCGGACAAAAAGTTTGAACACCCAATCATATCAATTATGCAGTAGCGGGTTACTTAGATACACTTGGCTTAATACCTATGTCATTGAAGTGACATGTAAAGTCAGGGCCTCTTTTACAATGTCACAGGAAGTGACTCAGTTTACGTCTCACTTACAAGACAAAAAAATGTAGTTAATTTCGCAAAAAGTTCACACACATTATATCATTCATTCGTTCTATTTGTTGGATAAATCCTTGAGTTCTTAAAGACTTGTTTCAACTTTGGATAGTAGCTAAGTCTACTATTTACCTATTTATTTGCTAACAGAATTGGCACCATTGTCTAGCTGTTTAATTTTTTGGTTTGTTTCTATGATAATTTAGTCATCTAAAATTATGTAACAAATCATTAACTTGAATATCTATTCTAAAATACGATAACTTTTATCAACCTACATCAGTCCATAAAACACTTAATCTTTAAAAAAAAAACAAGGAAAAAAGGATAAATAATAACATGTTGAATTATGGTAAAATATTCCATGTTAACTACGTAATGTACATAGCTTGTTTTAAACGACAACTCATATCATTTTATACATATTTGGAATAAATCTAAACTAATTAAGTTACAAAAACTAATAAATAAATTTTCTTAACCAGCCAAGTTCCAATTCGAGCCTCGCGCTTTCAGGGTTACGTACAAATAGAGTATAATTATTCTTCGTTTCATTGTAAGTCGATAAACTTATCATATGGAACTTATGGTTCATTATAATGAATCACATCACTACAGTGTTTTTTTTTTTTTTAATAGAGGAGAATATATTTGTGATCATATTTTTAGTAATATCTTATCTAATATTAATTAATATTTTTGTGTTTCTTGTTCATAAAACAAGCCATTTTATCCGAGACATTTATCCACGAGCCGTATTAGGCGAGGGTAGATATTGATGCCGAAGATAAAATGCCTTGTTTTATAAATGAGTTATACACTCTGCTGTTCACTTCGATAACGAGGAAATGCAAAAAATATTTTTAAAATAAGCAAACTTTTATATAGGAAAAGACTAAGAAAAGACGAGGACCCTTTCTCGCCACTTTTTTTTTAAACTTTCTACATGAAACATTAGTCTTGGAAGAGAATTAGAGAAGTAAAACACTTTTATGCACTAGAGCATAACATGCAGTTTATGCCACCTACACCCAGTATTAACCAAAACATTACATGAGAAGCATGAGAAGTGAAAAATAATTATAAGTATTTGTTTCTTGAAGCAAGATCTATCATAATAATATATTATGAAAAACAGAATACACAAAAATAAAATGGTTTTACTGCTTTCTTATATTTTTTTTGGTCACGTGAGTGATTTTATATGAGTTAGGTTTTTTCTTGTGCTGTACATAACCCCGAAAAGTCTCACAGGCCACATTAATTCACAGCTGAGATAATCGAGATGGTTCTTAGATATAATGAGAGGGGGGGGAGTATTGTGAGGATCGTAGGTTTATATACATTTTTAATTTATGCTTGTAAATAAATTTATAAGCTGTAAAGTCTGTACAAGCGCCTTTTTTTATAGAGGGTTATGAAAAGTAGAGTGTATCACTCGGGCGCAAAATTATGTTCCCTCGGGCGACGTGTATATTGAATCCCTCGCTACGTTCAGGATTCTACTTAAGAATCCTTCACTCCGCTCTGGATTCAAAATAGCGCCTTCGCCGGCAAAATATTATTTCGCTCCCTAGTAATACAATATACTATTTTCCCACTTCGGTGATAAATGTCCCTGCTTAGTAAAACCACGGTTAACGGCTGGACGGTATTTGATGAAATTTGAAACTTCTTGTTCCGGAAAATTGCAAGTTTCCACGGGAAAACTGGAAAAAATATCGATTACTTGCTGTAAGAAACGCAACCGTTTCTTACAGCGAGTAATCGATATTTTTGATAATCCTTGGAAACGAAATAACAAGTATGTCAAAAAACATCAAGAGCATTGATGCTATACTTACTTTTTCATTGGTTTTTAATATCCTAGAAGAACATAGGATGTTTTTTTTTCGCGATAAACAAGTAGTCCGCGCCGACGAAGTCGCGAACTGGAAAGCTAGTAATAAAAACTACCCAAAAGCAACAACAAGATTCTGAAGTAAGAACATAATATTATAATTTCAGTTAATTCTATGTAGCCTTTAAATGGATCTCTGTAAAAATTCTGTCATACACGTGAACCAGTGTTTGTTAACCTCTATTGTGATTTAGTTTCTGCCCACACAGTTCCACATTCACTAAATAAATTGCAGCACAATTATGAATAATTACTGTCGGGCTGAGGCTGTTCGGATTCGGTTTAGGCCGAAAATACCCGATCCTGTATTATGTATTATATATAGCTCGATCATAAATTACTTTGTCTATCAATTATTGTCTAATTGACTAGCTCCTAACCTAATGTAATAAACTATTATTGACCGAGCGAGCGCGAAGCACGAGCGAAGCGTCTCCGTTTCAGCTTGGGCAAAAATACTTTGGTTTGTCAGCCCGCGCGCTTTCCGGATCTCTGTCCGGATCTCCAGCTGTTCTCCTCTAAAGATCACATTTCTCAACCAATCTAGTTGAAACTTGGTATTTAAAGTCATCGGGGGTTTTGATTGGGGGGGGTACTTCCCCCAAAAGAGTGTATAAAGGGGGCTACTGAATATCTCCACCATATTAAATCTTATTTTGATGGGTTTTTTTTATTTGAAAGGTAAGTAACTTTAAGTAATTGGTCACATAAAAATTTGGTCAATATCTGATGAGGATCTTCGGCGTGCTGAGCAGAATAGCTCCTCAAAATGCTGTAATTTGCTCACTTTTAGGTTTCTACCAGTGGAATCAACCCTTTGCCTACTAGGTAGTGATTGATGGACCTTGGTTATTAATGTTAGTTTTACAATAATAAGGTAACTAGATGGCGCTACTTTGCACTGCTAGATTGTTTGCAAAATAGTTTGTACGCGCGAGGTCTACAGCTCACAAAGCCACTAGTATAAATTACTTTGTGTATCAATTATTATCTATTTGACTAGCTCTGTGACATAATGTAATAAACTTTTATTGACCGAACGAGCGCGAAGCGTCTTCGTTTCAGCTTGTGCAAAAACGCTTTCGTTTGTCAGTCCGCGCACTGTCCGGATCTCTGTCCGGATCTCCGGCTGTTCTCCTCTATAGATCGCATTTCTCAACCGATCTAGACGAAACTTAGTATACAGGTTAAACAAATTTTTAGAATTTTTTATTCATCGGAGATTTTTTATTGGGACCATTGGGACCACCCCAAGAGAGAGACTATCAAACCTCTTTGCTCTAGAGTCTAGAGCAAAGAGGTTTAATTACGATTACAGTAAACGTAATCAATATTCTTTGGTCTATGGTCAAGCTTTCTGCCTCTCCTCGAAACATACAAGGCGAGAACTACAATACCTATTTCACAAGTTTGTACTAATAATCTTTAAAAAAGAAATGTTATGATAACCATAGTCCACATTCACCTCAAAGAAATTGCAGAACAATAAATAAGACTGGTTTCAGTTTGAGCCGAAAATGATCGCTTCGGCTTTTGTTACTTTTCGCTGAAATCTAAAATACGAAGAAATCTTTAGGGACTTCTAGCAAATGTACGAAGTTTTGACAGCTGTACACAGCTGTATCTACTTTTCCCAGCCATGCTGCTGTGAGATTTGATACTTTACTGTAATTGACAAGACAAAACATCGTCTGATCTTGTACATATCTCAATGCGTCTGATACCGAAATCAGAACCGCGATTGTACATAATCCATACCAATATATAAAAGTGAAGCGTTGTCTGTTTGTTTGGGGAACTTTTACGCGATAACGGCTGGACGGATTTTAATGAAATTTGGAATGGAGATAGCTTATACCTGAAATAAAACATAGTATACTCTTTATCCCGGACCAGTTTCCACGGGATAACTGGAAAATGTTGATTACTTGCTGTAAGGCACGTTTGCCATGGAAACGAAACAACAAGTCTGTCAAAAAATATCAATAGCATTGGTGCTATACCTAATTTTGCATTGTTTTTTAATATCCTAGAAGAACGTGGGATGCTCTTTTTCGCGATAAACGTAGTCCGCGCGGACGTTGTCGCGGGAAAGCTAGTGACAACTAAAAATAAAATAATATTGAATATCTATGAATAAACGTGTAATATCCCTATTGTAATCTAACAGAACTTTTGGAATCGTCTCAGCCCGTGTCAGAAACTGAAATTCAGTTTTGGTTGTAAATTCATATCTCGGCAGCAACTATTAATTCATTGCTTTAATAGATAACTGGCCTCTCATTAGTAGGGTTGGTTCTTTGCAGCGACAAATAAATCTAATTCAGTGTTGGCGTCTAGTCGCTTGTGACTCGAGGAATTTCAGCCTTCTCCTAATGGGTACCAGTTTTACCGAGCTACCATGTATCTATATCTATACGGATATAATAGATACATGGTTATGTTAAGATTTAGGCACCATTCGTATATAGGTGTTTTTTTTTTATTACTTTGATTGACGAGACGGGCAGGTCGCTCGCCTGATGGTAAGCGTCACGCCTGTCCATAACAGTTGCAGTGCCACCCAGGACTTTGGTTGCAAAGTCTTGCGCGTCACTGCACTGCGCTCGTCACCCTGAGACATTGTTTGTTAAGTCTCAATGCCCAGTAATTTCGCTGGAAACATTGCCCTTCAAACCGAAACAGAAATGTTTACACACTACTGCTTGGCGGTTGAATATCTGACAAAGGTGTGGTACTTCCCCGGGCGGCCTCTTGCGTAAGAGGCCTACCACTACCAGAAATCTATCTAGGCATCTATACTTATTATAAAGCAATAATTACAAAAAGTCAGTACAAAGGAGACAGTTAAAAAAATATGGTCTTGGGTACTTAATATATATATAAATAAGATACTGAACAAGAATACAATATTTAGAAAAATCGTGTCTGTGTGTTTGTATGTTTGTTTGTTAGCGTATCACATAAAAACTACTGGACCGATTGCGATGCAGTTTTTACATTTAGATAGCTTAGGTTTTGACTTAGAAATTGGGGTACTTGTTATCTAGTCCAATGAGATAGAGCCGAGAAATCGATAAAAACTTATTGATGGCTGAACGAATTTTGAAGAAATGTAGTATATTCTACTTTACTGGTACTTTTGGTCCTGGAATAACACGCATGGGCTACTTTTAAATGAAATGAAAAGGTGGGCAAAGCCGCGGGCACAGCTAGTATAATATATTTTGTTGATGCCAGATCTTATTTCTCCGAATCCGAGATACTTTCGGTTAACAATGTATTGCATTTTACTTTTTTTATAGGATTTTTATGATATACCTAGGTCGTAGCGCTCGTCGCGGCTCGCCCCGTCATATACCTAGGTCGTAGCGCTCATCGCGGCTCGCCCCGTCCTATACCTAGGTTGTAGCGCTCGTCACGGCTCGCCCCGTCATAAAACACCCGGATGAAGGACTTCAAACTAGTCCGAAACCTGTAGGAGTATTTCCGATCTTCTACTCTCTCTTTTACTTGTGGGTTTTTAGCCGTTTAATATATTTATACTTTATTATAGGTCTGTTCCAAATGTCAATAAGCAAAATTAGTTTAGCATTGCAGTGACCATTTTCAAAAATAGTGCAGTCCTATAAATAGATACATTAATATACTCAGAGCTTCAAGCAAATAACCAACTCGATTTATTTTCTCGAATAATACTTTGACTCTGGTATAAGCAAAGCATACATAAATAATAAAATATAAGCACACTGACACAGTACACATAATATGTACTGTGACACTGACGTGGTAGCAAGGCTCAAAGCGAGCGCACGTGTATGAACCGTTTTTGACCATATTTTGGTAACCACAACGCTCGTATTGAGCACAAGTATATTTCAATTTGTCAAAGTATTTTCAGTTTTTTTTTTAGGATTGTGCTCTAAATAATATTGCAAATGCCAATTGGCCAATTTGACATAATAGAAAGAGGCTGTGTGCTATATACATTGATAGACAGGTGCTAAGCACGTAAATAAGTATTTAATATTAACATATGCATCAGTTTAGACATGTCACAGTAAAAAAAAACCGCCTTAAAGATATCGGCGATATTTTCCATTCGTCGAAATCATTCGAAAGTATTCGCAATTGGTAACCTTATCTTAATCTTACATTATGTATATTAGTTTATCTACAAAATAATAGATTGTCAACAAATATACATAGCGCTATGTGTAAAAAATATGTGTTAGAATGGCAATGATATATTTAAAAAGCGGCCCCATTTGAAAAAAGTTTCTAAACAGTTTGACTAAAATTGAAAATGTGAAGAAAATAATGCGCATAATGCAAATTTACTAAAAAAAACTTACTATCTAGGGTTTACTAGTTTAGGGTTTTTTAGTTTTTTTACGATCTATAGCCGGACAAGATAACTGAACAAATTCCATAGTGAGAGACAACAAATTCCATAGAATCTAACCGTAAAACCAACATTGTTACCAAACTACTGGACCGATTGTAGCTCAGGATCATATCTACGGAACTCTAAGTGTATGTGTGTATGACACGCACTGTATATTCTAGTCTTTGTGTGTTTACTACCCTCGATCATATCATCACTTTACACCAGGTGAGACAACATACCAAAAGGGTTCCGTTGGGACCCTTTTAATACGGAACCCTAATAGTCTTTGTATCTTTAATACCCTCGATCACATCACCACTTATCAGGTGAGACAATATAACAAAAGGGTTCCGTTGGGACGGTTGAAATTAAAAAGTATCCCAATCTCAACCGGGAGGATGGTTTCAAGTTGGCGGCGTCGTGGAATCCAATAAGCAAGTGTTCGCGACGCGGTTTATGTCAGAAGAAATCTGCAGATGCTCGATAGTATTATATGTTGTGACCATTCTGAATTATTGCAAAACCCAATGCGGGTAGTTGGAGACAACGCTCGCCCTTCTCGACGCTGACACCCGCTACGTCAGTCTTCTCGTGACCACGAGAAATGTAACTTGATCGAAACGTCGGGGTAAATAACAAAATATTATCAACTCGATTAAGTCCCGTTGAAATAATTAACTATGTTTACAGATAGGGAGGAGATTTTGCATATCAACATAAAATAACTATGATAAACCCAAAAATAATACACACACATTCACACTGATTACTTTATCACATGTTACCTAAATGCATAAATAACATGAGTCATACCAATATCGTACCTATTCACGAAATGGGGCATGTTTTCTTCGTTAAACCACTGACTCACACCTATATCTAACTGGCTGTTTACAGAGTTACATGATCTTTATTAATTTCTCTAAAAAAAAGGATGAATAAATACACAAACAGATATTTGGCCTATTTCGGGGAAGTGTAAAAGATGGATGCGCGTAATCAGATAAAATGAGTGGATATAATATAAACATTTAACCGTAATTCTTGCGAAGAGGATTAATTTGCCGTTTATTTTCTCCCTTACCATAGTAAGAAGTAGACAACAACATAAAAAAATTGACAGATAGTTTGTTTTGAGACAGTTTGTGATCTAACCAATAAGACATTGGCAATATATTATAAAGGGAGTACCGACGACAAATTGCAGTACGAAAATAGTGTTCTGTTTTTATTGATAGATTTAAATTATTGATGGCCCCAATCTTTGCAAGACCTTATTACCTAATACACACTAGTACTAGTACTAGTTACTAGTTAGGTACTAGTTTTCCCGCTCGCGACTTCATCCACGCGGTCTACTGTTTATCGCGAAAAAAAGCATCCTATGTTCTTCTAGGATATTAAAAACCAATTCAAAGTAGGTATAGCACCACTCTTGATGTTTTTTGACATACTTGTTATTTCGTTTCCATAGCAACCAAATCTTACAGAGAGTAATCAACTTTTTTCCAGTTTTTCCAGCTTTCCTCGCGGAAACTCACAACTTTCCGGGATAAAAAGTATCCTTTGTTTTATTCCAGGGTATAAGCTATCTCCATTCCAAGTTTCATAAAAATCCATGCAGCCGTTATCGCGTGAAAGGTCCCCAAACAAACAAACAAACAGACAAACAGACACCGTTTCACTTTTATATATTGGTATGGATGGATTAAGGTCTTGCTAAGAAGATTTCAAAATAGCACAGTTTATGCAATACTAGTATTGCAAACCCATAGGTATAAAGGTAGGTGTATATGGGTTTGTCTGTAATTCATTTTTATCTGTTATTTGTATCTAAATCAATCGTGACTAGTTTATATTTATTTTTATTGTTAGTGTTTACTACAAATCAGAAATCATCTAAACTGTTGTAGAGTTTAAATCTTGACAATTTTAAATAGAATACTGGCTATGTACATATTTGTTTTTGACCCAACTTGAAACATAATCTTCCAAAGTAAAGCCACTAACAGCGGGAGGCGAAGTGGCAACCCAGTGTCGCAAGACGCCGACCATTTTGCGTTGCCCAACAGATTGTGAGGCCGATGCGTCGGCGCAACTATGGGAAAATAGGTTTTGAAAGGCCGGGAAAGGGTAATGCCATAGCCACTGAAGACCTTGCTAATGTTAGTACAGGAAAAAGTAACCACAGTAAGCATTCTGATCTTGCTGGATAGTTATCATTGTAACTAATCAATTATACCAGTGGACCTCGCGATTTCGATATGCGCCCTGCGCCTTTTACTTTACACTTTTTATACGGTTTTCTGAATAAAATGATCTGTTAGTTTACTAGTGTCCAGTCTTTATCAAAATTTATTCAGCTGAGTTCTATGAAAACAATGCAAATAAAAATAGAAGTACGGATGGTAATAGCTCACTTATTAAATGATCTGTCATTTACATGCTTAGATTTTATTGTTATGTTTTTTTTCATGATCACAAAGTCACATAACATTGACGTTTAAAGTCGTGACTTCTGTACTTGTATTAGTACTTTCATTCTTCACTTTCTTCAATTGTATAATAAGGATGTACGATTCGCTAACTGTAGAAAGTATTGCACCATTCGTGATACAATTCTCTTTAGTCTCAAAGGCCAGAATAAAAGCAAGTCTAGGAGGCTGTTTCACTTTTGCCTTATATGTGTTATCTGTCAAATAAATAAGTACCTATGTAGTAGTTTCATTACGCCAACAGTAATTTTGACGATCTCATAGTGTGTTTTATTTTTAGGATTCATGTATGTTTGTGAGTTTATTTATTTACATTTTTAGGATTCATGTATGTTTGTGAGTTTATTTATTCCGTCATTTTGGTGGCAGTCTTCATGTCCGAAAATTTTAAAAAAACTTCGGATTTTATAACATGGGTATCAAATTGTAGACCATGTTAAGCACATTGCAACAGTATATAACTATAACTGTTGCAATGTGCTTAACTGTATTAGTTAACTGTATTAGTATATAACTATATACTGTTGCAATGTGCAATAAACTTATTGGCATAAATTCTTTTTTGGCATGGAAGGCGTGTTTTTTAGCTTTTAAGCTAGTTATTATAATATATATTTTTGCTTTTAACCAAGCCAATATATTGCTTATTGTTTGTTTTTAGGGAAATGTTATCGATGTTCACGAAGAAAATTGAGACCAAAAGAAATGTACTTACCGATCTTTTCTGTCTTTTAATTCTATCAGCCAGTGGTGAAACAGACCCTAAATCAGTAGAGATGCCTTTCATTTAGAGAGGCTACGAGAAAGGCGAAATTAATCGGGCGTTAACATTTTAATTATCGTTGCAAAACATCGCTAATTGTTTTGTGGTAGTTTTTACAAGTTATTAATTAAGGAATAGATATTGCGGTCCAACCGAAATGGATGAGATTTCATGATGGGCTGAGTAATAAACTGGTACTTGAGTTAAATTTTATTAGATATAAATTATATCTTCTTTAACAAGCATGTATTATTAAGTGCTATCTTGAAATTAACTTGCATTTTGAATCGACTTCAAAAAGGAGGAGGATCTCAATTTGATTATTTTTTTGTTTATATCTCTGATCTCTACCCAATTTGGACAATTCTTCTTTTATTTCAGGGTGGTCCAATATTTTGATGATACCTAATTAGTATACAAAGTATTTTTTTAATCGATCTTTTGATTCTAATAACTATTAAGGTTAATAATTTTTGAACCACAGTTCACACCAATAACACTTTAAGTTTTAATCAGCTTTTCATTGTAATATTGCACAAAATATTAAAAATAGCAGCTGTAGTTATTACTACAGCTACTACCTATTATGTTAAAATGTAATATTTAAATCACGCATCGTATAGGTAATCATACTTTATTGATAAAATAATATTCAACAAAAACATTACAAAAACTCTTTATTGCACACCAAGTAATAAAATCATTAGAAACTTAAAAAACGTTATGGTACAATGTGCGGCCTTAATGCGAAACAGCAATCTCTTTCAGGCAACCTTTGGATGAAAAGAAATGGACATACAAATTATTTAGTTATATAGGTAATCTTAGGAAATAATTGTATTTTCTATAATAATTATTTGCGACGCCTACATCGGGTTATATTTTTTTTATTACACAAAGTTATTTTAAGTTGCAAGTAAAGCCAAAGAGGACCGTAACTAACCTCAGGTCACCGATAGAATACCTATGCGGTGCTGATTTATATAAATTATATTCTATCGCCAACGTTACCGCGTTGGTTTGTCCGTATTATTTACTGGATGTGCCTGCGGCTTTGCCCACGTGGTCATTTCATTTAAAAGTAGCCCATACGTATTATTCCAGGACCAAAGTACATATAAAGTACAATATACTATATTTTTTTAAACTTCGTTCAGCCGTCAAATAGTTTTTATCGATTGCTTGGCAAAAATATCAAGTAAAATATAAAGTACCCCAGCTTGTTAGTCAAACCCTAAGCTATCCAACTGTGAAAACCACATCACAATCGGTTCAGTAGTTCTTACGTGATACGCGATTAAATATACAGAAAACAGACAGCCGATTTAAAAAAAAAACTTGTTCAGTAGCATATTTTAAGTATTTACCTTTTTTTATTCTCTTCTATCTACAGACTTTTTCGTTTTTATTGCTTTACTAGCTGTACGCGCGGCATTGCTCGCGTGGTTACTTCATTTAAAAGTAGCCCATACGAGTTTTTCCAGGACCAAAATTACCTATAGAGTACGATATTTACATATATTTATACAATACATTTCTTCAAAATTCGTTCAGCCGTCAAATTATTTTTTTATCGATTACTCGGCATCTACCCCAGTTTTTAAGTCAAACCCTATGCTATCCAACTGTGAAAATCGCATGACAATCGGTCCAGTAGTTTTTACGTGATGCGCGAACAAACATACAGACATATAGACAAACGGAAAAACGCACAAACGGAGAAACGGACAAACGGACAAACGGACAAACGGACATACGGACAAACGGGCAAACGGACAAACAGACAAACGAACAAACAGACACAGACAGACATGATTTATAAAAATGTTATATATTGTTCAGTAGCTTATCCGTGAAAATCGGGTGAAATACGCGTGTGTTATTGAAAATTAATCGCATATACTTTATATACAATTGTGTGTGGTTCGGAGGGCAGTGCGGTGCATTTTGGAGCTGACTGCGCCAGGACGACGGCTTCTTCGAGAGGGTTTGAGTTTCAAACAACTAATACATTGTCTAGTTGGCCAGCTAGGTACATGTACGAACCGACACCCAAAGCAGAACACTCGGAGGACATTGGTATGTCCATCGCTATTCATTATAGACACGAAATCTTCAGAAACGGTCGGTGCGACCTGCCGACAGAATGAATAGAGGCAGAACTGCGTTTAGTATTGGGTCCTGGACCCCTCACTTATCCTCATATCGTTCATCTATATTTGCTAAGTTTTTAACCCTCAACGCTTTTTTACCCGACTGCACGGAGGATTATGTGTTTGGGTTGTATGTATGTTTGTTTGTTTGTTTGTACGTGTCTTAGGCGCGTCCCGCAGCCCAAACTCCTTGATGGATTTTGATAAATTAGGTAATTGATAATTGGATTCGTCTTGATGACGAGAGTGCTATAGGATGTATGAAGTGTCAAGAAAACTAACATGGCGGCTTATAGCTGCCATATTGTATTTCCGACGAAACAAAAAATGACCAAAACCAATCGAGTGAGGTATCAAAATGAAGGTCTTTATGAGACCATTTCAAATATATATAATTCTTATAGAAAAACAGTAGCATTGCTACTGTTTTTATAAGCTTCTTACTAAAGTTTCAATTTTAGATTATTCAAGTTAATGTTAGTAATATTGCAATTTAACTATTATAATAAAGTTAAATATGTAAGTAAACAAGAAACATTAAAATTTAAGTATATATACTAGCTGCGCCCTGTGGTTTCACCCGCGTCCCTCAGGAACCGTGCATGTTTCCGGGATAACTATGTGTTAATCCAGGGTAGAAGCCACCTCCATACCGAATTTCATCCAAATCCGTTCAGCCGTTTAAGCGTGAAGAAGTAACAAAAATACACATACACACACACAAACACACCCTTAAATATACGTATAAACTTTCGCCTTTATTATATTAGTGTGAACATTTTCGCGGGTCAGCTCGTATACAATAATTTTCTTCGCAGTCTGATTTTTGACAATAATTTTACTTGTTTTACGTTATGTTATATCAATTTACTTACAACGGTCGCAGTTTCTTGCGTAACTAATAAGTGTTATCATATCACTTATTAGTTACAAGCTGCGCCCCGCGGTTTCACCCGTGTGGATTATGATGATGGATGATGTTGATGATGATGAAAAGTAGCCTATGTGTCAATCCAAGATATAAACTATCCTGGTACCAAATTTCATACAAATCCGTTCAGCCGTTTGAGCTTGAAGGAGTAACAAACATACACACACACATATATACTTCTAAAGATAAATGATAGATGGCGCTGATCGGTTTTTATTGATTTTATGACGTTTTGTATGCACTGTCAGTTCTAATGTATAAAGTTCTGTATCCCGCATACCAATTTTTCTGCTCAATAAGTGTATATTCGTTTTTAAAGCTCTAAGCTCTGATTGGCCTGTTTACTACAGTGGTTACACTTCTCGGATTTATAATATTAGTGTGAAGTGTGATTAATGTGATTAGTGTGATAGTGTGATAGTGTGATAGTGTGATAGCGTGAAATGTGATTACTCTCCAAAATATTTTTGTGGCGCATTGCTATTCTATGCTGCATTCTCGGACAGTAAAAGTGTGAGATTGAGAGACTTATTTAATGTACATGCTCATGCTATCCATTTCCTGACCACCTTCAGAAGTGACCTGAATGTAAGGAAGGTAAGAAACAGATGAGAGAGTTCAGTATGGAGTTTGACAATAACAAGTGCAGCTGATTATAAAATTTCCTTCAAAAATATGAACCCCCCAACTCTTGTTTTTCTTTTCAGCCTTTATAATCGCACTGTTAGATTTAAGCCAACCCTTCTTAACGTCACCTCATTCGATCTTGTGCTGTCCTCAGAAACTGTTTTCCAGCTGCTCTGACTCTGGTGTATGTCATCACTTCATTGGGCTGGTGGTATGCCCCTAAATTCTTCGAGTGCATTTTTCAGTGGGACGGAGATTATAAATTTTGCGACTTAGGCGATTTTCCGTGGATCAGATAACGTAATTTTTGGGACACTTTTGCGGGACCAATTACAGTACTATGCTATTTGAATTTCTGCAAATTATGACGGCCACGCTTGCCGTAATCCTAAAAATTTGAAAAGGATAAAAAAGATGGCATTATTTTTCTATTTTAAGAGAATAGAAGTAATAGTTGGTAGAATCCATTTATCCGCCATCAAGGCAACATCAGCTAGCCCATAAACACAACAATTCTAAAAGAGGCTGCCGCTAAAATAACTGCGACCTCAGTGCGTGATGCATGACTTCCCTTGTCTCAGACTCGAAAGGTATACTTGTCTAGTTCCCACATAATTACAATGTCACAAAAAACGCCAGCATTTCGGCAGCATGTGGTCACCACGCAAGGTTGCCGGGCCTCAATGTTATTGTGATAGACTTTAGTAGAACAAAATTATGAAATCATCCATAAATGACGTAAGTGCATCTACAGCTTAAGCAGATGGATACTGGTCTTTGTTTATTTGTTAGAGTGTTATTGCGTTGGCCTATTTCTCTCGTATGCAAACATCCTAATGAAAATGCGGGAGTTACATGAAAGTGAACGTTCTGTACGGTGACAGTTGTTTGGATGTTTGGGAGGAAATCGTTAATGTTGAAAGAATTCTCGTAATTTAGTTTAAATTCGCTAAATTTTGGAGACATCAAATAGGTAATTCACAACACATATACAAATTGTTTGATTGTTTGTTTGTTTGAGGAGCTTTCACGCGATAACGGATAGACGGATTATGATGAAATTTGGAATGGGGATAGCTTATACCCTGGAAAAAAGTAGTAAGTAAAGTATCCTATGTTTTACATAGGATACTTTACTTACTATATATATCATCCCGGAGTCGGTTAATATCAACGGGAAAAAAGGAAAATGTTGATTACTCGCTGTAAGGAACGGTTGCTATGGAAACGAAATAATAAGTCTGTCAAACAGCATCAAGAGCGTTGGTGCTATACGTTTGCATTGGTTTTTATTATCCTAGAAGAACAAAGGATGTTTTTTCGCGTTAAACTGTAGTTCGCCCGGAAGCAGTCACGGGCGAAAGCAAGTGAATCAACATAAGTAGAAAAAATGAACAAATATTATTATTATTATTATTTCACTAAATTACGCTATTTTGAAAGGTGTAAGTTATTAGCACTTCAATATCAAACATGCGCTTTATTGATTGATAAAAGCAATGAAGAATTACGTTACACACTTCGGTGGTAGAGAGACTATTGAAGTGCTCCTCACTTCAATATCTACTCACTTCCCATATTTACATAGAGCTACTCAAAGACCAGTATGAATACTTATTTGCTGTGCTGTAATTGGTTAGCAAAAAAAACTTCTAAGGTGTTGATACAGATAACACGTCTAAGTATTTAGAGTCATTAGAAGAGTGAAGACATGTAATAATAATTCATGAAAGAATCTTGCACCTAGAATTACCAAAGAACTCGGTCGTTGTCACAAACTAATTCCTACCAAAATTCTTTAGTTTCGAATCAGACATACCAACTGATAAATTTTATGTCATTATGAAGGGTGAAGAATTTTAATAACTGATCACGGAATAATCTTGCATCTGACGACAACGTAGTACTCCATTTCACAAATTACTATTATCTGGTTCTGGTTTGATATAGACAAACTCGCAAATGTTGTCATTGGGGGCTGAAAATTTCTGATAACTGTTAAAGCTTAATAACTTTTACAACTAAGCTAGATGATGATTTCAAAGTCTATGAAGATTTTCATGCACATTTCGAGTAGCTTTCTTTCTCTAGGCTTTAGTAATGATAACTAAACTGAGTTTTCGAAATCTTTGTTTTCTTATACTTGACAAACTAGAGCGGCTTCGTTTCCACATCCAAAGGAACTCAATGCTCGTCAGCGGTGAGCGATGGTAGCCTAACGGTTCCATAGAACAACATAGAATCCCGGGATCCCGGAAGATACCGGGTTCGATCTGCATCAACGACTTTTCTATGTTATGTCAGGTTTTCTATCGCTCCGTGCTTCGCAGGGCACGTTAAGCCATGTCAGAGGCCCTCGGACAAACTCTGTCAGCAGAGGCCAGCACTACCTCATACGACAAACAAACAAACAAACAAGCAGTAACGTTTTGTTTGACCAATAGCCGATATTGTTTATTACACTGTTTACATCCGACTTCTCGTGGCTTGGTTCCCACAGAGAGCGTGCGATAAAACTCGACTTACCAAAATAAATATCCAACAGTTTGTGATCTATAAACAATCTGCGCGCACTTGTTCCTGAGATCGGTAGCGATAGCAAAATAATAATTGTGTTTTTTTATCTGTGGTAGGTATAAATGGTATTTATTTGTAGTTTATGTTATTTGTTTTCTGTCTACCTTAATAATAGAAAAGCTGCGTTATAGTGGATATAGGTTTTAATTTTTATTAATAAATGAAAATGAAACTAATTTAAATTACTCGTAATTCTTAAACATCGTTTCTTAGCATTAAGTCCACTATGTTAGTGCCTAAGAATAAATAAATAAATTGTTTGTTAATGTTATCACATTAAAGTAAGAGATTAAAAACAAGTTTTAAATTGTTGCATAAAGTAATAATTATTAACACAATTGCATACAATAATAATTTTGTAATAATATTTTTTGCGCAGGCATTGTGCTGCATTAGCCTGTGCACAAAAATAAAATACATATTAATAAAATACATATTATTAGAAAAAAAACATCTTATTTGAGCAATAATGTACAATAAAAATATAAGTAAATTTAATTTCACCAAAATACCTAATAAAAGTGGTAAACAACTAATTAAATTAATCTATAATTCTATACGGAAATAACTCACTACAGTTTAATTTAAAATATGACCAAATCAATTAGAAGAAAAACAAAGATATCCTGTTATTGAAATCGAAATGTAACAATATTTTCTAACAATGTAATGCTCACTTAATTTTACCTATAGTTAGCTTGAAACTTTCCTGTTAGCAGTGATGATATTGGTGTATTGTATTTATTTCAACATATTATTCCTGTGGTTTTTGTGACTGCTCCAATAACAAAATATCCCTAAATACAGCGACAAATGTTTGGAATTTATTGTTTTACTATATTAAGGCAGATCATTAATTTTATCTTAATACCAATTATGGGGTAAACAAGTACACTTTTAGTGGCAAGTACACTTTTGAGGGAAATAACAATTGTAATTATTTGAGGAAGTTGACATCGGCTTACCGATTCCGGAGTACCACAAAGAACATTTTATTTAGTCATTTTATGAAAATATTCCAGTGTATATAGTAATTAGTACCTAATGAGGTCAAGTTTGTGCATAAGTTGAACACAAGCTGTGTCTACATATTATATGTCATCGGCTAAATAAATTGCTTACTCCATTTTATACAACTTGTGATAAACGTGAAAATTTGATTTAAAAATCAAATACACTTAAGAGCAAGAAATCCAAGAGCCCGTGGGAAAGTTTGTTATTAAAACATATTCTTTTATAAAAATATATGTATTTTATTAATAATGCTACATAGTTTTTATAGCCATAAATTTGAGTTATATATCTTTTTAGTAGTAGAATCAATTTTCATAATGCAATGTATAAAATAAAAGTAAATATTATCTTGTTACTTTCAAATACATAATATAACTAAATATGACCAGGGATGTTTTTTATCGTAATAAACAAAGATAAACCCCAAAAAACAACGAATAAGAATATAAAGTACTTATCTAACCATTTTAATGAAACTAAAACAACTACCTCAAATGGATTTGCTAAAAACAAAAATACTAATCTAATTATGATGGAATTTATATGGAACTTCACTAAAGGTACACTCAAAATAAATTCGGAAAATACATAAAAATAGTCGGATTGATAGCCTTTTCCATTTGGAAGTCAATCCATACCAATATATAAAAGTGAAACATTGTTTGTTTGTTTTGTTGTTTGGGGAGCTTTCGCGCGATAATGGCTGGACGGATTTTGATTAAATTTGGAATAGCGATAGCTTATTCCCTGGAATAAAACATAGGATACTTTTGTCCTAGAAAATGGTTAGTTTTCACGGGAAACAGAAAAATCTTGATTACTCGCTGTAAGAAACGGTTGCTTAGGAAACAAAATAACAAGCCTGTCAAAAAACATCAAGAGCGTTGGTGCTGTACCTAGATAACAGAGGATGCTTTGTTTCGTGATAAACTATAGTCCGCGCGGACGAAGTCGCAGGCGGGAAAGCTAGTTCATAATAAATACATCGATGATATTGCTAGCTGTACATTTTGTCTCTTGCTACGGTCTCGCTATGAGGAACCTAGCAGTGTTCTGTCGCTACATGTTAATTAATTTATTTTAACAAGCTCCGCTGGGTACTTTATAACATACTTGCTTATTTCCGTGACTTTGTCCGCATAGATTTTGAACGTAAAACTATTTGATTATTGATTTTGAAAACTAACGCGAGTGAAACTCATATTAAAAATATAAGTAAAACGGCTAAAAACTCACTAAAAATAAGATTGGAAATACTCCGACACTTTTTGTTTGAACGTAACATGTTTGTAGTTTTCTTTCCATCAAAATCATATTGATTACGTTGCGAGTCACGCTCAATAAAATATATTTATCCAAATTGCTGCAGAAATTCCGGAGTACATACAAAAGACATAGTCAACTTGATAACTTCCTCCTTTTGAAAATAGGCTGTAGGAAATAAGTTAATTTAAAAACATTTAAAAAAATACTTTAATGCAGTAGCCATGTCATGATGAAACTTAGAACGGGCTATCACAATTAAATGCGTATACAACATTTCGTGTCTATTCAAACCGGCTATCATAATATAATGCGTACACAAAATTTCGTGACTGTGCTGTTAACCATTGAAGAGGTTCTTTACATGGAGCTGTTCCTGGATCTCGATTCAGGTCATACTTACCATAAAAATGCATTGTCATCGGAACTGAACCAACATGCAAAAATTCAACTCCGTAGGATAAGAGAAAGTGGTTCTAATTCAGCATGCACGATTTGACCTAAACAAACATACTCGTACAAATATACATACGAACATCGCAAGTTTTTTTTAACCTATTTTTTTAAGGGACTTTAGTAAAAGCTTTTAAAAAGTATATTATCCTAAGTTGATTCTAAATTATTCTCCGGAAGTAAGGATAAAATCCATACCAAAATATATAAAAGTGAAACGTTGTCTGTTTGTTTGTTTTTTTGGGGAGCTTTCACTCGATAACGGTTGGACGGAATTTGGTGAGATTTTGAATGGAGATAGGAATATAATAAAACATGGAACACTTTTTATCCCGGAAAATTTTAAGTTTCCACGTGAAACTGCAAGGAACGGTTGCCATCACAGAATGGTCTGTGGTGGCCATAGAAACGAAATAACAAGTCTGTCAAATAACTATCAAGAGCATTGGAGCTATACCTACTTTTGCATTGGTTTTTATTATCCTAGAAGAAAATAGGATGCTATTTTTCGCGATAAACAGTAGTCCGCGCGTACAAAGTCGCGGGCGGGAAATCTAGTACTATATATAAAGCAAATTTAAAGGGTATATAACTAACGAATCCATTTTTTTGTTCTGAAAGAGGAACATTATAATCAGACATACTTTTTAGGGTTCCGTAGGAATTCTTCTAAGATCATACGTGTGTATAAAAAAAACTCATAAAACTTTTTTCATATTTTTCTTCAACATGACATGGGGTGGTGTGGTTGAATACTCGTATTTATGTCGTAATCCAACACGCGAAAACTTGGAAAACTTCGTCAAGTCTTCTCGTCACCCATTCCACAATACCTGAAGACAAAAGTCTTCCTACCTATAACATACCGTATGTCATTAGACATACGGATCCTTAACGTGGACACTGACGGTGAGACTGGCTCACAGACTGGTCCACAGGCTCAAGGTCGCTCAGCGAGCTATGGAACGAGCTATGCTCGGAGTTTCTCTTAGAGACCGAATCTGAAATGAGGTGATTCGGCAGAGAACTAAGGTAATTGACATAGCTCAGAGAATACGCAAGCTGAAGTGGCAATGGTCTGGTTACATTTGTCGTAGAACCGATAACCGTTGGGATAGAAGAGTTCTAGAGTGGAGACCGCGAATTAGCAAACATAGTGAAACGGACGCCCTCCGACTAGATGGAGTGACGATCTCCGCAATGTAGCTAGCAGTCATTGGAAGAGAAGAGCCGAAGATCGGGCTCAGTGGCGCGCCGCGGGAGAGGCCATTTCCAGCTGTGGACTAGCATAGGTTATTGATGAACCTCGCCGGCGAGGTCGGTGTCTGTGTCTAAGTGTTGATATTCCCCCTGCCAGGTTGCCAGAGGATATAGGATTGAGCGAGGATGCCACAGCCAGGACTTTGGCTGCGATGGCGTCGGATCGTCCAAGACATAGCGAGGACGTCAACGGAGAGCTGTCGTCTCTGTCATGTAGTTCGTGGTTTCGACTACAAGGGAAATGGGGTGATGGGGCGACGCATCAAAGTAGCGGCGAGAGGCATCTTGCATGAATTGACGAATCGAGGGAAGCTCGATATCGCGGTGCAGGTCGGCGTTCCTTTGATACCAGGAGGCACCTATTGCATTTCGAAGGAATTTATTCTGTATAATCTGGAGCGGTTCCAGAGTTGACGGGGAGCCGTGCGCAAATGCTACCGATGCGTAAGTCATGACGGTGTGGATGCAGGCTTTGTAAAGTGTCACCTTATTCTAAGGTGACACTTTACAAAGCCTTTTCTTATTCACCTTATTAATTTTACGGCGCTTGCCTATGAGATGGAATAGGCGACCTTTGAAGAAGGCCGCCCTGACGCGGACGGTTTTGACGTGTTTGTTGAATAGGAGTCGATCATCAAGGGTTACTCCTAGGTACTTGGTGGACCGTTTCCACGGGATTGGTTGGTTGAACATCGTTATGTGGTCGGATGGGTACCGAGGATCGGCTGCCTCAGTAAAGCGCATTGCTACGCTTTTCTCAGAGTTCACCAATATGCGCCACCTTAGGGACCACTCTCCAATGGCAATCATCACCCGTTGGAGGTGTCTCCTAAGCTGGGACGGTCTCCACCCTGTCGTGTAAATCGCAGTATGATCGGCAAAGAGGGAGATCTCTACGTAAGGAGGGCGCGGGAAGTCGCTGGTGTTCAGAGTGAACAAGAGCCGGGAGAGCGCGGAGCCTTGAGGGAATCCGGCTTGGATGGTGTGTGGGATGGATTTGATTCCCTTGACACGATAGCGAAAGCTGCGGTTTTTGAGGAAGTCTTGTACTACGAGTACAAGACGGTTCGGCACTCCAAGCTGGTACAACTTGTATATCAGCATGGCGTGCCAGACTTTGTCAAAGCCTTAGCTACAAGATGGCCATCGTGGTTTGGGGTTTGGGGTTGAAACCAACGACGATGTGCTCCGCGGTGCACTTTCTGAGGGCAAGAGTGTCTTGCTCTAAAGCCGAACTGCTCATCGGGGATGAGTATATTAAGTTTCGCGACGGACCGGAAACGACTCAGAATGACTCACTCGTAAATCTTCCCCAGAGAGGAGAGCTGAGGAGACTGATGGGCGATGGCTAGAGGGCACGGTAGATTTCATGCCTGGTTTGTGAATGCCGATGACGTCGGCACTCTTGCAGGCGTCGGGCTACGAAAATTATGGGTTATGATTTTAGCAGCGTATGTACTATGGTTGTATGTTAGAGAAATACTATGAATTTAACAAGCCTCTTCACCTAGCTTTTATCGATTACTCAAAGGCATATTACATTCTAAACTAAAACATTTAGCAATGTTCCATTCACTGCGCAACCAAGAAATCGATAGCACATATATTCAACTTCTACAATAAATCTACCGTAACAGCTATTAAATTGAATTAAATTGAAAACCGGACTATCCTCCACCATACAAAAAGTAGTATAGCAGGGGACCCGCCGTCTCATACTCGTAAACTCTTCACCTTTCACCGCCTCATTAGAAGAGATCTCCAAATTCTGGTAGTTGGGAGGAGAGGGGCATAGTCGTTGGTGAAAAGAGATAAACTACCTCCGATTCGCAGACGATATTGTTATTTTCTCCTTCAGCTGCAGAACTCGGCTCAATGATTAACGAAACAAACAATGATTAATCAGGCCAAGCCTCCAGTTGGGCTTAAAGATGATCATGTCAAAGACCAAGCTTATGACAAATAGCACAAAACATAGGTTAGAAGTTGAAGGAGTTGAGATTGAATATGTCCTTGACAGACAAGAAACAAAAATTGCTCAACGCGCCGAATATGCCTGGAAGTGCTATTGGTCTATGAAATACCTGATGAAGGGAAAACTTCGTTCTTTCTTAAAATACACTCATGTACATATGCATACTCCCCATCCTCACCTACAGTGATCAGTCTTGGTACTTGCCAGAACCTCAAGCACACTTTAGGTGTTTACCAGCGAGCAACGGAGCGCAGTATTCTGAGAGTCAAACTATCTGACCTCATCTGAAACAGCACACTGCGCTCCAAGACCCAAATCGCCGACGTTGGTCAAAAAGCTGCCAGTTTGAAATAGGCTAGAAACATCTGGCGCATGTCGGACGAGCTGTGGGCTAAACTCACCATAACGAGCCCACGCAACGTTACACGTTGACGTGGAAGGCCCAGGAGTTTTTTTTTATTCTATACTTTGACCACGATCTCACGTGATGGAAAGCGATGATGCGGTCAAAGGTGTAGCACGATTGCCTAGTAGATAGATAGATGGCGGTAGATAGCGGGATGACCTGTACTCCTATTGTAGGGATTGGCAAGTCAAATCCCTAGATGGTGAAGGCCTTTGCCCAGCTGTGGGACAATCCAGGCTGAATAGTAAAAAATGCATGTATGTACGTTTGTCTGTTCCCTTATAGCGCATAAATTACTTAATCGATTTGAACTCGTGAGGTATCGTTGAACTTAAATGTCCGGAAGACATGGGCTAGTTTTTTTTTCAACAAGACATGATTTCAAAAACTAAAGCCCGACTACGGTCGGGTAAAAAATATCCTATGACACTTTTGCGACGATGATGAATCGATTGATACCTCGCTTGTCAAAATCGGACCAATAGGAGCGACTCTAAGGTGGAACATTCACATACATACATAAATAGATTGTTAAACTTATTACCCTTCCATTGCTTTGCCGTACTCGGGTAAAAAAGACAGTATGGCATCCGTGGTTCCCTATAAAGTTATGGACTAAAACGTAAAAATCATCGGATTCCATTATGATGGGAATAAAAACCAAACATTATAAAATACTATTTCAGAAATATATAACACATGTGACAACAAAATATGATGTGATAATATTTTCATTTCAAGAAGTGATATCTCGCGCACGCGCTCACGAAACTTGCAATATTTTTGTCGTCGACTTGTATGTTTAATTTAACCATACCTTACTACCACAGAATAAATAATAGCTACTACAAACTAAACTCCGTCACCAGCTATTTGTCATCTATTGTCCACAATGGTATCAAATGGATGATAATATTGGTGATTTAACAATATTTGTGAAAATGTATGCGTAAAAGGAAGTTTTAAACAAACATGTGCGGGATTTTCAAGAGTATACAACGCTGGATTTTTGCAGGAAATTCTAGTTTTATTTTTTGTAATTAATTTTGATGTAACCACCTTGATGATGTCCTTGTGGATATTCTGGGATTTACATATACAGTTTTATCCAAATCGATCCTGTACCATTTTCCCGGAGTAATTTTACATTTGTTACGTTATATGTTCATACGAATCTGTGATTTAGGCGTAACCCTACAAATGACGACCAATGTAACATTGCCGAGCACATCAAATTCGCAAAAACGTTCGTAACCAAGATTTTACATAATATGATAAATAAATATATTCGGGACATCACACCAATTACTTAGCCCCATGCTAGTATACCCTGTTATGAATATTAGACAACGGATAAACATACATAGATACGAATATCAAATAACGAGAGTATTTTAGAGACAAACGTTATTTTGTCTTTTTACACGACTGCCCAAAAAAGGAGTGTATTGTTTTTAGGAGTCATGTTTGTATGTATGTATGTATGTATGTATGTATGTATGTATGTATGTATGTATGTGAGTTTCTTTATCCCACCATAACTTTAAATGCCTGAACAGATTTACAGTAACATAGGTAAAACAAGCTATTTTTTTAAAGTCAATATGGCGGATCCATTTTCTTCCAGTGCTGGACATGTGTCTCCCCCATAATAGGGAGGGGGGGGAGGGGAGGGGGGGGGGAGTAGTGCCTATTATCTGAATACCCTACACTGGTTCTCACAGTACCCATGGAATGTGAAGGGCTGGACGTATTGTTGAGGTAGACCCTTGCAATGGGCTTCGTGCATTGGGCTGGCATAAACCGATTTACCCATCTACGACAATAAAACAAAACAAAGCGAAAGCGAAGGGTGCTGAACTTAACAGTTAGTGCCCGTTTTCACTAACCACGAACAAGGCGATACCTAAGGAATTCCTAAACTAAGCAAACTCTTAAGCGTAATCTTCTGTTTCACCACTCCACTTTTTTCAACAGACTTCAAGAGGAGGTTCTCAATTCAACCCGTTTTTTTTGTTGTATGTATGTAACGCGATATTTCCGGCAATTGTGGAACGATTTCAAAAATATTTTTTTTAATGGATGGCATGCTTTAGTGTGTCCCATTTAAATTTAATGAAAATATTCCACCTCTAAGGGTGTAAAATTACGGGATGACTTAATTTTATTAACTTTCAACCACTTTATATGCCACGATATCTCCGTCAGATGGGAGTCGATGTTGAAGTTTTTTTTATATAATAGGATGCTTTAGGTATAGTCCCATATATATAATTTCGTGAAGATCTGATGAAGACCTTCGGAGATACAAAGGAACTCCTCAATGCATAACAGCAAGTCACTTGCGATTGCTGTAATCGCATGTTCTTGTATTGTTCACGCCACTCAAAACAGGTAAATAAAATAAACTTCATAAAAGTAAAAACTGACTTCAAAATGAATAAAATAATCTTATGTGGGAAACAGTTGAGGAAGTCGGTGACTAAGCGACTCCTAGAGTTAGAGAAAACAGGCTTAGGTATGTATAACTAACTATATGTTCATGTTCCAACATAGCATCGTCGCCCCTATTGGTCCAATTTTGACAAGAGAGGTATCAATCTATTCGTCTTGATTGATAATGTCATAGGCTTTTTTTATCCGACTACGGCAAAGCTAGTGTTATGTGTTTAAACTAAAAACTTGGTCCACTTTTGACAAGCGAGGAATCAGTCGTTTCGTCTTCATCGCAAGAGTGTCATAGGCTATTTTTACCCGACCTTAGTAGACGGGTTTTAGTTTTTGAACTTGTCTTGTTTAATAATAGGCTTGCGAAGTTCGTCCAAACAGACGAATTTAGGTGGAATTCTGATTTGGAGCCTCCTCTCCAATCTGAATTCTACCCCAAAATAGAATCCAAGAATAAGTCCGCCAATAAAAATCTCGTAAACAAAACACCTTTACGTGTTACATACTATGTTTGTTATCTTACTACGTTGTTTACTATAGCAGGCAGATAAGATTGTCCGGTGTTGTGAAAGTGAAGTTTCACTTATATGCCGGGTCCTGATAACGAATGAATGATATCCGTATCAGTAAGTTAAGTAAGCGCGGTGGGTTTGTTTGTTACAATTTATTTTAATTAACTAATGCATCATTATTTCCCGTCACTTATATTTATAGAAGATGGTTTAAATAGCGTCACTGTAGGGTTTTACAAGCTCTCAAATTTACCTTCTGAAAAACCCTCGAGTCGTTGAACACCATCGTGTCCGTGATGTACCCGACCAAGCATGAAACACCACGAACTGAAACGAAATCTAAAAATTATGTTCTTACTACCTAGTAACAAAATATCGAATTGTTCATAATGTTTGACATAACAGCGTGTCGTACATTATGACATGGAGCGTGTCATGCAAGGCATCACTGTAGGGCAACACCGCATCTGTACTTAATGTATGACATGACAGTCATGGAGCGTGTCATGCAAGGCATCACAGTAGGGCAACACTGCATCTGTACATAATGTATGACATGACAGTCATAGAGCGTGTCATGCAAGGCATCACGTTAGCGCAACACTGCATATGTACTTAATGTATGACATGACAGTCATGGAGCGTGTCATGCAAAGCATCACCGTAGGACAACACTGCATCTGTACTTAATGTATGATATGACAGTCATGGAGCGTGTCATGCAAGGCATCACTGTAGCGCAATACTGTATCTGTACTTAATGTATGATATGAAAGTCATGGAGCGTGTTATGCAAGGTATCACAGTAGGGTGACACTGCATCTCTACATAATAGAAACTGTTTTTGCAAAACAAAGTAGACTATTCAAAAACCCCGAAAATATACTAAGAATTTTTGTCTGTTTATTACCTCAAAACTTGTATATATTACCTCAAAAAAAATATTTTAACAATTTATGCTAAATAAATAATATATGACGTTCTTATTAGCAGAAATTAATATAAATTACTATTTTAACAAGTAAAATTATTATAAAAATACAAAAACCCGACTGTGAACAAAATTATTGAATACTGAGCTGAAAAATATTGAGGTGACGGCCGCAAAAATAATCACAGTAATATTATAAAGGCGAATGTTTGAATGTAAGGGCGTGTGTGTGTGTGTGTGTGTGTGTGTGTGTGTGTGTGTGTGTGTGTGTGTGTGTGTGTGTGTGTGTGTGTGTGTGTGTGTGTGTGTGTGTGTGTTAATTCTTCACGCTTAAACATTTGCATGAATTGGGATGAAATTTGGTTTTTCTTTTTTACTTAGGTACATATTTTACTTTTATAGTTGCAATGGCAACATGTAACGATTTTTATTGGGTTTTCGTCATATTGTAACGATATATGCGGTTTTATCGTAAATTTCTCTGTGCTGACGGATTCTGATGAAAGATGTGATGAATTGGTTTTTAGGCCAAACTCGCCAACCACCGAGATAGTTGGTCCGGTGTCTAACGCCGATAGGATATTCGCTCAAATCAATGAAAAGTAATTTTGAGAATAAAGGGAATAAAAAATAAAACGGGGTGAGTCACACCAAGAGTGGGGTGAGTCGGGATTCTTACCTCATCCGGTCGCTTTAAACGCGAGGACGCTATATCTTTCTTCGGAATCACTCAAAACTTAAAATACTCGTTACTACTTTGAAATTAATAAAATTACCAGGATAAACTTAGACCGGAACGAGCTTCAAGAACTATTGGATCAAGACCGTTCGGTAATGTACTAGCTAGTGGGTACAATAGTGGAAGATAAAACATACAACTCAAATTCACCAATACAATCTTTATTATCCTTGGTTTAACTTTGCCTACTTACTTAAAATCTAAAGAACCGTGTCTTAGGTACGTTGGACGTACCATTCAAGCTAGCATATAATAGTGGAAGACAAAACATGCAATTTAAATTCACCAATACAATATTTACTATTTTTGGTTTAACTTTGCCTGTTTACTTAAAGTCTAAAGAACCCATGCCTGCAGATCCAACTCAGCAGCTAAGAAGTACTAAGATCTAAGATTACCCTGTTATAACTAGGGTCGATATAGAACTGACAAAATTAAGTATTTACCCTAACAAAACAAGTGATGAATTGCCGTTTACTTATTTACCTTCTTCTATAAGATTGAGCCGTTATGTTCACTAGAAGGTAAATCTCCATCCGACGTTTCAGCAATGTCCGATTCGCGTGAGAGGTAGCCAGGCTAGACCCCTCAGGCGTTGCAGGTCCAGCAGGTCGGTGGGGAACCAAAGTTCAACACTCCGGTTAGTGAAATATATGCATAAATATGCCAATACGATACCGCATTCCAAGAACGTGGCAGGAATCGTTGGATATAAAGTCGACGTGGCGTATCGCGACACGTATTGTCTCAATCCGGGGGGGAAAGCCTCCGTCGTGGGGTCTCAATCCGGGGGGGAAAATTCCGTCGTGGTATCTCAATCCGGGGGGGAAGACCCGCTGTGGATGAATAAACACAACGTTTCTTTAGAATTCGAGACTTCGAAAACGCCACCGCTCTCAGTTCGCTAAAATGGCGTCTCGAAAAATGGATAAAAGTGATTCCACAATCGCAATCATTAGTGCCGACAATGCAAAATACCGAAAAATGCTCTCACCTTTTTTTACGGATTTTATAATATGCAGGGAAAAGACTTGTCAGTCCTGCTACAGGGCTCTGCAGCACGAAAAAAACCTTCACGCCTCTCGTCTCCATTGTGCGGTTTCTTTTGTCTCACCGGATCTAGTTTGCTTCTAAGTTAGCAAAATCTATCCGAATAACATTTCGTTCCACCAAGAAACCGATCAGCGCTTACACATGGGCTTTGGAAATTATTATTTGGCTTTATTTTTATTTTTTAAGATTTCTCACCATCGAAACCGAATTTGTTTATTTACTGTTTTTTTAACTATTTTTGACAGCTAAACAACTGTCAAGAAACGTCTAAGAATTGTTATAAACTATAGCCCATAAAACGTTCCGTACTAGAAACGATGCGTTCACTTCCAGACGAAAGGTACGGAACGCGGTCTCCATGCTTCGGTACTGTTATACTATCATAAAACTATATACTGTCACTATTAAATTATGATATTGTATGGGTTTGCTTTGGAAAAAATCTACGTTCTTAAATTTGACATTCGTTGTATTTAATTGGTTTGTTTAATTTTATTTTCTATTTGCTGAAATTACGGGACCGTGCCCAACAGAACGCGCCCTTTTGCTTTGATTGCTAATCGATGCAAAGATAAGTAGAACCCACGGCAGAGGCCACCACTTGTCTCCGTGTTTAATCATTGTACTTTATTAATTATTTATTTATTATCCGATTCCCAGTTATTCCCTGCCCCTCCCGTACATATCTGAACGAATTGACCCAATGAGTGTTCTCTTCGATGTGTTCCGTAGTGCATGGACGTGTTATATTTATCGAAGTGTTTATAACCTTTGTTTTTGTTATGAATACGTGCGGCGAACAAAATAACCGGTGTTTTTTTTCGTGTTGTGTTGTGGCTATATCTCTGTTGTTTATTTACTCCAAAAACGAAGATACATTCTAATATGTGAGTATATTGAACAATATGCAATTATAATTCTAGTTTTACTATTATAAAGATGCGTTTCTATTAGTTGTTTATGTGCTGTCTTGTTTATTCCTACTTTTACTTGTCGAATTGTTGTTTTGTATTGCTAGTTATAGGTTTATTGTTTTTTTATTTAAGTAGCGTTTTGTCAACGCTACAAACATTAGACTATAGTAGGTATTTAAATTAACTTGAATAATCTGAAATTGAAAATTATGTAAGAAGCTTAAAAGACAATTGCTTCTGTTAAGTTAGAAGATTTATATTTATTTATGAAACGGTCTTTTATAGACCTTCATTTTGAGACGTCACTCAATAGGTTTTGGTCATTTTTTGTTCCGTCGGAAATACAATATGGCAGCTGTAAGCTGCTTTGCTTGTTTTGCCGAGTTTTTCAGTTTCGCAATATATTTACCTACATACAAAAATTGCGTGTTTAAGATTGACTGACAGTACAACAATAATTATTATTATTATGTTAGAGGCTGAATACTTTTAAGGCCCTCTCTGAAAATGTGGTCCGACGGAACTCCGACCGAAAAAATGGTATTACAGTGCAACATTTTTTTTCAGTCAGTATGGCTAATGACTTTTTGAAATCTAGGCAAACATTTTTGAACGTACCACACAAAATGATCTCAAAATATACATACACAAGTATGCTGTGACTGTGGCTTTGCCCGCGTGTTAATTTTTCTAGGATAAAAATATCCCATATGTTATTCCAGGACCAAAAGTACCTATAAGTTACAATATAGAAGAAGATAGCTGTTTAGCGATAAGGCCGCCGATTGTACTACTTTTAAGTTTACATTTTTAATTGTGTTTCTTTTGGTGCAATAAAGTGTTATCTATCTATAGATACTAAATCTCGTTCAGTCATCAAATGTTTTTATATCGAATGTTCGGTTTTTACTCGTCGGATTGTCTAAATTACACCAGTTTTTAAGTCAAGCCCTAAGCTGTCCATCAGTGAAAGCCGCATCACAATCGGTTCAGAATTTTTTACTTGGTGCGAGAAAGAACAAGCAATCAGACACCATTTAAAAAAAACTTGTTCAGTAGCTTATTTTAAGTCCCCAAGGCAATTTTTTTATATAATTATTTCATTGTACAGACTTTTTATTACATACTGATTTATTATAAGTACATAGATAGATAGATATAGACAGATTTCTGGCTTATGATGATAAGAAAGTGATAAACAAATAATCTAACTAAGTATATAATTTGAGTTTCCTTTTATATTTTATCTTTAATAGCACCGAGCTATCTTTAGCCTTCGCAACAAAATGATAATTTTAGAATTCGTACGGTTGGATAGATAGATAGTAGAAATACTGAATTCGACATGAAAGTTATTTTGTCCAAACCGAACTAAACTCTATAAAATGCCCGCGTGACATTGCCTGCAATGGCCCGCGTGGTAATTTCAAATTATAACTAAACTCTATAAAATGCCCGCGTGACATTGCCTGCAATAGCCCGCGTGGTAATTTCAAATTATAACTAAACTCTATAAAAAGCCCGCGTGACTTTGCATGTAATGGCCCCCGTGGTAAATTCAAATCATTCCATTACAATACATCAATCAATGTACATATTATAAAACAAAGTGGATTCCCGCCGTCTGTCTGTCTGTAACGCTTAATCTTATAAACTACGCAACGGATTTTAATGCGATTTACATCAATACTCGTAGATAGAGTGATTCAAAAGGAAAGTTTATACGTATAGTTTGATATTTTTTCGTGTTAATTTGTTGAAATATGACGATAAATGTTCAAAATGTGGGAAGAAATCAATACATATTGATAAAACAAAGTCGCTTCCCGCCGTCTGTCTGTCTGAAACGCTTAATCTTTTAAACTGCGCAACGGATTTTAATGGAGTTTTTATCAATAGATAGAGTTATTCAAGAGGAAAGTTTATACATATAGATTGATATTGTTTTGTGTTAATTTGTTGAAATATGACGATACTTGTTCAAGATGTTGGAAGAAATCAAGCTGACTGAAAGTTTTTTGAATTTAGGACGTCATTGTACAGGGAGTATATTTGAAAACCAAACTAGGCTACCATAGGCAGAAGACAAAAAAGGCGCGATATCTCCGTATCTCCAATAAGGTTTGTGGGCGCGACTGAAAAAAAAGAAAAAATACGGTATTGTTTTTGGTATTAAAAAATAGCAAAAATGTCGTTAATCTATTATTCTCTGAAGCGGAGTAAAGGTCGAATGTGCGAGAACTACATGTTTCACATATATTTCTTTCTAGATTACACCTGTGCGAAGCCGGGGAGGGTCAATAGTTTTATAGTAAAAGATAAAAATAACAGATCATTAGGGAACCTGTTGGTAGTTAGAGGATTCTAAGTACCTCAAATTGACAATTACAGTACATCACTTAATTATTTTTAGACTAGCTTTGGGAGCTTTGACCACGTGGCCATTTCTCTGAGTTAAAAGTGACCTGTATTATTCCAGTACTAAAAGTACAATAATACTACATTTCATCAAAAGTCGATAGCCGTCAAATAGTTTTTATTGATTGGTCAGTTTTTACTTATCGGATTGAGATACCAAGCAATTCAAAACCTAAGCTATCCAATATCAAAAAACGCGTCGCAATCGATCCAGTAGTTTTTTATGTGATGCGCGAACAGACAGCTAAACACGATTTAGCTTATTTTAAGTCCCTTAAATATATTTTTTATTATCTTCTTTGTACAGACTTTTTGTTACCTACTATTTATTGGGTAATTACATACATATACAAAATAGGCTAACCAAGACTAAAATAAAAATGAGATTTCGCACGCTACAAGCTGCAAGCATTAGCGTGCTCTATCTTCAGATTCTATGTTTCTGAGGTATGTTAGGGGATATGTTATGAAAACAGAGATTATAAGAACCTTTGTGTTAGATTTTGGTCCGGAAAACTCGTCAAAATTTACGAACGGGGAATACCATTCTAGTTTCTAACCAAATGAGCTAATTGTGTCCTCCTATCAAACTTGTCCTGTGAACTCGAAGCGCGAGCGAAACGTCTCCGTTTCAGCTTGTACGAAAATGCTTTCATACGGCTGTCCGGCTGTTCTCTGCTATAGATTTTCGCTTCTGCCACTTTTAAGAGGAAAAAGCGAAACTTTTGTGAAAATTGTTGGTAGTTGTCATTACAATTGTTTCAGTAGAATTGGGGCCCAGGTCGCATTTCTCAACAGATTCGCGTGAAATTTTGTAAGCCGGTACGATAATTCTTTTTTTTTACTGTTAATTCAGGTTTTCTTTCTTTTTTCTCAAAATGGCGTAGATATGAGGGTTGAAAACATAAAAATAAAACATATCTAAGTCATTTCGAAAAATGTTCATCAAGCACATTAAAAAAAACAATAAAAAACGACATAAATATATGCCTATATTCATAAGCATATATTTATCAAACCTGCTCAGAAAATTTCACGAGAATCAGTTGAGAAATCAGACCTGTAGAGGAGAACAGCCGGACATCTGGACATCCGGACATCCGCTAAATTATTTTAACTTAGTATCGATCTTGGAAAAGCTTTGGGTATCGAACAAGCTCTATTACTCTCTCTACTTTTTTTATTGCTTAGACTGACATCTGACGGAATAAGCGTTTTGCAATTTGGATAAAATGTTACAAAAACAATATAATACAAATACTTATTGGCGCTGATGCAACTTAAATCTTCCTGTTTGAGCATAGATATAATTAAAAGTGGGAAGATTAGGTACCAGAGTCGTGGGCGTGGACCGCATAACTCCGCATTGTGTGTGTTGCACCTAATTGGCCTTCTTTTTCTTTCTTCTTTTTAATTGACTTTCATTCGCGCTACAGTATGCGTATGTCTCTCTATCTTTGTTGTTGATGCACATGAAGCACGACGCGGCAAAGTAGCCAACAACATGGGAATGTAGCCGGGTAGATATAGTTGTATCTAGTTCAGTTTTTACTTACGTGACGTATCTGCCCCCCTGGTGGTAGTTATTTCCGAGCAACCTTCAACTACCCATACGGATTTAAATTGAAACATGCCTCAGTTCATTTACACTTGCGAGCGAGAACATTTACTGTGAACAAATGAAATTAATTATTTCTTCACCACCATTTTTTTTTTTTTTTTTTTTTTTATTTATTTATCACCGTTTTTTTATCTCTGTCTAGCTTAAACTAGACGTATTGTAACAAGCAGCTAACAGTAGGAAACTTTCCTAAAAAGCAGGCAACATTGCCACGTTATAACGCAAATGGCAATATTAAGTAATTTGATATTCTGTCTTTGGGCAAAAAAAAACAGCATTTCGGTCACGGGTAGCTTCGACCAGATGCCCCGACAGGTCGATGGTCTCTAGGTCCTCACGGCAGCCCTAACATCACGACCCTAATGACTCGGCTGCCGAGCCATATTTTGAGTTCCTGGCAGAAGAGACGGCGCGGGCGGCGCAAGTGTGTCTACGCAAGTAGCGTCCAACACCAAAGGGCCCATCTTCCATGGAATGAGAGTTATTCCGTCAGATCTTTTACCACCGTCATGTATGAGGTCATTTGGCTTTAAAAGAGCCGGATAGTTTGCGGTGGTAAAATCCCGACGGAGTGGCGGGTCAGCAACAGGACAAGTCGTGGTGACTAAGCCGGTAAACGCAGAGCAAACTTTCTTTATACGAATACTCGTGAAATTATAGTGTGAGAAGAGAATAATTTGTAGGTACATATCTACTTTAGCGGGTACCTGCTTTTCAGCTCCTTTCAAACGTTGTGGGCTTGAGCGGCGGTTGTTTTAGTGTCAGGTCTGGACTCGATCTCAACTGGATTATGTCAAGTCAGTTGTTGAAGCCCTAGCTTAGATAAAGAACTTTGTCAAGTAAAACAAAAGAACTAAGACTCGTTGAATGAGAAAAACAAATAAAGAAGTTAAAAGAAATAAGAACTCCGTTCGGATCCACGGTTTTATCCTTATACACTACAACCCCCAAACCGAACGCCGGTGCTCTATGGCCAATATAATCTGTGGTCTGTTGACTGATGTTAGGGAGGATTTGTCAGGTGTCACGTAACGTCACGGTATATGATGTCACGTAAAACAATAATTATGTTCAGCTCAGTCAGTTCATTCAAAGACTACAGAATTGAGTTCATTATGTAGCTTAGAAACAACATACCAATTCTATTCATACATCCCCACAACTTAATTTTACTCTAAAATAATATAATTTTGTACTAGTGTAAACAGTTAGTTAGTTGCTTACAGGGATTAGACAGTAAGAAAACTTAATAGCTACTTGGAAACATTAAAAAAATACGAACTCTAACATAACCGTAAGTAGGTACTATAAAGTTAGTATTTCTAAAACTACAGTAAATCATAAATTGTGGTCAGTTAATACGTATTTATTTACAGCAAAAGTAGACCAAACAACTGTTATACGAGTAGGTACACTCGCCCAGCTTCCAGCGGCAAGATAGTCGGCTAATTAGTGTTTTTGCGCGCTAACATGTTTCATTTGTAAGTACAATACACCATGCCAAGATAACTACCCTCTCACAGCAGAACTTCCAGCACTTCCTTCAGTACGTGATTCTGAACTTCAAGAGTTTTATTACGACATGGTGCTGAAATGTTTACATGTTTTATTTATAGGTACGCGCCAAAGCAGGAAATGTGAGGAGCTATCGCGAATTTCGTTCCCAGTATGACTGCTGTGGAGTTGACTGAAATTGGTATTGGGATAATAAAATTATGGCATTTACAATAATATTATAAAAGTGAAAGTTTATGAATTTTGTGTGACCGTGTGTGGTGTATATATGTTTGTTACTTCTTTACGCTAAAAAGGCTGAATGGATTTTGATGAAATTTGGAATGGAGGTAGATGACAACCTGGAATAACACAAAAGATACTTTTCATCATCATAAACTTGGGTGAAACTGCGAGGCGCACCTAGTAGTAGTATAAGAAGGCATATTTTGTACCATAAAACCGAGTTTTTATAAAAAGAAAACATAACTAATTATGATGAACTTCATTTTTGACCACTGGGTGTTTTCCAATGTAAATAAAAAAATAAAATAAGATCAGACTAGAAACCCTGAAGTATATGGTGAACATATAAAAAGGTTGAATTTAGAACCTCCTCTGGAAGTTGATTCAAAAGCTTACAACGACCAATCCCCGCACAACCCACTAAGCATTTTCAAGGTCGCACGCTGATCTCACACACCGTCTGTTTTTCTATACAACTATTACATAGCTAACTATAGATGGACACATACTCTAAGGAGATACCTTAAAAGTAGGACATCCTCGGGTGCCATTGTAATATTGCCGGACTATAATAATCCAGCCATCTTTGAATGTTTAGATGTCGAAATCGTTTTTGTTTGTGTTTTTTATGGACGCCCCTTTTTTAGGAGTCACATTTTCTTCGGCGCCATTTTTCACGCGACGTGCGGAGATGTTGCAAATTATATGTGGATGTTAGTGTTAGGGCACCGTACAGGCTAAAGTTGGGTTCTTGTGAGCTACGGATTATACTCGTACAGCGCAGCGTTTTAGATTGTTCACTGCAAATCTCTAAGATGGTCATGGAATGAGCTAATGCTGAAATTTTTAATCTGAGGCCAAATCCTACTAAAAAAAATATGAATAAGTCAGAAAATACCAAAAATCTCGGGACATACTAGGAGGTGATTCCGCTAGAACATGGCGTCCTCATTTACATTTTTACCGTATTAGGAAATTATTAAAACGGGACTAATCTAACGGGACGGCGGCAGTAAGAACACGACCTGAAGATCCTCTCCACGGAACGTCACTACTACTCCAGGATTTTAGGTGAAGCGGAAATTATTAAGTATCTCAATTTCATCTCAATTTCAACCGGGAGGGTGGTTTTAATTTAGCATCGTCATGGAATCACGTTATGAGCAAGTGCACGCGGTTTATGTCAAAAGAAATCTGCAGATGTCGTTGTTCATTATGTATTTCTACAAAACCAAATGCGGGTAGTTGGAGACAACGCTCGCCCTCCTCGAGTCTGACTCCCGCTACTTCAGTCTTCTCGTGACTATGGTATGCGGGTAGTTGGAGACAACGCTCGCCCTCCTCGAGGCTGACTCCCGCTACTTCAGTCTTCTCGTGACTATGGTATGCGGGTAGTTGGAGACAACGCTCGCCCTCCTCGAGGCTGACTCCCGCTACTTCAGTCTTCTCGTGACTATGGTATGCAGCAAGATCGAAACGTTGAGGTAAACAAGCAGCAAAATATAGATTAAAAAACTAATCTAAACACACGTTTTTTTTTATTTTCGTCTGTTTGTGAGCTACCCTGACAGTTTAAGCCGGATAGCTAATCGGAAACTGCTCGAAATTGGAATTGCAAGATTCCACCCGGAACGACAACCAAGAAATAAAACTAACGTTCTTAGCGCCATTTCAATAGCAAAATTTCAAAGTGTAGGTACTATATTGTTTTTGGATATCGTGGTAGGTATATTTGTACGTAATTTAAGTATATTCGATATGTAACGTAAAATACTTCCCCATACGAGTAGGTTAGTTACTAAGGATCTAGGTAGGTACCTAATGTAGGCATATATATTCCACTCGGCCAAAAAATTGACAATAAATGCTACATTTGCTTTATAACTGTTTTTATGTTAATGATAGCTTTATTTAAATCTTTAGGTATTTTTAAATCCATTGTTCTCGATACATTAAATTAGAGCAGGTTGATAACGCTTTATCTTTTTTAACAATACATTTACTCAAAAATACCAATCTTTTCAATCTCACGACACAGGGTAACCTAGAGTGAGATTCAGTGATCACCATATTGATATTTGTAAGTTTTTTGGTCAAATAAACTTTTTATTAATATTATTTATTTGTTTGTAGGTAAAAATGAGAGCTTCATAATATATATGTATAGTGCTGCCAGTACGCAATTAGCGAGTAATAATCTATACATAAAATAAAGCAATATGTACGAAAAAGTCTGTACAAAGAAGATAATTAAAAAATATGGTCTAGGGTACTTAAAAAACTACTGAACAAGAATATAACATTTAAAAAAATCGTGTGTTTCTGTTTGTCTGACTGTTTTTTGTTTGTTCAAGCATCACGTAAAAACTATGAGACCGATTGCGATGCGGTTTTCACTTTTGGATGGCTTAGGGTTTGACTTAAGAACTGGTGTACTTGTTATTTCAATCCAATGAGAAGAAGCTGAGCAATCAATAAAAAACTTTTTGACAGCTGAAGGAATTTTGATCAAATGTTGGTATATTGGTATTTTAGGTCTTGGAATAGTACATAGAGTACTTTTAACCTAGAGAAATAATCACGAAGCGAATCGTGCGAAGCCGCGGGTACAGCTAGTTATTAATAATTTCATGACTATATAGATATTTATGTGTTTTTTTGACAGTTGCGAAGGATGATGATGATGAAAGTATCCTACGTGTAATAAATACCAGGATATAAGTTCAACCGTTTGTCAATTATTAGATAAAACATAACTTGATAGATGACTCCACTCCTTGCGAGACGTCAAAAGTCATCGTCAAACGTCTACGTCAAACCAAATGAATTGACAACTTATTGCAAACCTCCGTCACAGGTCACAGCACATATAAAATCCGTAGGACTATATATGTACTATGCTTCCGTACAGATGGTGCCTCAGTGCAATCTAAGGTCGAAGAGTAAAGCGGAAGAGTGTCAAATCATCCATCTACTTCCGTCAAAAAGCGACAGATGGTATACCTTGGAAAAATGGTATTTCCGTCGAAGCAGTGAACTTAAATTAAAAACAGTTAATAAATAACTTTTACGCAGTAGCCATTGTCATGATGAAACTTAGAACTGGCTATCACAATTAAATGCGTATACAACATTTCTGTTGAAGAGTTCCATCAGGAGCCAACCCGGAGCGCAGCACCCATGTCATGGTAAAACTTCAAACCGGTAAGCATAATAAAATGTGTACACAAAATTTCGTGACTTTAAAAACAACCGTCTTCCTGCGTCATCGTGACGTGCCCGTGTGGCGCGTCCCGTCTCAATTCAGCTCCTGACAGCTCAGAATCGGTGGCGGGGTGAGGAAGCCCCGATTGGGTGGAGGGGACACAGTGTCCGTTCTATACGTAGTATTATTAGGTGTTTCTGTGCTCATACATAAAACGAATGCTTCAACATTCATCATACTGACTAATGAGTGGAATGATTTGCCATCAGCGTCAGTTACCCGATAACTATACTTATGTACCATCATTCTGATTTAATAGAATTCCTTCTTAAGATATAAATATACTTGTATTTTCTACTGGTCACTTATCTATATAACAGTTGACGTCTTCATGTCGATGCTCAACAAGAATTTAGTATGCTCCCTCACAATATTTTCTCTTCCATAAAAATGATCAGATAAACATTTCCAATAGAATCGTGGTAGGGGAAACGGAAACGCTACCTTTAAATATGTAGTCAAATTAATTTTATTACTAAATTTTCCTTCTAAGGTGGTGCCATCTGCATATGACGTTTCTGGTAGCCACGCTTTTTAAATATTTCTGAAGTAGTAGTCAAATTAAATTCTAAATCTACTGAGAAAACCTTCATTTTAAACATAGCAAGCACTAATTATAATTATGAAAACCTTCATTTTAAACATAGCAAGCACTAATTATAATTATGAAAACGTTCATTTTAAACATAGCAAGCACAAATTATAATTATGAAAACCTTCATTTTAAACATAGCAAGCACAAATTATAATTATGAAAACCTTCATTTTAAACATAGCAAGCACTAATTATAATTATGAAAACCTTCATTTTAAACATAGCAAGCACAAATTATAATTATGAAAACCTTCATTTTAAACATAGCAAGCACTAATTATAATTATGAAAACCTTCATTTTAAACATAGCAAGCACAAATTATAATTATGAAAACCTTCATTTTAAACATAGCAAGCACTAATTATAATTATGAAAACCTTCATTTTAAACATAGCAAGCACAAATTATAATTATGAAAACCTTCATTTTAAACATAGCAAGCACTAATTATAATTATGAAAACCTTCATTTTAAACATAGCAAGCACAAATTATAATTATGAAAACCTTCATTTTAAACATAGCAAGCACTAATTATAATTATGAAAACCTTCATTTTAAACATAGCAAGCACAAATTATAATTATGAAAACCTTCATTTTAAACATAGCAAGCACTAATTATAATTATGAAAACCTTCATTTTAAACATAGCAAGCACTAATTATAATTATGAAAACCTTCATTTTAAACATAGCAAGCACTAATTATAATTATGAAAACCTTCATTTTAAACATAGCAAGCACTAATTATAATTATGAAAACCTTCATTTTAAACATAGCAAGCACTAATTATAATTATGAAAACCTTCATTTTAAACATAGCAAGCACAAATTATAATTATGAAAACCTTCATTTTAAACATAGCAAGCACAAATTATAATTATGAAAACCTTCATTTTAAACATAGCAAGCACAAATTATAATTATGAAAACAGAGAAGATAATAAAAATACCTTTGTTAGATTTTGGTCCGGAAAACTCGACAACATTGGCGACCGGGGAATCCCATTCTAGTTTCTAACCACATGAGCTAATTGTGTCCTCCTGTCGAACTTGTCCTTTTATTTGACGGAGTGAGCTCGAACCGCGAGCGAAGCGTCTCCGTTTCAGCTTAGGCAAAAATGCTTTCGTATGTCCGGCTGTTCTCCTCTACACGTCGCATTTCTCAACCTGTTCTCGTGAAATTTTGTGAGCAGCCCCCCGATTCAGAAACTTTCGATAGCGAACCGAATCGATTCTATTCGATATTACGAATGAAAAATGTATTGAATTGAACGATTTCAAACCGAATCCACAGAATAAATAATACCATATCGATCGACAACTGAGTTATCGAAGGGTTCTGAATCGGGGGGCAGGTTCGATAATTATGTTTTTTTGTCAATATTCGTTTTCCCCATGGGCTGAAACCGTAAGAACACGCAGTTCGCATTTCTTAACTGATTCTCATGAAACTTTGTGAGCAGGTTCGATAATTACATGTATTTTTATGTTGCGACATTTATTCCGTTTAAGCTATGCAAAGACAGACTCGCGAGGTCTACAGCTCAAATAGCCACTAGTATTTAGGTTAGCCACAGAGCTATATAATGGTAACTAACTCATCTATGTTGCTTCTAATCCGAAACAGACGTTATCAGTAGGAAGCTCAGTAAACTTTTCCACTATAAATAAATAACAATTTTACATATACGCGTTGGGTCACGTTCGCTGGAGCAACGTGAGTCAGCATTACGATACAAGCGATAATGGCTTCCTCTTTGCGCTTTTAACTTTTCTATATTTTATGGTAGGTACTATTTCAATAACTGTTGCTTTGCGGATACGCTTGCTAATAAAATACGCTTGTAAGGATCATGGTTATTTACCAATCTATTCTGTTTGTTGTTTGTCTTGAGGTAGTGCTGGCCTCTGGTATCAGAGATTTTCTGGCCGCCCGAGGGCCTCTGACATGGCTTAACGACTGTTTTTAATCAATAACAGCTGAGACCGACGTGCCCTCCGAAGCACGGAGCGATGGAAAACCACACATAACTTAGAAAAGTCATTGGTGCGGCGCGAAGGCCCGAACCCGGTATCGTTGTATTCTAAGTTGCACTATTGAACCGTTAGGCTACCATCACCCCTAAATATATTCTAAACTTTCGACGATACAGGCTTACTTACGATGCGTGTGTCAATTTACTTTGACCTACATAATATATGTAGATTCTTTAAAACAATGTATTGAAAGATACATTGAAACATAATAACAAGTAAAAATGAGTATAAAAATAAAAAAACCTGACTGTGTGTATCTATTGAATAAAAATTTAACCAACTCATTTGCTATTTCCGTTTTTTGCTTTTTAGCCGCGATAGCAGATGGTCGAAATGCGATGCGAGCTGACCGCCCGCAAAAGTAAAACTAAATAAATTTAATGTTTCCTATTTACTTACATATTTTACTTTACTTTAATAGTTGTAATTGCAACATTGGACTATAGAAGATACTTACATAACTTGAATAATCTAAAATAGAAAATTTTGTAAAAAGCTTGAAAGGCAATTGCTACTGTTAAGGTTAAGAATTATATATTTTTGGATGACCTTCATTTTGATACCTTACTCGATAGGTTTTAGTAATTTTTTGTTCCGTCATACAATTTGGCAGTTGACGCCGCCATATTAGTTTTCTTGAAACTTTATATATCTTATAGCACTCTTGTGATTAAGACGAATCCAATGATACCTCATTTATCAAAATCCATCCAGCTGTTTAGGCTGTAGGACGCGCCTAAAAAACGTACAAAAAAACAAACATACATACAACCCAAACACATAACCCACCTCAGCCGAGTAAAAACAGATGCTATAGTATATCAAATATATACTTTAAATATATTTGAGTGAAGATGAAATAACTTTAAAATGAAATTTATGAGTGAATAATTATTTATTACCACTATGAAATAGTCTTTATAATAAATAGATCATATCTAACTAGAATAATAATTAAATATGAGTGTCGTTCTGTGCTCTACCCTGGACTCAGGAGGATAGAGACGCCTGCTAGGCTACTACTGCTGCGTGCGGGTTGGCAACGACTCTTGTGTTCCTGAAGTATCGACTTGTTCGTTCTATGTGCTATCCACGATATGCAAAATGCTTACCTAAACCGAAATGTAATCAAATATTGCATTTTCCTTATTTTCACGACAAACATACAATTCACTTAAATTTCATTAATACAGTTGGTAACCTAATTATACTATCCGAGTCCAAATAATATCATAATAATCAGGGCAATATATTGCCATATATTGATTCCCGCACAATACTGACCCACCACTACACTGACGAACTGTCTGACGTCAGCCTAGACGAATTTGAGATGGCGCTCAAACAACTTAAGAAAGGAAAAGCCCCTGGAGAAGATGGAATAACTTCGAAGCTCTTGAAAGCAGGGGGAAAGCCCGTACTTTGGGAGCTTCAGGGGCTATTTAGCACCGTTCTTAACAATGGAAGGACTCCAGAGGCGTGGACAGGAGTTTGATAGTTCTACTATTTCGCTCTTGAGCCACGTCTTTAAGTTGATTTCGAGGGTCATCTCAAATCGTCTTGTAAGAAGACTTGACGAATTTCAGCCTCCTGAGCAGGTTGGGTTTCGCGAAGACCACAGGCTGGGTTTCGTAAGAAGCACCATAGACCACATACACACAGTAAGACAGGTTTTACAGAGATCTGAGGAGTATAATCAGCCCCTTTATCTTGCTTTTGTGGACTATGAGAAGGCCTTTGACTCTGTTGAGACCTGGGCAGTTCTGGAGTATTTGCAGCGGTGTCAAGTGGACTGGCGATACACTGGATGCTGAGGTTTCTGTAGGGTGCCGCGACTAGAGTGGCCTAGTACAAAAGCAGCAGTCTAAACATATTCAACCTGCACAGTGGAGTGAGTCAAGGGGATGTTATATCCCCGAAACTGGAATGGCCATTAATATCAATGGTGAGAACATCTCACACTTACGATTAGCCGATGATATCGTTCCAATGGCGGAGTCGCTGCAAGACTTATAAAGTTTTTTTAAAACATATATCCTCATGCTGATGAGGATGATATAGACTAGATATAGGCTGCTATATCTGTCCACTGTTGGACGTAGGCCTCTTCTAATGCTCGCCACTGAGCTCGGTCTTCTGCTGTCCTCATCAATTTTCTTCAAGACGCTTTTCGCAGGTCGCCACTCTGGCTGGCCACAGGGCATCCTACACTACGTTTGCTTAAATGTGGTCTCCACTCGAGAACTTGTCTACCCCAACGGTTATCGGTTCTTCGGGAAATGTGACCAGCCCATTGCCACCTTAGCTTGTTTATCCTTTGAGCTATGTCGTTACCTTGGTTCTCCGTCTGATATCTTCATTACGAATTTTGTGCTTCAGAGATATTCCAAGCATAGCTCTCTTCATAGTTTACTGAGCGACCTTAAATTTGTGAACTTGTTTGACCGTGAGTGTGTACGTTTCGGCTCCGTAGGTCATGAATGATTGAAGACTTTTGTCTTCAGGTACTATGGACGACGAGATGACTTCATGAGATGCTGCCCAACCCAGCTAAATTCTTCTGTTGGCCTCCTTCTCAAAGTTGTTCTTACCTATAATTGCAATATTTGCCCAAGGTAAACATATTGCCGGACAACTTTAAGAGGTGCACCATTGACCAGTTCTGAAATCCCTGAGATCAGAGATATCATATTTTAAACTTAAAAAACACAGTCGAAATCAGAACCTACTCTTTCCTGAAGTTGTTTAAAAATATGATGTACCTAACCCGGCAAAAAACTATGAGATTGATGAAACCCATTTTTTTATTTTTGTAACTAAGTATATTATCGTGGTAATCGTGCGGTAAGCACGTTTCAAGTATCAAAACTCATTAAAAAACTAAAATAAAAAATACAAATATACGAGTACCTAAAGTAAAAAGCCAGAAAACCTTACTTTCCAGTATTATTGAAAGTCTAAGGTCCAAGACCATTCAGTTTCCGATTGCGTAATGCCGAATCACTGAATGATAGTGGATTCGATTCTATGTGGGGTTATCAATGTTGTAACACAATAACTACCAAGGTTGTGACACAGTTTTCTTTGGGCTATCTTTGGAGTACTCCTTCAGTATGGAGTGATTGAAAGTGTTGCTAAGGAATTGTTGAAAGTAGTATAACGTCCAAAAAGATTTTTTTCTCAATTCGTTCGTATATTTTTTGTGTGCGTGTAGGGCTATTATTATAATTTTTATTATGTTTTTTCCAAATAAAGTTTATCAAAATATGGTTCAGCGGTTTTTGTAGTTAATTCTTTTTATAAGTATATATATTTTTAATAGCTTTTATTTAACTTGCAATATTTGTATGAATGTTAGTTTGTTTAGCTCAATCAAATCTTGCAAGCTGTATTAGAATCACTTCTTCTTATTGATTTTTTTCATGTTGGTTTAGTTCCGATGACAATGCAGTAAGCATGACCTGAATCGACATCCAGGATTAGCTCCAGATAAAGGAACTCTTCAACGGTTAACAGCACAGAAACGAATATTTTGTGTGAGCATTTTATTACGATTGGCGGTATTAAGTTTTACCACGACATGTTTGCTGCACTCATGGTTGGGTCTTGAATAGGGATCTCCTGAACGATTAACAGCACATACAAATGAAGAAATGTTGTTTACGCATTTATTTGTGATACCAGTTCCAAGTTTCACCATGACATGGCTATTGCAGAAAATATTTTTTTAAATATGTTTTTATTAAGAAAAGGCCCTTAAAAAGGGAGCCTTGAGGCTCCATTTTTCAAGGGATTTTTCCATAAATTTGCTGGGTTACCCACAAACCAGAGAAATGTTAAACTTAACATATATGTTTTTGAGATCTTTATCTCTCTGTGATTTAGACGAAAATGTGATTAACAGAATTTAATTCGATACATTTTCTTGTCAGTACTAAGTGAATTTTTCTACTCAATGGCTTAAGTTTTATCTCTAAAATAAATCTCACAGCAAGAACATATTGTTAATTATCTACTGTTTAGACAAAGTTTACCTAACTAAATTATTAGTCTGCCAATAAAATAAATAACTTTTGAGACTTACCTCATTTACTTCCGAGCTAAATTGTATGTTCAAACAGCGCTCGCGATATTCAACCTTGTTACGCAGGCACTTCAGTGGCTATTGCGGGTAGCGGGTGGCAGAGTGTGGGGGAGGTGGAAGTGAAAACTCTAGTTTTATCTTGGATAGTTAGCAAAATCTGATAGGCTTCCGGAAGTCTTTTATTTTGTTCAGCTAAAAAACATAACACCAAAATTAGGTGAATCGTAACGAAAGGCTTTAAATACACGTGAATGCACGTAAAAATTACAATCATTTAAAAAACCTTTTATTTAACTTCACTTGTATGTATGTATGAATCTGTATATATATATATATATATATATATATATGTGTGTATCTATCTTTGTATTTCAATCTGTCCTGGAAGCTTGCAATTCAAATTTCGAGCACTTCCCGATTAACTATCCGGCTGAAACTTTCATGGTAGCTCACAAATCGATAACAAAGAATTTAAATAACAAAAAAAATACTTCGTTGGCTGGCATGAGATCAAAAGTTCCAAGGCTAACATTCAAAATGGCGACACTCGCACAGTTTGAGTGCCTTTGCGTGCTGAGCTTTGTTACACTTAGGAAGTAGGTACAATTCCGGGGTAAACATATTTAGAATTTTTGATCTCGAGTCTTGGATGTTTGTGGTTTGTTGTGTGTGTCCTGTGTGTATGTGTGAGAGAGGGTGTGTTTGTGTGTGTGTGTGTGTGTCCTAGCTGCAACAAAGGAAATCCTAGTGCTTAAGAGAGTGTAATTTTTTAAGTTGTATTACCGAGGTTATGTTGCTAAGCTTTCGTTGGTAAACTACTTTATCTGAAAGACAGATAAATTGAAATTGGGTTACTCATATTAGAAAGAGAGAGAATTCGCGATAAGAAGGACTGTGTACATAACATGTTAGAGGTTATCAATTAACGTGGGCCAAACTTGCTGACCTAATTTTCCATTGCTCTTTTGCCCCGCCTAAAATGATTTTTATAACATTTTATCGATAAAGTTATTAACTTCTTTAGTTTTTTTAGTAAAATAAAGAAGCCACTTTGTATGGGATTTGTATAGTTACGAGTGTGATTGAGGAATTTCCAAAAGTATTCACGATAAAAATAAATATAACGATATTAAAATTAAAAACTGGCCAAATGCGTGTCAGACACACATAGATATAGAGTTCCATAGCCAGAATCCTAAGCTACCCAATTGTGAAAACAGCATTACAATCGATCCAGTAGTTTTTACGTGATACGCCAACAAATTTGTTTTTACGGTTGGATTATGTTTCTCTTATTTGACGCGAGAATAAACTGCATTATCTTATATGTCTCGTAAACTAGTAAACCCTAGATAGCCATGATAACTTTTTTGTAAATTCGTATTACCTATGCCCTAGTCTCTTTTTTTTGTTGTTCTTTACTTTATGATATGCAACTTAAGCAAAAAGGCCACTTTAGAGCCAAATATTTCGTAAACGGACCCAAATACTAAAACTATCAAAAAAAACTCATTATAATTTTAAAATACCTATCAATCGAGACCCCACACATAATCATCATCAACAGCCTGCGTAAGACCACAGACCCGATGGATATGAGTTATGGACTTTAAAATGGCAGTGACACACAGACAGACGGACGGACAGACGGACATGTCGAAACTATAACGTTGTCTACGGAAATCTGTCAGGTTGTCACCTGTTGCTTGTCGATCACCTTAACCAAAAAGTTGATAAATCCGAACACTTTCAAATAGAAAGGTAAACCCTGAGACAACCTGGCGACATGACGCACCGGCGATTTCCTCTCTCTTACCTTCGCCGGACGCGGACGTACAGATTTCCCAGCTTTGCTCCAATAATACTTGCTGCCAAGAATGTTAAAAAAGTCGGATTCTACAACGAAAGTGAAGCACGATGCCGATCCGCTCGTACGCACAAGCCTCACACACTTACACCATGTTATGCCGATCGGCCGCCACATCGCAGCATGATCTCGAGCTTGTTAGTCATGTTAATTTTGTCAAGTTCTCACGAATAATGCAGTATTTTGTGTTGAAATTGTGTATCAACTACAAAACATCACAAATCCTCCAATCAGGCACACATACGCAGCCCCCATTTGCTATGCTTCTCTAATCGTTTGGCGATGTGGACTCAGTCTTTTTTTAAACCTTGCCTACTGCAATTAATTGTTAAAAATATTATTGCCGGCGCCAGGGATGTACGGAGAACTTTTATTGGAACTAATTGTTTATAGAATACAATACTTCAGAATTGGTAAAAAATTACAAATGACACGCATGTGTCATGCCCATTTAAACGAAATCGGGGCCAGATTTCGGTATCAGAGGTTTGACATACCTCTGATACCGAAATCAGGCCCCGGTGAAAGTCACATACAAAACATAAAATGCAAAGGCAAGTGCAATTCTTCATCTATCTTTTGTACCTATAAAATAGCACCGTGAAATACCTAAACTATACTATAGACAGACAACCTAAACAAGTGGATGGACCAATTTGTAGGATATTTTGCTGGAGTATTCTAGCTGTGCACTAATTAAATTCTATCCCTAACCAGGTGAAAGGGAGTGGTAAAATTCATAAGAGGCTATTTAGTTTAGTTCAAAAAACAGAACAGAAAACGAGCCATAGGAGAGTTTTATAATAGTATCACTCGAGTGTTTTAATACCTAGTTATGTGCCGTTTTATACACTACTTTATCTACACTCATGCAATAGGAACTTACTTTTGCCTTTTCCGGTAAAAGCTCGTTAGTTCGTTGCTGTTTCCGTGATGTCAGGTGGAGTCAAATTCTCCTCACTAACACTGCTGTCTGAAATTTTTAATCAGGTTTTTTTCCTTTTATCTACAATAACACTTTTAATTACTAATGTAAAGTAAATTATGGCGCCAAAGTCCACAGTTTTCGCACATATGGTGTAACATGCTCCGACATAGATAATAAATGGCGAAAACCCTTGTTGTGCGGAGCTAAACCGGTGCTTTTGTTTTTTTTTATATAATAACATTGTTTAGTTCAAAAAAACAGTGTTAGAATGTACTTTTTTTCTTATTAGAGACGTGCCGTGAGTAAAGTATGTCATTATGCCACCATTTTAGAGTTCATAATCCGGATTTTACGATATGAGTGTGATATGAGTGTAGATAAAATAACAAGTGTTTTATTATATTTCAAAATTCATCTCATAAAGGGGCGGGGTGGCTTAGTTTATAAGAAGAAACATTAATTGTTTTTTAACGTACGAATACGTTTTTTTTTAATGAAATTTGCTGTATATGTCGCAGGCAATTTGTAAAACCCGTCATTGTACAAACAGCGTTGTTTCAGGCAATTTGTAAAATTATTTTAACTTTAATTAAACTGTATTTTTACAAACAGCGTCATCTGTTTATAAAAGTCCAGCAAAAGTCGTCTTCCCCCGTCCCCCCCTCCATATTCAAAATGCATTTAATTTCGTTACACGTTATTTATGTTTTGGTCACAGAAATCGGTTCTGTAGATTCGGAAAACATTGGCTGAGACAGACCGACAAACACACAAATTATCGTTTAGTATAAGAATTTCAGTCGGACATACGGAACCCTAAAAATCCCTAATTTTCCCTTTTAACTACACTTTTATTCGCTATGACCAACCGGCCACGTAAAGCGTCGCGTTACGATATCTTCGTTCGTGTTCGTGTGTGTTCGCTAATTGTCATAATGACGTCACACGTCTTCTGCAAGGAATTTCGTGTGGCATAGCGGATAAGCGCCCTGCTCTAGTTGCCTTGCTCTGACTACGTCCACCTGTGTGTATGTGTAGTGTCCACGTGCGGCCAACTGATATTCAATACATTTGCCTACAGTATCTAGGGTTACGTAACGTAACGCCGACTTTCAATGTCGCCAGCGAGCATTGTGATTTCTTAGTTGCGCCTGCGTTGAAAATCAACGAGGTTTTCTTATTTACAGTGCTTTTATGAACTGTTCAGTTATTTGAGGTACTGCATCTGAGTAATTGTTTATTGTGATTGTGAAGCGTTTTACATACTTATTGCTGCATTAAGTATATTTAGAAGATGTTCCTCTGATCTTTAAGAACCTCGTAACACTTTTTTAACACTCGTAACGGTTTTGTTTAGCTTTACTTGTATATTTGTTTGTTTCTTTGAAATCTTGCAACTAGGGACAGAATTTCAACCATTATTACTATACGGATTGCCATGAAACATGCACAAATTCAGTCACCATGACAATACAACATTACGATAATTTTAACCTTCGGTTCTCATGCTTCAGGGCTACTGCATACCTAAACCAAGAAACTTGAGAATCTGCTGAGTTTGAATTAATGTTACGGGTATCAAGTTGAGACTTTGTCATTGAACTCCGGCTCTAACTCCTCAGCCCTGATGCCAAAGTAAATGAGAGCCTAGTGGAACTTAAAAAATATATTGGATTGTTGTCAGGAGTACTGAATTTCTGTGAGTGTTCATGAGAATCATTTAACCATTCACGTGGTTAAAATGCAAATGTAGTAGAAGTTAAACATCTGTTGCAAGTTTTAAATCTATACTTATAGCAACTTGGCAGAGTCATAGTTGATGGATAAAAATTGAGGACAATTTTTATCCCGAAAAAATAAAGAGTTCCTGCGGGATAATGTCCCAAATTCTGTAAATTGAAGATATTGTGTAATTTTTTTTGGAGGCCGTTCTATATTCAATACTAAAGCCAAAACAAATACTCACTGAATTCAAATAAAATTTGGTATGATTTGAGTTCATACTTCGAGGTAGGATACATTGGATACTTTTCATCCCGAAAAATTAATGAGTGCCTGCAGGATAGGGGTGGAAAATTATTTAAAAGAAAACGTAGCACGCTGAAACTATTAGACGGATGTTGATGCAACTTGGCACAGACATAGTTTATAAGATGGGTAAAAATTATTGATACATTATGTCCCGAAAAAATAAAGGGTTCCTTCGGGATATGGGTCCAAATTCTGTACATTAAAGATATTGTGTATTATTTTTTTGAAGTTTACTCTATATTCCATAATGAAGCCAGCCAGACAGAAATGAAAATAACATACAGTAAACTGTAAACTGTATGTTTTTTTAATTTCTGTCTGTATGTCTGTCTATCTGTATCTTGGCCGCGCATCACGCCGCCGGACTCACTGGATGATTTCAAATGAAACTTGGTATGATTTGAGTGCATACTACGAGGTAGGCCGTAGGATACTATACATCCCAAAAAAAATATTTGTTCTCGCAGGATAGGGGTTGAAAATAATTTAAAAGAACACGTACCACGCTGAAACTAATGAACGGGTTTTAATGCTGTCACGAGGCGGTCCAGGGCTTTGTGTTTGTTCCACTAGCCCAGTGACCAAGCCTCAGTGACACAAAATTACAGGAACAACAAGTGCATAGACTTTTCGTGGTGCTACAATACGGATGAAAACGACCACTTACGAAGGTATTATTTTATGTATTTTAAAAGAGTCCAGTTGTAATAATCTTATTATTGGTATTTTAAACCAATTTCGGTTTTGCTAAAAATCGATATATTGGAATGACAGGTTATTTGTATTTTTAATTAAAAATGTCATACTATCAAAATGGAATGAAATGGATCATGAAAGAATTAAGAGATCAAATGAGTATTATTACGAAAGAGGTTTGACGTCGTTACAATGCAACTTGCCACCGTTTTAAGTTATATGATGGGTTAAAATTGAGGATACGTTTCGTCTCGAAAAATTAAAGGGTTCCTGCAGGATAGGGGTGGAAAATTATTGAAAAGAACACAACAAGTAGCATGCTGAAACTATTGGACGGATGATGCAACTTGGCACAGACATAATTTATAAGATGGGTGAAAATTATGGATACTTGTTATCCCGAAAAAATAAAGGGTTCGTGCGGGATATGGGTCCAAATTCTGTTCATTAAAGATACTGTGAATGTTTTTTTTTTGAGTTTACTCTATGTTAGATAGTGAAGCCTATTTTTTTATTTTTTTTCATTTTGTCTGTCTGTCTGTCTGTCTGTATCTTGGACGCGCATCACGCCACCGGAACTACTGAATGAAACTTGCTATGAATTCAAATGAAACTTGGTATGATTTGAGTTCATACTACGAAGTAGGACATTAGATACTTTTCATCCCGAAAAATTAAAGGGTTTCCGCAATATAAGGGTTAAAAGTTATTAAAAAGAACACGTATCACGCTGAATCATGCTTCTCAGTTATGTGCGGTTTTCCATCGCTCCGTGCTTCAGAGGGCATGTTAAGCTGTCGGTCCCGGCTGTTATTGGTTAATAGCAGTCGTTAAGCCATGTCAGAGGCCCTCGGGCGGCCTGACAATATCTGACATCAGAGGCCAGCACTACCTCATACGACAAACAAACAAACAAATAAACAAATCACGTTGAAACTACTAACGACGGACGACGGTTTTTTTTATGCAAATTAACACAGTCATATATCTAAATCTATCTATCTATCTATCTATCTATACTTATAATAAAACTGTAACCAATTCTGTACATTGAAGATATTTAGAATTTTTTTTTGGAACGTGCTCTTGATTCGGTACTGATGCCAAAACTGTATTTTTTTTAATTTTTGTCTGTCTGTCTGTCTGTCTGTCTGTCTGTCTGTCTGTCTGTATCTTGGCTAGGCATTACGCCGAAACTATTGAATGAATTTATATGAAACTTGGTATGATTTGTATCCCGAAAAAATAAAGAGTTCCTGTGGGATAAAGTCCCAAATTCTGTTTTTTTTTTTTGATGTCTTTCTATTTTCAATACTAAAGCCAAAACTGTTTTTTTTTTAGTTTTGGTCTTCTGTCTGTCTGTCCGTATGTCTGTCTGTAACTTGGAAGTGCATCACGCCGAAAATAGTCGATGAATTCAAATGTTTTTTTTTATAATTTGAGTTCATACTTCGAGATAGGACATTGGATACTTTTCATCCCGAAAAATTAAAGGGTTCCTGTAGGATAGTTATTTAAAAGAACACGTATCACGCTGAAACTACTGGACGGTTTTTTTTGAAACATGGCACATTCATAGTTTATATAATTGGTAAAAATTGAGGATACTTTTTATCCCGAAAAATAAAGTGTTCCTGCGGGATAATGTCCAAAATTCTGTAAATTAAAGATATTATGTAAATTTTTTTGGAGGCCGTTCTATATTCAGTACTAAAGCCAACACGGCCAATTTTTGTCTGTCTGTCTGTCTGTCCGTCTGTCTTTCTGTACCATGGCAGCGCACCACGCCGAAAATAATCAATGAATTCAAATTAAATTTGGTATGATTTGAGTTCATACTTTGAGGTAGGACATTGGATGCTTTTCATCCCGAAAAAATTAAGTGTTCCTGCAGGATAGGGGTTGAAACTTATTTAAAAGAACACATACCACGCTGAAACTCATGGATGATGCAACTTGGCAGTGTCTTAAATTATATGATGGGTTAAAATTTAGGATACGTTTTATCCCGAAAAAGTAAAGGGTTTCTGCGGGATATGGGTCCAAAGTTATGTTAATATTTAAGTTATAAAAAAATTTTTTTTGGATGGTTCTCTATATTCGATACTGAAGCCAAACTATTTTACTTTTTAATTTTGTCTGTCTGTTTGTCCGTATCTTGACCGCGCATTGCACCCAAACTACTAAATGAATTCAAATGAAAAAAATGCTCTTGGGTGCTTAAAAAAGGTATTGAACAATTATTTTTTTGTTAATCGTGTCTTTCTTTCTGTTTGTCTGTATGTTTGTTTGTTCACGCATCACGTAAAAACTACTGGACCAATTCCAATGCGGTTTTCATTGTTAGACAGCTTAAGGTTTGATTTAAATCTGGAGTAATGGTATCTCAATCCGGTGAGTTAGAAGCCGAGCAATTGATAAAAGTATTATTGACGGCTGAAGAAATTTTATTCAAATGTTGGTATATTGGTCCTGGAATAGCACATTATGGTACTTTGAACCTAATGAAAAGACCACGCGTGCGAAGCCGCGGGTACAGCTAGTCTATACATATAACAAAGCAATAGGTACGAAAAAGGCTGTAAAAAGAAGATAAAAAAACATTTGAATTTTGAGACATAAATAGTTGCGTTATACATTGTTACAAACCAATTACACCAATAACAAATCCCAATTCAAAAACAATCACAGCTTCAACAGAATTCCACCATCAATACAATAAGATCTAACAGACCACAAGTCACAGTCCAGTCATCGTCGACTTTCAAGAACCTTGTTATTCTGTTGAAAATACTAATCTACAGCAAAATCAGAGAAGAAATGGTCAGGAATGTTTATTGCGATGGGGTAATAAAGTGTTTTGACGATGTGACGGGCTTGCCATGCCCTGTTGCTTTCGTAACGAGTATGAACTTTCACGTACTCACAAATGATATGGGCTGGTTTTCTTATGTCTGTTGGTAAATCGTTGATTTGAATAGGATTTTCTTATGTCTGTTGGTAAATCGTTGATTTGAATAGGAAAGCTTGTTACCGTTGTATCATTCATTTGGTCATTACCATTGTTTATAGTATTAACCTCATCAAGTTTGTGCCAAAACGCCCGAAACGAATTAACATATTTTTTCTGGGTTTTCGCAGTTCATGTAATAATATTAATTAAAAACACAGGTATCCAGTTATTTACTTGACTCATCTAACTCAGAAAAATACAACAATTTCTCCTTCTGAAAAAATGACTTATATATGATTTCTGAAGTCAATAAGACAGTCGTGTCTCATTTAACAAAAAAAGCAATAGTCATTAATGCTGTATTATTGATTAATCAATTTCACTTACCTTGTTAACAATAGAACATGCTATCTACTCCTGAACTTTTAGCTATAGAAAGTGATGTTTCAACACATTTTGTTCAATTACTTGTGCAATGCAAATAGGTTGTCAGCAGAGACCGTGCAAAGGTCTCAAGATGCCGCATCAACGGTCAGGCGATGTTGTCATTTGAATAGAAGTCTTGTAGGTGATGATAGGTGAAGATTTTAAATGAAGAAAAGGTCATGGTAGGTGCTAAATGTTATGGTACTCGTAGGTGCTACAAATAGTGAATTTTGTTAAGACAATTATGATGGTGATTAAGTTTGATGTGAAAACACTACTACGTGTCGTCATGACATGATTTGATATTTCTCAGATCATGAGCAGATATATCTCTGATAACCATGACTAAATAAACACTTCACTATATCAGTGGAAATACACGTTGAAATACTTTTCTGTTGCGTGAAGCTGTACATTGGTGCGTGAGGCTCTCATTACCGCGAGGCAACATGAGTGCGTGGAGATCGGCACGGCCATGCGGCGCGACGGCGGCGACGCAGCGCGCGAGTTTTGATCGATTGCACCGGGAGTAGAGTAGAGTACGCGCGGGACTCGCGGGAAGCGACCTTGGCGCGAGGAATGAATCACGGCAGCGAAAGTGGGAGAAATGTGCCGCCGCGCCCCGCGCCGCTCACTTTTACTTTCCAGTGTGGCGCAACCGACTGCGGCGCCGCCGAGCGCGCGCGCCACTCGCACGGCGCCCGCGGCCCGCAGCGCCGTCGCGCCATACTCCGACGCGCTCTTACCGTACCGACCACCGCCTAGCCCCGGATTACAGTGATACTACACAGTGCATCACACAGGATTCAGTTTCAGTGATAATCGCGGCGAAAGTCGAAACCGGGTCGCCGATAAGCGTTGTGCAACTTGTTGCGCGCGGAACTCGCGCGCGGCCTCGCACTCTCCCGCAGGAAGCGTGTCGCAAGCGGGGAAGTGGCGCAAGCGCCGGGAAGCCGCAGCGCGCCACGCACACACACCCTGGATTGCCCAGCGGACACCGCAGGATTATCTCCCAACAGTACCCCTCGGTAAGCATCACTCGATTACAGACCTCACTGTAGAAAGCTGGCGAAAGGCAGAACGGGATCGATTGAGCACTGTTTCATCCCGCGCTGCGGAATCTAAATCGGAGTGAAGGGGAGCGAATGTCGCCAACAATCAAGCGCACAATTGGCGTCACCGCCGGCTGAACTTCGGCTCGGGTGTCGGAAACGCGGCAAATAAAGAAGTGAAATATCCAAGGACAATACAACTTTCAAGTGATTTCGCGCGCGCCCGACAATAAAAACTTCGTAACGCGCCTGCGCAACCTCTCGATCTCACTTTCGACGTCTGCGCGCCGCCGAGCCTCGCTCTGTGAGACACGCTTTCAATAACCATTACAAAACCTTCGGCATGTCGAATTTTCTTTCGAAAGTTTATAATTCATAGAAATTTCATCAAAGCCTGTTTCAAAACGTTATTACTGTAGGTAGTCGATTGTAATTAGTTCCCTCACCGGTCTCATGCAAAACCTTGCAGCCTCCGTGACCAGAGCGTGCGGTCATTGAGTTTGTTGCCATTACAAACAGCACGTTTCATGCAACTGTCATCATTAAGTAGAACTGAAAGGAACATGGCCCAAGGCCAGTTGGATAACGAATTTTCGTTTAATATTAATAAATGGCAGCCACGGCCGATCGTGACAGCTCCAATGGTACACGCGGATGCTTACGATTTTTGATTTCAAATTGCTTTCACGCGATTCATAGGTAGCACAGCCGCAACCTCAGCGAGATCAGGCACTCTACACGAGATAACTACCTCTATGTCAAAGTAGTGTAGTCTATAATACCCCAAATAAATTTAAGCAATGGACGTAGTTTAAAATGCGATCGACTACACGTAATTGAAAACCGAAACCAATCGTAACTATACCAGACACGATATCGATGAAATAATCGTGAGTAATAGATACATTTCGTTTTATGTAATTTTTTCAATGCTGGCAATATCAGTTTAATTACTTGGGGCAGATATTGTTACCTTCCACTAATCAAAATTAATATTTTTAAAGCAATATATGAAATCTTAGAAAGACTGCTGACTTTTTTGGATATATTAGAGTCTGTCCTTGAAGGATTTAAAAACTAGTTCCCGAATCACATGAGCCTTTCATACCCTTTCTAAATCTATATTCACATGGCGATAAGAGGTTGTGTAACGACTAACGACACGCACCGCGAGCTGCTTTACTTTCATATCCAAACTAGAATGCCGGTGGGCGTGCAAATGTCAGGATTAAGATTTATGACAGAAGATCGTGATTAGCCAGTGACAAAAGTACAATGCATATGCTTAAACTTTCACCCGGAGAAATGCCTCGAAAGTTTTTTGCGAGGCTTTCGTCGGTACGCCTCTCGATGATTTCATGCGGATTTCACAACGATTTTTGTGCATAAGAAAGTGTAATGTAAATCAAACATTGCAGAATGTTCTGTTTGTGATGTGAACTTCAATGTTTGCTTCAAGAAACTTGAGACGTAACACGCAGATGACATCAAAAACTTCGTGGGTAAATAATTCACCACAGTAAACGATGCAGTTAATCATGAATCTTATACATTTATTTTAAAATGTAATAAACTAAAATTGTTCTGATTGAAGCCCCTGGTTTTATAGGTCAAACGAGTATTGCGAACAAACAAATCTAACAATAGCCTACCTTTGACAGATTATGACTGACAAATTCTATCGTAGGAATAATAATTATTTAATTGTTGATATAGATCATTCATATTTCGTAAAACCGTGAACCGCCCATTGTTCCGCAACTTAAATGGAATCGACTGTTACGTTCTGTGATAAATGAATAGATCTAAACAGTGAATACTGTTAATTTCAAGACGTTACACTATACTGCTAGATGTCATGTTTCCACGTTCAGTTCATAAAATGAACAATACCATAAATTAACCAGTCTTCTTGGCAACCTTGGCAGAAGAACTCATTTCGATTATGCCGTTCGGACCGTTAAAAATTAGAGATGCTAAGGATATCCATATCCGTATCCGAAACTATCGGACATCTATACTTACCTAAAATAAAGCAGTAAGTACCAAAAAATCTTTACTTTGAAGATAATTTAACCCGTCGAGTGTCGTGTCTATGCAAATATTTTGTGTTTTAATTATTTTTTAAAGTGTTCCCGTGACAGACGAGGATCTCCAAAAAATTGGTCTAAGTAGGCGACTTAAATAAGCTACTAAACAATATAACATTACCATTTTAGTAGATATATCCGAAATTAAAGTTTCGGATAATTTAAGATAGGTTAGACACGCACGTATGTATGTAAGTTAAGATGTAGGTTTGTAGTTTCGTACACAATCAATAAATACTTCAAATACATACAAAAATTGCTTTTAAATTATAGGCAGAAGAATTTCTTGTGTATGTATTATGCTTGCAGTAAAAGTTTTTTTAATTTACTATCGCGTCAATTATTTATATATTATTTATTCCTGTATAATCAGTTGGTTCTATTGGTCCTACTTACAAAAGTTCACCGAAACATATTGGATATATGTTTCGGTATGTTTCGGTATTCCAAAATTACCAATTATTAATTCCAAATTATTTAATTAATTATTATTATTAAATATTAATTAATTATTACGTTATCGGCTGAAAAACATATCCACAACGTATCTTTAAACTCAACGGATGGCGAGTAACATAAATTATTTTTGTTTACGCATCACGCAGAAATTACTGGACTTATTGAAATGTGGTTTTCACTGTTAGATAGCTTAGGTTTTGACTTAAAATCCGGTGTACTTCATACCTCAATCCGATGAGTTGAATCCGATCAATCGTTACAAATCTTATTGGCGGCTGAAGGAATTTTGATCAATTTGGTATTTTAGCACGCGTGCAAAGCCGCGAGCACAGCTTGTATCATATAATTTGACACACAACTGGGCACATTCAATATTTCTCTCTTCACCTCATTCTTGAATTAAATTCCATTATTAACCCTTCACAATTGAATTACGCGATATCGCGTTAACGCCGGGCTCGAGAGATTAAAATGTCTTGATAGATTCATTGGTTGTTTATACCAAAGAGAAGAAAATAATAATTGTTTAATGCAGTGAGCTTGTGTGGGCGTTACGGACGCGCCGCGACTATGTCTCAATGTACATAATCATGCAAAGCGACAAGCGACGGTTTGTAAAGACGCGTTGGGAAATCATTCGTATATCCATGAATGGCGTTTATAGCTTTTAAAATAGTAATAACGTGACGAATAGGAGAATTATATACATGTGCAATTTGTGTGTAAATAAGACAATATATCGTTTGCAACCGGTGATAAAAACATAACATTTATTAGCTTTCATACAAAATTTGATTCGCAGCTTTTCGATCCTTTCCCACTTTGGTGGATTGTACCTTGGTGAGACTGGATTATTGGGATTGTATGGAATGAAATGAAACTGCAGCAATTATTTAATGAACAAACTTTTCTTGAACATCAGAATTAGGCAGTATGAGTCTTGTATATTAGAGTGTCTCTTTAAGACTAGAAAGATTATCTTCAAAAAGTGCTACGTCCTAAATCAATCTATCTATCTATCTATACCTATATATGAGAATCAATTGCCGTGCATTAGTCTCGCTAAAACTCGAGAATGGTCCGCCGATTTGAATAAAAAAGAATGTTGTGTTCATAATTGCACGGATAAGGTTTACAAATAATAATGAAAAAACTCAGTTTGAATGTTTATTGAAATGTACAAGGAATTAGTAAACAAATATTTTTGGATATTTTTATGAAATGTATCAGGCGTGAAGAAATAACAAACATACAATGATACACACACACAAAGATACGCTAGTTTGTATGGGTGTGTGTGTGTGTGTATATAATGTTTGTTACTTCTTCACGCTGAAACGGCTCAACGGATTTTGATGTAAATTGGTATGGAGATAGCTTATACCCTGTACACATAGGATACTTTTGATAACATTGTCATCCACGAGCGTAAAATCACGGGGCGAAGCTAGTATTTTATACAAAACTAATCAATCAACATTTCGAGTACAATGAGATAGGATCGGAGATTCCCAACTACCAAGTCTTACAAAATAATATTTCGATAACAAAAATTAAATTAAGGCAACAAGTAGCAATTAACAGCGATTCTCACAGAAGCACTTCCGAAGAACCTTACGTAAACCGAAAAGGCTGCTACGAAGAAATTCGCTAAGTTATTCAATCTGTGCTCATTAGACAATGAGACTGAGAACGAAAGTGGAAAGCTGTTGCGGAAACGGAACGAGTTTCTGCTCTGTTACCATTAGCACTTTGTAATGTTTCGCAAAACTGTATTGCTGCTTTGTGGTGGCTTCTGACTGTTATTTTTTCAAATATGGCTGGCGATAAGTTGAAATAGTGCTAATTTCAATATGTTTACATGTCGAATTCTTATCGAATGTAATAAAAGATATGTGCAAATTGTCACTTCTCAATTGTCTTCGTATTATAGTTAGGAATCTATTAGACTTTCCAAATTAAAATAGGCACTATTCTGCACTAAAACATCACAATACACCGAGGTTAACTGGAACATAATACTTGCTAGCATTAAGCTCGCATATGTACATTATGTACCTATATTTTATGTGCAATATATATTTTGATGAAACGATGAAATCGCTACCGCAGTGCAGGCAGCGATAGATTCGTCCAACCCGTCCTCACCATCTTTCAACACAATTAGACACAACCACCGACCTCATCAGTGAAGTTGAAGGTCCCGTAATTAAAGTCGATTTTATTCGCCTTCGAGTTTCTTGCCGATTCTTCTCGAAGGTGTATTCCGAATCGAATGCAAATAATTCAAAGGACTCCCTCAGCCATTTCATCAGGGCCCCCTCGATCACTACTGGTAATCAATGGCAACTGTCCAAGCCGAGGTTCGTACCCCCTGGGTGCCCTTGAGCTAGTGGCCAAAACTTAACTTTGGCGTGCGCTTTCTGCATCAGGCATTGCGGCGAAGCGCATTCGCACCCGCCCCGCGTCCGGTGATGCTGTAGAGGTCAGTTATAGACCAACCGCACATATCATTTATAAAAAAATAAAATAAAAAAAAAACCTGCAGTGGAAAAGTAAAAGGCTCATGATGTGAAAATGAGATGTACGTAGTTGATCTGTTAGAGCAGCGTCATAAAGTTTAACAAATTCGTTTTGCTCGTTCTCACGTGTCTCCTAAAAAACCCTGATAAATAGATCATTTAGATCAGTAACTCATACGTGTAATCTGTGATTTTCAGAAATTTTGCTGAAAATCACAGATTTTAAGATAGGTACGTATTTCCAAAAAGTTAGTCATGCAACACTCTTAGGATATGATGTTTATAGTAATGTCACTAATGTTTATGATTTCTAATTAGTATATCAATGGCACCTATCTCCAGCAGACGTCGCTGGAGTGTCCTTACACAGCAATGTATTATAGACAAGAGTAGTCTCTATATGTACTGGAGATAAGACATTTAGTTAAGTACCTAGAGAAGGTACGTTTCTGGGCTGCTGTTAGTTTGTAGAGACCAATGAAAACTAGGTATGTGGTGTTGATTATCACCGTCATCATTATATTTATTTTTATCAGATTCGGATTTCATGAACATTGTTGTAGATGATTTCGGGCTATGGACTGTATGGTATGGCATAATATGGTCTTTAATTTTTCAAAATTAATAATTCCTAATGAATAAAAAAATTGACATTTATTTTGTTCTCATCCACACCTATGTATAAAAGTGAAACGTTGTCTGTTTGTTTGTTTGAGGAGCTTTCACGAAAAAACGGCAGATCCGATTTTGATGAAACTTTGTAAACAGGTACTGTACAATATAGAGCCCAACATAGGATACTTTTTATCCAGAAAAAAGGTAAGTTTCCATGGGAAAACTGGAAAAGGTCGATTACTCGCTGTAAGGAACGGAATGACGAGTTGCCGTGGAAACGTAATAATAACAAGTCTAACAAAAAGCATCAAGAGCGTTGGTGCTATACTTTGGCGTGGATTTTTAATATCCTAGATGAACATAGGGTGCTTTTTTTCGTGATAAATAGTAGTCCGCGCGGACGAAGTCGCGGGCGAAATCTAAAAACCGTTATCCCATATAATACTCATGGAGCTCTGAATGTACAACAATTATAAATGACGTATAAAGTCGCACATTCACGGACCCAATATTTCCTCTAAATGTTTTAGTAAGGAATTTACAGAGAATTAAGTCTTTGTTTTCCTTTGGTAATGTGTAGTGCTAGAAATAAGATGGATTACGTTTGTATATGTTTTCCTTGAGCCTTTAAGGTCAACTTATAAATGTAAATTCTCTAGATATGGTAGACAAGTTCATTTGAATACGCTTAGCATTTTCTACTAAATGGATTTCCTTTCTTGTATTGACAGCTTTGTTTGCTAGTGTTTTATTAACTTCTTTAGTTAACTCTCTATTGACCTACTTAGCAGCATTATCTTAACCGTCTTCGACTTCTGAAATTGCGCCACAGCGTTCATTCCTCGGTGACCACCCACGCTAAATACGTGTCAAATCGCTAATAGCATTATCAACTTTCGTTGCATCATCAGCAACGCTGGTAATTATAGTGTTTGTCCAGCTACCACGCTTGGTATAACAATAAAGCTATCTGCCACGCTCATTAACTGTTAACTAGTTCAATATTTACTCTCAACCTGTTGACCATGCCGTTCTGTTTTGTTTCCTATGCCTCAAGTATGAATCCATGATATAGAGAAAAATTTAATGAAAATATTTTATGGAATCATCGGGCAATCAGTCGGGTCGGTACCGTCAAGTGGGCAACTGGCGTAGGCGATGGCGGTACACATTGCAACGTGCCGATTCATATCCAAGGTCTTTCCTAGTGGAAGAGAACGGAGTTTCCTGCGGCCGCCTATCTTTCGCGCACACCAACATTCGCACGTGCACGCACACGCGTTCACGTGTCCGTGTTGCTATTCTTTGTGTTGAATCTTTCCTAGCTACCGTTGCAAGGCATCTTCTTTTTGTGCCGTCCGGTGGCGTTTGAGGTTCGAGCCTCCGAGCGATTCATTATATAGGCGACGGGCGATGCGCGCGCTCGCAGTTAGTGTGTCACTAGAGCCAGCGCGAGAGGTGGCCTGCAAGGACTGTACCGCGCCAGCCTTTTTTTCTGTGCGTGCGATGTTTTCACTTTCGTCATTTTGACCGGGCCAGTTTGATTTGACGTCGCTCGCGCACGGACGTGCCTAGGATCGTCATAGTGTTTATCCTGTGATCGCTGGTGCTTTGGATTGTTGTTGTTCGACGTTTTTTTATTAATATTTTTTGTGAAATATTATGGCTGTGAGGAAGTGCTAATATGTTCGACAGCAACATACTTTTGAATTTCTACAATGAGATTGCTAATAGAAGTGCATTGCAGTTGGCAAGGTGAGATTTTTGTTTGTTTACTTTTTAATTTTGTAGGATGCGCATGGACGTGTGGGCGTCATCGGTAGGTAGTCGTCCGAGTGGCGGTTCTGGCGGTCCGATGGCCGGTTGGTATAGGCACTAGGCAGGCACAACCTTGTATCTAATGAACGCACTATTCGCCGCTTCATCCGCCTGTCGCCTGCGCCTGCGAGGCTCGCTCGACGAAGAGGTTAATAGGTTCACATTAGATGGTGGTTTACGAAATCATCAGTGCTCAGCGCGAGTACAGCTGCGCCTGCGCCGACACTTTTCCACGCTTGGTTTCGCGCGCATTCGACACGCTAATTCTTTAATGGTATATGATTGATCATACAAGTGTTTGATTAATAAACGTAATTCCGTCTTCAAAATTGACTCACTAACACGAAAAGGCATCTATTTCACTGGTATGAACACTCGTAGTACGTAGGTACTTACTTATTAAAATATTCAATTAAATAGCTATTTGCACGGAGTAACCATACCGAACTATAATTAAATTAGAATTAAGTAATATTGAACCGAACAGTTACATTTATAATAACATAGAGATTTTACTATTAATTTATGGAGTCAATTACGGTATCATCAGCTTTAATTATTACAAAATCATCTTACAAAACCGTATTGAAATTGTTAACAGTCACTCAACAAGTTAAATTAATCATAGCAAATTTAGCGGTTAATTTCAGTCTGTTCATGCATTAAATAGATTTCGGAAATGATCAAATCTGCTTTCAAAATAGTAAGTACATGTAAATGTATTAGCTTAATGTGTTAATTGCACAATCCGTTCACTTGATTTGTCTATATTTGAAAAACATTTAACCTTAATATTTTAAGCTTGTATATCTACATAAATATTATTTGTTTCCACATTATCAACAAAACTATATTAATATTATTGATTCTAAAATTATATGTATCTACCTACACTTGTATCATTGTTTCATAATTCATAATGTATGTTTCCTATACAATATTATGTTGAATAATCATCGTTATCAATATTACCAATTCAAGGCTTCTTTGCCTATAATCTAAAAGATAAATTTTGTTAATGACAATTCTGGTGTTTTGATTGTAGAGCACTCGCGTGATCGATGTTTTATATTTTCATATTTTTTTAAACAAACTTCTATAATTCGATCATTTTCACAATGTGAACTAGTAATCTTCTCCTTCTATATAATAAAACAAAAGTAACAAAAGCAACCATTTTAAGAGAAAGATTTATCACCACTGAAAATGTATCAATGCAATATGAATTATGCAACACAGACGATTGATATATCACCCATCGTCGTCGAGATACAGAATTGTGTCAATGAAGCCGAAACTGTTGGCACTGTAGCAATTAAAGGGCATCCAGAGAATAGACCAATGCCGCTTTTCACATAACTGATGAATATAGCTACTTAGCTGCTCGTTAGAGATATTGATAGAATTTAATTCAGCTACTCTCCGTGACACTTTGGGAATATTTAAAGAAATTGCTACTGCTATGACGTACGCGAAACGTTAGAAGAGTTATTTGTAGTTATTTTTTGGAATATTTACTAATGCTTACTAAACTACTACTACTTCTCATAAATCCACATTTTCTTTAGACAGTACCGATGATAAAACAATCCAAAACGCTAAAATAACATATAACTAGGTGATCTATCTATCTACGAGTATACTTATGATAAAGTAATAGGAACGAAAAAGTCTGTAAAAAGAAGATAATATTAAAAAAAGGTCTAGGGTACTTAAAATAAGCTCCTATTTTATTTTTTTAAATCATGTCTGCCTCTTTGTTTGTTAGTTTGTCTGTATGTTTGTTCGTACATCACGTAAAAACTGCTGGACTAATTTCGATGCTGTTTTCACATTTGGATAGGTAGAGTTTGACTTAAAAATTGGAGTACTTAATATCTTATTCCGATGATTAGAAGCCGAGCAATCGATAATTTAAACCGGCATTATGCTAAGTTGGAACCTTTTTGCTGCAATTATTATTTAAGCTTTATCATTATTATTTTTCTTATGACCTTTGTAATGATTTCTGTTTGTAATTTTAGAAAATATCATCATCATCTATAAAAATATATTTTACGGATGAACGAATTTTGAAGAAATGTAGTATAATATTGTACTTTATTAGGTACTTTTGGTCCTGGAATAACACGTGTGGGCTACTTTTAAATGAACATGCGGGCACAGCTAGTAGATATTAATTTAGAAAGTTTTAGTTGCTATTGTCAAAAAAAGTCTTATAAGAATCTAATAAAAAATGATAAAGGTAACTGATAGAGTACAAATTTCAAGGCAAGTCATTATTGTAGAGGTGAAGACAAGAAGACATTTCGAAGAAAATTGGATTATCTATACTATAATAAAACTGTAACTGGGCTAAATCTGTAAATTAAATATTTTTTGAAAATTATAATTGAGATTAACTTCAAAATCGATATAGAGTGCAAAAAGGATATTTTTTTAATTTCTGTCTGTCTGTCTGTTTGTCTCTTTGAACACGCATCACGCTGAAACTACCAGATGGATTTTGATTCAACTTGGCACAATCATAGCTTATGTTATGGATTAACATTTAGAATACTTTTTATCCCGAAAAAATCATGAGTTCCCGCAGGATAGGGGTTAAAAGTTATTTAAAAGAACACATATTACGCTGAAACTACTGGTCAGAGTTTGATGTAACTTGGCACAGTCAAAGTACATATTATGTATTAAAATTATGGATTCTTTTTATCCCCAAAAAATATAGGGTTCCTGCGGGATAGGTATTCAAGTTATGGTAATTTAAATGTAATATAAATAAAACATTAAAACGGTATCATAATTTCGACCCTCTCGCCAATATACTATGTGGTTTAGCGGGAGTATTTCTGCCTGCCAACCCAGACGTGCGTGGATTGAAATCACGTACTTATTGAAATGTTTTGTTCCATATTTTTATGCATTTACATATTTTATGCGTTATTTTTACAATTTCAATGCTTTTTTTTTCTTGAAATAAACCGTCAAATTGTTACAACAAAATAGGTCACAATAATTCAAATTCAGATAATTTAGAAAAAACTCAAAAACAGAAAAGAATTCTGTCAATTTACTTTGTTTTTTTTACATTATAAATTTGTTAGTTTTACCTGAAGTGCATGTTTAAAAAAGAAATAAATTATCATAAATAATTTACATTCCCTCATAAAAAAGCGACCTCTTGCGGCTGTTTTTATTGTTAACTAAACTGCTTACTGTTTTACATTTTTAACCCCCGAACAATGAGACGGGTGTTATAAGTTTAGGGTGTGAGTCTGTTTGTGGCATCCTTATAAAAAAGCTCCCAAACGAATGGACCGATTTTGATGCGGTTTTTTTGTTTAGAAGCTAATGTGATCGAGATGGTTCTTAGCTTAGCTATATGGGGTGGGGGGGGGGGGTTAGGATCGTTGATCTCCAACAAATGGACCGATTTTGATTCGGTTTTTTATGTTTGAAACTGATGTGATTAACTATATGGGGTGGGGGGGAGAAAAGGGGGGAGAATAGTACCTTTCAAACGAATGGACCAATTTAACTGCGGGTTTTTATGTTTAAAAGCTGAGGTAAACAAGATGGTTCTTAGCTATAATGGGGCTTTATGCTCGCTACACTTCGCTCCCGCCTTCGTCTTCTAACCTATCACGACCATGTCGGATCGCCACTGAAGGTTGTTAACACAGGTAGGTAGGTAGGTACTTTTGGTACTGGAATAATTCATAGGATCATTATATCCCAGAAAAACTACCACGCGAGCAACGCTGCGGGCATAGCTATAGGCAATAATAACGTAAAAGTCTGTACAAAGAAGATAATTTTAAAAAATTGGTCTGAGCTACTGAACAAGAATAAAACATTTTTTAAATTCGTGTCTGTCTGTTTGTTTGTCTGTATGTTTGTTCGCGCAACACGTAAAAACTATTAGACCGATTCCGATGCAGTTTTCAGTGTTGGATAGCTTAGGGTAGACCAAGACCTAGCGTACTTGGAATCGTAATCCAATGATTAGATGCCGAGCAATCGATAAAAAACTTTTAAACGGCTGAAGGAATTTTGATCAAATGTTTATTGTAGGTCTTGGAATAGCACATAGAGTACTTTTAACCAAGAGAAATGACCACGCGAGCGAAGCCGCGGGCACAGCAAGTCCTTGTAAATAGGTTTTATAATAAACCAATCAACGTTTCCTTTACAGATAATGTATAACAATCAACAATATAATCTCTACAAAATTTTATAATCCCTTGAACTTTTCTACGCTGATGATACACTAATCATTTATTCATAAGTATACGAGTACGTCATGTTTTAAAGGCAAGAATTTCATCCAATAAATATTTTATTAAACCACAAACCTTGGGTTTGTGTGAAGTTACGAAATATATAAAAGATAGGACCAATCCGTAGAGTCATCTAATCAACCTTGTATTGATTAAAATGTTATGGTAATGTATTTGATTAATAGTTTTTTATTTGATAAGATTTCCATGTTCAAGTACGCCGTTAGGCATGTTTAGTTATAATTGTGAACAAGATTCTAGTTTGATAATAAGCAGTTGGTCTTCTTTAAAATATAGAGTAGGTAAGTACTTTCTTGTACAATCCAAAATTATTTTATGTTATTGATCATCATAATTATTATAAAGCAAAAAGTCCTCTAAATATAACATCAAAACGTGTAGTATGTGCCCAACATAAAACTAGTTGATAATCCAATAAATTAGTTTCGCATAGTCAAACATACTGTTAAAGTGTCGATAAGACAATTTTTATAATATGTATACCAAACTACCGCCTAGAACAAGCTCGTTTATCGTATACACGTGCTGTGAAACTAGATCTTTTCCCTGTTCTCTTTGTATGGACTAATTACCGACATATCGAAGAGCCTATATTTGTTCAAAATAATCTGTTCGTTACAAATAACCGTGTTATACCGCAAATATCGCTATTGGAACGTTGCGTATATTATTAATTAATATATTTTATGTTTCCTAGAAAATATTTCCTGTAATAGTACAGTGAGATGTAGGTATTTATCAATAACCTACAAGCTACGCATTAATCAGCTACATTCCTGTCCCATGCGTGATCGTGCTCGTGGTCGCTGCTGTTTATTCCATAGAGTATTTTTTCCTTCTTTCTAGGCAAGCGTGTTTCTTCCAGGGATATTATAGGTTCATTTATATCCTTTGTGGCGTTCTATGGGGGAGGCCGATGTTCAGCAGTGAACTTTTATCTACTGGTGATGTGATGTGATATTGATCTGTAACTTAAGATTGCACATCACATCACATGATCACCTCGAAAACGTCCATAATTCAACATGGGCCTCCCCCAGAATAGTTTTTTTTTATGAAGCTTGCCGACAAGATGTTCCTAAAGTGTATACATCTAACATCGCATACTAAAATCTTGCATCTAACTAATCAACATTCAAAATTGTTTATAACAATAACTGTAGCAAATGTGGAGAGAACTACACCAACTTATGCAAATGACGGACAATTTAAGTATAGTTTACAGAGAAATCGTCTCAAATAACAATAAAATTGCTAAACAATTTAAATAGAAAATATCATTTTCTTGTGACATTTGCTATTTCTAATGAACATAAGTACCAGAATAGCAGAGTACCTATATGCAGGTTTCGGCGTGTTGAAAGTTCGAAGAAACTAGGTTTACAGCTTTGAAACACAAACATTTCTAAAGTCCCAAAGGCAAGAACTGCTCAATGTGATTTCGCAATCTGCATTAACTCCATGCAAATTCGACATGAACATTTTCTCAGAAAATAACAAATCACGCGCGTACGCCCGACCGTTTAAAAAATGTCTCAACTTTTTTATCGTCTCCATGAATTTCTTCATAGTTCAGCGTTCCATATGACATTGAACCGAATTGAATAACGTTATCAAAGGGCTCGATATGCTAGCCAGCACACTTGAGGTATTGTGAAACGTTTCTAGCATTAGGACAGTGCTACTGGAGAGGCTCATTGACATCTTTTCGTTTTGTTTTAATTATTATTTAATCGAATTTTAATGTAGCCTTCCCAACCGATTATGACTGTTGCTGTCCACATTCGACTATTAGCACACTTTAACAAGCTCTAATTCGATCGAGCGTCGTCGGAGTCGGCATGCCTATCTGCGGTTTCATCAAAGACATTTGAATTATTTATTTTGAAACTCATAAAATATGAACTAGTTTTAATTTGAAGGTGCTACTTTCAAACAATAAAATTTAAAATGAAGGTCGGGAAGCTTCGCTGGTTTACAGATGTCATAAAGTCGTGTAATAAAGCGGCAGCTCTAGTTGTACAAAGGATGTATTGTGTTAGTACAATAAAGTTTGAAATGGCTGTTGTCGTATGACTCCCAGCCCTTTCTTGTTCCCGTTCACGGTACAAATTACCGAAGGACGTTGGAACTGGGTCACTTCGAAAATAGTTTATTGTTATCGGCTAGTCTGCGCGCACGCAACGCGCACACGCACGCTCCAGCGGCGTTCGATTTTCAAACATTTACGCACACGGGGGCACCCCCCCCCCCCACCTCCCCTCAGTTCCAATTAGGGTTCATCCTTTACTGGTCTCGGAAGTCCTTGTACTAGTTAACCTTCGGAATCTTCAATAGATCGGGTGCGGTCTCTAACGTCTTCCGCTTTCGTATAAATTCAAAATACTTTCCTAAGGTCGACGGGTCCATTAAATTGAAAAGGCGTCGAATTTATATTTTGATAATGAATAATATCATTAAGAGACTCAAAGGCCATAGTGATTTTGGTCTATTAGTTTTATTACGCGGTTACCCTTGCGTATGATGTTTATTATTTATGGCCTAACTAATGCTTTCGATAGACCCTTCCTATCGCGTTCTTTTGAGTACATAAAATTACAAGGTTTTTCTTTGTCTCTCAAGTATTTGTTCAACGCAACAAAATGCACTTGTATGACCATTAACTTGCTCTCCAACGAATGCTTCACTCTAACAACCTGTGCAACCTTGACCGATCACATAAATTAATTATAGCCATTTCTCACACTCTGCAATAAAAGTTCAGATCTAAACATAAACTCTGATTGTACACAATTTTATAGTTTATTCGATTGCTGGCAAGTTGTAAAATAAGTTAGAGGCCTCAAGGCTTCCAAACAATAACGCACACAGGCATGGTTGGCACATGGCCACACAATGAGTAGTGGTTGATAGATAACGAACCTATCAATCTGGTCTAGTGCTAACGTACACAAGCGTAGAAATCTGCGTTCACATCCGGAGTAGGGCGGGTGTTGCACATGTGTGGGACACACATACTCTCTCACAATTTCCTACAAGCCCCCACTACGTCACATTCACACAAACAAGAGTTACAGTAGAGAGAGTACTAAATCTGAACGATCGCGAACGAAAGCGCACGTTTCACGAACGGGAAGTGTATTTTTAGCGAGATGCCTGCGCATACGGGTAGGTCAGTATTATTATGACTGAAAATTTGATAACAGCCATTGACTATCACGATCCACGTGCAACTACATTGCGTTCACTTGTTTGATAGTAACATGTGCACTACCTTCTTAATCAATGAAATCATGTGACGTTTTAGTACAGCTACATTATGTTATATTGTTGTTACCAATGAAGTCGTTTTCGTAATTTCATTCAGAATTGGCGCTCAAGCAATAATTATAATATCGCATTATCTACGTAATTCATTATAACTGCTAGAAAATTCCGATGTAGTGGTAAGTATATAATAATGGCTTGAACTCTAGTGAAAAGATACAGTAGGTTTAAATGTGAAACTAAATATTTTGTTGTCAACGGTTTACATTTGAAATATATTGCGTATATTATTTTCACATGAAAAACATCTATTAAATTCTAACCTGTCTGTCTCACGTGTCAACGACAATTTTTAACCTGTGTATACGAATGTCTGTGTATCTTGGCCAAAAATTATTCACAGATGCTTAGATATTTTATAAAACCTGTATAAACTAAAAACTACATAATACTTCTACGTGAAACAGTCAGACAAACAATTATACTATACCACTACCAGTTGGCACCGTACACAACTTGCTGGCAGCGTACCCAACTTGCTGGCGGCATACCCCGTTAAATCGAAATGCTATTTCAATGAGCATTTTGGTCTTTCTTTTATGTATAGAGTGATCCCTTTTCACAGTTATAGTCCTCCCTACGTAATCACAACGAAAAGTGGATCAATGTGTACAATGTGAAAAAAAAAAACAAAAAAGACACTCTATGTCGTAGGTACCTCTTCATTAATAGAAATTGTAACATTATCCTGTACGTGAAAGTCAACCAAAACAATAGGAACGTTTTCCTGAGTCAATCTGCGGTAAGCATGTCACTGCATGATTCAGTGTTTAGAGGCAACATTTTAGAGAAAGATCCCGAGCTTGTGGATCATCGTCGCATTTAGAATCACAACTTTGTTTTATAGCCTTCGATCATTCTACAGTTCGTGTTGTTGTTAAACTAAACTGGTTTAAATTGCGTTTTGGCGTTTAGTACATAGTCTGTTATGTTGAACCTACATACTCACATAGTATTGAATTTGGTCATGTTACAGACTGGAATTCATCTACATTTGAACCTTGGTTTACTTGCTTTTTTTTTTAATATCATATAATATTAATTAATATGGGTCAATTTGTCACTTCGGTACTGTTTTGTTTGTTTGTCGTATGATGTAGTTCTGGTGTCAGAGTTTGTCAGGCCGCCCAAGTACCTCTGACATGTTTGACATGACTTTAGTTACTTCCAAATAATTATGAGCTACAAACTATGTATAAATGAGCCAAATTGAGTCATGACATCATGTCATATAAGGTTTCAATTTAAAATTCATTTAATTTGAAAATATTCCGCAGTTTTTAAATTTTATTAAAAAAAACAAAATGTCTTGAAAAAAACAATTACTATGCTATTGCTAACCTAAAACAAAGTAATACTAAAACTAGTCTAACAATCCGCTACCAGTGGGCAACGTTCCCAAAATGCTGGCAGCATTGCCACGTTGTATGGCAATGCTTAGTCTTTGGGCAAAGTAAAGGCCAGCATTTTGGTCACGTGTTGCTTCGACCAGACGCCCCGATAGATCTTTGTATATTTGATGAGCTTCTGGTCCCCACGGCCCTAAGGTTTTAATTCCAATACAATCTATTACATTCTATACTTAACCAAAACTGTTTCTTTTTTCATTTTTGTCTGTCTGTCTGTACTGTCTATATCTTGGCCGCTCGCCATGCCGAAACTACTGGATGAATTCAAATAAAACTTGGCATGATTTGGGTTCATACTACGAGTTAGGAATTTGGATACTTTTCATCCCGAAAAATTAAAGGGTTCCAAAACAGGTATTGAAAATTATTTAAAAGAACACGTATCACGCGGTACATACAGGACGGATTTTGATGAAAATTGGCACAGTCATAGTTTATATGATGGGTTAAAATTGAGAACTTTTTATCCCCAAAAAATAAAGGCAGGAAGCGGGTCTAAAGTTTTGTTACTTTTGAAGTAATAAGTATAATATAATAAAATGAGATAAAACTGCTGATATTATTACTAATATATATATGGCCGCCAGAAGCGCGTGCGACGGACTGCGTGCCGCCACAGAATACATAATAGTTGAAACCTAGACAGGCAGGCAAGGCACAGAGCACTGGCCAGGGAGAGGGTAATTTATCAAAAGTATTTTAGGTTTTTAATTAGATTCGTTGGTTGGTTTGGTTTAGGAGTCGTTTGTTTTATTTGATGCTCGTAGGTATATATTAGGTAGGTATTATTAGTTTCCTGGTTGATATAATAATAAGTAGGTCAGTTACCTACTTAGCGAAAGTAATTTTAGAATCTTAGTTTAGAATTTTGTATATGGATTAGTTACGTTTGTTTGTGAGGTATTTATTTGGAGTTGGTATTCAAGTTACCTAACTATAAAGGTATAAAAGTAGTGCACATCTAGGATACTCAAGGAATATTTGCTCCAAATTTCAAATCTCTGCGACACCGGTTTAGGCTGTGCGTTGTCTGTCAGTCAGTCAGTCAGTCAGTATGTATGTCATGTTTTATAGGCATGATTAAAAGAATTTAAAACACAAAAATGAATGGTTCCTGAGGGACGCGGGTGAAATCGCGGGGCGCAGCGAGTATTTATATAAATTTAATGTTTCCTTTTTACTTATATATTTTGCTTTACTTTAATAGTCGAAATCGGAACATTAGACTATAGTAATAACATTAACTTGAATAATCTAAAATTGTTTTTTTTTTAAGAAGCTTAAAAGAAATTTGCTACTATTTAGTTATAAGAACTATACAATTTTGAAATGGTATTATAAAGACCTGTATTTTGATACCTCACTCGATAGGTTTCGGTCATTGTGTAAAAGTGGTAAATAAGATGTGATCTATATTAAATTGTGTTTGGTCGCAAATCGCGAACAACTAGGATCTGACTTTAAAAAAAAACTCAATCCTATGAATAGAAACCGATCAATCGATAAAAAATATTTGAAAGATGAACAAATATTGATGAAAATTTGAGGTAAGTATATCGTATAGGCACTTTTGGTAGTGTAATACACACAGGTTACACATAAGCTACTTTTACCCAGTACAATGACCACGCGGGCAACGCCGCGGGCACAGCTAGTCTTATAAATAATATTGTTAATCGATTATATACACTACTTCAGTTGCAATTTTCCTGTCTAAGTCACTATTTATTTGCAACCATTACAATAAACCGATCGTTTTGTATAATATTCAATAGGTACATAGTTTCTATTGGTTCATAGTTTTAGTTAATTGTATATTTTTATATCTTGTTCCATTTCTTGCAGTATAGTTTTCCTTGGTATATAGTTAATTCCATGATTGGTCTGGTGGTATTATTTTAATTGTAGTAAATAGTAAAATGAAATTATTACTTCCATTTCAAATGTTGTATTATGAATGCATTCTTTTGATTCATATTGTACTTGTGATAACTTACCGTAATCAGATAAAATTCTTCTTTTAAGAACATAAATATTGATTTATTATCTCCTTCTCAATGACTAGTCCGAATTTTCTGATGTAACAAATTACCTACGTAATAAATCGATTTCTGGACCACAATAGATTATAATATCTTTCTTAAATGTAATAAACTCTTGACATTTTGAATCACCCTCAAACGTGAGTCCTAGCCAGTTAATATCATAATTAATTAATAATGTAATAAAAGTCGTTAGTTAAATGTTTGAAACATCAGCAATATACAAATTTTATAATATGTACCTACTCGTAGAACACGAAGTTGTATGTATATGTAGAAACAACCTAGCAGTTGATAACTTTGTTGGTTTCCAATAATTTTCCACTGAGAGGCTTCAAACTGAAATTGATCATGTATATTTTAGGAAAATTTATCACATTATAGCGTCACCGCGATAAATAGTAAATCTATACATGTAATAAATCAAGAACAGGAAGTAACTAAAAGTCTGTACAATGAAATTAATACTAGCTATATTCTCTGATATTACCATAATAACAAGTGAAGTATCATTATTATTTTCTTTGTATTTGTATTTCTAAGATAAATACTTACAATAGTGATTATTTTTTATTGGTTTAGAAATCAATAGTGGCATCAACATTGGAATCAGTAGGATGGTGATCATTAACGTATAATATACACTCATTCGATGACCGTAACGGTAGGAAAAATATATAATTACACTCATTATTATTTTGCGGTGTTAGGTTTTGTGGTTTGGATTTCTCAAAGTCCAAGACGAGAAGAGAGATAAGTAATGTGTAAAAGTGGACGAAAATATGAAACTTATACGCATCTAATTCTTTGTTTCTCATACAGACTTGTTTGCAGTTCTTGTGAAAGATGATAGTTACGTTATCTCTGTAAAATTACGGCACATCTTCTGAGGCAATCTGTTACACTTACCTGAACTCGAAATACTTGTGAGAAATATTAATTATTTATTCAACTTTGTCTTTTGAATTTTCTTCATCTCTGTTTTAATGAGTGTTATTCAAACTTTTACATTTCATAATATGAACTAAAATCTGATTCTACCAGGAACGGATTTCACGTAGTTATAATAATTATTATTATATCAACAGATGTTAATCTTATAAACAATATTTACCAAAAATTCCGTTAGACAACTTACGTTTTGTATCCTTTAATTTTTTGATTATATATTTATCACTAGCTGCGCCCCGCGGTTTCACTTGCGTGGATGATGTTGATGATAATGAAAAGCATCCTATCCGTTATTCAAAGACCTAAAGTATCTTGAGCCGTTTCAGTGTTGAGATAAATGATGATGATGTTGATGTTGATGTTGATGATGATGAGTTTTCCCGCCCGCGACTTCGTACGCGCGTACTACTGTTTATCGCGAAAAACACCATATAGTACCAATGATCTTGATGTTTTATGACAGACTTGTTATTTCGTTTCCATGGCAACCACAGACCATTATGTGATGGCAAACATTATTTACAGTGCGTAATCAACACTTTCCAGTTTTCTCGTGGAAACTTTCAATTTTCCGAGATAAAAAGTATGTTTTATTCCAGGTTATAAGCTATCTCCATTCTAAATTTCATCAAAATCTGTCCAGCCGTTATCGCGTGAAAGCTCCCCAAACAAACAAACAAACAGACAGACAACGTTTCACTTTTATGATAATAATATTTCACGATAATATGAGTAGGATAAATGTTGTGGGTATAACATTTTAAACATTTTCATAAAAGTACTTACTAGTGTGGCGAGTTAAAAAGAAATAAAAACGCTGTCACTCATAAAGAAGCATCCTACGTTCTTTCTCTGCATTTTAATTGTGACGTACCTCGCGCATCGAATCGTTCTGCACGGTGGTCATTTTAGTGTCAGCAAGCAAATGTGAAACCATGTTTTTTCTTGATTAATTTAGAAAAAGTGCATATTATGTTATAATTTGGTTATTTGCTTTAAATGGATCATTACATAGTTGATTCCTAAGTTTTTAATGTTTTCTTCGACTACAATTAACATCTTCTAACACAGGTTATATGCGCGCTCCGCACATAACCGTAGGTCCGGTTCACATCTGATGACGTGATAGTTGTGGGACAATTTAGAAGGTGTTAATTGTAGTCGAAAAACACACTAAAAACTTAGAAATCAACGATATAATGATCCACTTGAAGCAAATAACCAAATAAAACAGAATATGCACTTTTTCTAAAATAATCAAGAAAAATCGTAGTATAATATTTGCTCTAGAATGACCACCGCGCAGAACGATTCGATGCGCGGGGTACGTCACAATTTAAATTTACAGAAATAATGTAGGGTGCTTCCTTAGGAGCGACAGCGATTTTATTTCTTAAGAGTGTACGGTTCGTATTAGCTACACTTTACAATAAAAGTTAAAATATCTTATTTTTACGCAAATATCGCACAGTTTACTAATAATGAAGGAAATTTATAAAAGTGAATTCATCCATTTTAGCCTTTAAACTAAAGCTTTGCTGCAATTCGATTGATTAGTGTAATATCGGCTTCAATTCTTATTATAGCAATTTACCAATAGTGACAAAAATAGTCCCAAAAAATTGTAAACTAAACTATTCCGATGTAAATGTAAACTATCATTACAGAACAATAATTATAATAATAATAAAATTAATTATTATGACACAAAACAAAAACCCGACTGCGAACAAAACTAAAAGAGGCAAACAAGACAAGCTTTAGATTCTTGAATTTGAAATACAAGATGCAGTCGGAGGCATCATGCATTTAATTTCTCCTTTGACGGGATCAGCTAGAACCTGGCGAGTTACTTCTCATGACTCCCAATTTGAAATACAAGATGCAGTCGGAGGCATCATGCATTTAATTTCTCCTTTGACGGGATCAGCTAGAACCTGGCGAGTTACTTCTCATGACTCCCAATTTGAAATACAAGATGCAGTCGGAGGCATCATGCATTTAATTTCTCCTTTGACGGGATCAGCTAGAACCTGGCGAGTTACTCCTCATGACTCCCAATTTGAAATACAAGATGCAGTCGGAGGCATCATGCATTTAATTTCTCCTTTGACGGGATCAGCTAGAACCTGGCGAGTTACTCCTCATGACTCCCAATTTGAAATACAAGATGCAGTCGGAGGCATCATGCATTTAATGTCTACTTTGACGGGATCAGCTAGAACCTGGCGAGTTACTCCTCATGACTCCCAATTTGAAATACAAGATGCAGTCGGAGGCATCATGCATTTAATTTCTCCTTTGACGGGATCAGCTAGAACCTGGCGAGTTACTCCTTATGACTCCCAATTTGAAATACAAGATGCAGTCGGAGGCATCATGCATTTAATTTCTCCTTTGACGGCATCAGCTAGAACCTGGCGAGTTACTCCTCATGACTCCTAATTTGAAATACAAGATGCAGTCGGAGGCATCATGCATTTAATTTCTCCTTTGACGGGATCAGCTAGAACCTGGCGAGTTACTCCTCATGACTCCCAATTTGAAATATAAGATGCAGTCGGAGGCATCATGCATTTAATTTCTCCTTTGACGGGATCAGCTAGAACCTGGCGAGTTACTCTCCTCATGACTCCCAATTTGAAATACAAGATGCAGTCGGAGGCATCATGCATTTAATTTCTACTTTGACGGGATCAGCTAGAACCTGGCGAGTTACTCCTCATGACTCCCAATTTGAAATACAAGATGCAGTCGGAGGCATCATGCATTTAATTTCTCCTTTGACGGGATCAGATAGAACCTGGCGAGTTACTCCTCATGACTCCCAATTTGAAATACAAGATGCAGTCGGAGGCATCATGCATTTAATTTCTCCTTTGACGGGATCAGCTAGAACCTGGCGAGTTACTTCTCATGACTCCCAATTTGAAATACAAGATGCAGTCGGAGGCATCATGCATTTAATTTCTCTTTTGACGGGATCAGCTAGAACCTGGCGAGTTACTCCTCATGACTCCCAATTTGAAATACAAGATGCAGTCGGAGGCATCATGCATTTAATTTCTCCTTTGACGGGATCAGCTAGAACCTGGCGAGTTACTCCTCATGACTCCCAATTTGAAATACAAGATGTAGTCGGAGGCATCATGCATTTAATTTCTACTTTGACGGGATCAGCTAGAACCTGGCGAGTTACTCCTCATGACTCCCAATTTGAAATACAAGATGCAGTCGGAGGCATCATGCATTTAATTTCTCCTTTGACGGGATCAGCTAGAACCTGGCGAGTTACTCCTCATGACTCCCAATTTGAAATACAAGATGCAGTCGGAGGCATCATGCATTTAATTTCTCCTTTGACGGCATCAGCTAGAACCTGGCGAGTTACTCCTCATGACTCCCAATTTGAAATACAAGATGCAGTCGGAGGCATCATGCATTTAATTTCTCCTTTGACGGGATCAGCTAGAACCTGGCGAGTTACTCCTCATGACTCCCAATTTGAAATATAAGATGCAGTCGGAGGCATCATGCATTTAATTTCTCCTTTGACGGGATCAGCTAGAACCTGGCGAGTTGCTCTCGTCATGACTCCCAATTTGAAATACAAGATGCAGTCGGAGGCATCATGCATTTAATTTCTACTTTGACGGGATCAGCTAGAACCTGGCGAGTTACTCCTCATGACTCCCAATTTGAAATACAAGATGCAGTCGGAGGCATCATGCATTTAATTTCTCCTTTGACGGGATCAGCTAGAACCTGGCGAGTTACTCCTCATGACTCCCAATTTGAAATACAAGATGCAGTTGGAGGCATCATGCATTTAATTTCTCCTTTGACGGGATCAGCTAGAACCTGGCGAGCTACTCCTCATGACTCCCAATTTTGAAATTCACAGTTTCTTTTTTTAAATATAAGATGCAGTCGGACGCAGTCAGGTTGTTTTATTTTCTAATATTTATTGTTAACTTAAACTTTTTATATTCTCTTTTATATTGGTATATAAACCAATTACCTTTTATATTTTTGGAATGGTTTTTAGAGACCTTCATTTTGATACCTCAGGTACCTCAGGTTGAGTTTTTTTTTATTCCGTTGGAAATACAATATGGAATCTGTAAGCCGCCATATTAGTTTTCTTGACACTTCGTATATCCCATGCCATTATCGTGATTGAGACGAATCCAATGGTACCTCATTTATCAAAATCCATCAAACCGATTAGGCTGTAGGACGCGCCAAAGGAACATACAAAGTTTGTATGTTCCTTTGGCGCGTCCTACAGCCTAATCGGTTACATACATACCCATATACATACAGCCCAATAACATAACGCTCCGCAGTCAAGTAAAAATAATTGTAATTACGGAAGCGAAAGCAACTAAGTCAACGAGCAAATCCCAACGTTTCTTGCTTATCACGTCATAGTTGGCTCCGTATTTAACTTTACTGATAACTCAGAAATTGGGCCAGCGATTGCTGTGACTTTTCGCAAACCTACATTTGTGACTTGCGTAATCTTTGGCTTTGATTTATGTTTTTGTTTCTTGATAGAAAAGTATTCGGTGTTCTTGAAATAAGTTTACCGCACTCAGAGAATTAAATTAATACAAAACTCCACTAAACTCTGTCAAAACCCATACAAAAAGAGCAAATCAATGCTTGATTAGGGTTTAGTAGCGTTTAGGATTGCGGCAGTTATGTTTATTTATTAATTGGTTCCAAAAGGAGGAGGTTCTAATTTCGTCTACAAATTTTTTATGTTTGTATTTTCACTCATATCTCCAGGATGTCGAAATAATTTTCCATGATTTTTATTTGGTCCTTCCATCTAATCTCATATAAATTTTGTCAAAATTGGTTCAGTGTTTTTTAGTAGATCTATTTGAAATTGACTTCTTGGTTCATTTATTATTAAAGAACGGTCATGTTGAAGGTGCAGTAAAAATAATGGCTGTACAGTAAAAATATATGACAAAAATAAAAGAAAATGAATAACTTTTTCTAAACTTAAATAGTAGATGACACAACATATGCATAAAATATCCATTTTATACAAGATTTTTATCCGCAAGCCGAAGGAGAGGGTAGATATTGAAATCGAGGATAAAATGACTTGTTTTATAAAGAAGTTATACATTCTGCTTTCCACTTCGATTGCCAGGAAATCAGAGAGATATCTTATCTAGTCTTGTCTTATTTCAATACCGTGAAGATATGACGAGAGCTTCTGTGTAAAAAAGTTGCATTCTTCCCGAATATACAGGCGTCCCCAAGTTTAAAATAAAAATAAATAAATAAATATGTTCGGGACAATTCCACACCAATTACCTAGCCCCAAACTAGGATACCCTGTACTACGGTTACTAGGTAACGGATAAACATACATAGATACGAATATTCTAACATCCATGACACGGAAACAAACATTTCTGCTCATCACACAAATGATTGCACCTTGCAGGATTCGAACCTGCGACCGTTTGATTACGTGCCTAGGATCACTGCCACGAGACCAACCGGTTTCGGGAACAACAGATCCATTGATTGTGGGTCGAATCCGGCAAGGTGCAATCATTTGTCTTGTCAAACAAGGACCCCTTGTAGTTTCGTCATGTCCGTCTGTCCGTTTGTCTATATGTCACTGTCATTTTATAAGATATTATTACAAGATTGAAATTTGGCACATGTTTATAAAGGTACAAACGTAAGCAATAATATTGTTTATTTTTTGTTTGGCTCTGAAAATGCATTTCGATGCCCTACCCATTGATTGGAAGTTTTTTTTTCTATTTGGTTTCGTTTACAAAATATTCGGCTTTAAAATAACAAGTTCGCTTGAGTAGCATGTCTCCCCTCTAACACGTCAAGCAGTTTTTTTTTTTTTTTAAATAATCTAGGGTACTAGCACATAATACGTTTTTATTAAAAAAGTTATCACGGTTATTTAAGGTTTACTAGTTTACAGAGATATAGGTGACCAGGATAACGAATTCTATGCTTGCGTCAACTCTGAACAAATTCCATAGTGAGCAACCTTAGAAACACCTTTGTTGGAGTATAACGTAAAAACTACTGCACCGATTACAATGCAGTTTTCACAGTTGGTTAGCTCAGGATCTTGATTACGGAACCATTTCGACTAATTGTCTTACAAACCGCTAATATAGGCAATGATCCCAAAATGCAGGGAGCATTGCCAAGTTACGTTGTAAGGAAATGCTGTCTTTGGGAGAACGGTTGAAATAAAGACCAGCATTTTGGTCAAGCCTTGCTTCGAACGCCCCGATAAGTTTGTATGTATTCGACGGGCCTCTTGTCCCCACGACTTTAGCTTTTCAACACGTAGTAGATACTAGTACTATTTTGTGTATGGTATCGCCTCGTCTCCAAAAGAGTCCGCACCTTTTTCTCCGCACATCTGTATGTGAAATAAAGAAAACTCTTTTTTTTCATTTTTCGTGTTCGTGCCTCGTAGCTTGTGTATTGTCAGCCTTATTGTTTTTGTGCATGTGTTTTTGTTTTGTACAACGTGTTTTTTTTTTAAATAAAATTTATCTTATATATCTGCTGTAACACATAAACAGTGAGTGTTTGTTTATTCATGGTCTTGCGATTTCATTAAAAATAAGTTTTTTTAGGGTTCCATAGTCCAACAAGGAACCCGAGATCATCCATTCCGTCTGTTTGTCTGCCCGTCCGTCAACGTTTCCGCCCGTTTTAACCAAGAAGGCTTAATGTTTTTTTACGCCTTATTGTTTATATATACTCCATCGTAAAGACGTTGGATAGATATTTTATAATATTATGTAGTGTTTATTATGTACAATTTGTATTTTGTTTGTATTTAGGCAATAAAGTAACGATGAACCCTTGGCGAAAAATACTCAAATTATTAATTCAATTATGTAATTTCAAAATTATTAAAAATTAAAATGCTTATTAGATTTTTTTATAGACTTGCAATGAATAAATAATTATTTAATTTCGAGTAAACTGTGATATCTAATAAAATATCTTTCGAAATTTTCGACGTTTAGGAAAAATCGTGACTACGCAAACAAAACCCTACAAAATTAGAGGTCCAAACCTAACGCGCACGTTGCCTGTTTTTTTTTGTCGTATAGATACTAGAATGTGAATCATTAAAATCATGAAAACTGTTTGTCTACGAGTCACGTCAAAGTTGTGTTAATAGAAGTATTTTCCCCGATTTGTTTACTGATTCGCACGCTTACGTTTCTGTACGGAGAATAAGCAAAAAATTAACTTTGATCTTACACCTAACATCTCCATTATACTTGTTTGAATTTTAAAGTGCTAATTCGAAGAATTGGATAGTTATGTGGAATCATAAAAATATGTTTTATTACTTACTATATTTATGTACCTATTTGAATAAGATAGTGTCTTCTAGTGTCAGGGTTTGTCAGGCTGCTGAAAATGGCCTCTAACGACTGTTGTCACTGCAAATCAGCACATAACTTCATATTAACATATAAACTCAATGGTGCGGGGCCGAGGATCAAACCCAGAATCGATGGATTGCAAGGCCTACATATTTCCGCTCAGCCAATCTCTCCATGACGCCACATAATTAATAATAGTATCTATTACGTAACCAAGTTCTAACCAACTAACTACATAAAATCAAACAATTTCCAAAGTGCATAATTGATGATCGAGAAATGACATACAATCATAATCATCGTCATCAGCTGGAAAAGGTCCACTGAATGCTCCTCAATAAAAAAAAGATTTAATTGTAAATAGTAAATAGTCAACATAGATATCCAAGACACTAAATGACAGCGATAATAAATAATTATTATAACATAAACATAAATAAACAGCAAATCATCAAAACAAATGTTGCAATGTTTAGCCAAAAATCGAGATGTCCCAATCTGAAATTACCCCGAAAATATCACGTAACAGTGCAGTGTGATGGACGTAAAAGCAAGGAAATCAAAATTGAGTCGCTACAGCGTTACGTCGTCATTACATAAAACCTTTCGCATACTTTCTCTGTCAGCAAAATTTAGCGTTCTCCGGTTATGCAACCTCACGAAATGGCAGTCAGTCGACTAAATTTCATCATTTCGACTCGCGGAGAAGATCACCGGATCGTATATGGAAGTAGAATCGTGACGAAATAAAACGCGATGCTTCATACAAGGGACGATATTTTTACTCTTTACGTAAATGTTAGCATATCACTTTAGAATGCGCTTCCTTTTAGAATTCTTGAAAAGTATTCAAGATTCAAATCAACTCAACTTTTAGTTTTCTGTGAGGTTTCTATTCAGATTCAGCACTTGACAACACGTAAGCATTACTTGGAGCGTAAATTTTATGACTAAGTGTAATAAAAAATATGTTAATGTGGCAAAATAGGATAAAATAATGGATAAAGTACGTTTTCTCGTCCAAAAAAAAACACCCGCATCAATTTTATTACCGACTGTACTTGTGAATACTATTATTATGTGAATCAATAACTTATCAACAATAACTTAAGGGCGGACCTTGAGAACCCGTCGTTACGATTAGCTTATACCAAGAAATATTTCATGTAAAAATTTCAAAGACAGTAATTATTATTCATGGCGGAAAATGATTTCTAACCATTTTTGTGTACACGCAAATGCAAGTTTTTACCTAAGATCAATGAAGTAACTTTCTAAAAACTGCTCACGTGACCTTGAAATAAAACGCTGTTACAAAACCGCGGCCCGTTCGCTGGCGCTACCTCCCCCCTTCCTGTGCAACGTGTTCCCCCTCTCGCGCTACGCACACTCCTTCACCTCACGCACACGCGGCTGATGTGCGCGTGCGCACTAATACAACAGCGTGACCATGTGAGACCTAATCACTAGAAAGGAGTGGTCCAAAATCTACCCAGCCAGCCCCTTATAATCGCAGTGTGTGAAATGTGTAATGGTAATATAAAATGAAACCAGGAGGCACGTTTCATCAACGCTGGTGATTAATAAAATGACTCACAAGTTTCTCCTGATCGAATTGTCTAAAATTACGTCAGCACTTCAATGGAAAACCCACAGAAAATGTTTTCTATTGTATATGTACATTAGATAGACCATGAAGCTTTCCATTAATAAGTATTAATGTTAACGCCTCCGCAACTAACAAGACTGACTTAAAGTAGGTAGTTTTGTAATCACCGTCTTCCAAATATATGAAATCCTTGAACATGGGTATGTGGGTCATGATCATATTGATCATGTTCCAATATATGTCTCGTAGATGGCCATTAGCATAGTGTTCAGAGGCGCGCGTCGATACGTTGTGCAATACTGTTGACTTTCATCCTGAAGGTCAAGTGCCATCCTATTTCAAAACGGACCTTGGTCGAGCGAGTCTGGTTCACCTCGGTCCGCTCGTCTGTAACCGCCGAGCAAACGGAAGAGATTGGTGCTAATAGATATTAATCAAACAAAGAAGACGTCTTTGAATTTACTCGTAAACTTTGTGATGTTCATACGCAATAAAACAACAGCGAGAACTCTAGAAACAATAGAATGTAAAGATAAGGATCAAGTTATAAATATGTACTGACTTCGATATAAGCTTATTTGGCTTCGTGCAAAGCCACTACCGATGCGAAGGTCAAGTAATATCCAGCGTGAGAACGCTTGTACATAGACGATTTAATTCCTCATAATTTGCTGTAATAACACCAGAGATATTCAAATGACTGCCGACAATCAAATCCGACCTTTTCTTAGACACGTTCTTTATAAATAGTCATCTAACTGCCACAGTGATCGCAAAATGTCGAACACGAACTCAATTTGTTTCCGAACAGTTGCGAAAATGTAGAAATACGCCAGAGGGCTCCGCTGATAACTGGCAGCCTGGAGCGGCCGCGGCATTACCAAATGAAGGAAATCTTCATCCTACTCGGAGAGTGTCAAAGTTTCGCAATCGAATTCCGATGCTGACTTTGGATTTGTAAATAGTCTATGTTAGCTGTTTGTAGTAACAGTTAACAAGTATCTGGCACAAGGGATCGATCGTCAATCAAACGCAAGGTGAGAGTGTAACTGTGTAGCTATTTTAGCATCCTCGAAGGTAAAACTCATTCGCGCTTTCGGCCCAAGACTCTCTCGAGCAAGGGTACGATGGCATTTATAAATAAATACATCTATCAGTTGCCAACGACGGCAGCAAGTTTAGATAGGTAACCGTTTAGTCTAGATATTAGAATGACGCTCTTATAACGTTTTATGACACCTTTTTTTTTTATATTTTGATTATTTTTTTATCAATACCCAATATCGTAGTAACATCTTACGCTAATGAATGAAATGAACAAAAACATCGTAAAACGTTAACAACAATGTAAAACATGAGGCGAATCCAACTAAAATAACAAATTATCATAACGACAATGTTATCATTTGATTCGAGTCAGCACTGATTAAAATAAATAATTTGGATAGTTCCTTGTTTTTACAACGCAGAAGAAAATTATCATCGATAACGTTATCAAATCATACGCGTGTAATCCGACGGAATTGTAGTAAACAAGATGAATAACAAAGTGAAACAGTCGGATCAAAACAATGACAAGCTCGGGAATCGGTGATGAACAGCAAAAGGCTGATCTGGCCATGGTTCTCATGAATGAATCGCTGATTGTTGTGGGGTTGCTGCCGTTATATAATGGTTGTATGTGGCCCGATGGAGTAGACAGTAGAGCCAGCGCTGGCAGTAAGCATTTCGTCCGAAGGCCGACCGGACTGAAGTCGGCAGCGCGGGGCGTGAGCAGCATATCGCTGCCACGCGCGCCCCGCGGTTTCCTGTTTGACAACTATCGACTTACATCACTATCGCTTTCTGTCATACTTCGCACGACTGTTAGAAGCTTGTAAAGGGGTCTGGCCTGTTGCTAAGAACCTTTGTACGCGTTTGTCATTGAAAGCATGTACTACCGGCATTGTTATTAGGAACTCAGAATCTCACGGCTTACGACTCTTCCTTATTATTAAATTATTCAAATCGTTTTTTTTTTTGTTGCAGCATTGAAAATTCATTCGGCGCGGTTAATTGACTCATTAGCATTTCATAATTGATTGTTGTAGATTAGTTTTATTGTAGCAGAGTTTGATTTGGCGTTAAAATAGAGGCGGACAAATTAATTTCGCCGATCATTTCAGTTGTGTAAATGGAGCAGAAAACCGTTCTTGAGCATGTTTTCTGCGATTAAGACCAACAGGGCTGAATGGAACGTCAATCGGAATGCACCCAACCATACCGTGATCTAGGCTGATATACTCGACCGTGCAATTGTTGATTGCATTCACAGCATATAGATTGATTGCTTTGTTTTCAAACACAATATTACAATTATTTAACTTATTCATATTCTAGACATTCATTTACATTATATTCAATTATCATTGAAATGGTAATTTTGCTAGGTATACCATTGTAATTGAATTTTGTGCTTTCGGGCTGATATTTTGTTAGCATCACAGCGTCACAAATGTTATTTTAAAATGAAATGAACATTCCTGCCTCATCAAAGCAATTTCCTCTCAATGCAATGTTGTTGGACTTTCTATTCTAGAACGATTTCGATTTCGTTTTAGACTGAATGTTTCGCAAGAGTGATCATCATGTGATTGACCTTATCCATAATTAGTGATGGATAACCAATATAACCATACTTCAGTCTAGACTGGTAGTAGATGTGTAGATAGAAGTTCTTTGTTACTTCTCTTCCGGGCTCTTGTTATAAAATATGGTTTGTATTGTTTATGCAAGATAATTTCTTGGTAAATGAAGAGTTATGGTTGTCAGAAATCTTTAAATATCTGCTTAACCAAATTTATACGCGTCTACGCTTCCTGGTAAATTAGCTCAACAAAATGTCAAACTAACTTTTCCAAATATTATATAATTATAAAAAATAATGAAGTTCTTGGATACTATGAATACCATCTGACTCTTGTTTGTCCTTGACCATGATTATCATCAATAAAAAATATAACATTCGATATTTGTAATTTACGCAAATAATTAAATAAAACTAATTTTATATGTAAATCATATTTTTTATAGGTACCTAAATGATTGTATAAGTATTTCTGTTTTTTTATAGCAGTTAACGCCTGCTTAGCGTAAACATACATAATAATTTTCTAATGGAAAAATTTGGATTATGGACGAGATATAAGTGTAATATTTCATTTTGTACATTGTTTCCTAAATATCTCACAAAGGGTAATGAAACAACGTTTTCAGCATTTGTTAAATTTGAGCTTGTATATACAAGTACTTATCAACGTACTGTTTTATTACACGTGTTAAAATAATTGACTCACTAATCAAATATTTATTTCTGTGAATATACTTTCATTCATGTTGATGCATATCTTGTCTATACTTATAATAAAACATTAGGTAACAAAAAGTCTGTGCAATGAAGATATTTAAAAAAAATATGTGAAGTCTAGGGGACTTAATAATCTACTGAACAATAAGGCTTAAGATTTATTAAATGGTGTTTTCTGTCTGCTTGTCTGTTCGCGCATCAATTAAAAACAGCCAGACCGATTGAAATACAGTTTTCACTGTTTGATAGCTTAGATTTGAAATAACATCTGGTGCAGGTACTTTGTATGTCAATCCTACGAGTAGAAAAGCCATCAATAAAAACTATTTGACGTCTGAACAAGTTTTGCTGAAATGTAGTATATTGTAATTTTTGGCCCTGGAAAAGCACATAGGTTACTTGTAATCCGGAAAAATTACCCAGCAGGCAAAGCCGCGGACACAGCTAGTCATCATATAATTTGCAGTCAGACCTTGAACAACACATTCGAATAACAAATAATATGTTGATTCGTTTCCACGTAAGTAGCGCATATTTCGGTAAACCTCTATAAAATTTGTTTAAGTAAGTACCTACCGACTTTGAATTACATTGAACCTTTTTTACCCGACTACGGCGAAGCAAAGGAAGGGCTATGTGTACAAACTAAAAACCAAGTTCGATTTTGACAAGCAAAGTATCAATCGATATGCATGGAGCTACGTCTTGTTAACTGCACTAGGAGGTTTACAAAATTCAGAGCCGCTGTCTTAATAAGTGATAGAGCGATGGTAGCCTAATGGTTCTATAGTGCAACTTAGAATCCAACGATACCGGGTTCGATCCTAGGCTCCGCACCAATGACTTTTCTAAGTAATGTGTGGTTTTCCGTCGCTCCGTGCCTCGGAGGGAACGTTAAGCTGCCGGTTCCGTTAATACAACTCCGACACCAGAGGCCAGCATTACCTCATACGATAAACAAACAAGCAAAAGTTGCAAAATCGTCGACAACCAAAATATAAGTATTAAGTACCAACAAAACCACCAACCATTAATTTATACTTACACCTAAATGGTGTATAAATTAATACACATTTTCGTAACTTTCAATTTATTTGGCAACCGGTCGAGAAAGTTGGAACTTTTTTCTCAATCCTACGCTCCAGTAGTCTTACAATGGTTGTGTCTTGTACAATTTGTAGGCTTGCAACACCGGCGACGCGAAGTGTTTCGCAAACTGTGTTTTGTACACCTTTAACCATTTCTAGCTCTGGTTTCCGATGCTGAACCGTAGATATTTCAAAGTTGAATGAAGACAGTGTTACCAAAAAGAAAAATATATTTTCTGATATACTAAGTTATATATAACTAACGTGAATTACCTTCCACATCCGATTCGGAAATGCGGAAGATAAAAAAAAAACAAAAGAAAATAAAACAAAATTTTAAGTTATACCTACTATTATTATTTTTAATAATTACAATATGATTTTGGTGTCATATGCTGGACACAACTGGACAACCAACATACAAAAAACCTACTGAATACTAGTGTTATTTTGGTCAAAATTATCAAGTTTATGTCGATATCTGGAGGTTCGAGAAAAAAATATATGGAATAACTCTGAAAATATCAATAATCTCGGAATATACATGGGGGTTATTCGGTTCCCCCTGGGGGTGCTCTACCTTTGGACCTCCGCTTATCAGTACTTCCTGTATAGTATAAAATATATATAGATAGATCACATTAAGTACTTACTCGAATGTATTTTGCTTCAATATTCTGAATCAATATTATGAACAACTACTATTTCCACAACGGATATAAAACGCACTTTCATGAATACGAATCATCCGTCTATATCTGTCCACTGCTGGACGCAGGCCTCTTCTAATGCACGCCACTGAGCTCGGTTTTCAGCTCTCTCGTCCATTTTCTTCAGCCGCTTTTAGCAGGTCTCCACTCCACCTGGCCACAGGGCGTCCTACGCTACGTTTGCCAGACGAATACGAATATCAGACCTAACCAAAATATCGACGAATACTTAATTAACACGGAAATAAAAAATAACACATTTGTTAATTTTGGTGTTATTAATCTATTATTATTAATTTGGCAATTTGATGGTAAAAATACATTAGTAAATTCAACTGCAACTTCAACTGCCTACTCACTCACTTTGTTTCTTGATAATAAATACATAATACTGACTAAAGTTGAGATAATAGTTACACTATACTTTATTTATGAGTACAAGTATTTCTACTCAATTACCTCGTCCAATTCCTCCTTTTACAGTAGCATTGCTGTCATAAAACCAATCTTGGAGATATACACTCGCGAGCAATGAAATCGGGCCAGCACCAGATGCGATTTTTTTGATATGCCTATGACACTCTATAAATGAAGACGAATTGATTGATAGCTCGCTTGTCAAAATCGGACTTATAGGGGCGACGCTATGGTGGAACATCCACGTAGTAGCTTGTACTTTTATTTATTCTGTGGTAGTAGGGTAGAAAGTAACTGAACTGATTTTCACTAACCTGATGTCATTTTATAGGTGACGTTTCAAGCATTAGATGTCGAGTTTTTTTGACCCAATTTTGTCGCTCGTACTTGTAGAGGGCAGGTATGTGGCCGTTCTATTCACCTAAAGCTACCTTATATTATGTAAGACTTTATAATCAAACCTTGATACTTGGACTGATTGAAATATTTTATAACCGCTTTAAACAAGTTCTGTAAACAGCTGCTCCAAATTCTTCCTGTTTGTTTTAAATTATGTTATCATTCTGTACTACTTGTGACCACTTGTTTTCGTTTTTGTAGTTCTTTTCATCTCTGTCTTTGTATCTATGAATATCTTCCACAATTTATGAATCTAGTGACTAGTGACTCGCCCCAGCTCCGCACGGGTAGCGCTCACACCGCGGCATTTTTGTTACATTTAGCATAATAAAGCGCGCCGCAACTTCTAAAAAAGACGCCAGTAAGCGTAATCAAAATCTTTGGCAGCAACGCTCGTGGTGCTTTTTGACCATAGACAACTGCATTATCACTCATTTTGACAGTCTTGTTATTATTTCGTTTCCACGGCAACATGTTCCGTTCCTTAGAGCGAGTAATCGGCATTGTTACATTATGACGATTTTCGTAGCGATCTCTAACTTTTTGAAAAATAAATTATTGCCCATGTTACTCGCTCATAATTCATAATGTAGCTTTCTATAGATGAAAGAATTTTCAATAAAAAATCGGTTCAATATATTTTTGAGTTTACCCATTACAAACATAGAAACAAAAAAAAAGCTTTCGTGATTATAATATTACTGTAGACCTAAATTAAATTATTCAAAATACTAACATGATTACATCATGGATGTAATATTCTTATCTATGTATGTTTATCCGTTATCTAGTGCCCATAGCACAGGGTATCCTAGTTTGGGGCTAGATAATTGGTGTGGAAATGTCCCGAATATATTATTATTATTATTATTATTATCTTATTTAGATAAATGTAGCAAAACAAACTGAAATTTCTTAAAAACTTTTTAAATTGGTAAACTTCAACAAAACTCTAACCAACTAAATTAGGTACCCTACATCATTGTTATCAGAATTATTTTTGGTTGTCGAATATTTAATTTTGAGATAAGGTCAAACTATTAATCAAAGCTGTCTACAAAAAATAGTCATTTTGGGGCTTATTTTTTAAAATTATATTGTGTAACCGAATCACCTTCGCCCGTTTCCAAATGGATAAAAGTAAAGGTAAAGAGATTGTGCCTAACTAGTCAATGTTTCCGTGTGGTGTGTAAGTACTGAAAAGTTTGTGAAAGTGAGTGTTTGTACAGTGAAGGCCAGCAAAGAGGCCGAGCCAACATACTCGTATTTAAAAGCAGTCGAAACTGCTTCAGTTTCATTCATGGTACAAATGCTTAGTAATATTTTAACAACTCAGAGCGCCATCTATGAGTGGCGTTAGATAACGCGCCTTCTCTCTAGTATTTCTATTTCGATAGACCCGACGACACGGACGCTTTGCGGTGAAGTGTGATAGTTGGAACTCTCCGAAAATGTTATCGCTAGATGGCTCTGTAAATGAGCTGCACAAGTTTTCCTAGGTCACATTGTTTATGTGTTTTAAAAAAATATATATGATGAAATAAGACTCATGTTAGGTTTTATTTCTTAATAGATAAAACTTTTTTGTTTATTATTGTTTATTTACCTACATTAAATTGAAAACTTTATGGGAACACTTTTTTGAAATATAATTTCTATACTATTTCACTCGTTCTGGTTGAAATAACAATATCCAAGCAACTTAAATGAACTAATTCCATTCGAACTGTCGCGACAGAAATCAATTACATGAAATTTACTTTTCAATTCTAACATATCATTCTTCAAGGCATATTTACAAGTCTCAACCATAATTCAGGCAATTTTCTCAAGATTGCTATCTAAATCTTCGGATGTTTCATCCGTCAACCCTGCTTTTAATGGAATTAAATGCAAAACATGGGAACTGCACCGTCGCAATGACTGGCCACGGACAAAGGAAGGCGAGTCGGTCACGCATCGGTGACCTCCTGAAAATAGACCATCCTTGCATACAAATTCGGTATTCTGCATGTAGGCCGTCCTACAATCCGTACTCACCAATGCCATCCTGTGGAACCGCCCCTGTGTCAATCTTTCCCTGCCAATTTAGATAGATGTCTGCCTAGTGCTTCCCTACGCTTTCATTCTTTATATTTTGTAACTTGACTAGAGCATTTCTGCTCTTTTATATTCTTAATCGGCCAGATGATGTTTAAAGTCATGAAATTATAACACTCAAATAACCACTGGTTATGTACTGGTTTATTTTTTCAATATATTTAGGTTTCCTTCGTTTGTGTTGGTTTTTTTTCTTCTCTGTGAGGATAGCCTACAATATCCGAGAAAAAATCCTAATCACATTTTTTTTACATATCATAATCATCTGCTAAAGAACCTCTCATTCAGGATACATACAATTTAATTCTAATTTCAATGACTCCAAGTTTCCCGCGCTCAAGGAAATGATAACTCTTTGTTAAGTAAGACTTCATTTTTTTATCCGGGGTTTCATTAGCATAGAGCGTAAAAGTTAATTATGTAGGTAGATGCTAATGCGCTTTATTCTTGGCTATGAATAACGCTCTTTGATTATTTGACCATGAAGCTGACTTTAAGCTAATTATTGTTACTAAGTTCGCTCGATGTTCCCACAAAAAAAATGTGAATTTGAATCTGAATTTCTGCAACTTGAACGCAAACAATTGGTACCCGAATCGTTACAAAATCGTGACATGCGATTAGGATCATCGCGAGAACATTTTACAAGTGCTTACTATTCACGTTGAGTCGTCAGACATTGCACTTATATCTCCATTATTAAATATAAGAATGAGTGAAATACTTCAACAATAGAGCAATAGCCAACAATAACAATGATCGCTGTTCCGTCGCTTCTGACCCCGCTCTTGCTAAACTTTAACACAATGCAAAGAAGCCGTTGATCGTCTTTTAAACGATCTTGTGCTTCTAACGCAATGTTAATCGTCGCGATGCTCCACCGGGCCAAGGTCCTATTTCAACAGGCTTTCTAGCACCTGCTAGGACTTCTGTCTCTGTCTTTGAAAGTCCAAGAACACATCAGCAGTTCACATTAATTTATATTCATCTCACCTTTAACCTTTTTAATTTAGTTGGGCAATTGGAATAGTTTTACAAGCTATTGTGGATCTGCTTTGTAATGAAGGAATCTATTTCGTTTCAGTATCTAGTTGATACTGAAGCGCTTGTTATCGTAACAGTCGGTTGGGTGCAACCTTGTCTTCCTTTACTTCGGTTTTCAGTGTAGCATACAACGGAACCGATGAACCGCGAATACGATGGGCCTCAGCTACGGTATGATTTCACTTATTCACGTGTTGCGTTATACAACGATTCTCATCACGAACCAATAATTGAATTCATCTACCAATGAGATAATGTTGGTACTGTTGGTAGGAAAAACAGGTCGGCCGACGAAATTGATATTGTGTTTTATATACTTTTAATTGCTGGGTTTTTATCGTTATGAACATTAGGAACACAACTTCCTTGAGATGAAGCAAAAACTAAGACATACCTATTTCTGCGGTATTCACACGATCGTGGAGCACAATAGCGTTATTCATTACAGCTTAGATTTCACACAATTATGTACAAAACTAGATAAATGATTATTGTTGTTTATAGTATCTTATGAAGCTTTACCTTTTTGTGGCAGAGTTTTTGGTTTATTTTATTGGTATAAAATTAAAATTAACAACATATTATGACAATAAATATTATCTTATTTTGAATCAAACTGTTAGTTTTCCTTGGTTTATTGCCATTTTCTGAGCAACTCTATCTAACTGTTCGCATCTTTCATGTGCCATGCATGCTATGTATTCGCTAGTAAGTAAAAAAGTTAGAATTTATGAAGATATATAATTTGGTTTGATCGGGTTGTATAGTTTATAGAGAAGGGAGGTTTTTACCCCTAGTGTTTCGCTAGCTAGTTGTACCTATTGTTAAATACAATGTAAATACTGTTGGTATTATGAACTGTGTCGCGTTGTTCAATTTCTAACGGTAATCAACGTAACACGTCGCGAAACAAACTTAATTAACAGGATAAAATTTATCTAGAAAATCATCGCCTTATATATTTCAAATGTACATTTTTTTATTTTTTTTTATGGTTTAATTACAAATGTTCACTTTTGAATACGGGAACTATATTTCCAATCTTTGATGTTCTAAAAAGATTATTAGAAGATGATGTTCTGCTGCTGTAGTAGATGCGGTACCTTCTCTTTGCTCGTACGCACAAGCCTCACACACACACTTACACCATGTTATGCCGATCGGCCGCCACATCCCAGCAAGATCTCGACCTTGATAATAGTGTTAATTCTGTTAAAGATAATTTAAACCCTTTCTAAATGTCTCCATTTTTTAATTAGAAGATTAACCTGAGTTTTGTTTGTTCCAGTGCTGGAATGATGGGCGAGGGCCTGCTGACGCTGACATATGGCAAGCACCACGCCTGCATCCTGAATGAGGTGGGGGCGGCGTGGCGGCTCTCACGTTACTCCGACCTGGTGCTGATCTGCGACGACGCCGTGCCGCTGGCGGCGCATCGCATAGTTATGGCCGCTGCCAGTCCCCTCATCAGGTACTTATTGGCATATATACACGTTTTGGCACTTTCTCTTCTAAGAGATGGCCTGTGTCCAAGCTTGTTTTGTACCTGGAAATGGTACCGCCCATAAAACTGGCTAATCGCTCATTAAAACATGATGCCCTATGACCAAATGCCCCCTTATAAGAATTCCATGAATCTAGAGAATCAGATCCAACAAAAATCTTAGTCATACTAATACTTTATAATTTGTGGTCCTACTATACGTGGACTTGAAACAAATTATAACATTCTAAAGGGCTACAGTTATGATTATGTGCAAAGAGATCTTACACAATATACCTACGCACATCTAAATAGGGTCAGTGTTGAATTTATAGAGATAAATAATTTGGTTGGATCGGGTTGGATAGTTTATAGAGAACGGAGGTTTTTACCCCTAATACACCATAATCTATGCTTATAATAAGGTAATAGGAACGAATTAGTCTCAACAAAGCTTTTTTTTTTAAATTGTCTGGTACTTAAAGTAAGCTACTGAACAAGAATAGAATAGATATTTTTTTTAAATTGTGTCTGTCTGTTTGTTTGTATGTTTGTTAGTTAGTTTGTTTGTCTGTATATTTGTTCGCGCATCACGTAAAATGTGGTTTTCACTGTTGGATAGCTTAGGATTTGACTTAAAAACTGGTATCTCAATCCGATGAGTCGAAGCCGAGCAATCGATAAAAATATTTTTGACGCCTGAAGGTATTTTGATCACATGTTGGTATATTGGTATTTTAGGTCCTGGAATAGCACAAAGAGTACTTTTAACCTCGAGAAAAGACCATGCGTACAAAGCCGCGGGCATCAGCTAGTAATATATATAGTTACAATCCCGCATCCTACGCAGCTAATAAACAAAGAAAATTTCTATAAGTTTTAACTACTTTGAAAATAGATTTGGTCCTAAGCATATTAATCGAACCTATTTGATTCACTTTTATTGAACTGCCACATTTTTTATTTCAGGAAAATTCTCGATGACACACCAACAGTCGAGAGTCCAGTCACTATCCACATGTCAGGCATTAGCAGCACGCTCATGAGGCATCTTCTCGTTTTTTTGTACAGCGGCCAAGCTTACATAGAGGTAAGTTAAATCTAAAATTATAAAACTACTTTAGTTCTAGGTCAAAATATAAAAAAATATAAAAAAAAACCCGTCGTGATTTGCTTACAGAGAGTCAAGTTCTAACACACTGTATATTTTAATTTTCAGTCGGGTGAAATAGATGACATGCAAGAACTCTTTGAACTACTGGAAATCAAATCAGATGTATGGAAATCAACAAAGGAACGCCAGCAAGCAGAGGAAAGGAACAGATCTTGCGATCGACTAAAAGCAAAGACCCTCAAAACAGATATTAATAGCAATGAAAGCAGTAAACACGATGCACCTTCAGGATCCTCACATTCAGAAAGTGAAAGAGTTACACCCAGCGCTGGATATAGTAAAGACAAAGATAGAGAAGATTCAGAAGGAAGAAGTATAAAGAAAGAAAGTATGTCAACAAGTAGTAATGATGAAAGGGATGAAGAGGAAGGTGAAAAAGATAAGGAATGCAGACGATTGACAGCGCGACGAAGAAGTTCTTCCAACCCAGTTAATTTGTCTGTAGCGAGAACCTCGGAAAATACCGGTAGTGAACACGACGACTCACAAGACGTAGATGTAGAAACAGTTGCAGCAAAGGTACGTAATTGTCATGAGAGTTCTGCGATAATTACGAGGCATTTTTGTTTTGAAATTCGAACCTAATCTTTATTTAAATTTCACAGAACATAAGCAGAAGAAGATCGACATCATCAAGCCAAGAAGATCCGCCACAAGGAACAGGTTACCGGAGACTTCTTAACGACCGGTTAGGACGAGGCATTGAACGAGCTAAAAGGAAATCTCATTATTTAGAACCTCCCGAACTGGACTTACGAACCGTCAAAATAGAAGAATATGCAAATTTAAAACCACCCGACCAAGATCTTATGTCATTCGTACAAACTTCACCTGAAAACTATGTTGTTACACCTCATCGAAAAAGAAGACCTGGCTTCCATAATTCACCCTCTCAAAACCCCCCATTTGTATCATTGCCCCCAAGTTACTTAGAAGAAATGGCGCACCTACGGTATACGCAAGGTCCAGCAACGGCTGCTGCTGTAGCGGCCACACGATTGAGTGCACTTCACCCACTCAGTACATCAGCGCCGCCTTATTTACCTGAAAGGAGTGTTACTCCTCCCACGGTTACACACGAGGATGCCTTGAAGTACCGGCCGCCGAGTGCGGGATCATGGGGACCGTGGCTGTGCCAACCGCAAATGGGCGGGGATGACGTACCTTCAATAGAGCACGACCAAGGCTCGAGTAAACAAGCGCCAGTCCGAGAGTACCGCTGCGAATACTGCGGAAAACAGTTCGGCATGTCGTGGAATCTCAAGACCCATCTCCGAGTACACACCGGAGAAAAACCCTTCGCCTGTCGACTCTGTGTCGCTATGTTCAAGCAGAAAGCACACTTGCTAAAACATTTGTGTTCGGTGCATCGCAATGTGATATCGTCGAGCGAGAATGATGGACGGACGAACACGCCCGGGAGATTCAACTGTTGCTTCTGCCAGCTCACGTTCGAGGCGCTGCCGGAGCTCATCAGGCACCTGTCGGGACCGCACAATAGTTTGCTCCTTAGTAAAAACCTGCATGAATGACGGCCGCCCATTTGACGTGGATTCCCGCGTTACTTTGGACTTTGAAATTTTCCCCTCTCAATTTGAGAGTTCAAATGTGATATGTGTTTAGGATGGAATAATGATAAGTGCTTAGTTTTAAGATGTTTTATATCGCAGAGCGATACTCATAGTGAGGCATTCAGGGCACTACCCGCGGATATGATGTTTATAAATAATTTAAAAATCACATATTTGCCGAATGGGTCCAAATTATTATAATTTGTTTAAAAATTATAATCCGGGACCAATACCTTCCAAGATAGTATTTATTTGAAAGATATTTCATTAGCGTAAATGTTATTATAAAAGCCACCGACACATTAATTCCTTAAGCGTAGAAAATAGACACGTTTGTCAGAGGAAAGTTGCGAAGTCCTAAGATGACGTCACATGAACTACCTCTTAATTTAAATCAGTATCTTGAAGAAATCGTAGTGACGAAACAGGTTCAAGTATTGACTTTAAACTTTTCATAATGTAAAGTATAGAGTCAATAATTCTAGTCAGAATTGGAACTTAGAATAAGATTAAGCTGCTGTCCACAAATGTCCACCCAAACATTTGTGTTTATATAACTAGTTATAGTAAAATAAATTCGTGTTTCACCATAAGAATTCTTCTAGAAATCTATTTCTGATTTGTTATATTTGTACTACTCTTGCTATTTTAGGTACTTCTTTGTTCCAATGACAACTGACTTGATATTTCGCAGCTTTTTAACGACAGTTTCAATCTCAATATTAGGATTATCATTTTTATTTAACATATTAATAAAAAAATGTGTTCGTAATGTAACTTAATATACGTATTCCTTCCATTCTGTTATTCCGATATTTGCAATGTGGATGAGCACCAAAGATTTATGAAGAGATGTTTTGGTGTACTGTACAATTAAGAGAAATTAAAGGGACCTGAATTGATTGATTTTTAAAGTTACGTATGTAGGTACCAATTTAATAATCTCATCTTTGTAGCTACTAACACTGTCCTCTCTGTATCAGTTCCACTACTCTTGCATATTATCCTATTTTTCGGCTACTTTCAGCCATAAGCTTACCAGGCATTATTTTCAAACTGTTATTTTATCTTTAGTACCTACTTTAGCTTAATCAAAATCTTTAAAACTTGTTTCGATCTAATTTTCGAACACTTTATCGTGGCCAGTTGTATTAAAGCTAATTTTAATGAAGGCTGGATGTACAATGATAAATATTTTCTAAGGCTTCTTTTGTAAAAGCTACTTTTTTTATAATTTCTTCGTATTATAAAGTGTTATGTTTTTTCTTTACGTAGTCCATACCTCGATATTAACTGTTGTAGAATTTAATCCAAATAACTAATTGAAATCTGTTGTACATTGGAGAAAATCTTACAAATTCTAATACTCATTTTGTGTCTAACGTTTATTTCAAAATTAGTGATGGAGTCAAGTTTCGAGTAAATAATTATTTTGCCATCAAAAAGGAATAGGTAATAGTATAATCATGACAAAATGCAACAAACTGATGAAATTTTCGATATGTTCAATTTTTTCAAGTATATTGAAAAAAATGACTTCATTATTTTTTACGCTTTAAGTAACTTTGCCAATGCAATTCTTATAATTGTGTTTTGTAATTAAAAAACTAAAGTTACCAGCACGTTGTTCAAATCTAAAGTAGATTGAACGATGAAATTGTCGAATCGCTTTAATTCTTTCGATCGTTACCTTTCGTTTTACCTGATTTTTGTTTGTTTTCGTATTTTGTTTAACGTCATATTGACGATATGTTTGTAATTGGGGAACAATTTAATATTAAGGATTGTGATTTCGAGGTATAATATTAGAATCTATGTGATAATTGTCTGTGTAACTTATGTAGGCCAAGAACGCAGTCTTCCGTCGAGTTTATACGTTTTTTTTACAAAAAAACAGTGCCGAACAAAACCCAGCCCCAAAAAAAGGATTATAACTTAAATAGCACTGTTACTCATTTAAAAAATATGAGCAGTAAGAATGCAGCATACCATCCTTAGCGCCATCTTTTGGTCGGTACTACAAACTAGAACTAAGAGAACTGTGCATGACAATAATTCTTCCACATTCTGTAATATTATGCTGCCTATTATGTTTATACGTAAACTGTGACGTTCAAAGAAGAACAAATCGAATTTTTATAATGTATTTTGGAAACCATTTTTTAGTACATAAGCGAGTTGTGATAAACCGACATTAGTCGGAATTGCCTTTCGTGTAATAAAATAAAAACAATGCAATTTTACAGTGTTAGTTTATTTATCTGAAATCTTTTGAATGATATACTCTCCGTTTCTCAAAAACACACGATGCTATATCAAGAATACGTTATAAAACAAAATACCACTAAAAATAAATATAGAATATATGGATGACAAAAATACACTTTCTGAAATCAAGAAGATAAACGATAAATAATAAAGCTGATTCGAATGTCTAAAACATGACGTTGTTTTTAAGAATAACAATAAGCATGTAAATAATAATTAGTTCTAAGGTTTAATTATAGTAATAAAGCTTAACTTAATATTGTTGAACTTGAATATTGATTTTTCTTTGTTAATTTGTAAATTAATAAAAAAGTATTTAAGTAATAAGTTTTCACATAGTGTACAATTTTTGTAGATATTGTTTAGTTTATTAACATTCTGTAAAAATGTGTTCTTACTGTAGTAAATTAAATAACGAGAATATTTTAGTTACACAATTTATTGTTGTTTATTTCATTACGTTTCCTTTAAAATATATAAATCTTGAAAATATTCCATTAACATCATATATGTAACCGTTCAACAATGTCAGAGTCATGGCCAAATATAAGGAAATAATATCAATAACCGGCAACGTTAAATATTATTATGAAGTCATTATTACGGAGGAAGGAGCAATAAAACAATTTAACAAGCTGTTGATTTTATGTAAAAAATATTATTGCCATTGAAGTCGCGTATCATAGATCCGAAATAAATAAAAATTAACAAAACCGAATAAAAACATGGAAACCCACCAAAATGTACTTACTTAATCTTCTTCTCCTTCGACAACAAAAGAGGCCATCGCTCTCTGTTTTGCACGGCTTCTTGCCAATCAGGCAGCTGGAGTTCGCGCAGATCCTTCTCCACCTCATCTGACCAGCGGTACCTGGGACGTCCAATCAGGAGACGCCCTATCGAACCAAAATATAAACTGATCTTAAGCAAATCGAAATTTTTCATTAAAATCTTATCAGTTCTAATAGTTCAATTTCCAAAATTAATGTAAGCTAACAGTAACTATAGTTTGACGTTGTTTATTTTTAATTAATATTTTGGTTCATACTTTGTTCTGGTTATCATATTTAACAAGTTGTACGTTCTAATTAACTTTAGTTTTTTAAGTAGTTATTTGATAATTGCTTTTGTATCATCAAATATAAATAAATAACTAATAGATATGTCAAAAATTTAAAATTAAAACGGATCCCGAAAAGGCAACCATCCAATAAATAAAAATTAAAGCTGATCCTGCAAAGTCATTTTTGCTTCATTCCATATCATAAAAACCGGCCAAGTGCGAGTCGGATTCGCGCACCGAGGGTTCCGTATAATCTTGTTACTTTTTTTGTGCTGTAACTACAAATTTACGGTTTTTGGATTTTTCCCTGTAATTATGCTATCAATGAGTAACATTCATTTTTAGGTTTTAAGTCTTTTAATGGAACCCATTATAGAATCACTCAAGTGTCTGTTTGTATGTCCGTCTGTCACAGAAAATTTGCTCCGAATCTTCTAGACCGATAAAATTGATATTTGGTACACATATCAATTTCTGTGACCAATACGGACGTGCAACTTAAATAAATGAATTTTGAATAAGAGGGGAGGAGGAGGGTTGGGGGGGGGGGCTTTGAAGGGAAAACAAGAAAAAAAGTACTTCTGTATCTTGTACATAAATTAAAGGAAAGGCTTGTACCACAATTTCTTTTTTATATTTTTTATACAAATAGTTTTACATTTAATAGAAAAAAAAAATATTCGCTAATCTCCGAAAAACTGTTTATACATTTTGAAAAAAAATACAGAAATACCTACATTTTTACTTATAGATTACAAGAAAACCTATAAGAAGATTTTAGCTCGTCGACTAGAATGCTAAGAGCAACTGCTAGTCTCCATCAATTCATGGTAATCATTTTTATCAGTTTTCAGTCAACACATGACTTGAGAAATCAGGCGGCAACCGCTTCTGCAACATTAAGATCTCTAGATGCGGAGGCGACCCCCGAGCGGAATCTCACACACTGCTGAAAAGCCAGATAAACTCGTTAGGAAAGGAACTACTTTGTTTGATATTGTATGTCAACTTGGGGAGGGGCACCCAAAACAACTTTACTTCCTCTAGAGATCTCCCAGCGCGCTGTGTTGAAAGTTAGTACCTACTGGTCGACCATTTTTGTTTCCTACTTCGGTTTTGTATCAGTCATGTGATGTTCTTTCCGTTCGTCAACTTTTCATTCTCAGCTTAATTTTGAGGCAACACTCAAATCTAATATTTGACACAAAAACTTAAACAAAACGACGAAAGTACAATGTTTGTCCCCAGCCTCAACAAATGCAAACTTCATTCATAAAAAGGTTCATACTTTTTTTGGGTCCATTTCTATACAATAAAATAAATAAAACTCCGGCTATACATCCATTAACAAAAACTGAGGTCAAATTAAAAGTCACTTCATGGCTGAAAACACTTAATTACGACCAAACCGAAGATCTACTTAAAATTATAAAATAAATTATTTTGCAAACCAATTATACTCTTTTTTAAATAACTCAAGCTATGTACACTACTGACACCCTCTCACACACACATTCATATACACCATATACATAGAAAGGAACATAAACACATTAAATAAACACAATGTAATGTATGTTAATGTATTTTTGTAATCTTTTTTCTACTGTCAATAAAATATTATTATTATTATTATTATTACATTAAATTTAATTTAATATAAAGTTTATTAATATTGTTGTAAAACTATCTTTAACTAACAACTAACTAACTTTAACTACTTTTTAACTCTTTTTTAACTATCAAGTTAAAAAATATATCGCGCTCGCTTCGCTCGCACCTTTTTAATAATATTAAGGTTTGAGCACTCTCAAATAAACGTTCATAAACGCATTTTTTTCACATAATTATGTGAAAAAGAACTCGTTTACCCTACTAAACAAACAAGTAGCTCAAAATTGTCGCGTTTGCGTCGCTTTTCGCTCACGTTTTCATGTATTTTTTCACATACACTACCAATACAGCTCAACATTTTCACGGATGCGAGGGAAATCGCGAGAGATATTAGAAGCCGTTTCGAAGTAGTGATTTAAAAACATGTTTTTTTAAATATAAATAGAAGGGGCGCTGAAAACCTTCTCGCCCGTGCGCCCTGAAGGCTAAGACCGGACCTAAGGCCGGACCGAATAATGTATGCGGATGTTCCACCATGCGCCGCCCCTCTTCGTCCGATTTGAAAAGCGAGTTGAGTTCGATTCGTTTCAGGTAAAAAGTGCCATTGGCTATTCTTTTACCTGACTACGGCGAAGCAAAGGAAGGGTTATGTGTTCAAACTAAAAACTTGGTTTAACTTTTACAAGCCAGGTATCAATCGGTTCGTCTTCATCGCAAGAGCCATAAGGCTATTTTTACCCGACCATAGTCGGGTTTAGTTTTTGAAGTTATATCTTGTTGTCTAGCCTATTCTCATTGATTTAGGTGATGCTTGTACTAGAGTTTTTCTATGACCTAGAAGTAGAGATTACCTCGACAAACGTTACGAAACGAATCTACTCCTGTGAAATACAATGCAGTACAGCTTAGTCAACTAGCACGCTAATAAGTTCAAGCACAGTTCAACAGATGTCCTTAATGATGAGCGAATAAGAAAAAGCTCAGAAAAAAATTCAACCTCCTTGTTCAGAAATAAAAACATCGATTTTAGAAGCATAATACAGCAGACTTGTCGAGATCATCTTGACTATAATTTTTATACACCGCCCTCTTATCTTCTTTTTATAATTTCTAACCATATTTTCTATCTTCTTCAATCTTTTATTCATTAATTAATAATCTAGAACAAAGAAAGCACCTAATGTTGAACTAATAAAACAAAACAAGTCGTTTAACATATAGATTACTTTTATGTCAAAGTAACCCCCACTGCCAAAGGTTTACTGCACCAATTTCAATTTTTGTTCTTGGTCTTTCCTGGTACCTAAACTACCTAATCCACATCAATATATAAAAGTGAAACGTTATCTGTTTGTTTGGGCAGTTTTAACGCGATAACGGCTGATCAGATTTAAATGAAACTTTGTAAATAGATACTGTACAATATAGAGACCAACATGGGATACTTTTTGTTCCGGAAAATGGTAAGTTTCCACATGAAAAACTGGTAAATGTCGATTACTCGCTGTAAGGAACGGTTGCCATCATCATTATCATCATCAGCCTGTATCCGTCCACTGCTGCTGGACTGCACTGCTGACATAGGCCTCTCCCAATGCAAGCCATGAGCCCGGCCTTCGACTCTTCTCATCCAGTTTTTGGCCGGTGGGCGCTACGTTTGCCAAGCCATGTTCTCCACTCAAGAACCCGTTTACCCCAGCGGTTGTCCGTTCTTCGACAAATGTGACCTGCCCACTGCCACTTCAGCCTGCTCTGAGCTATGTTGGTGACTTTTGTTCTCCGTCGGAATTCTTCGTTCCAGATCTTATCCTTCAGAGAAACTCCAAGCATAGCTCTCTCCATAGCTCGCTGAGCGACCTTAAACTTGTTGACTAGTCCCACCGTGAGTGTCCACGTCTCGGCTCCATATGTCAGCACTGGTAAGACGCACGCATTGAAGACTTTTGTCTTCAGACTTTTGTCTTGGAATGAACGACGAGAAGACCTGACGAAATTTCCCGAACGCTGCCCAGCCCAACTGAATTCCTCCTCCTGTTGGCTTCCCTCTCGAAGTTGTGTCCACCCAACTGCAAAGTTTGCCCGAGATAGAATCACCATCGACAGCTACAGATCTTGGGATAATAAGATCGTTATACATGATCTTGGTCTTGTCTAAGTTCATCCCGAGACCGATCTGTCTGGAAGCATCAGCCAGGCCGTTTAGCATTTGCTCTAGTTCGGCAAATCGTAAGTATGAGATGTACTCGCCGTTTTGTATTTATGACCTTCTCTTTCCAGACCACAGTCTTAAACATATCTTCCAAGGCGTTGGTGAACAGTTTCGGGGATATAACGTCCCCCTGTCTTACTCCCCTGCGCAACTGGATATGTTTAGACTGCTGGTTCTGTACTTAAACACTCATAGTCGCGGCATCATAAAGACATGTCAGCACCTCGATATACCGCCAGTCCACTTGGCATCGCTGCAGTGACTCCAAAACATTCCAGGTCTCAACGGAATCAAAGGTATTTTCATAGTCCACAAAAGCAAGACACAGGGGCTGATTTTATCTGCTTCACTGTGTGTATGTGGTCTATGGTACCAAATCCTCCGCGAAATCCAGCCTACTCCGGAGGCTGAAACTCATCAAGTCTTCTTGCGAGACAATTTGTGATGACCCTCGAAAACAACAGAGACGTGGCTCAGGATTGAGATGGGGCGGTAGTTTTTCAGAAGCGATTTATCACCCTTTTTGAAAAATAATACTGCAATAATAATGGAACCTCCTGTTCCATCCTTTGGAGTTCTCCCAGTATTCAGAACAGAGTTGAACAATTTCTGAAGCTCTCGAAGTACAGGTTTACCACCTGCTTTCAAGAGCTCCGAAGTGACTCCGTCCTCGCCTGGGGCATTTCCATTTTTAATCTGTCCGAGCGCCATCCGAATCTTATCTTGGCTGACTTCTGGCAGGTCTTCTGTGTAGTAGCGAGTAAGAGTGGCTCTGGCATCCTCCGTAATAGGGGCGGGTTGCGAAGCACGCAATTCGTAGAATTGGGCATAAAAGTTTTCTATTTCAGCTCAGATCTCAGGCCTTAAAGTTACATTTTGGCCACTTGAACTCTTAAGCTTTATCGGATGCGAGCGGTTCAACTGCTGGGCGAACACTTTTGACACTTTCAATCACCTTTCTATTCTGAGTATATTGGAGCATTCGAGGTCATGTCACACCAGTTTACTAATTTGACAATTGAGCGCTCGTATTTCTGACGGAGTGGCCTGTGTATCTTCCCGCCTGTTCTCCATAAGCCGGAGGGTCTCAGCTGAGAGCTTGGACTTTGTACCCGTACGTTGTAGTTGGCAAAACTTCACACCCTTTTCCCTAAGGACCCTACAACTTGCTGGAGACCCTTGTCTACGCCCTCTGTGGTTTCCAAAGCAGCGAATCGATTTTGTAGATGGAGCTGAAACTGCTCAGATCCCACAACGGTTTGAAGCAGCTTAGGACGGAGCGTAGACTTCATCATCCGAAGTTTGTAGTTGATGATCAGAGAGCCTCGTAGTAGTCGGTGATCAATACCAGTCTTAAAACTATTGATCACAGAGACGTCTAAATATATGCCTTTAATCCGTCTTGATGAAGTCTATCTCATTTTTTGTCACGCTATCGGGACTTTGCCACGTCCACTTTATTTTATTATAGAACGAATTCATTAAATAGAGCCACTCTTTCTCCAAAAAATTGACGAGCATTGCCCCCTGTGTTTCCTTCTTCCGTAACCGTGTGGACCTAACTTCGATTTACCGCATGTCTGTACTCCCACTTTGGCGTTAAAGTCCCCCATGACAATGTTGTAGTGCGCTTTAGTGGTGTTATGTAGCACTGAAGATATGTCTTTATACATATTTTCCACTTCGTTGTGCGAGTGTGCCGAGGTCGGTGCGTGTACAATGTTGAGACTATATCTCTCGGTTAGTTTCAGCACTATAGGTACGCTACCCTGGTCGACACACTGGATATTTCTACACTGGATTTTTTGTCAGCGTGGCCTTATTGACGAGGAATCCAACGCCACCCTGGGATTGTTGATCCCCCTCTCGGAAATACATTATGTGGCCTAATTCCAGGGTTAAGGTGTCCTCTCCCTCTCTTCGGACTTCACTTAGCCCCAGGATCTGCCAACGTATATTAAGCAATTCCGATACCAACTGTGCCTCTTTAGAAATTAATTTATCAAATAAACTGTAAGTAAAGTTTAAAATGTAAGACACCTTTGCCACTAACTAGGCCGCTCTTCGGGCACTATACAGTACCTATCTGCTTACATAACAGAATACTTTATTTTAAACTAGCTGCGTATAGCAGCTTTGCCTGCGTGGTCATTTTTCTGATATATAAGTATTCTAGCAGATAAAGTACATAGGTATAATCTGAAAGTACAAAGTGCACCAGTTTTGTAGACAAATCCAATGAAAACCACATTTTATTGGGTCCAATAATTTTTACATGATGCGAAAACAGACAGACAGATAGACAGACACCATTAAAAAAACATTTTTTTATTCCCTCAATACTTTTTTGATAATAATTTAAGATAGATACGAGGTCATAAAACTACTGGTATCTATATATCTTCTATGCTTTTATTAAAGTAATACGAACAAAAAGTCAGTGCAATGAAGATAACTAATAAAAAAATAGTCTAGGGTACTTAAAATAAGCTACTGAACAAAAACAGAACATTTTTAAAATACGTGTCTGTCTGTTTGTCTGTTTTTTAGTTTGTCTGTATGTTTGTTTGCGCATCACGGTTTTCACTATTGTATAGCGTAGGGTTTGACTTAAAAATGGTGTACTTAGTATCTCAATCCGATGAGTCGAAGCCGGGCAATCGATAAAATATTTTTGACGGTTGAAGGAATTTTCATCAAATGTTGGTATTCTTGGAATTAGTAGGTCTTGGAATAGTACTTGAGTACTTTTAAGCTAGAGAAATGAAAACGCGTGCAAAGCTGCGGGTTCTATCACTGAAAACCAACCTTCCTTCAAACCAAAACTCTGACTATAACTATTGCAAAGCAAGTAAAATGGTAGTACGCTTTTGACTTCCCCAATTATCAGTTCTTGTCTCATCCAGCTTATCCATTATTTGTTTCATAATTGGACCAGGAACCGAGTTTTTAATTTGCAAACCCCTTTTGTCCGTGAATTTGTCGCCCCGCTGGAGGTCTTTGGTGGGTAGGAAGGGTAGGAAATATGAATTAGTATCTTTGCAAAAGGAGGTGTTAATGAGGGCTACAGTTGTAAATTAGCTGGTTTTCGAGTTTGTGAGATAAAGCCTTTTTGTGGGTGTTATTCAATTGCGGCTTGTTCAAGAATTGCAAACTAGCTTTTATATATTGCGGAGTTTTGAATGCCGGTTGATGGCCGGGTACCAGAAATTCTTACATGTTTGGTGGCGAATCAAAAAAAACAAGTGAGGTGTTGAAGTGAGTGCAAAGAGGTTACTAATGGCGAGGGGGTTAATACCCGACTACAGCGAAGCATGAGAAGGGTAATGAAGTTAACAGGTTTTGTATGTATGTATGTACAGTAGGTACAATTAATCTTTGTGGCTCGGAAGTTGTCTGCAAGGCGCTATTTTTCAGGCGCAATCACAATGTTGAAGGTGAAGACAGCATTGTATAACTGCCTGATCACTTGCTTACGTTTTTCGAATCACCTATCTCGTTTACTTTATGCTGCTTTATCTTCACAACTGAGCATTGTACATCTGCTTCGCTCACTCGCTTACGTTTTCGCATCATCTATCTCGCTTTTAGTTTATGCTGTTTTATCCTCACAGCTGTACCTACGCAATCGTTCAAACTTAGTTCAAAAAGCCAAACTTCACAACCACAAAGATTTGTTGCGACTACTGTATGTGGTCCACTTGCGCATAGCACGTGTGCGTGCGCAGTATACGCGCAGTACTGCGCAATGGTAGCTTTAGCGCCAAAAAGCAAGGGAGTGGTGGATGTTCCCCCATATCGTCGCCCCTTTTCTACAAGCGAGATGTAAATATATTTATCTTCAGGTATAGAGTGGCTCAGGCTTCTTTTTTTACCCGACTACGGCAAGGCAATGGATGGGTTACGTATTCAATATAAAAACTTGGTAAAATTTTAAGAAACGAGGTATCAATCGATTCGTAATTCATCACAAGAGTGTCATAGTCTATTTTTAACCCGAACATAGTTGGGTTTTAGATTTTGAACTTGCGTCTTGTTTTGTCTTTTCAAATAATAAGTTGCACTGAATAAAGATTGAAAGGAATTTAAATCGCCTGTTCATGCCACCCGCGACACAAGGATCGTCAATACACAACACACACATGACCCGAAATCAAATATTTATGCTTCGATGTGGATTCGAACCTGGATGATTTAGCTCATCATTCAGGGGGACAACAACTGCACCATAATTATAGCCAGTGTCGCCGAATAAAAATGAAACCATGCAGGACCACAAAATGAAACCATGCAGGACCACAAAATGAAACCATGTAGGACCACAAAATCCCTCCTCCTCAAAATACCCACTCATTCGTCTAGTTCTTGCAGTAACTCGTTAACGTAAACAGTCGTACGAGCAATCAAATTATGGAATTCACTTCCTCATACTATTTGTGCTAGTCATTCATTCAGCTATTTAAGTCTTCAAGGGAAAATAAAAGAGAATTTTCTGTCTAAATAAACCATTTTTATCTGACTCGATATGTTTGATATGTTAGTTTGTATTTATTTATTTTTAGGTATTATATTGTGTATTGTTTTATTTTATTATTTTGTGAATTTATTTATGAATGCTCATCCAGCCTAAGCGTTCGTCCATTGTACGTTGCCAAGTCAAGTTGTTTTTGGTGGCCTACCGTCGCCCGGGGATTCTTCGCACCCCGTGTCCTGCCATTTTCGAGACCGCCACCGTATTTCGGACTAGCAGAGTGACCGGGAACTAGGTGTCATTTTTTATTTTTGTTGTTAATTGAAAGGTTTTGCCATAATCGCCACGCTGGGCATGCGGGTTGGCGATAGCAGTACGTAGCATTTTTCACCAGTGAAGCTGCTGTCCTTCACTGGCCTGAGACATTTCACTACACCTGTTTTGGATGGCTATACCGCCATCTGTCGGTTGCCAGAGCCTCGTTAGTAAATTAGCAGCATGCACCACGGGCAGGTGAGGTTGGCTTGAAGCGGTCAGTTGGCGTTTTGCTTCCTTACATGCCATGGAAACGAAATAATAACAAGTCTGTCAAAAAAGCATTAAGAGCGTTGGTGCTATACTTTTGCCATTAGGTTTTAATATCCTCGATGAACATAGGATGCTTTTTTTCGCGATAAACTGTTAACTGTCGCGGGCGAAAGCTAGTTAAGTATAATTATATATGATTAATACGCAGACAGTCTAAAAATTTTACTGTGGCTTGTCACATCAGAAAAACGAACCTGAGAATTAAATTAGGATAGGTAATAATAATTAATCTTTCCTCTTCTTTGACACAATTTAGCACAAACTTTTAGGACAAATTCAAAATATCGAAAATAGAAGTAGACAAGAATGAAAAATGACTAACCAAGAGTGAAATATCTCTAACCCTCGGTCCAGGCTACTATATTATGTATATTATTAATCGATAAAAATACAACGGGCAAAGATGTTTACTGTGGCTTGTCACATCAGAAAAACGAACCTGAGAATTAAATTAGGATAGGTAATAATAATTAATCATTCCTCTTCTTTGACACAATTTAGCACAAATTCAAAATATCGAAAATAGAAGTAGACAAGAATGAAAAATGACTAACCAAGAGTGAAATATCTCTAACCCTCGGTCCAGGCTACTATATTATGTATATTATTAATCGATAAAAATACAATGGGCAAAGATGTCTGGCAAGGCATAAAGACAAGGTATTGTTATAAATAATTAGAGACCATAATTTATAGACACAAAAACTACCTGGTCAAGCAATTCAACCTTACAGGTCTTCAAGAAGCATCTTTCGCAAAACTAAACCGACTTTACAATCCAGACTATCGCACTGATACTGTTTCATTTTCCCGTTTAATGTGATAGGAATCAAATCCATTTTTTAATAAATTGCCATTTAATATGGTTATATGGTTGGTTTATGTCGGTGGTCGGTTTGTGATTAGTCCGTTTTCTGTGTTAGTAATGTATGAATTTGTAATTAACGGACAGTACAACACAGCCTATTAATAGATTATGTATCTGTGGATGTTCTGTAAGATTTTGAACCAATCCTGTGAAGCTTGATTGCTGTATCATCATCAGCATAAGTAGAATAATGACAATATCCCACTCATCAGACTGCATTATCGCAATACATATATGATACCTCATTGCTGAACTGCTTGTACCATAAAAATTACATTTCACCGCCTAAGGATTATGATCTAAAAATTAATACCAATCTTTCTTATCGTCTCTCCATCATAAATAACCATCAAATTTATTAATCTTTAAATAATGACTAGTTTTAATTCTCGATGTAGGCACGTCGGTTATTATCTGCGACAGATTATATAAAAATAGACGGAAAGATAGAAAATAAAATGAATTGCTCGAAACCGGTAAGCAGATGGGTCTCACATCTTTTTGCTTGGAGCTCGGTGCCTATCCCAGTGAGAACATTCTTTCGTCTCTTGCCGAGCTTGGGATAATTTCAGACCGGTCAAGAGGGACATTTAATAACTGACATCTTGTCTGTAAAATTGTTTTTTAAAAGCTTACAACATAGTATACATACTTACCTGCATAATGAGGTCTGATCCGAATGAATTTGAAATAAGCAGCCCTTTATTTGCATATTCTATCAAAAGAGCACTACCTACGTTTTCTTTCACAAGGATATTGCCCTACTACGCAGATTGGGAACCTACCAGCATAAATAGTTAGAAAACTAGCTGTACCCGCGGCCGCGTGGTAATTTTTCTGGGATATAAGGATCCTATCCAGTACCAAAAGTACCAATACACCAAATTTCATCAAACTTCGACCAGACTTCGTTGTCAAGTCGTTTTTTTATCGATCGCTCGGCTTCTACTCTTCGGATTGAGATAACGAGTACAACAGTTTTTAATTGAAACCCTAAGCTATGCAACATTAAAAACCACATCTCAATCAGTCCAGTAGTTTTTACATGATGCGCAACAAACAAACAGAAAACTCAGCTTATTTTAAGTCCCCTAGACATTAATTTTTAATTATCTTCATTGAACAGACTTTTTGCTGCTTTATTATAAGTACAGATAGATCCACACCAATATATATAAGAGAAACGTTTTCTGTTTGTTTGCTTATTTGGGGAGCCTTCACGCGATAACGGCTGGACGGATTTTAATGAAATTTGTAATGGAGATAGATTATACCCTGGAATAAAACATAGGATTTTGTCCTGGAGAATTGTAAGTTTCCACGGGAAAATTGGAAAATGTTGATTACTCGCTGTAAGGAACGGTTGCCATGGAAATGAAATAATAACATCTCTGTCAAAAAACATCGAGAGCGTTGGTGCTATGCTTTTGCATTGGTTTTTAATATCATAGAAGAACATAGGATGTTTTTTTCGCGACAAACTGTAGTCCGCGCGGTAGAAGTCGCGTGCGAAAGCTAGTATATAATAAAATCTTTTGATATACTCGTAATGTGTGTATAGAAATCATGCCCTTTTCATTTTCCTAACGTTAGGTAGACTTGGAAGTATTGAGGATCATAAAAATATGAAGCCGTTGAAACATTTTGTTTGGGATTATTTAAATAAAGTATATACCAATAATAACCCAAGTAGCTACCTCTAACGTTAGATGAAGTATAGTATTATACTAATATTATATCTAAATTTAACTAGCAACATAGAAAAGTCGTAGCTTCTAAGTAAGCATATCACCTGAGCAAAATGCTTCCATATTTTTATAGCTGTTATCTCCAAGACACTCGGGCTCTAGGCAGCTTCACTAACCAAACAAAGGAACCGATTAGCACACATGCGGACCCACTTTCCTACCGAGGACCTCGGTCAGCGGTGCTCAAGCTTACAAAAATAAAATTGCAGTACGAATAATGCCACCACCAATTAATATGTCGTTTGCAACCAATCGGCGCATTTCTAATTGCTACTGTTAAGCTGTCGGTCCCGGCTATTATTGATTAATAGCAGTCGTTAAGCCATGTCAGAGGCCCTAGGATGGCTTGACAAACTCTCACATCAGAGGCCAGCACTACCTCATACGACAAACAAACAAACAAACAAACAAACAAACAAATTGCTACCAATATATGTCGACAAGTCTTATTTTCCTAGCCCATTAATTTAAATAATGAATTTGTAACGCCCATAAATACTTATCTTCACGAGTTTCTTGTAAAGAGATTGCTTTAAATCTGATCAAACACGAAGAGGTTGCTTAATCCTTTGATTATTGATTTATAATTTGGAGGTTATCAGCTATCTTCATTCCAAATTTCATCAATATCCGGTCCAGCCATTATCGCGTGATAGCTCCCCAAACAAACAAACAACGTGAGTAAGGTACTGCCTTCCCCTGCTAACCTCTTGATGTCAACTTTGTCGGGTCACCCAAGGGCCTTTGCCGTGGCTTTTTATCAACCAAGACCGATGGTTTAGCGTGTCTTCCGAAGCACGGAGAGCGATTAGAACCTGATTTCGTTTGATTATAAAATACACAAATACTTCTTTTTTTTAGTTTTTTTTTAATTTTATATGCCGCGAAAATAATATTGTTTTCAAAAAGTAAATAAACTGCAATGGATGGCTAAGAAAGCTAGTGATGAGTAATTTTCAATACTTCAAAAATTGGGTAAAGTTAGGTTTTTTTGCATTTTTTAAGGTATTTGAGTCTTTGGAATATTAAAGTCATAATATTAACATATATGATAATGTAACACAGACATCTTCTGTTATGACCCTATTTTTCTAATTGTGTGGGTTTGACAAACCAAACACTGTTTGTTAGTAACTTTGCATAGATGGTTCTCAACAGGCCATTTTGAAAAGTTGTCTACCTTTATGAGAAAGTATTAATATCCCATTCCTCCCGTACCACATTAGCACTAAAATAACCTTTACTTTTTGCCCCCGCAAAACCTTGCGAACCTGCGAAGGGTTTGCTAGATAAGGAGTCCATTAGAAACGTCTACGGGACCGGTTCCAGGCAGCCCCTTTATAAGGCGTCGCTGGGAGTCCAGGGAGCATTCCCGTCAGTTCCCTGGTCTGGTCATCATGTGGCAGCTGTATCTCCTGGCTATGGTCGCGACCGCTTCAGCGCAGATCCCCTCGCTGGGATGGTGTCCGGACCCTCCGGTAAGTATTTCTAATGTTTGTTGGTTATATGAGAAGTTTGATAAATCAACAAATAGACGGTGGTGGTTGACTTCTCGAAGAAAACTACTTTTTAATCAACTTTACAAAAGGAAGAGGTTCTATGTTCGACTTTATGGTTTTTTTTATGTATGATCACCGATTTCTCCGTCAATTGCGGACAGTTTTTTTTTGTCCTGGTTGGGTCCTATAATATACATTTTACCAAAATGGGATCAGTATTTTTTATTTAGTTATTAGTTAATCCATTTGAAGTTGATTTATGTACCATCATATTTTGTACAGCACATTTAATATTTTCTAATTGTGGAATTACTTGCTTCCAATGTTTCACTGTTCAACTAGCTTAGAAGCAAAAAAAACACGCCTGCCCTGCCAAAAATCAACTTATCCAAGAAATTATCAAGGTCTTCAATTAATACCATGCCCATATTGTGAAATTAGAAGTTTTTTTTTGTATTTAAAATTGGAGCCATAAAGAATTTAAAAAAAAAATTGTGTATTTTACTCGAGGTGATGTAAGGATTATAATCATGCCCCATACTTCTTAATCTGTTCAGGCATTTAAAAGTTATTTTGGAATAAAGAAACTCACATACATATAAACATACATACAACATACAAACATACCTACATGAATCCTAAAAACATAACACTTCTTTCTTTGGGCAGTCGTGTAATAAACAGTACAGTGGCCCGATTACAGAAGTCCTAATGCAACCAGTTGCAATGAGATTTTCACATTCATATATTTTCATAATCGGTTAGTGACAACTTTAAATACCTAACTATCAATTGTAAAGGCATGAAACTGAATGTGGGGCAAGACAAGTTACGTGATCCCGTTAAACTAATTAGTAATCCCAAAAAAAAACAAATACATTTTGATTGAAAATGTGGTTTACGTGGTATACGCCCGTATTACCATTTAATGGTGACAGTTAAAAATGTCTCTGGTATAATTTAATGGAGAAATAACGAAGTAAACGCTGATGTTAAAAACGTTTTCTCTCTGACTAAATACTATTAAAATTTTGTCAAATAACGATGACTTTTTATCTAGCTTACTTTCCAAACAAGCAGCAAATGTTGATTAAAAAAGTAACCTAAAAACCACTTTTTTAGAATGCATTGTCACCAATTTTTGAGCAGCCCTGAAAGTTTCAGCCGGATAACTAGTCGGGAAGCGCTCGAAATTTGAGGTGAAGATTCCACCGGAATGATAGACAGACAGACAGATAAACAATAAAATTAATAAAAACGTGGTAAAAATCGTAAATCTTGCCACTGTATTGGAACTACTAATCAACAGTGTTTTTGTTATCTATTTAACATCTACGAGTATACTTATAATAAAGCAATAGGAACGAAAAAGTCTGTACAAAGAAGCTAATTAAATAAGAAATGGTCTAGGGTACATAAAATAAGCTACTGAACAAGAATATAACATTTTAAAAATTCGCGTCTGTCTAAACTGTTTGTCTGTCTGTATGTTTGTTCGCGCATCACGTAAAAACTACTGGACCGATTGCGATGCGGTTTCCACTGTTGGATAGCTTATGTTTTGATTTAAAAACTGGTGTAATTTATATCTTTAATCCAATGAGTAGAAGCCGAGCAATAGATAAAAATATTTTTGACGGCTGAAGGAATTTTGATCAAATGTTGGTATATTGGTATTTTAGGTCCTGGAATAGCACAAAGAGTACTTTTAACCTACAGAAATGACCACGCGTGTGCAGCCGCGGGCATCAGCTAGTAGTACATATAGTACTTTTAACTTAGAGAAATGACCACGCGTGCGAAACCGCGAAACCGCGGGTACAGCTAGTTTAAAAATATTTTGCAAAAAAAACACGTTTCAACTTTCTTTGCTGATCCCGCGCCATACAAACCGACCTTGAAAACTTCTTATATAAGTACCGGCACTGACCACAGACAATGCTGGACCGGTTGCCGCTGGGTCATCGACCCTGGTGTCCATCGATCGATGGTGAGCTCTCGCTTTCATTGCCATTCAGGTCGCGAATAGTTAGCCTTAAGAAATAATTAGCTCTATGTGAGCTTATTTTAGGTTTAGGATATGACGGGACGGTCAGCGTATATTGCTTTCCATCTTTTTTACGTCCCCCAGGAAGAAACTAACACAGTATATACGCTTTTCTAATGACTTTCACTGAAGAAATACGTCTTCTGAACGTCCATTTTCAATGGCTCGGTAGACAGTAGGTACACATTGTGTACTATTCTATAGATTTCCGAAAATAATAGAAATATAATATAATAGAAGTTCCGAAAATATAAGCTTGCATTATCAATTTCTTGTTTCCCTTAAAAATGAAACGAGTCGTTTTTCCAACGTCTCGTTACTTTTTGACGTTTTTTGTAAGGCGTTTATGTCAAAAACTGAGAACAGTAAGCGAAAACTATTCGTTAAAAGATATAGAAACCGGCCATAAAATTAGTTACTTTTTTGGGGTTTAAAAACTAGTCGTTGTATCCTAACCACCGCGATGGCCCGAGGCAAGGTAGACTTTCGCTTTCATTGGCATTATAATCATGCAAGCTCGTATGAACATAATTAATCATGTTCATAAAAAAATAAGTAAAAAAGTATATTTAAAAAAAATTAAATATATGTTAATTAAAAATTATAAAAACATGCTTTTATGCAGTATACGAGTATGTCATGAGTCATGATGAAACATAGAACGGGCTATCACAATTAAATGCGAATACAACATTTCGTGTCTATGTTGTTAACCGTTGAGGAGTTCCCTAGTCAGGAGCCAACACGGAGAGCAGCAACCATGTCATGGTAAAACTTCAAAGCTGCTAGCATAATATAATGCGTACACAACATTTCGTGTCTGTGCTGTTAACCCTTGAGAAGTTCTGCAGTCAGGAGTCAACTCGGAGTGCTGCAGCCCTGTCATGGTGAAACTTCAAACCAGCTATTATAAAATAATGTGTTGGTACACAAAATTTTGTGACAGTGCTGTTGACCGTTGAAGAGTTCCTTTATCTGGAGTTGTTACTGGATGTCGAATCAGGTCATGCTTACCATAAGAATGCATTGTCATCGGAACTGAATCAACGTGCAAAAATTCAATTCAATTAAGAGGAAGTGGTTCTAATTCAGCTTGCAAGATTTGACCTAAACAAACATACATACAGACATACATACATAAAAACATTGCAAGTTAAGTAAAAGCTTTTAATTAAAACACTCTTGTGTTTTGAGTCAATCTAAACATTATTCGCCACCAGAGAAGTTTTCTTTCTTATTACAGACTGCCCAAAAAAAGGATTGTATTGTTTTTAGCATTCATGTATGTATGTTTGTATGTGAGTTTTTTATTCCACCACAACTTTTAAATGTCTGAACAGATTTAGACGTATGGGGTATCGTTAGAATCCTTACATCCCCCGAGTAACATAGGCTATATATATTTTTTAAACCTTCAATATGGCGGCAGTATGGTACCACATAGTATGGAAAACACGAAAAAAAAAACTTCTTCTCCGGCTTCCCTACTACGTCAAGCGTCTCCAGCTCCACTCTAGCAAAACTTTAGGCTTAAAAGTTTTTATTTTCATCCACAAGCCCATGGCGGATTTCAACATGAACCGCTTCCTTGGCACGTGGTACGAAGCCGAGAGATACTTCACGTTCAGTGAGCTGGGCTCCCGATGCATCACTATCAACTATCTCAGCACGCCAGAGGGCAGGATCTTAGTTTCCAACGAAATCACCAGCTCCTTGTAAGTACAGATTTGTTCTACCATTGTATCTTTATGTGGCGAACTTAGAACTGCATCACTCATACTGCTCTCCGTTGCAGTAAAAATGCAAGTGCACTTGGTTCGGCTTCCTTGCAAGTGCAACCCTAATTTTTTAGAATTCAAAAACTAGCAGTTTGTAGTGCATCTATCTGCCTTCTAAGCAGTTCGAACCCTGGCCGGGGCAAACTGATATAAGTAAATGGTTGTTCTCGGGTCTTGGATGTTCGTGGTGTGTCGATTCTATGTCATATCACCCGCGACATAGGTAATTAATAATGCATAAAATAAAAACAACTTTACACATATGCCCCGCGCCTCGCACTATGTCACGGGGATGTGACATAGAATTGACACACCACGAACATAGGAACAATACTGCCAGCACAATATCTGTATTGGATTTGGGCTATCTAAAAAAAAGTCCATGCGTTTATTATATGTTACAGATTACTTACCAGATAATCAAAGAGATTAGCTCAATTTACCTTAGTTGCATTCGCGTTTTTTGAAACGGAATGTCTAAAATACGTTTACTTAACATGTAAAATATACCATCCCTAAGATCAATTCCTTTGTTTGTTACTAGGACGGGCATGAAGCGAGTCCTGGAAGGGTCCCTCCAAACAATCGGGCGTGAGGGCGAAGGTCGCATCACAGTCAAGTACTCCACTTTGTCTATGCCCTATGATTCCGTGTTTAGTATTCTAGATACTGACTACGATAACTTCGCTGTTATGTGGGCTTGCAGCGGTATCGGACCTGTGCACACTCGTAAGTATCAATCCTAAATTGAGAACAATTAATTTTTAATAGTCATACGCCGATTCATGTTTTTATTTCTCATAGTTTTTGTGTGAACTGTGTTCTATCATATCTAGCATATATTCATCTTCTTCTATTTTGACGCTTCTACTGAAACAAAGTAGTGACGGTCCAGGATTCAACAGACATTTAGGACCATAGGATACGAATCGAATTAAAACGCTATTCGGACTAGTTTATTTCGTGTCTCGAATTAAAACGCTACACGGACTGGTTTCTTTCCTGTCTCGAATTAAAATGCTACTCAGACTGGTTTCTTTCCTGTCTCGAATTAATACGCTACCTGGACTGGTTTCTTTCCTGTCTCGAATTAAAACGCTACTCGGACTGGTTTCTTTCCTGTCTCGAATTAAAACGCTACCTGGATTAGTTTCTTTTCCTGTCTTCCACAGGATTACCATCTACCTTGAAATTTTATGAAAGTGTGACGTTATTAAAATCACTTTATTTAATAATCTTTCAATACCCAATTCATTTCAATTAATTAGTGAGTATTATTAACAAAAACAGTATCTTCGTGTCTTCTGAATACCTTTTTTATAAACAATACTGATGCCTAAAAAAGACTGAAATTAATGTACTGCTGTAACTTGTATTGTAACCTTTCTGCACAGAGAACGTATGGCTGCTCAGTCGTGACAGGCTCCCATCCCTAAGCGTCATGCAGAATGCCTACGCCGTGCTGGACCGCTACAAGATATCGAGGACCTTCTTCGTGAAGTCCAACCAGGCTGACTGCAATATCCTGCCCGATCCCGCAGCTGTTCCCCCTATTGAAAGAACGGTGGACACTGTGGTGCAGGACAACAGTGAAGGCGTGAAAAATAATAATAACGCAGAGGTAATTAACAAGATTAATTTAAAAACAGTGGTAATCCATTAAATGAAAGAAACTAGTAATTTCGGAATGAAATACACTGAGCCGCAAAGAAAATGGGTCGGTTATAACTAACGCAATAACTTTTTAAATATTTGAGCAGTCCTTTTAAAATAAAACTAAATTAAAGTTTGTTTCATTACAAATATAGGAAGAAGTAAAATGATTTTATTTCTTTGTGGTGATCGTATATTGTATTAAAAACCATAAATAAAAAATAAAGATGAATTTTATAATTTAGCATCAGCTCAGAAATCTCTGGAAAGCATACCAAACAGCACAACAGCTGTTTTAACAGCTCGTGGTAACAATACAAAATACTAAAATGTGTGAAAATTGCATATTTGACACCGTAAGTAGCCCCTGTTTCGTGAAAATTTGTCAGTTTTACTTAACTTACTTTTATTCAAAAAATCTTGAACTTTTATGACTTTTATTGAAGCACTACATAATTGTCTATAATACAATATTTATTTCATAAAGCTAGTTCCAATATTTTGGAGGTTATTGAGGTTTTTGTTACCGACACGCTTTCTTTGCAGCCTGGTGTGGTAAATAGTAAAATGATGACGAGGAAACGTCATGACGGTATTGTATTAGCTTTGACATGATAAATCAAGTAACAACAAATGTTCTTAAACTTATCTATGGGAAATTTTACATAACGTACAGATTCACTAAAGAGGTGGTGCTGCTAAAATCACAAGAGTTAAAAACACCTATAAATTATTCATGAATATTTTCCACAGAGTGTCCAAGCTGAAGAAAAGAGCAACGTGCCGCAAGAGAGGACAGCTGACCCCATCCTAGAAGTGCCAAGCAAGACCATGCAATTAGCTGAACTCATCATATCAGGGTCAGACAAGAAGGAAGAGAAGATAGATAAGCCTGAAGAGACACCAATGCCTATAAAAGATATGCCAATGACGCCTATGAAAGACGTGCCAATGATGCCCATGAAAGAGAAACCGGAGAAAATGAAGGAACCTGGCATGCCTACTTCTCATAGGGTGCCCCACGCCTGATGATGGATCTTCGGGATGGGCTTAGGGCTGGTAATTCCGCTTGCATTGATTCAGAAACTTAATCTTAAGTATTATTTTATTTTATTGGTTTTAACTACTGAGACAAACAACTATCCTTCGTTTGTTGGATTTAAAAACATCTTGCTTTGCGAAGATACATCTAATTTTATCGTGTAATAGAATGCAAATTGTTATAGTTATGAATTGTTTCTTATTCAATGCCGTTTTGTCTTTCAGCCCTTAGTAGTAGACCCAAAATAGTATAGGAGCTGATGTGATTCAAACAGTAGGGCTATTTTACCAAATAAGGATTACTTGCAAGACACATCGAAACAGATGCCTTGCATCTATAGAATATCATTGCTTGCATTGCTTAGTTTTTAGTAATGCTGTAGTCATTCGATTTTAATAAGCGTTTACAAGTCAAATCTGGAATAAAATAATAAATATATTTGCCTGTGTTTCATTTTAATCTTAACAAAATCATCCAACCTGTTTATTAAAATAACTACGATTTAGGTAGCTTATAAAGAAAATGATGGCTAAGTAAAATATATATGTTATTATATTTTAGTTACTCATATTATAAATTCAATTTATTACTAATAATAATTATGTCAATGTAGTTTAGTAGATATAGTTGAGGAATATTTTACTTAAAAAAAACGCAAAAGAAACGGGTCTGATTGTATTGGTCAGGCTGATACTGCGCTCCCACTCCCGGCCGCTATCCCACTACTGCCCGATACGGGGACTTTTGGCTGCTGGGTTTCCCCCCTGGCCCGGTTCGCCCCTCCTTAGTTGACCTGCACCTCCCAGACTCCTCCGGGAGGTCCATATTAATACCAGGCTTAGTGTGGACGTCCAGTCAACATGGGACGCACAGCACCAGTGAGTCCCGACCTCAAACCATCCTCCGGTCCCGACCTCCGAGTAGCCGGATTACAGGAGACGCCACGCTCCCAGTCGAAGTAACAAACAAAATTATTGGTCATATTGAATTAAATGAACATGAGTTCGTATCTTTATGACAAACTATAAGAAAAATCATAATTAATGTTATTTTTTGCTATGTCGATAACTTTTATAATTTTTTTCTATCTGCGCCAATTTTTAATAAAATATTTTTAATGGAAATTGTACGGATAACAAGAAAAATAAAAATTTTGAACATATGACAGAAGCGCCACCTCCAGTAAAATTAAAGAACCACATACGCTAACACTCACTTGAAAAGACGATAAGCATCAGCTTCATGGCAAATCCAGTAGAGGGCGATATTGATGATCAAATTACTTATATTTACTACACGGCAGAAAACTGATTATTAAAACTAACTAGAATGAAGATTAGAGACACCAAATTAAAATAAAACGTGAATAGACGATTATGCAAAGTTCTTTACAGTTCCTTTACTATAGTTTTTTGGACAGTTTCTTTTAGAACACTAGTTACCAAATCCAAAATTCTCAGAGCGAGTTTCCAATACGTTTCACATGCATGAGTGATGTTTCTAGGTCAAGTAATTCAGAAATTACTCACATAAAAAAATATGCTATGGTTGGGTCTACAAACGATACAGGCTATAAAAAATGTTATGGTATGTAACTACTTCATTTTAAAACGATACTAAACAGTACGTGTTGATCTATCTCTAAGATCATATCTTGGTTTAATTGAGTCTTGAAATTAATCCATCTCGTCATCACCATCATCGTCACAAGCAAACAAGTCTTATACGCTCTCTATTTATATTTTGCATGAAAAGATATGGGGTTAAAATTTTTGCAATTGAGTTTACAGTGGAGGTCAATTATCATTAGGTCAAGAACGACAATGTGACAAACGGGACGGACAGAAAGATGGACGGACCGAATAATATTACAAGGGTTATTATTGCATAGGATGTTTTCCGTCCCTTATTATAAAATGCAAAAAAAGTGATAACAATTTGAGGTTTAGGCACATTACGGTTTAGGATTTGGAATTAACAAATGCTAATAACAGTTTCAATTATTTGCCAACCAACACCCTCCCCACAGATGACCTAACGTCACCCGTAACGTAACCTAACCACAGACGGCTTAATCCTCAACTGAGACCCGCAACAAATAAAATGAGCATAGAAATTGAATATCTGCAGGGCAATTAGGTCATTTTTAACTAAGACGACTATTCATTTATTCGTTATACCTACTGTAATAAAGTTACTGCTTCAGATATAAAATACTTGTATTTTCCTCTGGTTATATTCTACTTTACATTTGTAATAAATAACTTCATCAGACATAAATATACTTTCAGGCGGTCCTGTAATGAGTGGATAATCCTGCAGGTACTGGTGAAGAGGGGCAAAACCGATGATCAGGAAAAAAACTCTAATAGTGTGAGACCTATGTAATTATTTGTAAACTTGGGAAAATTCGTACCCTTGTTCACAGTTTTGGGCATAATTCCCACAAATTAAGCAATAACATCATTTTTTTGTATTATGTTGAATAATAGTGGTGTTCATAATCACGCATTTAAATGTATTGTTAACTATGAGCAGTAGTATTCCAGAAAGATTTAATTGTTATTTGTGATGCAAGGCTGCAAAGTGATTTTTTGTCGCGAGTACTTCTATAGAAACCTAAGCAAGCGAAGGATTCTAGTAATATAAATTCTAGATTGATTCTAGGATTAGAGGATTGATTATAGAATCCTGAGCGTAGCGAGGGTTTCAAAAGTACGAGACGCAGAATAACTTTGCAGCCGTGCGAAATACACAACTTTTCACCTCACTACAGCGAGGAAAATGCTAGGTGCAAGAAAAACAGCATTTATAATATTCTAGCTGTACCCGCGGCTTCGCACGCGTGGTCATTTCTCTAGGTTAAAAGTACTCTATGTAATATTCCAAAACCTAACAAATCAACAATTTTGCTAATATACCAACATTTGATCAAAATTCCTTCAGCCATAAAAATATTTTATCGATAGCTCGGCTCCTACTCATCGGATTGAGATACCAAGTAAACCAGTTTTTAAGTCAACTCCCTAAGCTATCTAACAATGTAATTCGCATCGCAATCGGTTCAGTAGTTTTTACGTGATGCGGGAACAAACACACATACAGACAGACACGATTTTAAGTACCCTAGTTTTTTTTTTATCATTTTTGTACAGACTTTTTCGTACTTATTGCCCGCGGCTGTGCCTGCGTGGTCATTTCTATTAAATGTAGCGCATACGTGTTATTCAAGGACCAAAAGTTCCTACAAGGTACAATATACTCGTATACTACATTTCTTCAAAATTTGTTTTTGCTTCAAGTAGATTTATATCGATTGCTCGGCATCTAGTCATCGGATTAAGATATCAAGTGCACCAGTTTTTAAGCCAACCCCTAAACTTTCCAACAGTGCACACAAACGCATCACAATCGGTGCAGTAGTTTTTACGTGATGCGCCAACAAACAAACATATGCAGATAAACAGACAAACAGACAGACACGATTTAAAAAAATGTTATATGAAGGTGTGATACACTGTAAATAAATCAAATTTATAAATGTGATGTCATTTTAATAACACGACAATAGATGACTGTGCAATATTAATAACGATTTAAATTTCTTGAAAAATCCGATTATATATATATATATATATATATATATATATATATATTTCCAGATTAGGTACAGAGGAACTTTTGGTCCTATTAAGGTGCGCTTTTATGCTTATAATAAAATTAAATAACTGTTCTACAACTTTTTACTATGACTTTCCTCATAAAATGGGTATTATAGCCAATATTCTGCTCGAATATTCGCCAATAAGGCGGCTAAAAGTATAATTTCGTACGTTTTAGGAAAAATGCCCAAAAAAATAATGAAAAATAACTTAGCTGTGGTTGAGCTCAAATATTGTCTTCTTTATAAAAGAATTAGATCACTTTTCCGTGGGCAGCACCTTTAAGAAGTTTGTTTGTTTGTCGTATGAGGTAGTGCTGGTCTCTAGTATCAGAATTTGTCAGGCCGCCCGAGGGCCCCTGACATGGCCAAAATCTAAAAATAGTATGAAAATTTCGTTTTTTTTCGAGCACCACGAAATTAGCCTAGGTCTTTCGAAGCTGAAAATTTCGTTTTACACTACTGGTATATATCCTATCAACGTCCCAAAAAAAGGACGGTACAGATTTTTGCGACCTAACCACAGAATAAGCCTAACTTGTACTATTATATATTCTGTGGCCTAACGCAAGTTTTGTGTCTACATAATCATCATCATCATCATTAGCCTATACCAGTCCACTGTTGGACGTAGGCCTCACCCAATGAACGCCACTGAGCCTGATCTTCAGCATTTCTCATTCAGTCGCTGCCAGCTGTCTTTCGTAAGTCGACTCTCCACCTGGCATCCCACACTACGTTGTTTGTGTCTATGGTGACCGTTAATCCTTTATGATAAAGTGCGAAGGCCAGCTTAAGCTGAACCGTACGTTCAAACGTTCCTGTACATTTCGGGTTTTAAGTTATTTGGATATATTAATGAGAGTTGAGCTGTCTGTTATTTCTGAAGTACAAACCCGATAACCTTATAATATTTACATGACAATATTTAAAGAAGGGTCCTCCTTTAAAACAAAAAAATAATGAAAAAAATCGGACTACGCTTTCATGAATTACTACTAAGTACACATTTTGAATTTCATTTCCTCTCCCAAGGGAACCATGCTAAATATCGGCATGAAAAGTATCTAATGTCATCATCTCGTAGTATGAACTCAAATCAAACTAAGTTTCATTTGAATTCATTCAGTAGTTTTGGCGTGATGCGCGGTCAAGATACAGACAGGGAGACAGTCAGACAGACAAAACTAAAAAAAAAAGTTTTGGCTTCAGAATCTAATTTAGAGTACCCTCCGAAAAAAAATATTATTACTCCATGCTTATCATACCTTTGGACCCATATCCTGCAGAAACCCTTTATTTTTTCGGGATAAAAAGTATCCTCAACTTTAACCCATCATATAAAGTATGACTATGCCATGTTGCATCAAAATCCGTCCAGTAGTTTCACAGCGGTAAGTGTTTTTTTAAATAACTTTCAACCCCTATCCTGCGGGAACCCTTTAATTTTTCCTACCGGACATAGGATACTTTTCATCCCGAATCGTTATCGTGGTTATTGTGGTATAAAATCAAATCATACCAAATTTCATTTAAATTCATTCAGTAGTTTCGACGTGATGCCTAGCCAAGATACAGACAGACAGACAGACAGACAGACAAAAAAAACAGTTTTGGCTTCAGTATCGAATAAAGAGTAACCTCAAAAAAAAATACAATATATTTTCAATGTATAGAATTGGACCCGTTACAGTTTTATTATAAGTATAGATTAAATTAGTGTTTATAACAATAATAAAAAAAATGTTTAAAGTATTTGAAGATATTCCGAGAATGGATTGACTGTTTTCGATGTTTTTTTTGTTCATCTCAATCTCGAGAAGGTTCCTCGCGCATTGGAAAAGTAAGTAAACCACCAAAAAAAAATTGAATAGAGGGGGATCTTCGGTCTGATGATGATATAGTCATCATGGCAGAAACCCTGGAACTTTAAAACTTTTAAATGGTCATGTTTTTTTTTTTGTTTGTCTCATACCAATCCAAGAGCGATGGTGGCCTAACGGTTCTATAGTGCAATTTAGAATCCAACGATACCGGGTTCAAAACCTAGGCTCCGCACCAATGACTTTTCTGAGTTATGTGTGCTTTTCCATCGCTCCGTGCTTCGGAGGGCACGTTAAGCTGTCGGTCCCGGCTGTTATTGATTAATACCAGTCGTTAAGCCATGTCAGAGGCCCTCGGGCGGCTTGACACCAGAGGCCAGCACTACCTCATACGACAAACAAACAAACAATACCAATCCACCAACGGCCTCGAATCGCCACGTAGGTGATGTGTCGGTTTTCTGCAATAAGCCGCGTAACAATAATTACGTTTCCCTTTGTGGTCGCAGTTGAAGGGCGACCTTCACGAATATCGTCATTCAGAGAAACACGTCCACGTTCAAATTCTGCGTACCAGCGTCTCGCAGTACTCAGATGAGGTGCTTCTCTCCGAAAAGCAATTTGAAGACGCACAACGCATTCTTACAGAGAAAGAGCACCTTTGAAATCATAAAAAAACATCGCTCTGAAATATTTTCTTGTTAATTCCATTTTCACTACGGACGAGGAAGTTCAATATATGATAAAAAATAATTGACACACGATTCCCCGCCATTTCTTTTTTTTTAATTAGACAGCATGAGTTTGTTTTTTAAACATATAACATTCGAAATTCAAAAAGTTATGTGCAGCTAGGAGTGCAAAACTTTCAGTGTGACCCATGTATATAAATATTAAGCACTAGCTTTCCAGCCCGCGACTGCGTCCGCGCGGACTACTGTTTATCGCGAAAAAATGCATCCTATGTTCTTCTAGGATATTAAAAACCAATGCAAAAGTAGGTATGGAACCAATGCTCTTGAAGTTTTTTGAAAGACTTGTTATTTCGTTTCCATGGCAACCACTCCTTACAGCGAGTAATCAACATTTTCCAGTTTTCCCTTGGAAAGTCACAATTTTCCGGGATAAAAAGTATCCTATATTTTATTCTAGGGTATAAGCTATCTCCATTCCAAATTTCATCATAATCCGTCCAGCCGTTATTGCGTGAAAGCTCCCCAAACAAACAAACAACAGACAACGTTTCACTTTTATATATTGGTATGGATTTTTGACAATCATACATACATACATACATACATATGCATGAAATTTGGTACATACACTTAGTCACCCATATTTAAACTAACATAATATGGATATTAGGCATTTTCTACAATATTACATACATAAACATTAATTTGAGAACCTTCCTTTTATTTTTGAAGTCGGTTAATAAGCAGGTAATCTCAGAAACTTGGTACTGAAACAATTCTGAAAAATCATTCACTGATGAAAGCTAAACTATTCCAAAATCAAAATCAAAGTATTATATTCTAAATAGGCAAAATAATAAAAAAACAAGTCAAAACTTAACGTTTTAAAAGTAAAACATAAAATATTAGAAATAGATCAAATAAATAAAATTAGGTCAAATAAGTATGTTTCGTGTTTGAAAAGGAAAGAACATAGGCGGAATTTTATGCGATAAATCTTACAGTGTCTTGAGATATCATTTCTACAGAACTTAAGTAATTATTTTTCTACGTTTTTTCAACAAGGCCTGTAAGCTAGAAAAACCCAGGTTAACAAATCAATTTAAAAAATCATGAAATTCTAACTTCATTTCCTTCCTACAATGTTTAACCGGCCTTGTTGCCTGCCCAACGGATTAAAAAAGATATATAATACAATGACGTTTCCGGTTTGGACGTCAAAATTGTCAACACAGTAAACTTCCCGCCCAGTTTTTTAAACCAAAGGAGGTTGAATTACGCTTTCTTCCCATCCGGTTTTTTAAACCACAGGAAGTTGAATTAAGCTTACTGGCGTTAAATCTTTTAACAGTAAGCGGTAATTCAACCTCCTTGCGATAAACATAATAATAATATAGACTGTGCTATAGACAAAATGGTACGTCAATATAAAACCTCTATACAAAACATATTACTCGTAGCAAATGGAATACAATGCATTATAGTTTATGGAGGAAGTGTAAAGAATTGTTCTTATAATAGGGTATGTTAATTTATTTAATTGTTTTGCACAAAAATAGTGTAGGTACAAGGAAGGACTTAATGCTAAACAGCATTATCTACCAGTCATCCAAGTCGTGAAAGAAATAATAGTACACGTGTTAGTTAAAATATTGAACAATAAATACGAAAGAAACAAAGGTTTGTGTAAATAAAATATTTAGTGTAAGGAATTGATGCAAAAGATTTGTACTAATATGGGACAACTGTTTCCCTGCACAGTGAAACAGCAGCAACATATCTAAATATATTGCTTTGTAATCTTGCTAGGCAGTAACAGATTGAAATAATTCTTATTCAAATGCCTAGTATTTTACACTAGATAGGATAGGTAATAGGTATAGGTAGGTACCTATATCTTGAAACATGATATTTATCATACATAAGTACTTACTTGCCTGCCTAATTAAGTGGATAAAATAATTAAAATCTCAAAGGTCATTAACAGTAACATAACCTACAAAACTTTGAAGCCTAATAACAATTATTCCTGGCCTCCCCAAAAAAATATCTTAGACTAACAATCTCAGGAAATGATGCTGAATTACTAGGGATATTTTTTGTCTAAAGACGCCGTGAATTGAACTTTCATAAAATTATGTATGGAAGTTCGCTATTGTTCTTTCCTTTTCATTACCTACTCAGACTTTAATCTCGCACAGGAAAAGGAAATACCCTTCTGACACTACCTATGCTTCGGAAATACGCCCTTTAGAGAAGACAGCAAAGAAATTCAATGGGGATGACATTTCTTAAATTTTTAGGTTTCCGTACCACAAAAAGGAAAAAGGAACCCTTATAGGATCACTTCGTTGTCCGTCTGTCTGACTGTCTGTCAAGACCCTTTTCCTCAGGAAAGCGTAGAGAAAATTATTAAAAAAATAAAATTATTTTTAATTATTTTATTTTTAAATTATCAATTTTTAGCGTGTATTTTTCAAGTTGAAATTAATATCAAATCAATAATATAATAATAATAATAATAATATCTGCAATTAATTGGAGTTGTGAAAAAAAAGTTCAAAGTCAACACAGTCAAAAGATACGGCCTTTATACCGCATATTTTGACACTCGCAAAACCTATATTAGAGGTTTTGCGAGTGTCAAAATTACAAAATTACTTTTCTTCTTTTCTTTTCTTTTTTTCTTGCATTTTGGCTAGAAACAATGTCTTATAGCACAAGTAAAGAGAAAAATCAGAAAACCGCAAAATTGAAGTTACAGAACAATAAGAAACTAAATTTAAAAAAAAAAATTTTTTTTTAGCCATTTAAACTTTTTTATTGCTTTGTGATCATTTTGCGAGCTACCCTGAAAGTTTCAGCAGGATAGCTAATCGATAAGTGCTCTTAAATTTAATTATACAAGTGAAGGTAAATAAAAGCTTTTAAACTTAAAAAAGACTACTATGTTGTACTATGTTTTACTAGTTTGGACGGACCCAATCAGAGTTTGAGGTTCTCTGCCTAACCTAAACTAAATAAAAACTCTACAATGTATGTATGAATAATTTACCTACAAGAAAATAACAAAATTATGGTTGAACATGGAAATTATATTAGTATTTTGAAGTATTTACTTACGTGGCCACCGAATAAACACACCTAACATAATATTAATAATATAATTAATTGTATTAATTTATAGTATGTAAGTATTGTAAATTATATAGTTTTTTTATGCCTATTTATAGTCTAAATCTTAATTTCACCTATATATTTATATATTGCTACAACACCGTCCTTGTTAATCAATCATTTCTGTCCATCCAAAGGTTGTCTGGAAGAGATATCGCTTTTAGCGATAAGACCGCCCATTGTACCTATAATCTAAGTGTTTTCCTGTCTGTATCGTTTTATTTTATTGGTGTCAATAAAGAGTTTATCTATCTATCTATCTATCTAATACACGTAATACCAGTATCACTAGGCTAGGTGGTTGGCTTGGCAAGCGCACCAAGAAAACCACAACAAGTATCTACAAGCACAAATTAAAATTTATATATGCCTCATACCTTTATAGCTAAGAACCATCTCGATCACATCAGCCTTCAAGCAGAAAAAAACGTAACAAAATCGGTCAATTCGTTAGGGAGCTACGACGCTACAGACACACATAGTTATACATACACACCCTAAATTACCTCTCTTTCGTCGTGGGTTAAAAATCAAGGTAACAAGTCCAGACATCGGCAACCTCAGTAAGTTAAATTAATGTTTAATGCCAATTAATATTAAATACAATAATCTCAGAATCTGTTTTAATATTTTCAATGTGAAACATATAACGGTGAGCCCAGTGAGCCGAGTGTTTGAAGCAGTTAACCTCAAACCGCGGCTAGGACCGGACAGGTCAGACGGGCAGTAGGAAGTGAAGTGAGTTCGTGGACACTTCAACATACACAAAAACAACTAAACCACCACATCACTAGTAAAGTTAACACAAACTTCGTAAATTAAGGTAAGCCAAATTAGAATTAAAATAACTTAAACAATTAATTATAAAAAAAGCTCTAGATTCTTGACATTGAAATATAAGATGCAGTCAAAGGCATCATGCATTTCATTTATCCTTTGACGGGATCAGCCAGAACCTGGTAATATACCCCTCATGCATCCCAATTTTGAAATTCTCCGAGTTTTAATAAAAATAAGATGCAGGTAGTAGTATAGTCAAAAATAAGTATTATTAATGAAATCTTTCATTGTATTATTATAATTATGTAAAACAGCAAAAAAAACACAATTGTTAAAAGACCGACCAGGTTTTGGAGTCCCTCATAACTCCCAGAGGAAGGACTCCATCAGTTTTCCTACTTATGAGATTTTTGGCCGTTTTAGTTTTTTATTTATTTACTATAGAAAACGAACACCAAAAAAAATATACTTGTGTAAAATTGAAATTTTTGTATGTTAATTGCAAGGCCTTTACATTATTACTATAAAATGTTAGTAAATTTTTTTGGTTTAGTATTTTAATTAGGATAAGACTTATTTTAATAAGTGATACACAAGTGTATAAATGAAATCATATCATTTTATTTGGAAAATATAAGTATTACTTACAAATTTTGTGTCTTATCAGCACATATTACCTGTCAATCAATTATTATTTATGATAATAGAGTTCATTTCAAAAATGAGTGCAATTTTAATATGAATAACTTGCAATTTCTTGGTTATAATGTACTAGCAGCAATCGCTTTACTATTACTTTGTTTCGTACTAGGAAGTGCAAATTAAAATCACCTTGAAGTTCTTAGTACATCATTCGCCAGCCCAAAAAACTTGAACTTGATTTATAATATCAAACGTACATATAATAAAACGAGTTGTGTTAAGTAACTTGCAATCCTCATGTTCATATTCGTAGATAATATATCTAATATGTATTATGTTCCATTAATTTATGATACTATGTGCCAAGAATTGATCCTATTGATTGGCCTTTTCGATCAGAACCATAAAAATACAGAATGTTTTTTTTCTCATTGGGCCAGTTCGAATCCCTGCTCCGGAAAACGACTTTTCAAAAATCTTAGACCTATTATATTTTATCTTAGAAATATTTTGACGAAATAAATCTTCCTGATTCAACATTTACTTGCCATGTGGCATAGCCGTGGGATGAGACAACCTGTAATAGGTAATTGATAAGTTGATAAGTTCAGCTACATCTAGCTTATGTTAAAGATGTTGAGTACCTAACAAAAAGTCTATAGAACCTACGAACCTCGTACATGGAAGACAAGCGAAGCTAATGACGAGAATACATCATCGCGAGAAACTACTAGACTCAATTAAAAGTGGCTTTGTCTATTATATAACTTTAATTACATATTTTATTTGACAACCTGTTGATCTAGTGGCTAGAGAACTACGAAATAAAACGGTCGTGGGATCGAATTCCGCAAGGCGCAATCATTTGTGTGATGAGCAGAAATGTTTGTTTCCGAGTCATGGATGTAATATTCGTATCTATGTATGTTTATCCGTTGTCTAGTGCCCAGTACAGGGTATCCTAGTTTGGGGCATTGGTATGAATTGTCCCAAATATATTAATATATTTAGGGTTGACTTAAAATCTTTTGTATATACTTTGCATCTCACCTCAATGCGACAAGAAGGCAAGCAACCGATAAAAACGTTAAACGTTTGATTTTGATAAAATTTGGTATAAGTAGGTATACAATACAATACAATAACCCTTTATTGAACACATTATAATAAAAAAACAACATAACAGTAATGATACATAAAATCTAATGTATACCTACTATAAATAAATAATATGTAGTAAAGGTAATTTTATAAAAAAAAAATGCTACAAACGCACAAACGGACTACAATTTATCGCGAAAAAAGCATCCTATGTTCTTCTTAGATATTGAAAACGAATGCAAAAGTATAGCACCAACGCTGTTGATGCTTTTTGATAGTCTTTTTATTATTTCGTTTCCATGACAACCGACCCTTGCAGCGAGTAATCGACGTTTTCCAGTTTTCCCGTGGAAACTTACCATTTTCAGGTAAAAAAATCGTATGTGTTATTCCAGGGTATAAGCTATCTCAATTTCAAATTTCATCATAATCCGTCCAGTCGTTATCGCGTGAAAGTTCCCCAAACATACAACGTTTCACTTTTATATATTGGTGTGGATATTGGGTCTACTCGCAATTTCGGTCAAGTGGTCAGTTTCATATATGTCGGCTCAAAAAATCTGATACTCGTATTTTTAGGGGTCCGTACCCAAAGAGCCCAAACGGAGCCGTATTGAACACTTGTTGTTGTTGTATCTACTTGACAACTTAATAAGTGTAAATCAACCTTAAAGGCTCAAAGCGTCGGCTCGCGCAGAACTGGGTTTTACCCGACTACGGCGAAGCTAAGGAAGGGTTATGTGTTCAAACTAAAACTTTATTTTTAAGTATTGAAACCTGAGCAAGCGAAGGATTCTAAGATTGAACCACGAGCGAGCGAAGCGAGTGGTTCAAATTTCAAATATAGAATCCTGAGCGGAGCGAGGTTTCAAAAGTACGAGATGCAGAATAACTTTGCAGCCGTGCGTAACACACAACTTTTCACCTCACTACAGCGAGGAAAATGCTAGGTGCAAGAAAAACAGCTTAAATAATATATTATATTAATGTTTATAATAATAAAAAATGAACCGTCGCGGGATACCTGGCAGATGTGTAAACATAATAGAATAGATAGAGACGAAAATAATCCAATAGAATAGAATCGAAAGGAGTCGTTTAAAGTCGAATAGGGTTGAAAATATTCAAATAGAGTCGAATTGAAACGAATAGAGACGACTATACTCGAGTCTCTTCCTGAGTAGAGTCGAATAGAGTCGATTAGAGTCGAGTAGAGTTGAATAGAGTAGAATAGAGTTGAATAGAGTCGACACGAGACGAATAGAGTCGAGTAGAGTCGAATAGAGTCGAGTAGAATCGAATATAGTCGAATAGAGTCGAGTAGAGTTGAATATAGTCGAATAGAGTCGAGTAGAGTCGAGTAGAGTCGAATAGAGTCAAGTAGAGTTAAATATAGTCGATTAGAGTCGAGTAGAGTCGAAAAGGGACGATTAGAGTCGAGTAGAGTGAAGTAGAGTCGAGTAGAGTCGACTAGAGTCGAATATAGTCGAGTAGAGTCGAATATAGTCGAGTAGAGTCGACTAGAGTCGAATATAGTCGACTAGAGTCGAATATAGTCGAGTAAAGTCGAGTCGATTCGAATAGAGCCGAATAGAGTCGAGTAGAGTCGAATCGAATAATAATATAAATATAAATAAGTATTAATGTATTTTCAGTGGATTGGCGGTATAGAAAATTACTGAGTAGAAAGGTTCGAATGTTAAAAACCCTTTCCACGCTAGCGGGTAAAATGCACTTTTGCACTCATACGTCAGTAAGTAGAGAGGCCTTTGCCTTGCAAAAGGTGGTGTAGTCATGATTTTTAATCGACTTCACAAAAGGAGACGGTTATATGTTCGGCTGTATATATGTTTTTTTTTATGTATGTCGGTCTATATCTTCGTCAATTGTGAACCGATTTTAAAATATCTTTTTTTGTTTAAAAGGGTATACTTTCCAAATGGTCCCATATAAATTGTATCAAAATTGATTCAGCATTTTTTCAAGAACAAACAGTTTTGTTGAGTAAATCCATTCGATTTTGTGTTTATATTGCCTTTGTTTTGGGTTTATCCTATAAGATTTCTGAACCAATTTAGATGGTTGTTTTTTTTATTCAAAAGGGTAAACTTTCTGTGTGGTCCCATATAAATTTCATCAACATTGGTTCAGTAGTTTTATTAGAAAATCTATTTGTTTTATAGTTTATGTTCTCTAATATCTTGGGATTTCTGAACCGAATTAAATGATTGTTTTTACTTAGTAAAAAAGTTACAGCGGTGAAAATATGAACTTTTTACCAAAAAACCCCTTAAACTAGGTATTTTCCACAAAATTACTCACAGAGTGTTGATCCTACAACAAACACTCTGACTTTGACTAGACTTTTCACTGACTGGCTATATTCTATTTCATAAAGCGACAAATCATAATAAAACTACAAATGTCAGTCGAACACGCCAAACCTGCGTTTTATATAACAAAAAAGCACGACATTTCGATAGTTTGACTGCCACTTGTCGGTTCGATTGACATTTGTCAGTGTACTGTAGTTTTATGAAATAGGGCCCTGGAGTGACAGGAGGGACTCGAAATTCTGACTTATAATTGAAATAACATAAGACCTTGTACAGTAGTCGCTGCGGAAGTATGTGTCTCGGAAGTCGCTGCGCAAACTACAATTTTTCAGGCGCATTCCCATTGTTGAAGGTGAAGACAGCATTGTATAACTCGCCTTGCTCACTCGCTTACGTTTTCACATATTCTATCTCGCTCTTACTTTATGCTGTTTTATCTCCACAGCAGTACTGGGCAATCGTTCACAGAGCCTAACTTCACAAACATATAGATTGGCTGCGATTACTGTAATGTCTTTATACTTAATTTTAAGTCTAGTGAGAAAAAACTGGCCTTCCATTGTTCAGTAGTGTGTGAATTCTGCAGTGGTATGTAATGCGGAAATGCACCAGAGGTTCGCATAGAGAGCGATAGTGAACATGAGGACGAAGACGTTTTATCAACACCGGAATGACAAAAATGATAAAAAGAACAATAAAATAAAGAATACGAAGGACACACCTGGTGAAATGCTGGAACACCTGTGGATTAGGCCTACAGGGGATACCACAATAATAAACGCGCCTTTTACTCTACCTCATTTTGTTGTGGAAAGGAGTATATGCTCGTAATTGCAAAGAACGGCCAGAAATAATGCATGATACTCACAAAAAAAAGTATATTATCATTCCGCTAGTTGTAACTCGTTAAGTATTAGACTTACAAAATTGATTTATTTAACAAAATGTATTGTATTTAGTTTTCTTATTGTATTTTTCATACATGTTTGTTGTAGGATCAACACTTTGGCAGTAATTTTGAGTAAAATACCTAGTATAGGGGTTTTTTTGGTAAAAAGTTCATCTTTTCGGCACTGAAACTAATTAGTGGTCAGACTTACAAAAAAAGTGTAGATTACAAACATGTAAATAATTTAACCTTCTTTAACTATGCCATTGACATTTTTGACGTAAAATGAACCGTTGGTGAATTATTTTGATTAAACCAATTTTTTACACCATTAAACCAAGATGGCGGCTTGCGCTCCAAGCTCGAAAACTTTGATTTTTCATCAGAATCTAGACCTAAACAACATATGTGAAAATCATGACTACACCACCTTTTGCAAGGCAAATTTCTCTACTTACTGGGCTATCAGATTTCGAATGACTAACAGAATCTTTCCGAGCTTATGAGGTAAAAAATAACTTTCATTCCGCGAGAAAACGCCACAAAACTTTACATTGCCGCTTGTTACGCGGGCTTTAGTTAGTCCAAACCGAAGCAAGGGACACGTTGCCGTTCTGTCGCCCTTGTGCATGTGCTACACCCCCCTACTCCGCACCGCCTATTTTTTGGTTTGATTTCTGCGTATTTGACTGATGACTTTTGGATCTAAGTAAACCAGCCAGCCCAGTGTTTTTACGGCAAATAAGTGTCTTCGTTGTATTTGTGATAATTAAAGTTTCTACGGATTTAAAAAATAAAAACATTTCATGGTTAAATCTATAAAGCTAGATTTGCTTTGATCCAGCATAAATCCAGCTGGATTGAAAAAGCCGCTGGATTGCAATCTCTAATTATGATCTTCAACGGACGATCCAGCCGCGGCAGATGAATGTTGAATACCAAGCGCTTTAAGTGCTTAAAAAATGCATGTAGGCTCATACAAACACAACACAATGTGTTTGTGAGGGTCTCAGTTCTCCACTACTTTATTATTTCATAACTAGCTGTGCCTGCGACTTTGCCCGCGTGGTCATTTATCTGCGTTAAAAATAACCTAGGTATGTATTATTCCAGGACCAAAAGTACCTATAGAGTACAAGATACCAAATTACCAAGATACTAAACTAATTTATTATCGATTGCTTGGCTTGTAACCATCGGATTAAGATACCAAGTACCCCTGTTAAAACCTAAGCTATCCAATAGTGAAAACCACATAGCAATCGGTCCAGTAGTTTTTTCGTGATACGCAAACATACAGACAAATATAAAAAATATATATTAATATTAGTATTAACATAATAAAACAAAAAAACATGTTTAGATTAGAGCAACGCCGCCCTCCCCGCACCCCCCCACAATAGTGCAATATGCAATAGTGTTAGGTATTACAATTCATTACGAAAGAATATTGCTAAAATCAATACACATCCCAATTTAACTTTAATAACTCATTTAAGCGTAAAAAAAACCTTTAATTTATGTATTAGAACATTTTGTACCAATTTGTACTATTATATCTTTGTTTACTCTTTGACATATATCTAAGTGTGTTTAATGCACCAAAAGACAAATAAATACAATACACCAACATATAAAAGTGAAACGTTGTATGTTAGTTTGTTTGGGGAGCTCTCACGCCAAAACGGCCGATATGATTTTGATGAAACTTTGTAAATAGGTACTGTACAATATAGAGACAAACATAGGATACTTTTTATCCCGGAAAATGGTAAGTTGCCACGGCAAAACAGGAAAATTACAATTAGGTACTCGCTGTATGAAACGGTTGCCATGGAAACGAAATAATAAAAAGTCAGTCAAATAGCATCAAGAGCGTTGTTGCTGTACTTTTGCATTGGATTTGATATCCTAGATGAACATAATCGCTTTTTTCGCGATATATGTAGTCCGCGCGGACGAAATCGTGAGTGAAAGCTAATAATAAATAATAGTACGATGAGCTTTTTTCCAAATCCGGTGATTGCAGAAGATAACTTTCGTTTCGTTAGTGCTTGACTTTATATAGGTATAAAAATATTTTTGTATTGATTGTATGAGAATATCCGCTCTCCACAATTTATACATGCGTCATCTGAGAGAGCGCTGAAGATACCGTTATTTTATACCGTACCACAACCTACTGCAACATGGTAGCTGACTGCCTTTGTGTATATATGGCACAAAATACATAATAGTACTAATAAATGTAACCGACCAAGGTAACCGACATAGCTCTAAGGATAAGCAAGCTAAAGTGGCAGTGGGCTGGTCACATTTTCCGAAGAACCTATAACCGTTCGGGTAGACGGGTTCTCGAGTGGAGCCCACGTTTAGGCAAACGTAGTGTAGGACACTTTGTGGCCAATGGACCTGCGAAAGGCGGCCGGAAGAGAATGGATGAGGGGAGCTGGGCCCCGATTCTGTAAGCTATTGAACCGCGATAACGCAAGTCGATCGCTTGTTTTTTTTTTGAGAAATTTTCTTATTTACCACTTAAAAGTGCTAGAAGTGGTTTTTTTTTCAGAAAATATTCAAAAAATAATTAGCAAAATTTTCACTTCCAGCACTTTTGAGTGGTAAATAAGAAAATTTCTCAAAAAATTTCAAGCGATCGACTTGCGTTATTGCGGTTCAATAGCTTACAGAATCGGGGCCCTGAAGACCGAGCTCAGTGGCGTGTGTTAGGAGAGGCAGTGGCAGTGGAGGTGTCCAGCACTGGACAGATATAAGCTGACGATGATGATGAAGATGATGAATACCCGCTGGTATTTTTTGTGAACGCTGGAGGATATGGATTTGAATTGCAATGCTATAACGAACTCAAAGATAAATTCGACACGGATCACGAAATACGAAAAAATTACCATAAAATATGGCATTATCTGGGAGCACATATTTTATGTGAGCGAGCAGCTATTTCCTTGCATTTTTTTTATTATTTTTAATAATTTTATAAGCTTTTTTAAATTTAACTTATATCTATGTATGTATTGTATGTATCTATGTATTTTGTCCAGGAATCTTGCAATTCAAATTTCAAGCACTTCCCGATTAGCTATCCGGCTGAAACATTCAAGGTAGCTTACAAACCGATGAAAAAAACATTACCAATAAAAAAAAGGAAAAATATAAAAAAGGAAACCAAAAAATAATAAAAAATAATCAAAAAAATAAAAACTACAAGGACAAAAGTTACAGATGCACATGTATATGGCAGGTAATCTGCGGGTTTCAACAATCAAAATTGTATCTGAAAACGAAACACTCGTCAAAAACAAGCACAAATTATAAATGTATATAACCCCCGAACCCTCCACCTCCCATTATAGAACCCCCAAAGAACCCCCCTAAGAAGCACCACATCGGCACACACACATTCAAACATAAAAAAATGTATCAAAATAGGTCCTCCATTCGTTTAGAAGCTACGATGCAACAGACAGACACAATGATACTGATACATACACACCCTAAACTTATACCCCGCTCATTTTGAGTTCGGGGATAAATACGAGTAAACAATGTCTAACTTCGCATTGTACCGTATTCCTATTTTGTTGAAATAGTTTTTTTAATTTTTTTTATTCAACTTTGTTGTTTTATTATTACTAGCTATGCCCGCGGCTTTGCCCGTGTGGTCATTTCATTTAAAAGTATCCCATGCGTGCTATTCCAGGACCAAAAGTACCGTAAAGTACAATATTCTACATTTTTGTTCAAAAGTTGTTCAGCTGTAACATAGATTTTTATTGATTGCTCGGCATCTAATCATCGGTTTAAGATACCAAGTACCCCAGTTTTTAATAATCTTCTTCGTACAGACTTTTTCGTTCGTATTGCTTTATTACAAGTATAGATAGATTAAGTAAAATAAAAGGAAACAGAATTCTATTCACAATAAACAATAGAATTGCGGGTTGCGGCCCTTCGGGGGCTGTAAATTGAATTATTGATACTTGCAATGAAAAAGATCATAAGCTTAAAAAGTAGATCCTAATTCAAACTAATTATATTACAAATACGTTTGTGTGTTAGTGTGTTTGTTAATTGTTTACAGCGCAAGCGCTGGACCCGCTGAACGGACTTTGACGAAATTTAGTATGTAGGCACTTTTTTCTTGCAATAACACATAAGATAGGTATTTTTTATGCCGGAAAATTTTACTGTTCCTGTGGTTTAGTCACAAAACGTACCTACCCATTATCCACAGCTTGTGATCGTTTTCAACGCGGTTGAAACCGCGTGACGCAGCTAGTGCTAAATAATATTAATTCAAGGTTTTTTTTGTTGTGGCAAAATATTAGGTCTAACATAACGGCTATTAATTTTAGAAATCAACCGACGAGTTTGACAAATCATTTTGGGTTATAAGTACTTACCTAGGTAAAGGGATTCCATATTCGATTGTAGTAAAATTTGTAAAGGGTCCAAAAATCATGCTCCACGACCACAGATAAGATTTATTCCTTATTTTAATGTATACAATTTAAACCGTAGCTTCAACATAATCTACAGTTTTACTTATGGGACGTGTATCATATGCTGGCAGAACCGAGTACTGGCCTAAACTGGTCAGACAATACACGATGATACAATGTAATAAAAAGTAATTAACAAAATAATAAGCCGACTTCAAATCGTAAAAAACTTTAAAGAAAGACATTATTCAAATTTTTGGAGGTCTGGGCTACGCCCAAACCGACTAAAGTAAAGTAGGCACATAAATGGCACAGACCTCAAAAAAATTAAATGAATTATGTATCTCTTTTAAGTTTATACGATTTAAAGTTTTTTTTTTCGTTTTTTATCTTTTTAGTAAAAAAAAAGAACAAGGCCTAAGAAGATGAAAACTTATTTCGTTCGCTAAGAAAAACGCCACACTGGAAATGATTAACAATCCATATCTTATAAAGTACTGAACCGATTTTCACACAACTTAACCATTCTCTAAGTTTGCAAGAAACCGAAACATTACCAAAAAAGAAGCATTCGGACTTATAGTACTTTCCGAGAAATACGTGGAGAAACATAGATACACACATACATACCTCATGAAAGTTGTTACTTATGTATAGATACCCACATACACCAACACACATGAATAGTACGCAATTTCAACAATACTTTATTTATAATACACATAAACATTAGAACATTTTATTTTTTTGAAGTCATTTGTAATGTTCTTTTGCCCAACCACAAGTGAACCGAATCCGCCTCGAAAGTGTTGGCGGTAGGTACGAGTTCAGTTCTGACATCGTTACCTAAATGTACCGTTGTGTCTTAAAAAAACATACGGTATAGGTAACTAGCGTACCTAATTGGTAATGCTTTAAATTTCAAAAGAAAGTTGTACATTTCAGACATGTATCGTTAAACAGGGCCCCGATTCTGTAAGCTATTGAACCGCGATAACGCAAGTCGATCGCTTGAATTTTTTTGAGAAATTTTCTTATTTACCACTTAAAAGTGCTAGAAGTATATTTTTTTGGAAATATTCAAAAAATAAAAAAAATGGAAAAAAAAAACAAAAAAAAAACAAAAAGCGAAAATTTTAGCAAAATTTTCGCTTCCAGCAAGCACTTTTACGAGGTAAATAAGAAAATTTCTCAAAAAATCTCAAGCGATCGACTTGCGTTATCGCGCTTCAATAGCTTACAGAATCGGGGCCGTGGTCACTGACTTCAGCTGTGCATCTATTATAATGAGTAGCTAATTATGTAGTGGTCACCAAAGAAAAGGAAACGAAGTAGGATTTTGTTTTGAAAATATATTAAGTAGTTACGTACCATTGTAATAGAAAGAATAAAAAATGTCTAATGAGAACCACCTTTCGGAGCCCCTCTCAGCAATCCACCAACCAATTTGGCATAATATAAGAATAAGAACCAAAAACAATTAAAAGAACCTATCTACCTATCTATGCACTTAATTTCACTACAATAGGATCAACAACGGTCGCCCGGTTCGGTTCGAATCTTTGCTCGAATGTAATCATCGGACAAACAAACATACATTAATACATAGAAATGAAGAAAAAAGTTTTACTTAAAACAAACTTGTTTAAGTATTGCTTGTTTACAATTTGCCCCACATTGAGTTCGTGAAATTTATACCTTCTTACTTAGCTATTTGTATGAAAATAACATAGACATTGTTGCATACCAGAAACATACCGTAGGTAGCCAAGGTGCTCGTGGTGGTAAGTATTTACCTACTTTCTTTCGTCGTTAGTAAGATAACTGTAAAAAGGAGTGTCAGAAAAATACATACAACACACTCATCAAACCGCACCAAAATAAACATCGTATCGGCTTGTTTATCATAGTTTTTACAAAGGCTTACTCGATAATTATTACGTCATATGAATAACAGCTCACTATTATGTAGGCAAAATTAGACTGTGGCCGTGAAAAAACGAACGGCGACCTCGCAATGCATAAATTATGTCATAACAGTTATACCTCTAAACTACGAAGCATATCTAAAAAATTAAGGGAAAAATAATATATATATTTTTTAGGCGACCATTTGGAGCTTTTGGGTGTTGAACTCACATCAAACCTGAATTTTGGGTCTTATATTGAATCCAAAGCCAAGGTAGCTGCAAAAAAACTTGGTATTTTGTCTAAGGTTAGGCGGTACTTCACACCGGGACAGCTTTTGAATCTTTATCAAGCACAGGTCCGATCTTGTATGGAGTACTGCTGCCACCTCTGGGACGGTTCTGCCAAGTATCAGGTCGTCTTTGGATTCAATTGAGAGACGTGCTATCAGGCTCATTGTGGATGACACTCTGGTAAAGAGTAAGCTTCAAAGTCTGGCGCATCGACGTGAGGTAGCAAGCCTGGCGGTATTCTACAGATTGCACTATGGAGAGTGTGCACAAGAACTGCACAACCTGATTCCCCCATCACCTTTCCATCACCGTACGACTAGACGATCAGCAAAGCGCCACCCTTTCATGGTTGAAATACCTCGCACAAGAACGAAGCGTTACGCTTCTTCATTTATTATAAGAACTGCAAAGGAGTGGAATGCCCTGCCCTCGTCAGTGTTTCCGGTAAATTATAACCCCGGTGTGTTCAAGTCAAGTGTGAATAGGTATCTTCTGGGCAAGCGTGCTACACCTTCGACCACATCATCGCTTTCCATCAGGTGAGATCGTGGTCAAACGATTGCCTAGTCCGTAATAAAATAAAAAATAAAAAGATAACCAAACCTTTTACCAGACTGAGCGGAGGGTATTGTGTTTATCAGCCTATATTTATGTATGTTTGTATGAGTATGTACGAGTATGTCTGTTCCTTTGTTGCACTATATAGACCAAACTCGTGGACCGATTTTGATGATTCTTACGTCAATCGATTTGACTTAATCTTGCAAGTGCTACTAAAAACATGACAGTAACCAAAATTCAATATGGCGACAACCAGACGCTATATTGCACAGAGAAGAAAAAAACGAACTATGTTTACTGGGGTATCATTGAATAGGTATTTAAAAATCATATATAGGTTTCTCTTATCATTTTTCATTTTGAATGACCATTTAGGATCTATAACCATTTAAAGTTGGTTAGCAACCATTCTCAGTCGGGTTTTTTATAGGTACGTAAATATTCTAGTTGCTTGCCACGCGCGCACGCGCATGTATGCGCTCAGTACTGCGCAATGTTAGCTATTGCGTCACCCGATGATCATGTACTTATGAAATGTACCTTCACGAAGAACTACATGAACTGATTGTCCCACTTTAAAATGTTTGAACCGCAAAGGAGTGGAATGCTCTGTCCTCGTCAGTGTTTCCGGTCTAAAGTGAATATCTAATCTACAAGGACGCGTGCTACACTTTCGACCATATCATCGCTTTCCATTAGGTGAGATCGTGTTCAAACGATTTCCTAGTTCGTAAGAATAAAAAATGCATCAAAACAGAAAAAAAACATCAAACTAAGAAACTAAGCTGGTTTATGATTATGATGCTTGGTGAAAATTATGTATTTCCTCCTAGACCCAATCAAATTAGAAGGTTTTTCTACAATAATCTAATTTAAAGACTAACAGCAAAAACAAATCAAACACAAAAAATCGCTTGCTGAATTATAATAATACTAGATGATGCCCGCGGCTTCGCACGCGTGGTAATTTCTCTAGGTTAAAAGTACTCTATGTACTATTCCAAGAAAAATACCAATATACCAAACATTTGATAAAAAATATTTCAGTCGTCAAAACGTTTTTATCGATTGCTCGGCTTCTATTCTACTGATCGGATTGAGATACCAAGTACACCAGTTTTTAAGTTAAACCCTAGGCTATCCGACAGTGAAAACCGCATCGCAATCAGTCCCGTTGTTTTTACGTGATGCGCGAACAAACATACAGACAAACTAAGAAACAAACAGACAAACAGACAGACACGATTAAAAAAAATACTTGTTCAGTAGCTTATTTTAAGTACCCTTGACCATTTTTTTTATTATCTTCTTTGTACAGACTATATCGTTCCTATTACTTTATTATAATATACATTTATTACTATACGTATTAATTAACTAGCTTTCCCGCCCGCGACTTCGTCCACGCGGACTACTGTTTAGCGCGAAAAAAACATCCTTTGTTCTTCTAGGATATTAAAAACCAATGCATGCAATGCAAATATATGTAGGTATAGCACCAATGCTCTTGATGTTTTTTGACAGACTTGTTATTTCGTTTACATGGCAACCGTCCTTACAGCGAGTAATCAACCTTTTCCAGTTTTCCCATGGACTCTTACCATTTTCCGGGATAAATAGTATTCTATGTTTTATTCCAGGGTATAAGCTATACCCATTCCAAATTTCATCAAAATCCATCCAGCCAATATCGCGTTAAAGCTCCCCAATCAAACAAACAAACAAACAAACCAATATATAAAAGTGAAACGTAGACAAAGTTTCACTTTTATATATTGGTATGGATGTTTCTTACCAGAATTTCTTTAAGTATGCTTTTTATTTAAGTAAATGATGATAAGTTTCATAATATTGAGTAAATATAGATAGTAAAAGATCTGTATATCTGATAAAACATTATGTTTAACTAGTGGGCCCCATCCTTTTTACCATTTTTTTTTCATTGAAAGATCCACATTATACTATGTACAAGTATCGTTGGAGGCAGTAGTATTTTATTCTCTTTAGAAGGTGGACTGACCCAATTTTCAAGATCACACAAAAAGGTAATATAAAAATCAGTGAGACATGATAGACAAATAGAGGCGGTACTTACTATCCTTCCAGTGTGTGCTCTCGTATACATTTTCTCTACTCCTTTCAACTTTGTGAGAGGCAGAGCTGGCATCGACTGGATGAGAACTGAAGAGCCGAAGATCGGGCTTAGTGGCGTTCTCTAGGAGAGGCCTACGTAGACGAATAAAGGCTGATGTTGATGACGACGATTAAGTAGGTATTTTTGAAGTCAATTTAATTCAAAGACGTATTAGTATTTTGGCTTTATTCCAGATGTCAGTCCTACGAGCAATCGCAGTGTTTCTCTGCGGGTTCATCGTCATGAGGCTGTGCAGCGCACAGATTGTATTTCCGGGAACATGTCCAGACGTCCAAGCTATGCCAAACTTCGATGCTGGGCGGGTAAATAAATCAAGAAAAATATCTAAATGCTTGTTTAAGATATCATTTATCACGAGAGTATTCTGTTTTGCTTCTCAATAACCCTGTGTACTGTAACGCCAAGATTCCTTTGGAATAGACAGATAAGAAGGGAAAGAAAGATTCGCAATGAAGTGATCCGACAGAGAAGTAAAGTGACCGACATAGCTCCTAGGATAAGCAAGCTGAAATGGCAGTGGGCTGGTCACGTTTCCCGAAGAACCACTGGGATAGAAGAGTTCTCGATTGGATACTGCGATTAGGTAAATGTACTGTGTAGGACGTCCTGTTGCCAGGTGGAGTGACGACCTGCGAAAAGCAGCTGGAAGAAACTGGATGCAGAGAGCTGAAGACAGAGCTCAGTGGCATGTATTAGTAGAGGCCGACTTCCAGCAGTAGACTAGTATAGGCTGATGATGAAGAAGGGAACGTGACTTCAGTCTATCCTTGCATAAGCGTCTCTTATTGTTAGTGTTTCACTACATCTAAGTAAAATTATATAATGAGTACCTACACATATATCCATACTCAACTTTACCAACTGCGTCGTTACCAATGTCCTTTTCGTTAAATTTCAGTATCTGGGCAAGTGGTATGAGGCTGAGAAGTATTTCTTCCTCTTCGAGTTTGGGGGCAAGTGCATCACAGCCGACTACGAGCAGAAGGATAACGGCGTTATTGGCGTTATCAACAAGCAAATCAATCTTTTGTAAGTCCCATTCAACTATGCCGATAAAAAAAAACACAAAAAAAAATACTTGATAGACTTGGCACTAACTAGAATTCTCTGAATTTTATCATCATAAACCTATTATAACCTATATTGCCACTGCTAAGGTACATGCCTTCACTCAGAAATAATATGAATTCATCGTTCATTGTATCTAAATTTAATAAAATCATGTTCTTTTTTAATATAAAACATGTAAATACATCATCAAAGCAGGGCGGTCGCACTCCGCAACAAGTACAAATATTATACCTAAACTTTGCGGCCGCAATATTAGGATTCATTCAGTAGTGTCAAGCGTGCGCTCGATGAGTAGCGCGCCGTGTGCTTACGATAAAGTACCTACTTACGTAAAGTTTTTGTCAGATTTTATTCTTTTCTTAATTATGAATACGAAGGAGAAACCTAGAAGGTACTGCATAGCATTCGGTCTGACAAATCTCGTAAAATACCTACATACCGACATTTTATTACGTAGGTAGCCATTTCTTTTTCATTCATTATTAAGCATCGTCAAAGTGTAACCTATTATGATATAATCAAATAATGAGGTAATAGGTCTATTCTGATAAGAATGTCATTATATGCATAGTTATAGAACTATCAACATTTATAACAATGAGTAATAAAATAATACATTTTTACTCAAACAAGCTTGTAATGTGGTCATTATTTCGACAACCTTGTAAGGGCAAAGTCAACCTTGCCGCGCTTCTTGAATAGGCGCCAGCAAAGTTGTATGGAATTTCATTACTCTCGTGTTTTGCGGCCAGCAATTTCCTTTGAAAATCCATTATTGTCGTGTTTTTTAGTACTATTATTTATTCTGTGGTTTTGTTAACCAACGAACGCGAAAAGAGAGGCGTCGTAGTTCCCAAACGTATGGACCGATATTGATGTTATTTTTTCTGTTTGAAAGCTGATGTGATCGAGATGATTCTTAGCTATTATTGTTGTTGTTGTAGTTTTTGTTGTAGTATTTTTGTTGTTTTATTTTTCATTGTTTTTTTTGTTGTTGTTGTTGTTTATTATTGTGTTTATTTTTGTTATTGTTGTTGTGGTTTCTGTTCTTGTTCTTGTTGTTTTTGTTGTTGTTCTTGTTTTTCTTTCTTATTGTTTTAGTTGTTCTTGTTGTTTTCGATTATCTTGTTGTTTTTGTTGATCTTGTTGTTTTTATTATTGTTCTTGTTGTATTCGTTGTTCTTGTAGTTTTTATTGTTGTTATTGTTGTTGTTTTTGTTGTTGTTCTTGTTGTTTTTGTTGTTCTTGTAGTTTTTGTTGTTGTTGTTTTTGCTGTTTTTGTTGTTTTTGTTGTTTTTGTCGTTCTTGTTGTTTTTGTTGTTGTTATGGTTATTCTTGTTGTTTTTGTAGTTCTTGTTGTTGTTGTTCTTTTTTGTCGCTCTTGTTGTTGTTGTTCTGTTTAATTGTTCTTGTTGTTTTGTTGTTCTTGGGGTTATATATTTTTTTCATCAGTTTGCTAGTTTTATTTAAATACATTGTTTGAGTAAAGCACTATACAAGCCTTGGTCCGCAATGACTGCCCTGCTGGCCACGCTATGATGGCCTCGAGCTAAGCTTAGTTAAGTTTTCGGCCTTCAAGCTTGGCCATCATTGCAGCCCTTGCTGTCCGCGCTATAAAGCCATCATTCCAGCTTGGCCATCAAAGGCTGCAATGCTGACCGCGCTGTGATGGCCTCGAACTTAACTTAGCTACGCTCTCGACCATCATCATCGCTGCCAGCAACGCAGTCATTACAGACCGCGGCAGTAATGTACTATTACATAATTTTTTATTCGGTTACAATATCTAAGTCATATTATATCACAGAATAATTACTAGTACAAGTACCAATATCTAAGTCATATTATATCACAGAATAATTACTAGTACAAGTACCAATATCTTGATACAACCCTACCGAGCGTAAAAGTGACAGAGCGATTCTGAAACGGTTAGAGCAATGCAAGCTCTCGCGCGTTGTGATACGTTATATTCTAGCCTGCACGCAATGGGTGAGCGCCTTCTAGGTAAATATAATTGAAAGCTCGCAGCACTGTGCGAGTTAAATTGCACTTTATTGCGTTGTAGCTAGAGTTTCTATGTATTTAAATGACTCCACTCAGTTATCCTTCTGTACTTGTACTATTATTTATTCTGTGATCAAAGTAAGATAAATTACATTAAAAATATTTAAAAAAAGAACTTTTTTGCAGTAGCCATTTCCGTTTATTGGCAACGACACTACCAGCCGCACTACCAGTAGTGTCGTTGCCTATAAACGACACTACCAAGCCCATTTCATTTTATCATGGCGAAACTTAGAACTGACTATTAGAATTAAATGCGTATGCAACACTTCGTGTCTCTGCTGTTAACCGTTGAGGAGTTCCCTAGTTCCCACCCAGAGTGCTGCAAGTATGTCTTAGTAAAACTTAAAACTAGCTATCATAATAAAATGCGTACAGAATTTTTTGTGTTTGTGCTGTTCACCGTTAAAGAGTTCCTTTATCTGGAAGTCGGTTCAGGTCATGCTTACCATAAAAAAAACATTGCCATTGGAACTAAACCAACATGTAAAAATTCAACTCAGTAGAATAAGAGGAAGTGGTTCTAATTCATCTTGTAAGATTTGACCAAAGCAAACATAAATACATACATACATACATACATACATACATACATACATACAAATATTGCAACTTAAATAAAAGCTTTTAAGAACACGACTGCCCTTTCAAAAAACTATGTCACTCTGGAACATAGGATATCGTTAAGGATTCTAACGATACCGCATACATCCAAATCTGTTCAGGGCCTACAATCTCGACATCGACAGCGATTGCTTTACAACAAAAATCTGTCGCAAAGTCCAATTATAACGATATTTGGTAGTCTCTACCAAATATCGATGTCAACATGATCAATGTCAGTACAAATACCGATGAAAATCGATACCTTTTTGACAATAACTGTCAAACCTAACAGTTTTCATCGGTATGATGTACAGATTTCGATTGTAAAGCAATCACTATCGATATGTCGAGACTGCAAGCCCTGGTATTTAAAAGTAGTGGTGGAACAAAAAAAATTACATACATACATGAACCCTGAAAACATTACACAAATTTTTTGGGCAGTCCTGTAATAAATGGACTTTGGTATAATTTCCTCCTTCAGTTGGTTCCCCAATGCTGGTGGTCGTGATCACATCATGGCATCACTTTTTCCTTGACGTTGATTTTCCATTTACTTTGACTATCCACGACATAGTTGTATTGTTTGTAGATATTATCGTGTATCGGCGGTGATCAGACCTATGTATCAGGCTCCTGCCTGATGGTATTTTCTCATCCACCTTACCAGCCACAATCAGCTTTTCCAAGTTATCTATCTATCTATACTTATAATAAATCAATAAGAACGAAAAAGTCTGTACAAAGAAGATAATAAAAAAATTTGTTTAGAGTACTTAAAATAAGCTATACTGAGCAAAAATATAACATATTTTTAATTCGTGTCTGTCTGTTTGTTTGTTTATCTGTATGATATCTTGCGGATCACGTAAAAACTACAGGACCGATTGCGATGCGGTTGCGGATGCGGAGGACGATTGCAGTTTTCACTGTTAGATAGCTTAGGGTTTGACTTAAAAACTGGTGTACTTGGTATCTGAATCCGATGAGTAGAAGCCGAGCAATCGATAAAAACTTTTTTGACGGCTGATTTTGATTAAATATTTTGAAATTGGTATTTTAGGGCTTGGAAGTAGAATAGTACATATGATTACTTTTAACCTAGAGAAATGACCACGCGTGCGAAGTTGGTACAGCTAGTTAATAATAAAATTTACACACTCATACCCCAGCAATGAGATTCCCTGTGTCGCAGGTGGCTTACATCAACACATACAAACATCCAAGACCCATGAACAAAAAATTATGCTCATCACGCAAACATTTGCCCGGCCATTATTTGAACCTGGGACTCCAAACTCAACAAGCAGGAACACTATCAATTGCGCAGTGTCATCAAGTTATTACGTGCGCGATGTGACCAATGAATTTAAAAATTCGTCAGAAGCAGACGTTCGATAGTCTGGGTCTTTCTGGAGATGTTGGATCTATGAGCTATCCATGGTATTTGCAGCATTTTACTCAAGCACCATATGTCATAGGCGTCTATGGACTTGCGGTCCAATGATCTAGAATCCGTGTCTCCGCACCGTAAAAGAAAATTGAGAATACCAGTGTATTTCCAACTATGGTCTTACAATATCCAGACTGGAGTACATCTATGGAACTAATTATTTGTTCAGTACCTAGCTAGCACTGAACCCGCAAAAAACTATTAGCATTTAATCCATCCAACAAGTAACTGAACTTCACCTACAAGCGTTTTCTTTTACCTACATTTTACTAACTTTCATTCAATTCAGTTCAGTTCAGAATTTCATTTAAAATCGTCCGGCAGATCGAAATCAGTCACACTTCTACAATAATATTCTACTACATTATTTCAGAGGAACCCAGTCTGAAATCCAAGGAGAAGCGATTAAGGTCAGCAGATCAGATGAAGCGAAGCTGTCAGTAACGTTTTCTTCTCTTCCCGTCAACATAGCTGCCCCGTACTGGGTGGTGGACACCGACTATGATAGCTATGCAGTGGTGTGGAGCTGCTATGATCTTGGACTTTTTCACACAAGTAAGTTTACAATATCACATCACACATCATCAGTCGCAAGGCTTCCACTGCTAAACATAGGCCGGAACGCCACAACGAGCGCTTGCTAGCTGCTTGCCTATAGGGGTGTTTTTTGCACTTGGTGTTGGTGATAATAGTAGGAAAAATAATCATCATCAGCCTGTGTTCGTCAACTGCTGGACATATGCCTCTCCCAAGGCACGCCTTGTGACCCGGTATTCGGCTCTTCGCATCCATTTTCAGCCAGCAACCTTGCGCAGATCGTCGCTCTATCTAGCTGGTGGGCATCATAAACTACAATTGCGAATTCATGGTCTCAGCTCGAGAACAAGGTTACCCCAACTAATATGTCCAGCATGCTTCTAGACCTTAACCCAGCACAGACGATTCTCGTGTAATACTGACCCGCCAATACACTGACGAACTGCCCGACGTCAGCCTAGACTAGATTAAGATGGCTCTCAAACAACTTAAGAAAAGGAAGGCCCCCGGTGAGGATGGTATAGCTTTGGAGCTCTTGAAGGGGGAACCCGTACTTTGGGACCTTCAAGGAGAAAGCCTTTCACTCCGTTGAAACCTGGGCGGTTCTGGAGTCTTTGCAGCGCTGTCAATTGGACTGGCGATACATTGAAGTGCTGAGGTTTCTGTATGACACCGCAACTATGAGTGTCAACTACAAAACCAGCAGTCTAAACATATTCAAATGCGCAGGGGAGTGAGACAGAGAAGTGCTATATCCCCAAAACTGTTCACTAATGCTTTGGAAGATATGTTTAAGACGCTGGATTGGAAAGGAATGGGCATTAATATCAGTGGCGAGAACATCTGTGGCCGTATTCCATAACTTGGCTACAATCGGATTATCACTTTTTTCATAGCAAATTCGACTCTATCGCAAGGCATTAGTGGCTGCGATACTGAGAATTCGATTGAAGCCAAGTTATGAAATCGGGCTGCTGACACTTACGATGACATATGACTAATGGCGGAATCGCTGCAACACTTGCAAAGCATGCTGACCAACGTATGCTTGACGATGCTTCACGACGCATCGGTCTAGGAATGAGCATAGATAAGACCAAGCTCATGTTTAACGATCTTGTTGACCAGGAACCGATTGCAGTCAATGGTGTACTTCTTGAAGTTGTTCGAAAATATTGGGCAAATATTGCAATTAGATAGGAACAACATTGAGAAGGAAGCCAACAGCAAAATTCAGCTGGGTTAAGCAGCATTCGGCAAGATTCGACAAATCTTCGTCCATACCACAGTACCTGAAGACAAAAGTCTTCAATCAGTGCGTCATATCAGTCATGAGCCCAAACGTGGTTACTCACGGTCAAACTAGTCCACAAATTTAAGGTCGCCCAGCGAGCTATGGCGAGAGCTATGCTTGGAGTTTCTCTGAAGGAGAGGATTCTTAATGAAGATATCCGACAGTGAACTAAGGTAACCGACATAGCTCTTAGGATAACAAGATAAGATAAGCAAGTTGAAGTGGCAGTGGGCTGGTCACATTTCCTTAAGAACCTATAACCGTTGGGGTAGACGAGCTCTCGAGTGGAGACCACGTTTAAGCAATTGTAGTGCAGGACGCCCTGTGGCCAGGTGGAGTGACGATCTGCGAAAAGCTGCTGGAAGAAAATGGATGAGGAGAGCTGAAGACCGAGCTCAGTAGCGTGCATTAGGAGAGGCCTACGTCCAGCAGTGGATAGATATAGGCTGATGATGATGATGATGATGAATATGGCCAGCCCACTGCCACATCAGCTTGCTAATTCTCAGAGCTATGTCGGTAACCTTAGGTATTCTCTACCAGATCTCCTTGTTTCGGATTCAGTCTGCTGCCCATTTCCTAATATCCCTTTGCTAGTTCTCACAGCAACCACGGAATGAGAACAGGTGGTCCTATTGCTATACCTGGCACCACATGGCTTACACAATAAGCTTAAACCGGCTCACATCAGATTTACAATAACAGCTTTGCTACAGTATCTATCTTTAAAATATACAGGTACAAATATTTGATTGTACCAGTAAGTATACAAGTACATCCCGAAGAAAATATGATATCAGGAGAGAATACTTAATCGACTTCTAGAAGGAGAGGAGGTACACTAATGGATATTTATAATAACAAACCTACTTAATATTTAAAGATCAAAGGAGAATATTTTGAAATAACAACAAAAGGTATGCGAAATAACAATCAACATTCTTAACAAACTGAAGAAGCTTATTGATTTGTTATTTCTAATTAAAATCTAGTTTACATAAATTCTCCAACTGACCGTTTTATTTTACAGTAAACGCGTGGATACTTACCAGAGAACGAAACCCACCACAAGAAATTTTAGACAAAGCGTATGAAGCTGTTGACAAGAGCAGAATCAGTAGGCGTTACTTCATGTCAACGAACCAACAAGATTGTCCTGAAGATAATAATAGTACCTAAATGAAATTAAGTAACACAGTTGTATAAAGGATAATAGGAATAACCTATGCATGCATTTAATTTACTGTAATTTGTGACCATTTTCATGACCTTATAATATTACTCATGACTTATGAGTGTGGACACAAAATTGACGGCAGAGCGTATGTTATATTATTATTAGAGAAAATATGTTCTATTGTTTATTCTAATAAAGGATAAAGAAACATAAAAACGGCGCTTTATACTAGCCATATTTATCTACGACTTAAATAAATTAAAGCCTTTACAAATTGCGTACTTAATTACTTTTGCTTAAAACAACTTTAACAACAACTTTCATAGTATTTAAATCAAACGCGTTCACGTGTTTATCATTATCAACATACGATTGGACAAATAAATTATGTACTATTGACAATCAAAGAAGCAGTTTAGTAGGATCTTACGTTTGGCAAAGTGGTTGTAATAAATTCTGTAGAAAATATATCGTTCAACAAAACAAAAATATGTATTTTGATTGTTTAAAGACGACCTGCAAAAACACCCCTTTTCCAACGTCCAACAAGCCTTAAGATGCAACAACAAAAACATCACCAATGTTCTCTAACGCAACTTACAATTTCGTTAAACTTAGCACTATCATCACAACCTGTTCCTAAGTCGGAGTACTATCATTAGAATGCCAGCTTTTTCTATGTTCACTAATAGCCTCAGCGTAGCTCGGAGGCGGAGGGATGTTGTCACTCTTGGTTTTGGTTGGTTTCGCCGGTGCCGCAAGTTTGTCTTCTTCGGCTTCTTCAGGGATGGAGTCGCGACGTCTGGGGTCGAATTCTGATAGGACTGGCTGGGATATGTTGTTCCTTTGTACCAGTCCGACCAGCGCGAGCTTCGGCGCGCTGTGGGCTTGCTGAAATAGAGTTAGGTTCTTGTGGGTAACGACAAATGAGACAAGAGTCAGCGTGGTGTTCAACTGATAGTTCTGTCTCTGCTTCTACTTATTTACCTCGTTACTTTTTAAATTTCAGTCTGTTTTCGACTAATTTTAATAGGCACTGGTGAGGATGGAAAAAACATTATTATAGTCTTCTTGTTATCATCAGCTAATATACCCATAGCAAGTAAGGTTTCTGCGATGTTATAATAATTGTTCCAAAATATTTATTTTTATCGTGATGCAAGAAGGTTTAAAAAAGACTGTGTCTACATTACCAAACAAACGAGTGAAGCTACGTAATCAAACAGTCGCGGGTTCGAATCCTGCAAAGTGCAATCATTTGTGTGATGAGCAGAAATGTTTGTTTCCGAGTCATGGATGTTATAATATTCATATCTATATATGTTTATCCGTTATCTAGTACCCATAGTACAGGGTATCCTAGTTTAGGGCTAGGTAATTGGTGTGGAATTGTCCCGAATATATATTTATTATATAGATATATTAAGCATAGCAAATGGCGGATGCGTTTGTGTGCGTGAGTTGATAATGTGGTGTTTTAGAGTTGATACATAATTTCATCACAAAAGACTGCAATGTGGTGGCCGATCGGCATAACATGAGTAAGTGTGTGCGTGAGGCTTGTAAGTACGTACGAGCGGATCGGCAAATCTTGGGTGCTTTACTTTCGCTTTGGCGGTGTGGAATGCGTCTTTTTTTAAACATTATTTGCGTGGTGTTATCATTGTTTTTTATAATCACTGCAATAAATAAGCATCAATACATCATGAAAATCTAGATAAGTACGTAAAAGCAAACACATGACATATAATAGTCGGGAAGGTTTTATAGTATTTGCTGTTGTATTAAGTTTGTAAATATCTCTGTTTTTTTAGTGAGAATGCCTAAATGGTAGTTACATGCAATTTTGTTGTATTGATTTGTTTTTGTTTTTTTAATACAAATCACGCGTTTGGTCTCTAGAGCGCCACAAAAGAACAAACATACATACACAGGTCGCTTATGAGGACATTACCTAAAAATTAAAGATACCACAGCTGTAATCATTACGCTAATTGAGTAAGAAGCAAATTGCCTAACTGTCAATACCTAAACTAAATATTGCCTAGATGTTATTTCGTCTACAAATTGTACAGTAGATGTTTGTGAAGTTAGGCTCTGTGAACGATTGCGTAGGTACTGCTGTGGGGATAAAACAGCATAAAGAGCGAGATAGAATATGCGAAAAACGTAAGCGAGTGAGTGTACAATGCAGGCAGTTATACAATGCTGTCTTCACCAGTCTTCACATTGGGATTGCGCCTGAAAAATAGCGACTAGCAAACAACTTCCGAGACAATACTTCCGCTGCGATGCGACTACTGTAATGCCTTAGCAGCACTATGTATCTCCAATGCCAAATGCGCAGATATGACGCTAAGCTTGTTTCATTGTAAACTCTTTTATTGTATGTAACTAGATGCATAATTATTACATTATTATACAATTTATATGGTTACTAGCTGCTGTTTCACTGGCTGAAACTGGAATTTCCCTGTAGTATAAAGTGAAGTCGGATGACAGCTTTGACAGCTGTCATCAATATATAGATCTCATCGATAATTTTTGCGACAGTCCTGTGTTACAAACAATCATTACCTTATAAACATTCGAATTTCTTTGGCAGTTCAAGACTGGATTAGAAATATGCCCCTTTCCGTGGTGATTGCTAATCTCCAGCGCGGATCTGAGTATGTCCACTTTGGAAGCTGATCCTTCATAGTTGCTGCCGCGGCGCTGGGTGTTGCTGCCGCTGCGGCTCCGGCACTCGTTGATGTCGCCTTGAGAGAACTGATTATAAAGAAATTACAGCAAAATTAGCATCGTAGATAGAATCTAAACGAGAACTTAAGGGACAGTAAGATCGGGATCAGATGATCATGTGCTACTTCCAGTTTTTTATTCCGTTGCTGAGGGTAAAGTGTCACGCCTGCCCATAACAGTTTAAGTGCTACCCATAATTTTGGTAGCAAAATCTAGGGCGTCACAGTACAGCGCTCGTCAGCGTTAGACATTGGTTTAGGCCCAGTTATTTCGCTGGAAACATGGCCCTTTAAACCGAAACACAAATGCTTACACAGTACTACTTGGCGGTTGAGTATCTGACAAATTGTGGTACTTCCCCAAAGCGGAGCGTAAGAGGACTATCATCACAAAAACAAATTGGTAACGTCTGGGGTTTTCAAAGCAACATAATAATTCGCGCTTCTACTTACTCTGGCCCGAGATCCTCTCGGTAGCGAATGAAGAGAGCCAAGTGGGTTGTACCGTGTGATCATGTGCAGCCTCTCCAAGGAGATCATTGTCTCCGCGTCCTTCCTGAGCGGTTCTCCGTTGAGCTTGTCGCCTTCTCCGCTTTCTAGAATAGTAACATTCTCATAGTTATAAAAGGTGAAGATGTGCATTTACTATATTTTAATTCACACGTATTCAGAATTAGATGCGTCACCCACGCTTGTGTGCGTAACACGTAAATGATTGTATGGAGCGAACAGGCAAGCGATACGGGTTAATACGTAAGAAAAAAGGACGGCACAATATCGCTTGCGATCTTTGGATGACGAACTATGACGTACGCACATACACGCACACCAGAAATGGTCGCGTGGTCCCATTTTGAATAATAGTAAGTATTAAGTGTTTGATCATTATTTGTTTCTTTCAGCGAAGATCGTCACAGACCGTGAACTGTGGCTCTTCGATATGTTTTTTTTTTCTCTTCTCTTTCTGGGACTGCAGTCTATTATTTATTCTGCGTTGCAGTCTCGATATCGACAGCGATTGCTTCACAACTGAAATCGGTCGCAAAAATATCGACGTCAATCATGATCAATGTCAGTACCGACAGATACCGAAGACAATCGACAGCTTTTGATAATAACTGTCAAATATAAATAAAATAATAAAAACTAACGATTGTCATCGGTATATACCGATTTCGGATGTAAAGCAATCATTATCTATATGACAAGACTGCAGGCACTGACAAAGTATTATACTTTTGGTCATTTTCTAGGTAGCAACGCCAATACTCTACTGCTGTTATAACGCCTAAGAGTTCACATTCAGTGATAGAATAAGTTTCTTTGGGGACCTGTAAGTAATTTGCTCATGTAAGCTATGGGTTTTTCAACTCCATCGAAGTCTTGGTAAGCATTGCTCCAAGTCCAAAAGCGGATGTGTCACAATGAACAGCAAAAGGTTTAGAAAAGACAGGGCAAGTTAAAATAGGAGTTGATATTAAAGCTTATTTGATTTTATTAAAAGCTTTATCAGCTTCAGAAGTTCACTTGAAAGTGGGAGCTTTCTTACTGGTAGACGTAAGTTTAGTGAGGAGAGCAGCTATTGTGCTAAGATTGGGTACAAAGCGTCTATACCAACTAGCTGTACTGAGAAACTTCTTCACTTCGCGAGCAGACCTGGGAGCAGGTATTTCTAAGGTTGCTTTGATTTTCGGGTCTGTGCGGCTACGCTACGTAGGATCAAGGTCTCCCTTGATCATCAATTACGTAGCCTAGGTATTTAAGTTCATTTTGGAATAATGCACATTTTGGAAAATTTCCTGTTATACCTGCTTTTGAAAGTTTTGCGTGTAATTTAAGTAAACGTACGTGTTCCTCTACGTTTTTGTAGTTATTATTATATCATCCAAATAATAAAAAAGAGAGTCGTTATTAGACTCGTCAGAAAGAAGATTATCAATAAATCTTTGATGCGTAGCTGGTGCGGTAGTAAGACCAAAAGGCATAACATTAAATTGAAAAGATCCACGACCTGGAACGTGAAAAGCAGTCTTAGGTCTGTCTTCTAAACGTAAAGGCACTTCCCAAAAAGCTTTAGCAATGTCAATTGAATTCAGATATTTAGAATCTTTAAGGTTATCTATAATGTCTGATATAAATGGTAATTTATAAGCATCTTTTCTAGTTATGTCGTTAAGCTTACGACTGTCGATGCAGAATCTCCAAGCACCATCTTTTTTAGGGGTAATAATTACAGGATTTAGCCATGGGCTAAATAACATCAAGTTCTAGCATTTTATCTACTTCTGCTCGAAGAGCTTTCTGTTTTTCAGGTGATAAACGATATCGTTGACGAATTGGTGGGTGATCACCTGTATCAATACAGTGTTCAATAGGTTTGTTCTTCCTAAAGGAAGTACTTCGGTAGAAATATTACAAAATTGATCTACGACTGCGTTAACAAGAATCAATTGCGTGTCTGTAAGTCTGTCATAAGACTGTAAGTAAGTATCGTTAGTATTGATCATAAACATGGGAGTATCTGATCTCTTGTGCATACTGACCGTATTAAGTATGTCTGGAGCCAGCTTAAGAGTTTTCCAGAAGTTGATACCTAATATGAAAGGTTAAGTAATAATGGGTATTACATAGGCAGTAATTATAGCAAACCTCTTTTTAAAAGTTTAATAGTACCAATTGAATTGATTGTTTGACCATTAGCAACAGAACCTTTGATAATTTGTTCACTTTGTAGTTTCAAACCATGTTCAAGTAATAATTTATGTGAGTTATTACCTAAAATTGTAATGGCACTGCCACTATCCAGTAAACCGTTTAGGGTTACATTTCCAACATTTACTCTAAGGTATGGACGTTCAGTGTCCGATGTATTATCAAAGAGGAGAGAAAAAATGTTCTATGTTTTGAAAAATATTGAAATAGTTTTAGGCCAATTGTTCCAATCAGTTTGATCCAAGTTATTGTTAGTATTACAATTTTGTGCTTCTAGTTCCTCTCTAATTCGTTTTTTGAAGTTTGTGTACATACACGGCAATTGGTAAAAATTACGTCATTTTTACCGCAACGAAAACAAACTTTATGTCAGTAGGGACATTTACATAAAGCATGGCTATCGTTTCGACAGCGAGGGCATAGGAAGTGCAGGTTTCTAAGAATCTGTAACAATTGAATGTACAAGGTAAGGTTGAGGGTAAGGGTGTGTTTGCAAATGTTTTTGCAAATTGAATAAACTTTTTGAAACATTTTCAAGTTGTACGGTCGTAAGTTCAGTGGTAATATTCATGTTATTTAATCTATTTCTTACATGCAGAATATAGGACGCATTCTTCTCCTTTCGAACCGGGTAGGCTAATAAACGGGCAGAAATAATGATTATACATTTTTGAATTTCGGCTATATCCTGATCGAACTACGGCTTACGGGCTTTGTAAGTCCTAAGTATTCGAGCTATCAAGTAAAGTCGATAATCTTGATCGTAAATTTTCTGCAGTATCTGTTGCATGGACCTCAGCATTTCGACATTTAAATTCATAGATCAATTCTGGCTTATTTAGATGCGCAGGATCCATTTTTATTAATATGAGACCGGCAAATAAAATTAAGTCTTTATTTTGCAAGTAACGTTACGTTAAGTGTGAAGCTTTTAAAATACAAAAAAAAACAATAATAAAATAGCGTTAATGCAACTATGCGTTAATGCGTTACTCGTAATAATGCGTCAAAGTATAGCGCAATTCGGAACAAGGTACGCATTAATGGAAATGTCTTACTTACATTAATGACTGGAATGCAATTATAAAATACACGTTAGTCTAAAAAAACTGTTCTAGGTTTGCCAAATATTTCCAAAATTGAATCAAGGTGGAATTTTAAAATTTTGTGGGATAACTGCTTAAAAAAATAGTACACGGATTCACAAATTAATTTCACAAAACAAAAAAGCTGGAACTCGAAGGTAGGCATAGCTGGGCATGGTAAGGACACGTTGAGGGTGCCAATTGTGGCCGGAGGTCCAGTTCAAAGGGAAACGGCACATAACTAGGTATTAAAACACTCGAGTGATACTATTAAAAAACTCACTCTCGTGTTTTAATTCCCCTCATTATGCTACCGTTTCATAAACTACTATTAGAAGTCGCCAACCAACGGCGGTAATGGTGTTAACTAAACAATCTAAACTCATGTTATAAAGAGGAAAGATTTGTTTTTTTTTGTATGTTTGTTTGTAAAGAATAAACTCAAATAAAGCTAAACCGATTTAAAAAAAAAACCTTTGAGATTCCTACGAAAATTGGAATAATGTAAACCAAGGTCACAGAACACCTAATAATACAAGGTATCCAAAATTTGCTAATAAATTACGACTAGGTACACGCGGTAAGGAACGGAATGACATATTGCCGTGGAAACTGAATAAAAACAAGTCTGTCAAAAAGCACCACGAGCATTGCTGCCAAAGATGTTGAATCACGCTTACTGTTTTCTTAGATGTTACTACTAACTTGTGTAAAAATGCTAAAAGTAAGAAGAATGCCGCGATGTGAGCGCTACCCGTGCGAAGCCGAGGCCAGTCACTAGTATCTTATATTTTTGTAAAGAAAAAACTTAACTCGATCTTCGAAAAAAGACAAAATACAATGTGTATTTAACCAACCCTCACCAGTATCAGGCTCGCAGGCATCTTCAAACCCGGTCATGTTGATGTGCCTGAGCCAGAAGTAGTGCAGTAGCCCGTACAGCACACCACCCAGAAAGGCGATCAGCCCCATGTAGCGGAAGGCTTCTCTGGTGCCCAGGGAAGCTATGAGGAGACCACCGCCGAAGCTGCCGCTGCCACGGCCTGGAACAATAGCGTAAAACTTCTCTTGCATGTACAACTCAAAGAAAAAATATTTATGCATATTTTTTATGCATCTATGTAGCGGTTATACATATCTATAACTACACGTGAAAAATTTCAACTTTGTAGTGTTAATAGTTTCTGAATGAAATGGCTATGACATACAGATAGACACACAGACAGACGGTCAGACGAAACTATAAGGGTTTCACTACGAAACCCTAAAAAGACTACTGTGTTCATCACATACTCGTATGAACGGCTATGAACTAGGTATATTACGAAAAAAATACTTTCATACATGTTTTATTATAAAATACTTATAATTTCCATTCAGGTTAATTGTTCACGATCGTGTCACTACTACTTCGAAATGTAGCAAAAATAAATAAAAAAATATGTTTAATAATTTCATACCTATGTAGTATTTATATACTCTTTGGTCTTTATTAACTCCAAGCTTGTTTTTCATGTGACGTCAATATCCTTATCTAAATTAAAATTCAAAAACAAACTGTAAATCTTTGGAGCTCAGATTGAATTATCAAATTATTATTTGCCGAGACATTTGAGTTCGTTAACATTGTATCTTGTTTAACAGACTTCTGTTTTCTATAAATTTCAGCTAAGCCTGCTATTGTACCTGCTCTTTTTGTTACGTTTTGTTATCTATTATGTAAAATAGCGTGATTGTCAATGAGTCGAACCTTTATGAGCACGACGTCTAAAACGCAAAATGCAAGTATTCTGACTTTACTTCTATAGGTTTGTACAAAAGGCAAAAATCAATGCAGTATTTAACCGATCCTTTTTATTTCAGTTAGTGCAATATAACTTTATCAGTTATTAAACATTTATTTAGAGAGTGGTGGTGATCGAACAGTCAAGTGTGCTCATTAAAATCTGACGGCAAATGGTTCGAACCTTATTCCCGCACCAATAATTTATTTAACAAGCTTGCGAATTTTCTCAAAAACAGTGAAGGTCATCGTGAGGAAAATGTCCAAGAAACTCAAAACTTAAGGGCATGACGTGACTTCCACCAACTAGCACTGTGCCAGCGACATAGAAAAGAAAAAACTTATTTTTTATTTTTAACCTCTTCGGTAATCAGCGTATGACCTATGGCCCATACACTCCCTCTGACTTGTATACCAGCATTGGTAAAGTAATAGGCTGATTGTGATGATAGATTTATCATGGTCTGCATACCGAAGGAGTTGTCATATCAGAACTCACCAAGACTGAAATGTGCCATTCCTAGTACGCCAATGAGTGTTGCCAGAAGACTTTTAGGGGCTAACATAGCGCAATAAGTAGCCGCTGCGACCCACATCAGATGCACCGATAGGGACTCCATGGCTTCGAAAGGGAAACACCACCAGGAATTCCTGGAATCAAATAGTACACTCATGATGTTCGTAAAGAAGAACTAGTATAAGGAGTTGTTATAATAAATATTGTGATACTTTATAAAACTTTATAAACTCCACACAAAAGTCAGACAAATATAAAAAAAATATAAAGGCTCAGAATATTTCAAGACTGTAAAAGTGACCTAAAAGACACCCTTCAAGTTCCACTAATTTTAAAAACAATAGAAAATCATTTATTTTATCGTCACACGTGGAACTGGACTGTACAGCAATTGTAGCTCGACTGTAGTTCAATGAAAATAATTCAATGAATGTAATTTAATGAACAAAAAAGAAGGGTAATATAATTCTAATTTAAGAATTATTTCGGACATAAATCGTTGACTGCTCTTAGATGCTCATCAGGTTTCTACAGATATATAAAAATATTGTATTGTAACTCACTAACGTTGCCAAAATCTAACTATCATGGATATTGTTTGTTACAATTTATCCGGCCTTTATTTTACGCGATTTAAGTATATACCCAGTAAGTGCAGTACTACATCAAATAAGTGACAAGGTTCTTCCCACACGACATCGTTGTCCTCATAAACTTGACCATGCATAACTGTCGTAGGTAAATACATTAATCCTGTAAATGGTTCTTTAATGACTAAGAACGGCTAAGAATAGACTTCTGCCAGTTGACGAAAATGTAAGCGAAGATGAGTTTTGTAATCAAATACACGGTGAAGCTAACAAGGACGTTCAATGGTTGCCCCCATTAACAAGACGTACAAAAAGACTTAGTAGGATATCCCTACTAACTCGATTAATTAAGGAAGTAACTAGCGGACCGTTATATACTGAGAACTCCTAGGTATGCTGGATTGTGTGAAAAAAATATGTGTTAGCATGTGTTTTGACGTAGCCGGTAGCAGTTTTTAATGCAACATACATTAATGAACAATCTTAATTAAAACAGTTAAAAGCAGCGGAAGTAGAACTGACCCTTGTGGGACTCTTTTCCATCATCTTTAATTGGCTAAAGCTATTGGAGTGTATCAAATGATCTTGGTTCTAACAACAGCTAGTCACAGGCAACTATGATTTTACTCAACCGTGTGTAGTAGCATTAAGTTATAAATATGTCACTGCCAAGGCAGTGACTGCCTTCCTTATCGAATGCCTCACTGGCACTGTTTTCTATTCAAGACAATCCAATATGGATGCATTTTATGTTACGATTATTGTGTACAATATAAATTGTACATACATGCAAGTTTTTTTTTTACAATTTGTGAACATGTATTTTGTGTACATACCTAGTTTTTTTTTTTTTTATTTATTTATTTGAATGACGAGGCGGGCAGGTCGCTCGCCTGATGGTAAGCGTCACGCCTGTCCATAACAGTTGAAGTGCCACCCAGAACTTTGGTTGCAAAGTCTTGCACGTCACTGCACTGCGCACCCTGAGACATTGGTTGCTAACAACAACAATTGGTTGTTGTATATACAGCTATTTATAAAAATATATAGACACAAACCAGGTACAAATAGAGCCACCAACAATCAATTCAAGATGTCCTCCTGGACATCTCATGAGCGTTTAGGAATACGCGGAAAACACAACTTATCCAGATGTTATATTATGTGATACATCACAGTATTAAAGAGTTAATTCAATTATTAGATAAAAATCTGTGTTTCCCGATAGCATCACACAAACATGAGAGTGGCTTTGTAAGTATCTCATACCAGTATATTTAAGCTTACGTATTTTACTAAGGTAGCATATTAGTAAACTATTGTGTAGTAATCAAAACTATTTCCGTAAGCGTGCATAATACAACTCATAGGCATACATGATTCATCTTAGGCCTCATCGTCATTTTCCATCAGGTGAAGACACCGGATCGTCAAACGTATGTCCATTAATGAATAAAAATAAGCAATTACATTTAAATAAATGTGACAAAATGATTTCCTACAGAAGTTAATAAAATTACTTGACTCATAATTATGTACCGTAAGAAAGGTTATAAACATTTTAAATACGCAAAATACTCACTCAATGAAGGAGTAGCCAACAAGCCTGGCAGCGTGGGAGAAGAACGCGACGATGATGACGTTAACATGGCCGATGCGCGCCGTGATAGCGTCGGCCCCGTATAGGAACGGGATGCTGCTTAGCGTTCCGACGGTCACGGTTATTCCTGGACAGATGGCAATGATAAGCTGTACGCGGAATCTGTTGTAGTTGAACTTGATGGGTTTCGATTTGAAACTGAGCTGAGACACGGTTAGGTTTATTTAGTAAGTTCAATTTTGTAGTTTAGGAAGGTTTCGTTGATTAAAAAGTAGAGCATTTTGTAATAATTATGATAATATAAGAGAAAGTCGTAGATTAAAAGGAGACCACCTGCACGATGGTAAGACGACGTCATTAAGGTGGCAGGAAGGCAGTGGATTCGCTTTGCGCAGGACCGGAAAGAATGCCGAGCACATGAGGATGCCTATACCCAACAGTGGGTTGAAGTAGGCTGATATAGATAGATGGATAGATGTTTTGTTATTTACATTGTATTTTACACTGCGATTAGGTAACTCACAGTTTCCAACATTTTGAACCATTAGGTACACTTTCAGTAGAATTATTAATGACATTATAATAACTCAAAGAAGAGAAAAGGTTTCTTAATTAAGCTTTTAATAATTACCTAGTAAGAAGTTTGGTGCACCCAATTCCTTCAAGTAAATAAACAAATACGACTCTATGAAGCCCCAGAAGTTTCCCAAAGCAAACAGAAAGAAAATGAAAACTATTATATGTGGCATTTTGATAATATTGATGAGATCTCTGAGTAAATTATCAGCTGGTAGCTTAGCTCCCAAGGGCATAACGGCAACGGTAACTGCAGAAATCAGGAGCAAAACGTCATAAGTGTAGAAGGCAGCTGAATAGTCAGTGTAACCTGCAAACGGTGCAAGCATTAGTAACATAATTGTATTGACATTGAAGATAACGATTACGAGATGCTATTGTACATACCAACTTGTTTACTCCTCATATCTATAAGCATACCCGTAATAGGGGAAAATATAGCCATTCCAATGCTCGAAAATAATCTTTCCCTTCCAAAGTCCCCTCCGTACTTCTGAATCATCATCAAAGCAATGGGATCCATGATGGTGACTCCAGCAGATAACATGATAGTTCCCATAAATCTCAAAAAGAAGTAAATGTAGAATGTTTTATCGTCACTTTCTTTGTAATCCGGTGGGCATATATCAGGACCGCCTCTCCTGTAATATTCCAATGTCAATTTATCTATAGATAGCTACCGGTTGAGTAAACAGAGATAAATTAACTAGGTACTTGACTTATAAATAAATAATAATAAATCAGGTGTTATTACATGTGTCTGGGTAAAAATAAGTTTTGATTATATTGATTTACCTGAAGTCACATTTTTGTACCATACAGTCCGCAGAGAGTATTTCTAATCTTTGTTGAGAGAGCTTTGTCATATTGTGTGACATTACGAGACCTCCACATCTCAAGTCTTCCTTGTCGAGTGCAGTAATGTTAACACCTTGAGCCAATAATAGTTTTTCTCCAAATCTTGATCTGAAATCTGTGATTTGATCGTCTTCATCCTGTAAAAAAACCATCACAATTTTAATATGTCAATAACCATCATTCTACAAATTGATTCGATTTTACTTACCCTTTCCATTTCTATTCCAAGTTGTTCTTTAGGTTCACCTAAATCGTTATGTATTTCAATGAGAAAAAAGGCAGCATCGTTGTAATCTTCGTCATCAGTAATGTTTGAATAACTGCGAAAATATTTTTATACATTATTTTCCTTGTAATAGTACAAAATTGTTTGAAAGATAAGAAATTGTTTGCAAAAACATAGCAACTGTTAACTTCCGTTAATTTTACTACCTTTGAAAGTTCTTCGGAAGGCCTAAGAGTTGTAAAATTTTACGCAACTCAAATGTTTGCATGGATTTGAAACAGCATTACGTTGTTATCACTTATTAAGACTCAAAGATTATTCACGATTGTTTCATGCGATTCCTGAGTTACTTGAAATACACATTTTCTTCGTTATAACAAGATTTATATATATTTTCTAAGTAATAAGTAACTTAATTTAGTATGCATGGTGCTTTAGTTACCTAGTATTAGACAAATTCGGTGGCTGTATCTTATGACTTATATGGAAGTCTAAATCATCTTTATCGTCTGCTGGATCACTTGCGGGGCTCTCAGCTGGTTTCAACAATTGGCAATGATCTATGCAACGGTCAAGTACAAAATCCACGTTTTTATCTTCATCAGGGCATTCCCTGCTGGGACAGGGACTCCACCAAATCTATGAAAACATTTAACAAAGAAGATGTAATACAATTTGAAAGATAGAAGTTAATACACGAGTGCTAATTGAAAATATTAAACAACATCAAACTGAAATCAATAGGTAAACAGATCTCTTACCCTAGTAAACTTGAGCCCATTGTCTATATTTAGGACGAGCAATAAACCTAATTGAGATCGCTGCCTGTCAGAGCTCGGCCAGGATTAAACAAAGCAATTCAAATCCATCAATCAATCTCCTTTCTAAATCAGGCCTGGGCGTAAGGACGCGACTGCTCAGTTAAGGGGTTAATTAACTCCCAGATGGGCCACATTACATTACCGCTTTATTCAGGGTTATATAACCTCCATGAATTCCGCTTAATTCCCTTAACTAATTCAAACATAGAGGCGCACAAAACACTACGTACTGACCAGTTAATTCGCCCAGAGACCGGATGAGAACGATTTGCTCAAATTCTTAGGTGTATGCTGAGTTACTAACAAGGACCAATTGTTTAGGGGTCGGTTTCGAAACATATCTATAATTGTACGTACCTCAACGCTATTCGTGATTGGATGCCGCATGACGTAAGCTGAAGGCATCACTCCTGGCGTCTCCTGGTGAGGTATCAACAGAAGCGAGTGGTGAAATGCAGCATTGAGAATCAGAGCGGTGATCACGACTGGCTTGTATTCTCCAAATCGGTCCACCAGGAATCCTATAATCACCACATTTTTCTCAAAAATATTCAGTGCCTTCAGTCTACTTTTTATATGAAAACTTACCAGTTATCGGTGGACTCAGAAATGTGGTAAACGGCAAAGCTAAATACACAAAGGATATTTCGGGCACAGTCAGTCCTATACTCTGCATGTGGATTGTTAGATAAGGGAGAAGAGAAGCCGTGGCTCCGTACATCACAAAGAGAGTCACTTTCAGCATGATGAGGTTGGGGTTGATGCGTGCCTTGACCATGAGTCTGCCCACGCATCCGATCTCTTCATCGCTGTCTCCGTCCATGGTGTCGTCTTCGTATTTCTCGTCAGTAGTCTTCATGTCCTTACACACTCATGTTTATCTGCGAGCTGTATCTTATCGACTGGCGCTGCGTTCGGCAGGAGAGTCGACGCGAGCGTTGTTTGCTTAAGGCTGGCGTCTCACTGGTGACTTTAAGTGGTCGGAGCTGGGTCCGGGAGGATCCCTGGTCATTCCCCGCGCTCCGGAGCGACTGAGACCGCCGGCGGACGTCGCTCGGCCGCCAATTTACAAATAATAGCAAATTACCTTCGTTTAAGAAGTGTCACCGCGATTGGTGGGGATGTTGGCTAAATCGGCTGGCGATGCCTTGAGACCTTGCGGGTAATCGCTGGGGTCGGGAGCTCTCGGCGCATTTAGTTCCCGGACGGGTCACGGGTCGCGAATTTGCGTCGCTGCGATTCAATGTAAGTTTTAGATTTAGTTTTCATGTTTATACAAGTTATTTTTGTTATATCTTTGATTTTCTGACACTTGTAATGATCGTTGCTCTACCCTTCATGGTCCAAAAAGTTTTGAACTAATAGGAAAACTATTAATTTACGTGCCGATCGTCACTCGTGGTACGCGAAGGATAAATATCGAGCGATATTCGTAAATTATGTGATATCTATTGTCTTTAACTACCTACCCATCAGAAATCTGATGATCTTCTTTGAGAACATAAAAATATGTTAAGCATAATATATTTTCTAATTATTACTTAGGTAGGTACTAACTACATAGAAACGTTACACTTTATTCCATTGCGGTACACAAATAGTAACCTTGTGACGAGGTCAAAACCTCTTTCATAATGATACTCTTTTGATCTCTTAATTCTTTCATAATCCATTTCTTTTCATTTTGATAGTTGGTCATTATTCATTCAAAATACAAATAACCTGTCCTTGATATATTGATTTTTGGAAAAACCGAAATAATATTATAGAATACTTAAATAAGTTGATTGAAAATATATATGAGACTTGTAAATATATATATATGAATACCTAAGCAGAGTGTTTCCATAGCGCCCCTAAGGGTACACCCCAACCGAATACCTTCGTAAGCCGCCGCTTCCAATAGTTCCTGATTGTTCCTGTAACTCTGTGTCACTGAGGTTTGGGTCCTGGGCTAGTGGGACAAACCCAAACCCTGGGACCGCCTCGTGACAATCTAATATACATCAATGCTTTATCCTTGATATTAGGCACCGCGCCACAGAATAAATAATATGTAGGACAAGTACCCGCCCGTCAAGCGATTGTTTTATGAATGATACAACAATAATGTCATCGGAAACAAGCAGCGCGGCTAGTTAACTATTAAAGGTATGTAATCTTTGTAAAAGACTAGTTGTACCCGCGGCTTGGCACGCGTGGTAATTTCTCACGGTTAAAAGTACTCCATGTACAAGTACTCAATTACAAGACCTAAAATACCAACATTTGATCAAAATTTCTTCAGCCGTCAAAAAGTTTTATCGATTGCTCCGCTTCTACTCATCAGATTGAGATACCAAGTACACCAGTTTTTAAGTCAAACCCTAAGCTACCCAACAGTGTAGCATCAACAGCATCTGCAATCGGTCCTGTAGTTTTTATGTGATGCGCGAACAAACAAACAAACAAACAAACAAACATATCGACAAACACGATTTTTAAAATGTTATGTTCTTGTTTAGTAGCTTATTTTTAGTACACTTTTTTTTAATTACCTTCTTTGTACTGACTTTTTCGTACATATTGCATTATTATAAGTACCTACTATCTGTGCCCGCGGCTTTGCCCACGTGGTCTTTCATGTAAAAGTAGCCCACACGTGTTATACCAGGACCAAAAGTGCCTTTATAGTACATTATACTACATATCTTCAAAATTCGTTCAGCCGTCAAATAGTTGTTTATCTATTGCTCGGCATCTAATCATCTGATTAAGATACCAAGTACCTCAGGTTTTGTTTTGGTGGAGGTTTTTACCTAAGCTATCCAAAAGTGAAAACCGCATTGCAATCGGTTTAGTAGATTTTACGTGATGCGCAAACAAACATACAGACAAACAGACAGACAGACACGATTTAAAAAAATGATATATTCTTTGCAGCTTATTTTAAGCATCCTAGACCATTTTTTTTATAATTATTTTCTTCGCGTATTTAGTTATAGGTACCTATCTAACTATTAGTTATCAGACACAGTAGATCAGTATAGAAGCAGAATCAGAATAATGTTTACTGTATAAAACTGTGTACAAAGATAGATAAATAACCCTTTATTGTTCACCAACAGCCTTATTACAAAACATAGACTAACGAAAGTACCAGGCTTAGTCCATGGACTAAAAATAAATCTTATTACAAAACGAAGTTTATCGCTGATTTGAGTAACATCTATGATACTATAGATAATCCTCCGATGACCCTAGTTTAAATATGGTACTAACTCACATAACGTCAGTTTTCACCCCTTTTTAAAGCTTTTATTCAACTTCACTTTTATGTATGTATTTCATCAAATTTCGAGCACTTCCCGATTAGCTAGTATTTGAAAAAGAATCACTTTCTCTGCAGAACTTCAATTTTCCCCGTTTTTTTCTTTTGCTGATTCATTTTTAAGCAAAAACAAAGCACACTCATTTTTTATTAACCACTTTGTTTCTCAAGCACTTTAAAAAACCCTTTTATAAATTAGGCCAACTTTGTTGAAAATACGCGTGCCCCGTAAAAAACGTTTACGTTCCAATCCTCGCAAAAAAACATTACTTACTAATAAAATTGTCAAACTTAAATATTGCCGATGAAACCATTTCCTTATGTAATTGAATATGTATTGATTGAAAATCAATCAAATATTAAGTTTACGAAAGTAATAAGTATTTATGTTTAACGAGAAACAAGAATTATAAATTAATATGCGGAAGAAACGGAACGTTGCGAACAAACGTGGTCTAAATGAATGTAAATCTTTGTACTTAATCTGTGGACAAAAGTTTAATTATACACAATATTTGGTATCAGCTGGTCCTCGATTAGTCGAAGATATGTAATAACGTTAAGTTTTAATTCCTTAGTACCGTAACAAACTCGGACTTTTTAGCTGTGGTATAATCCAGGACTAAAATTGTTTTTTGTAATACGTCTTATTACAAATGTTATGCAAAAGTTTACATAAACAAATGGACTAAAACTTATAAAATATTATAGTACCATGGGCGGTCTTATCGCTAAGAAGCGATCTCTTCCAGACAACCTTTGGATGGAGAGGAAATTAATACGGCAACAGACATTGATGTAATCCATACCAATATATAAAAGTGAAACGTTATTTGTTTGTTTGGGAAGCTTTCACGCGATAACGGCTTGACGGATTTAGATGAAATTTGGAATGGAGATTGCTTATACCCTAGAATAAAACATAGGATACTTTTTATCCCGGAAAATTGTAACTTTCCACGGGAAATCTGGAAAATATTGATTACTCGCTGTAAAGAACGGTTACCATGGAAACGAAATAACAAGTCTGTCATAAAACTTCAAGAGCATTGGTGATAAACAGTAGTCCGCGCGGACGAAATCGTTGGCGGGAAATCTAGTTACCCATAAATTTTGTAACAAAAGTTTGCCCTTTCATAAACAATCTTTCATACTATAGACAACACTATATTTCTTACAATAATAGCGGAGTACCTGATTAAATAATAGGACGTAAGTGCGAAGGTACATAATAAGATAATAATTTTAGGGCAGACATTCAGGCCTCAATAGTTCAAGGAGATATGAAAGAGATAGCCCAACCTGAACAATATTGTCATCTCTGAGGTATGTTATGAGTTACTGGCGTAGGATTGTACCTAGGTAATCTAAGTACATTCTAAATATAATAAACCTAGGTACCTACTCTTCACTGAAACTCGAGGCGAGACGATTTCCCGGGGTGGGGTTAAGCTGGAATCTTTCTGGAGCTTTAGACGACGGCTCCGGCCCCATTTGCTGTAAGTAGCAAAAATAACGTAAGTACTGTAAGTAGGTTGAATATTAGTATACAGGCTGGAGCACAATAATGGGCCTTCAAGGGTAGGTACTTATCTTTTCCTCTGTAGTCAGAAGCTTTTGTTCTTACCAGTAGATAACATCGAGTCTATTTTGAAGAAAAAAAAACGGCCAAGTGTGAGTCGAACTCGCGCACCGAGGGTTCCGTACAAACTTGTAGGTATGTAAATAGTTCATCCATCACGGGAAACGAGTCACGAAGTATTTTCTTTTTAAGTTTTTTTTTGTGATCTAATTACAAATTTAGGGTTTCGGATTTTTCCCATTACTTGTGCTTTCAGTCATTGTTTTTATTTAAATTTACTTCTTTGTCCTCTAGAGGGCGCCATTTTCAATTTAATGTGACGTCACATAGCGGACGAAGAAGACCCTACCAACGATACCTCATTTGTCAAATTATGATGAGTAGTTTAGAAGTTATGAGGGAACAGATGAACATACATACATACATATATAACCACATCATAACCCTCTTAACCAAGAGGGTTTTCGCTTTTTAATCGACTTCACAAAAGGAGGAGCTTTTATGTTCGCCTGTATGTATTTTTAAGGTTCCGTTCCTCAGGAACTCGTGCAGGTATCAAGTTGAAATTAATATCAAATACTCAATTCTAAAATCCCACAGGGAACTGTGAAAAAAAAACTTGTCAACGCAAACAAAAGATGCGGCTGCTTATGCCGCATATTTTGACACTGGCAAGGGAATCAAAACCTAAAGGGTACCTACGAGTACCTACTTCCCGTTGACCTAGAAACATGAAATTTGGCAAGAAGCAAAGTCTTATAGCACAAGTAAAGGGGAAAATCCGAAAAATGTAAAGTAGTGACTGCACAACATTATTATTTTGTTGTTGTTGGTAAACTGACCGGGACCTGTCGATGTATGGGGACATAGTTTTCCAAATTACGGAACCCTCGGTGGGCGAGTCTGACTTGCAATTGTCCGAATTTATCACTTTCATGCCTTTTCAATCGATAGACAACAATTTAAAATAGTCACTTACCGATTATGAAAATAATTAATAAAATCTTATTGCAACCGATAGCATCAGGACTTACGTGGTCCGGCCGCTGGTTTGATAGAAGTGTGTTGTCCCGTAGACGCGAGTATGTACTCTCTTCATATTGCGGCCAAAACATAGACAACTGCACATTACTTCGTACTAGTATTATTAGGTATTCTGTGTCCGTACTTAAACAGGCTGGTGACGAACGTCGCAATGAGCGCATTTGGTTATCGCCATTTTTGCGCTGATAGAGCAGTAGTTTGGCAGTAGTGACCGTCCACGGAACTAACGTCTTTGTTCATTTTAGTACCATGGACGCTCGGTGGGGCGCGCAGGCGCTTTCAATCGGTACAAACGAAAGTACGGCAGAGCCTATCCATAGAGATCAGTGGGCCAAAATTATTATCTGTCTACGTGATAAAGGTAAAGATAAAGATAAAGATAAAGATAATTTATTCATTAAAACATAGTATACATACGTATAAGGTAAGTAAGTATTGAAATAACTTGTTGGTAGGTACGTGTTTAAACTTATAGCTTTTCACAGAAAATTAACGGGTTTCTTTTCAAAACATACATCAAGCCGTTAAAAAAGTAAAACTTCAAAAATAGTTACGAGTCAGTTAAAGTGGCAAACATAATAATAATCAAACAATTAAAAACAACGCGAGCAAAAACGTCACTTTAGAGCCGGGTATATCGTAAAGGGAACCAAATAATAAAAAAAAAAACAAATAAACCTCATTAGAATTATGAAACACCTATTCAGTGAGACCCCTACCCAGGTGAGGTAGGAAAAAAACATTTTTTTTCGTGTTTACTTTTCACTTTTGTTTGGAAGCCACAATAAAAATATAATTTTCTATGTTATATTTTTATGCACTTACGTACGTATGACACGGCGAAACTTGTTTGATTAATAAAAACAAATTTTACTTAGGTACCTAATGTCTGTGATAATTGAGGCGGCCAGTGCCAGAGTGGACTGTCATTTTTTAAAAGCTTTTATTTATTTTCACTTGTATGTATGTACGAGTATGTATCTATGTATCGATGTATCTATGTATTTCGTCTGTCCTGGAATCATTCAATTCAAATTTCGAGCACTTCCTGATTAGCTATCCGGTTGAGACATTCAGGGTAGCTCACAAACCGAAGACAAAACAATTAAAACATTATTTTTTAAATTCGTAAAAAGTGAAAATGCAAAAAAAATAAGATCTCGAGATCCGATGGGAAGAAAAAATAATATTAATTTGAGTTGCAATGGATCTCGAGATCCGATGGGAAGAAAAACTAATATTCATTTGAGTTGCAACGGATCTCCAGATCCGATGGGAACGCCTAGCGAGATCAGTTAATTAGAAATTCTGATATCTTGATCCGATGGTAAGTACCCCCTTAAATTGTTCAAAATTGACTTGCAATCCAGTCCCAAACATAATAAATTACACAGTAAATTAAATTAAAGCTTTTTTAAAGCTACTAAACCAATTTTGACGAAATTTATATACTTATACAGTACCACACTAGAGGTCTTCTTACTCAAGTAAAAACAATCATCTAATTCGGTTCAGAAATCCCAAGATATTAGAGAACATAAACTATAAAACAAATAGATTTTCTAATAAAACTACTGAACCAATTTTGATGAAGTTTATATAAACTATACAAAAAGTTTACCCTTTTGAATAAAAAAACAATCATCTAAATCGGTTAAGAAAACTTAGAGATAAACACAAAATCAAGGCAATATAAACACAAAATCCAATGGATATACTCAAAAAACTATTTATTGTTGAAAAACTGCTGAACCAATTTTGATACAATTTATATGGGACCACCTGGAGAGAATAAACTTTAAAAAAAAAATGGTCCGCATTTGACGGAGAAATCGATCGACATACATAAAAAAAACTTACATGCAATCGAATATATAACCGACTCCTTTTGTGAAGTCGCTTAAAAATTGAAACGTAAATTTTTACTGTAGGTAAGTAATCTAAGTATAATATAACACACCAAAACAAAAACAGCTTTCTTCTTAAATTAACCAATTTAGTTACTTAACACTTTTCTTTCACTTTATCGAAATAAGTACGCGTTAATATAAAATTGTAATGCAATCCAGCAATGACTGACTAGTTATGACTAAGCAATAGAAATAATAAACAAACATGCAAGTGACGCGCGCGGCTAGTGTGTGTCGGCTCGGCCGGGCAGAAAAACCTGTCATTACCAAAGAGTATACAAATACTACGGTCATAACGTGTCTCAGTTAGACTCCGCCCCTATCCGAAATTAGCCGAAAACTTTTATATCGGATTCGGTTATGGTTACGGATAGCTTTTATTTCGGATAGCTTTTATACCCGATAGTTTCGGTTACGGTTACGGAGCTCCTTAACATCTCTAATCTATACTTATAATAAAGCAGCATGAACAAGTCTGCACAAAAATAATTAAAAATAAACTCGAGGACATAAAATAAGCTGCAGCTTCAAAACAGCAATATAGAAAAATCGTGTCTGTCTGTCATTCTGACTGAATGATTATTCTCGCATCACGTAAAAACTACTGGACAGGTTAGGTAGCTTATATTTTGACTTAAAATTTGTGTACTATTTAACTCAATCAGATGAGTAGAAGCCGAAGAATCGTTATAAATCTTTTTGACGGCTGAAGAAATTTTGATGATATTTGATATTTTGTATAGGTTTAGGTACTTTTGATCCAACGCAGAGGATACTTTTATCTTAGAAGACACGGGAAAAGCTACGGGTGCAACTAGTAAAATAATTGAAGTGAGCCTTATTAAATCCATTATTAAATCAACTTCATAAGGAGGAGCTTCTCAAGTCGTATTATTTTATAAGACTGTTCATTATGTAATTTATATTCGCGCCATCTATTTATGTAATGTTACTAACACTGTTTTGCGCCATCTATCATCCAGTAGCAAAACAATTATTACATCCTGTCACACTCTTTTCCATTGAATTGGTATAACCATGAGTTCGGGCATATGTATGGTTCGGGTTTTAGTTAACTAAATAGAATTATTCTGGCACTAAAACAATATCGTGAACAAGACACTATACATTTTATATCTAACATGAAATTTAAAAATGCTATGTAACATTAATTGACCTCAAAATTGTTATTCCAAAAAAAATAATATAAGTTCAAACCATAGACATATTTACTTCGTCGTTCAAACATATATTATAAATTATAATCCTACAATATTCAAATTAA